>JBBGZY010001108.1:202500-840000 GCA_037952925.1 Lithobates clamitans
TGCTTTTTTTTTTTTAATGAAATGTTATATTAAAAGAGAAGTATGGGTTTACTTTATTTCAGAATCATGCTTTACAGTGAGGGGGAAAAAAAATATTTGATCCCCTGCTGATTTTGTACGTTTGCCCCACTGACAAAGTAACGGTCAGTCTATTTTATTGGTCAGTTTATTTTAACAGTGAGAGACAGAATAACAACAAAAATATCCAGAAAAACGCATTTCAAAAAAGTTATAAAATTGATTCGCATTTTAATGAGTGAAATAAGTATTTGATCCCCTATCAATCGGCAAGATTTCTGGCTCCCAGGTGTCTTCTATACAGGTAACAAGCTGAGATTAGGAGCACTCTCCTAAAGGGAGTGCTCCTAATCTCCGCTTGTTACCTGTATAAAAGACACCTGTCCACAGAAGCAACCAATCGGTTAGATTCCAATGTCTCCACCATGGCCAAGACCAAAGAGCTGTCCAAGGATGTCGGGGACAAGATTGTAGATCTACACAAGGCTGAGCGGAGGGCTGGTGGCTGTTAGTCGCCACTCTCTGCTCTACCCCCCCCTGCCATGCTCACTGGAGCGCTGGGCTGGGGGGAGGGTGGGAGCGGCCGGCTCGGGCTCACAGTGGCTCGCTGAAAGACTGCGCCGCGGGTGCTGGTCCAGGCGTGTGGGTGGATCCCGACCATATGGTTGAGATCCTTCCTGAGCCTGGACTGGCCCTGTGATGTCAGCCGACAGCGGGCTTCAGCCAGAGGTCTTCTGAAAATCGGGTCAGGGGAGTGCAGAATGAGCTGCACTAATGTGATCCCCAGGAGTAGTGCAGCCAAACGAGCTTTCCCCCGTACTTCTCCTTTTAAATTAAATGAGCCATGTTTATATTCTTAATATAAAATTAATTTAAAAAAATGCAGTAATGGCTGCAATGGTTCTTTATTTTTATTAAATGTTATTTTATATTAATAGGATTAATTAAATATGAGCTTTAATAATTCTTTGTATTAAATTTGAATTTATATGAAATAAAACGAATAATAGCTAATCAATTTTTAATTTTTATTTTATATTACATTTAAATAATATAAAAGAGCTGTAATAATTCTTTAATAAATGTAAAAAAAAACTGATCTTATTTCAATAAATGTTTTATATTAAATAAGATACATTAAAATAGGAGGTGCAATGCTCTGTAGGCTTCTAAAAAATATAATTAAATGCATTTTTATTTATTTTTTTTTTATTTTTTTTAAAGGGGAACTTATCCTTTTGACTGAAGGTCCATTTTAATAACAAAATAATTGTAATAGCTGTAATAAGTTGTATTATTTGATATTTGGAGGGGGCGTAAAGTTCCATTGACCACCGTAATGGTGGTGGATGAGCTTTAAAATGCTACTGACCACCAATGATTGTGCAGTTGTTTTCGGCGTGGGGTGGGGGTATGTAAGATGTTTTGGCTTTATTCATAGCATCTAGCCATCCATGGAACTTTTCACTTGCCTGATCAAACTTTAAAGGCCAAGTGCACCATAACCACCTCAATACCAGCATGTTTCTTCATTTCCAAAAAAACTGTGGCAAAATACACCATAGAGCCCCCATAGGGCCACATGGTCATGGCTGTTGAACCTCCATGACCATGTGGGCAGAGCAAAATGTGTCAGCAGGGTGTGGCCTGATCTGAGCCAGACTGAAGCCACTTTCATTTTGTCTTACACCTGGACTGTTCTGGTATGGATTATTTCTTGTCTGTGAAGGTCCATGATTAAGCCCTATGTGTGTGACGAAACGCGTTGGAGGGGTGGCCTAGATCGCGTGAGCTGAGGCTGCTATTACCTGCTTGATGCACGGCTTGGCTTGGTGTGTGGTTACTGGAATGTCTTCTTTGCTCTCATTTGGGTGCAGTGCTGCATTATCAATCTCACAGCACTAAAAACAAATGGCGAAGACAGGAAGGTGTACATAGAGGCCGGTAGTGAGGTGGGTAAAGTGGACTTTCCGATACATTTTTCGGAAAGACTCCGCCGATCATTAGGCAGACCGCCGTTCTGGCTCTCTGCCTATGTAAACGAGGGGGGTTGCCGTTCTGTCAATAGGGAAGGCATTGATTCTGTGTTCCTGCAAAGTAAAAGCACGTCCCCCCCACAGTGCACAAACACTGGCTAGGCACAAGTTTAACCATTTGCTCGCCCCTGATGTTAACCTTTTCCCAGCCAGTGCTATTAGTACAGGAACAGTGCATATTTTTAGCATTGATCACTGTATTAGTGTCACTGGTCCCCAAAAAGTGTCAGGTGTCTGATCTGTCTGCTGCAATATTGAAGTCCAGCTATAAGTCGCTGATCGCCGCCATTACTCGTAAAAAAAAAAATAAATTAATATTCCATAAATATATCCCATAGTTTGTAGCCATGATTTTGCGCAAACCAATCAATATACGCTTATTGGGGGTTTTTTTTTTTTTTTCTTACCTAAAAATATGTGGCCAAATACATATTGGCCTAAACTAATGAAAAAATTGATTTTTTTTTTTTTTTCTTTTTTATTGGATATGTTTTATAGCAGAACGTATAAAAATAGTTTTTTCTTTTCAAAATTGACAGGCTTTTTTTGTTTATAGCGCAGAAAATAGAAATCGCAGAGGTGATGAAATACCACCAAAAGAAAGCTTTATTTGTGGGGTAAAAGGGACATCAATCTTATTTGTGTACAGTGTCGCGCGACCGCGCAATTGTCAGTTAAATTAACGCAGTGCCGTATCGCCAAAAAATGGCTTGGTCACGAGGGGGGTGGGGGTTGGTAAATTTGGAGGTCAAGTGGTTAAAGGTAGACCTAATTTGAATAAAATAAACTCCCCTACCTATCAGCAAAGAGGACCTGTTGAAGTTTATAGGTGTTCCATTATCAACAGCCCTTTTTATTACAGGACAAAAAGAGTACACAAAAGTGGTAACGGCTTTGTACGTGAACCAAGGAACCCGAAGCATCTTGCACCTGATAGAAGTTTTTTCTTGTTCAAGTGAATGTCAAAATTACCAGCTGACATGTTTCGGGGGATGCATCCCTTTCTTCCAACCAAAACTCAGTCTGAGAAATGGTTGGAAGAAGGGGGTGCATCCTCCGAAACACGTCAGCTGGTAATCTGACATCCTCTTGAACCAGAAGAGTTCCATCAGGTATTTAGACGCTTCGGTTCCTTGGTTCACGTACAAAGCTGTTACCACTTTTTGCAAGTATGTACTCTAACAGCTTTGTACGTGAACCAAGGAACCAAAGCGTCTAAATACCTGATGGAACTTTTCTGGTTCAAGAGGATGTCAGATTACCAGCTGACGTGTTTCGGAGGATGCACCCCTTTCTTCCAACCATTGCTCAGACTGAGTTTTGGTTGGAAGAAAGGGATGCATCCCCCAAAACGTGTCAGCTGGTCATTTTAACATCCACTTGAACAAGAGAAACTTCCATCAGGTGCAAGATGCTTCGGGTTCCTTGGTTCACGTACAAAGCCGTTACCACTTTTGTGTACTCTTTTTGTCCTGTAATAAAAAGGGCTGTTGATAATGCACCAGCAGTTGGAACACCTATGAACTTCAACAGGTCCTCTTTGCTGATAGATAGGGGAGTTTATTTTTTTCAAAGTAGGTCTACCTTTTAACCACTTGACCTCCGAATTTACCATGCCCCCCCCTTCGTGGCCAAGCCATTTTTTGGCGATCTGGCACTGTGATGCTTTAAATGGCAATTGCACCCCCACAGCTCAGACTGAGTTTTGGTTGGAAGAAGGGGGTGCATCCTCCGAAACACGTCAGCTGCTAATCTGACATCCTCTTGAACCAGAAGAGTTCCATCAGGTATTTAGACGCTTCGATTCCTTGGTACATGTACAAAGCTGTTACCACTGTTTGCGAGTGTGTACTCTTTCTGGCCATATAGGCGACCCTTAAAAAAAAAAAAAAAGTCCGCTGAGCGTCTTTTCCTGCTTTTCGGGCAGCGTAGAATTATTGGTGTACATTTTGTGTGACCTCTGTGTGCCGTAATGCTAATTCTCCTTTTTTCTTAGGTTTCATAAATCGCTCTCGAACAGTAATCTCTATATTAAAATTCTGGCAATGTGCAGGGAACGGTTTCGCAGCCGCCATCCGCAACTTGCGCACCGTGGGAAACCGCAGTGTTTTCTGTTTACAGGGATTTACCCTGAAATCTCTAAAGAGGAGATAATCGGCTCTTCCCGCCTCGCTCCGTACAACAGAGGATCTCAGAGGAGTTCAATGTATTCCGCTCAGTTCGGTTCTGCTTCTCTCTTACGGAGAGACTTGCAGCGCAAAGAGTTGAACGGCCACCAAAACTTCTGAGAAAGTTTAACTCTGCATCGCCGTGTTGACTGACGCATTGCGAACGGCCTTGTCTCGAAGCGACACTGACCTCGGTTTCTCTTCCTCCCGGCGGACGCCTCGCCCGGCGCACCTCCCATTCTCATCCTTACCGGGCTGCATCGGCAGAGGAGTGACAATGAAGAGGTGGGAATCCAGTGGGCGTACGGAACGCAGCGGATTTGTTGCTAGACGCTGTGTGAATAGCAGACCTTGAACCCTTGGCAATTTGCTTCCTTCACCCTCTATAGCGCTTCTCTATGTATTCACATCTAATAAGTGCTGCAGGAAGCCTGGCGAATCGTTAAAGCTGAACTCTACGTAGATACTAAAAAAAAAAAAAAAAAAAAATCTATTTCAAATATTTTACATAGAACTAGTAGAAGTGCCTGAATGTGTCTTTTTATATTGGCTTCCTGCACAGCAGCATTCAGGCTGGGAGGGGCAGTGGCAGAAATCTGAACCTATCAGGCGTGCCGCAGTGTTGCATGTGCTCGGCGTAACATCTGCCAGGATCGGAAGTCTGTGCTGCTGTGGCGGTCATGACCTGGCTGTGCTGCGTGGCTGGAGTGCCTGTATAACATGGTTGGCGGCGGAGATTTGCAAGCCTTTCAGAAGGTAGAATGGTTTCCATATATGTGCTGAGAAGCGACATGCTGACAGGAGAAGAGAGCAGAAACGTGAGCTCTTCATTGTGCTCCGTCCAATCCAAAGATGGCAGGCGGGACCTAGAGTTACCTGCAAACAGGATCTTGCTGCCATCAGCCCGTAATGGCTCACCTTACGACTCCAAATATATTTTTGTGTGGCAATACGTGGACTGGCCACCACAGTGATATTTTAGCTACAGGTGGAGCCTGATAGGCTGAGTCGGTCCTTGTTGGCCTTATAGGTCAAAAAATACTCCACCAGTGAGATTTCCTTCCCATAATTCCCGACTCGGTTTTGTCCAATTGTGAGCTTTGGGTGTTCCCGCCCACCCCCTTGTGTGTTTTTATCTTGTCTTGTATTCTTCATAATGTAAAATAAGTAAAGACGGTAGATGGAGAGATACAAGGTAACATTGTTTATAAACATTGTTTAGATGGTAGATGTACAGACCCCGGAACTCAGCACAGGGATGGTGGGAACCCCTCATAATGGCCAAACCAGGTATACAGACCCATGAACTTGGCACAGGGATGGTGGGAACCCCTCATAATGGGCAAACCAGGTGTACAGACCCGGGAACTCGGCACAGGGATGGTGGGAACCCCTCATAATGGCCAAACCAGGTATACAGACCCAGGAACTTGGCACAGGGATGGTGGGAACCCCTCATAATGGGCACAGCATGTGTATAGACCTGGGAACTCAGCACAGGGATGGTGGGAACTCATCATGATGGGCAAAAAAGGTGTACAGACCTGGGAACTCAGCACAGGGATGGTGGGAGCTCCTCATAATGGGCAAAGCAGGTGTACAGACCCCAGAACTTAGTAAAAGGATGGTGGAAACCCCTCACAATGGCCAAACCAGGTATACAGACCCAGGAACTTGGCACAGGGATGGTGGAAACCCCTCACAATGGCCAAACCAGGTATACAGACCCGGGAACTCAGCACAGGGATGGTGGGAACCCCTCATAATGGGCACAGCATTAGTATAGACCTGGGAACTCATCATGATGGGCAAAAAAGGTGTACAGACCCGGGAACCCAGCACAGGGATGGTGGGAACTCCTCATAATGGGCACAGCAGGTGTACAGACCCAGGAACCCAGCACAGGGATGGTGGGAACTCCTCATAATGGGCACATCAGGTGTACAGACCCAGGAACCCAGCACAGGGATGGTGGGAACTCCTCATAATGGGCACATCAGGTGTACAGACCCAGGAACCCAGCACAGGGATGGTGGGAACTCCTCATAATGGGCACAGCAGGTGTACAGACCCAGGAACCCAGCACAGGGATGGTGGGAACTCCTCATAATGGGCACAGCAGGTGTACAGACCCAGGAACCCAGCACAGGGATGGTGGGAACTCCTCATAATGGGCGCAGCAGGTGTACAGACCCAGGAACTCAGCACAGGAATGGTGGGAACTCCTCATAATGGGCACAGCAATGGTTGTGATTCCACCTTGTAGAGCAGTCTCTTGGTTTTGCACTAGTTTGTCTCTCTCTCTTTCTCTCAGGGAAGTTTCTTTGCACCTTCTGTCACACGGAGGTGGAAGAAGACGAGTCCGCCATGCCAAAGAAGGACGCTCGGACTCTAGTTGCGCGGTTTAATGAACAGATAAAGCCTTTATACGACCTGCTGCGACAGACCGAGGATATCAACCTGGCCTATGAAATCCTGGAGCCAGAACCTACGGAGATCCCAGCTCTCAGGCAGAGGTAGGTGCTTCTCCTTGATGGCATGGAGGCCACGATGTGTCCGCCCTCTCGCTGTTGTGCCATAATCTCTCTCTTGCTGCGTTATGGTGGTGGAAAATGGGTCTTTGCATTGAATCCTGACCACGGAATGTCTGCGGAGGAATGACTATTGGCCAATTACACAAGAAACAGGAAAAACGCCGCCCTGGTTGTCAGACCGGGAAATGAAGCTTTCCCGCAGGAAACTAGTTGAAGTGACATGCGCCACTTTAACATTAGGAGACTTATTTTCGGTCTCCCTGCATCACCTACGGCAGATTTCAGAGTGAAAAAGAAACTGGTGCAGGTTGTGCACCTTATTATCTAGGTCGGGGGTCTCCAAACATTCTAAACAAAGGGCCAGTTTACTGTGCTTTACACTTTAGGGGGGCCGGATTATGGCAACGGGAGCAGAAAATGTACTGGTGTCACTGGAAGTAAACAGAATGGTGCCCCATCATTGGTGTCAGTGGGAGGAATGGTGCCCCATCATTGGTGTCAGTGGGAGGAATGGTGCCCCATCATTGGTGTCAGTGGGAGGAATGGCGCCCCATCATTGGTGTCAGAGGGAGTAAAAATGTCCCATCATTGGTGTCAGTGGGAGGAATGGTGCCCCATCATTGGTGTCAGTGGGAGGAATGGTGCCCCATCATTGGTGTCAGTGGGAGGAATGGTGCCCCATCATTGGTGTTAGTGGGGGGGAATAGTGCCCCATCATTGGTGTCAGTGGGAGGAATAGTGCCCCATCATTGGTGCCTGTGAGAGGAATAGTGCCCCATCATTGGTGCCTGTGAGAGGAATAGTGCCCCATCATTGGTGCCTGTGAGAGGAATAGTGCCCCATCGTTGGTGTTTGTAATAGTGCTGTGTTAGTGCCAATGGCAGAAACTATGCCCCGTGGTTCCTCCTCCTTCCTCTCCTCTTCTTCCTCCCTCTTCTTCCTCCCTCTTCTTCCTCCCTCTTCTTCCTCCCTCTTCTTCCTCTTTTTCCTCTTCTTCCTCTTCTTCCTCTTCTTCCTCTTCTTCCTCTTTTTCCTCTTTTTCCTCTTTTTCCTCTTTTTCCTCTTCCTCCTCTTCCTCCTCTTCCTCCTCTTCCTCCAGCTCATCACTGCGCTGCTTCTCCTTTCACTGTCCAGTCACAGGGTGGGGCTCCAAGGTGACCTGGGCTGCAAGGAAGTGGGTTTGAATAGTGCTGACCATCAGATTGGGGACATCCCAGTGACAGAAAAAAAAAAAGGACTGCGGGGGAAATCTCTGGGTTGAAGGTGAGTATTGCAGCAAAAAGCTGTTTTTATTTTGCCTTTTTAATTGGCTATTCATGTTTTTCTGGTTATTTTTTTGGCTACAGTTCAGCTTTAAGCTTACACCTCCCGGTGTCCCTGTGCGCGGGCAGAGCGGGCCCCGGGCGTTCAATTGTGCACAATGTTATCTCTCATCAGTACAGAAAGTACATTCTTTTCCGCGCGTCTCAGTGAATCGCGCCCCCCCCCACCCCCCCCCCGCCACCCTCGGATCTGTCTTTCCAAAAACTGTCAGCTCTTAAAACTTTGCACTTAGAGCTCCTGTCAGCGATTTGTAGAAGTTGCTTCGGAGCTATTCTTCCCTAATAGAGGGGTTCTATGAAAACAGCGACAGGAGGGGGGAGGGGCTGCAATTTGGAGAGTCCTCGGAGACTGCGGCGTACCGGGGGTGGCAGCGTTTACTGTTGTGGGAGAGAAATGTTAGGAGGCGGCTTTGTTTAAGCTTGAAATGTGTTATTTCCATGGAAATCTGATAACTGCTTATCTCTGAGAGAGATTTGCTTCTTAAAGTGCCCCCCCCCCCTGGTAATTTGTACCCAGCACAGGGATGGTGGGAACCCCTCATAATGGGCACAGCAGACCTGGGAACTCAGCACAGGGATGGTGAGGGGTGTCGTCATCTGTGCCTGGCCAATAAAAGCAGCCAGTGATCAGTACCTGGAATCTGGTTGGCAGGAAGCTCTGTGACGCGCTTTGCCTGGACGGAAGGTGAGTATAGTTCCGCTCTGAAGCTGATCTCTATGTTTAATGTCCCTTGAAATAATTTGGTCGGGCCAAGCTGGCCCAATCTGACTTTTTACTGCACTAACAGGTGTGCTTGCTGAGTGTAGCGTCAGCTATATATAGTATACAGCGCGGTGTTGCGGCGGTTGGGATGGGGATTTCCCGTCTCACTCCCGGAACAAGAAAGTCGGGCTGACTGCTGATCAGCCATTCGGGGAATCTTTGTACTCTATGAATGAATACAAAGCTTCCTTTGTTCGAGGCGGAGTTCGTGATGTCATCCATCTGCCCTCTCTGCCTCAGCCAATCAGAGGAAGCGTTTGTGTTAGGGATTGAAGCAGCTTCTAGTGTGCAATAATATCCTGTTATTCTGCTTGACAAAAAACGTAAAAATAAATGCAAAATGACGAGCTTGTTTCCCTTTCTGCCTTTTTTTTTTTTTCAGCAAAGAGCGCGCAGCGGCGGCAGCAGCCGCAGCCGCCGGCCCCCAGAGGGAGGCCTGGTCCAAGGGTCCCTCATACGAGGACATGTATACGCAGGATGTGGTCATCAGCATGGAGGAGCAGGAGAACCCGCAGAGGTTGGTTGGCGAGAACAAACCGACCAAAGAGAGGCCCATTTGGCTGAGGGAGAGCACCATACAGGGCGGAGCCTACGCCGAAGCCGCCAACATCAAAGATGGTAAGAAATGGGAGCCGGGTTTGTTTTAATAGGTCTCCAGTCTGCTTGTCATTACAATCTGTCTTTGAAGATTGAACTTCAGCTTCACTTCTGTCTTGCTCAGTTGTATCCGCTCCTCTCCTGTACTTCTCTTAAATTGCGTTGGAGGGTCCATGAGTTCCCGGGCAGAACGTTCCGGAGGATGAATACAAACTTTCCTCCATAATATGCTGCATTCATCTTGCCATCAGTGTAGAATAAATTGTATGTTCCACGGTATCTCAACCCCCATCCCAGAAAGATCCGCCTCCATGCTTCACAGTACGGATCGGTTGCTTATCTACATAGGCCTTATTGGATTTCTGTGCCAACATAGCGATTATGGTTTTGACTATACAGTTGAGTTTTGGTCTCATCATGCAAAGAGATGATGTTCCTGAAGCTCTGAGGCTTCTCTAGGTGCTGTTTGCTCTATTATAAAGAGTACTGGAAGTTCAGTTCTGTGTGGGCCGTCCAGATCCTGGCTTAATAAGTTGTGGACACTGGACATACTACACTATGGGAAGCACACAGGCCATATACTGTATACTATGCCCAGTCCTTCTGCCCTACTGCAGTTCCCTCCTCATGCATGCTGTCAAAATGACAGCAGGGAGTTGCTGTGTAAATACAGAATCTGTAGAAGCTACTGCTGTCATAAAAGAGAAAAAAAAAACTGTCTGACAACACTTTTATAAATATTGTTTAGAGATGCAAAGTGACATTGTTTATAAACATTGATCAGATGGGAGATAGAGAGATACAAAGTAACATTGTTTATAAACATTGATCAGACAGGAGATAGAGAGATACAAAGTAACAAAGCGAAGATAGAGAGATACAAAGTGCTTACCCTGACTTGCTGATGCCCCGACTTGTTAATGCCCCGACTTAGTTGGGGTAGGTGGAACACTTTGGTGGGGGTGGGTCAGCCAGACCTCTTGACCTTTTGACCTCTGGGGGACACAAAGAGATGCAAAGTAACATGGTTTCATAAACATTGATCAGACGGGAGATGGAGAGATACAAAGTAACATTGTTCAGATGGGAGATAGAGATACAAAGTAATATTGTTTATAAACAGGAGACAGAAATACAAAGTAACAAAGCGGAGATAGAGAGATACAAAGATACAAAGCGCTTACCCTGACTTGCTGATGCCCCGACTTAGTTGGGGTAGGTGGAACACTTTGGTGGGGGTGGGTCAGCCAGACCTCTTGACCTTTGAGGGACACAAAGAGATGCAAAGTAACATTGTTTTATAAACATTGATCAGACAGGAGATGGAGAAATACAAAGTAACGTTGTTTTATAAACATTGATCAGACAGAGAGATACAAAGTAACATTGTTTATAAACATTGATCAGATGGGAGATAGAGAGATACAAAGTAATCTTACTTTTTTATTTACTCTTATTCTTCTGTAGAATAAAGGGATGAGTGAACATCTGCATGTGATAGTTTAAAGCGGAGCTCCACCCAAAAGTGGAAGCTCCGCTTATCTGCCTCTCCCCCCCCCTCCGGTGCCACATTTGGCACCTTTCGAGGTGGGTATGGGTAACGGGTATCTGGTTTTGACAGGTACACGGCTCCCACTTCCCTCCTCCTTCCCCCGCCGCTGGGCCATTCACAAATCGTAGTGCGCTTCACACATGCGCAATAGAGAGCCGGCTGTGAAGCTGCAAGGCTTCGCTGCCGATTTCACTTACAGGCAATGGCAGCGGCAGCAGCCGAGAGCCGATAGAAAGATCGGCTAGGGTGCCGACATCGCTGGGTTCCAGGACAGGTAAATGTCCTAATAAAAGTCAGCAGCTACAGTATTTGTTGGGACCTTCTCTTTTAAGTAACCTAACAAGTTACAAAAAAAAATTATTCTCATTTAATCCTTTTATTAACGCTTAGTTTATCATAGCAGTGCATTAAAAAAAGTCAACATTTTAAAAAAGCCTTAATTGCAAGTATTTATACCAGAATCACTATTTTAGTGTCATTTTAAATGAGACAAATGATAAAACTACATTTATTTACTTTTATCTATAGTAATTTGTTTTTTTTTTTTTTTTGTTTTTTTTTAAGCTAACACTGATCAAAGTTGAAAAGAAGTGTGTTGTTTTTTTTTTTTTCTTTTTCCTGTTTTTTTTTTTTTATGTCTATAGATCACAAGACAATATCCTCAAAGAAAGCCTTCTATGTCCTAAGAACACTGTATGTATTATGTTTTACGATGAGAGATTTTTCTAACTACATTTACCCCCTTCCCAGGCCTGGACCCAGAAGGTTTCCACGACCACGGGGAGGGCCGTCCAGGGGCCGACGACAACGAAGAGGTCATGCAGGCGCTGCTGAAGCACGAGAAGAAGGCGGCGGCCGCCCTCGGGGCGTCCGCGGCTCCGGCGTCCAGCGTGGGCGCCGGCAGCGACTCCGACAGCGACACCAGCGAGTCCGACCAAGACAGCCCGGCTCCCCGTCACCCGGTGGCTTCCCTTCACTTCGAGCAGGATGAGGACGACGAGGACGAGTTCGAAGAAGTGCAGGCGGTTCCCAGGGTCACCGTCGGGGGGCGGAGCTACCTTTACAGCGAGGTGAGTCAGCGGCCCGAACTGGTGGCGCAGATGACCCCGCAGGAGAAAGAAGCGTACATCGAGATGGGACAGAAAATGTTCGAGGACATGTATGAGTGAGTCACCCGTCAGACCGCGGGGTGTTGTCACGCCTCCCGCTATCGATTTTACCGAATCTCTTCCACCAGCCTTCGCCGGCGTATGCTTTTAATTCGCCTTTTTTATTTGTTTTTAGCATTTGGTGAGTCAGAAGTATTTTTTTTTTTAAGATTTTTGTTCTGTACATCAGCAGTCACGCACCCCCCCCAGCTTGAGAAGTACAGGAGGCGGTCCTTGCAGGTGAATGCAGAGCAAAATGGCTGCCAGTGGACTGGATACAGCTGTGTATGGCTCCTGAAGAACAGCTGCTGGTGGTATTTTTAATTTTTTTTTTTTTTTTTTAATCTTTCAATGGTAATGCAAACCTGAGCAGCTTCATGCAATACAAGTACAAGATGGCTGCCATTAAGTATGAGTGGAGAGCGCTTATTGTGTTAGTCTACGAGGTACCGCTTGTACCGTATAGATGTAGTTGCAGGCAACCACCGATCACGATTATCCACTCGTGTCCTTTCCCAAGCTGCATTTTTCACATCCAATACATGTAGATTACTTTGGATCAAAGCAGAACTCCGTAGTGTTAGATTTGAGAGTTTAAGTCTCAGGGTTCGCCTTGTTTTTAGGAGGTTAGGTGTTAGATTTTAGCGTTACAGGTTGGATTAGTGTTAGGGTCTCGTTCACACCAGGTGCATTGTTCAATGCAGGCTCAGCGCAAGGACACATAGAAAACAAGTGAACGGGGGCAGGGGTTGGGAGAGATCAGCCGATCACATAACCACTGTGATTGGCTCTTACAGTGATCACATGATCAGGAGCCGGTCCCACTGGATACCTATAAGTAGAGGGTTGGAAGAGATCGGCCAATCACATAACCACTGTGGTTGGCTCTTGCAGTGATCATATGATTGGGAGCCGGTCCCACCGGATTCCAATAAGTAGGGGGTTGGGAGAGATTGGCCAATCACATAACCACGGTGATTAGCAGTCACAGTGATCACATGCTCTAGGTATCCGGTGGGTCTGGCTCCTGACCATGTGATCAGTGACAGCCAATTACAGTTGTTATGTAATTGGCTGATCTCTCCCCCCCCCCTCCCTTCTTCTAAGTATACAGTGGAACTGCCTCTCGTAGTAGGGGGTTGGGAGAGATCGGCCAATCACGTAACCGCTGTGATCGGCAGTCACAGTGATCACATGCTTTAGGTATCCGGTGGGACTGGCTCCTGACCGTGTGATCACAGTGACAACCAATCACAGTGGTTATGTAATTGGCCGATCTCTCACAACCCCCTTCTTCGAGAGGCAGTTCCACTGGATACTTAGAAGTAGGGGGTTGGGAGAGATCGGCCAATCGCATAACCATTGTGATTGGCAGTCACAGTGATCACATGATCTAGGTATCCGGTGGGACTGGCTCCTGACCATATGATTACAGTGACAGCCAATCACAGTGGTTATGTAATTGGCCGATCTCTCCCAACCCCCTACTTCTAAGAATCCAGTGGAACTGGCTCTCAAAGTAGAGGGTTGGGAGAGATCGGCCAATTACATAACCACTGTGATTGGCTATCACTGTGATCACATGGTCAGGAGCCAGACCCACTGGATACCTATAAGTAGCAGGGACCTGTCTTTCACAGCTCAGTCTCTGTGCTAGGACACATAGAAAATAAGTCGGGTGGGGGGGCTGGGAGAGATCAGCCAATCACATAACCACTGTGGTTGTCTGATCACATGGTCAGGAACCAGCCCCACCGGATACCTATAAGTAGGGGGTTGGGCGAGATCGGCCAATCACATAACCACTGTTTGGCTGTCACAGTGATCACATGGCCGGGAGCCAGTCCCACCGTATACCTATAAGTAGCAGTGACCGGTCTTTCACACCTCCATCTCTGTGCTGGGAATGGGCTCTCAGAACAAACATCGGCCGCCCAGAAGAACATATGTGTGGCCTGTGGGCATTAAAGCCCACCCTTTTGGTGCCGCACCAAAAGGTGGTCATAAAAGGGTTAAATTATAGGCATGTCTGTATGCTTGCGTAACATTTTTATGTAGCTCAGTGCAGCATATCGAAACCCACCCCTTGCCTAAAGTTCAATGAATCCTTCTATTAACTTTAAAGTTTCCGAAAAAAAAAAAAAATAACACTGTGATACATTGTAACAACGCATTGCACTCCCCTTAACACAACAGAGGGTGCGCTGTATATGGACCAGGACTCGCGCCCGCTGGTGTGAACGAGCCCAGAGGTTTGAGATTTGTTTTTTGGGTTAGATTGTAGGGGGGGTGGTAATTGCTAGAGGTTCATGCTTGATCCCAGGGGGTCAGTTGGTTTTAGGGGTTCAGGGTTGGATTTTAGGGGGTTGGTTAGTTTCCCGAGTTTAGGTTTTGGCGTTGGGGCAAGATTTTATGGGGTAAAGGGTTGGGTGAGCTTCAGTGGTTTAGGTGAGATCTTGGGGTTCGATTTAAGGGGTTTTAAAGTGTTCACCTTTTCATAAATAATAAAGAGGCAAACTAACACCCTACAATCATGGAGGGGGGCTCAACCTGCGGCCCACCAGCTGTTTCAGAACTACAAGTCCCATGAGGCATTGCAAGTTACTGGCTGACAGTTACAAGCGTGACTCCCAAAGGCAGAGGCATGATGGAACTTGTAGTAGTTTCGCAGCAGCTGGAGGTCCACAGGTTGAGCGCCCAAGATGGGCCTACATTTTCGCCCAACTCCCCAAAAAACTGCGGCGACCAGGGGGAGGGGGTGGTTTTGGGGAGGGTGTACGGTGTTAACCTTAACTTTTCTTTTTTTTTTTTCCAAAAAAATTAACCCTTTAAGAGTTAGGGGTAATGGTTGGATTTTAGTAGATATTCGTGTTGGATTTTAGGGGGTTATAGGCCAGGCTGAGTTTTAGGGTTGGTGCCCAACCACAGAACTTCTTTTTTTTTTTGTGGAGTGGGGATGGGGGGGGGGGGTAGTCCCCTGAGCCCCCCCCCCCGTCTGTGAATAAGCTTTCTCTTCACACGTGTAGACCAGATAGGAAGCGTCGTCCCCCGCAATAGGGGCACAGCAATTAAAACACATTTTCTACTCCTCACTTTCTACAAAGTCAACAAAAAATGCTTTGGCTGTAAATGGGCTGTAGATGGTGAGCTTAAGGACAGGTTTCGGGTTTTATTTTTTTTACTTTTTTTTTTTTTTTTTTTTACCATTAAACACTGCCAATGCCATGTTCTCAGTGCGGAATCCTACTATACCAGCCATGTGACCTCCAGTGTAGTAGTACCCACCGACATCCCACTGAGCTGTGTGCATGCAGGAAGGTGCCACGGGAAGCTGCAGAACTGTGTCCTCTCCCTTTGCCTTGGCTGTACATGGTGGTAGAAATGTCTCTGAATTGCAAGACTGACCGCACAGAATTTTGCAGCGACTAGGACTGTTCACATGTAACTTTTCTACTTTTGGAGTTCTGCTTAAAGTCCTGCTAGTTGACAGTATTACAACACCAAATCTCTGGCCAAAACCGCTACTTGGCCGTAATTTTGCTTCTCAAAACTCCGATTTTCTAGTTCTGACGATAACTTTAAACCTGGCTTCTCCAGCAGTAAAGCGCAAGACCAGCTCTGTAGCCGCTCCACTTGCATTGCCCCGCCCCGGGTGTTAGGAGTACAGAGCGGGGGCACCTCGACTTCTGGTTGGTTATGCTGCCTTTTGATTCATACATTTAAGACCAATAGCGCCCCCTCTTGATCAGAGTTGGTTCAGTGAAGTACTTTAGGGGGCGTTCCCAGATCCACCCACCCGCCACACCCACTGTGAGGGAGTCGTGCCCGCCCCTGAGGGACTTGTAATTGTAGCACTGTGCCTGTGCCTGCTTTAGCTGAAGGTGTGGTGACCCCGATGATTGAGGGCAGATATTTGAGCTCTGGTGGGGGGGGGGGGGGGCGGCGGTCGGGTCCCTCATCGCTAGACTCCAGAATCCAGTTGGAGTTATCCGTGTTGGGTGGACATGCCACACACAGCCTAGACCCGGAGCTCGCAGAGTATTATATATAATGAATTGACATTTTGATTTAGAGGAAAGTCTCATTTCTCCTGTGTTTTTATTGTGTGCCTGAGCCTTTTACATGAGCAAATTGTTCTTATAATTCAATTTGTTTCCTTTAAATAAAGTTTTTTTTTGTACAAGTCGTGTGACAACTGTTGTGTGATATTTGACAGATATGTGTGTTTCTGGTGTATTACTAATTGTCCAATGAATTTTCTTCTCCTTACATACAAGCAATGACATCATAATCCTATCTCGTCTCCAGATACAAGTTATATCTACAGGAGTGACCTCACTGCCCTTCAGACAGAAGTCATTTTTAAATTTTATTTTTTATTTTTTTACAACTTTTATATTATAGGAGTGACATCACCGCTCTGCAGATACAAGTAGTGGCAGCCCGTGCATTGTGGGCGCACGGGCGCCACCCCCCCTAACACCTCCGCCGCCCTCCCTATCCATGTGCCCGGCCCCTTTCAGGACCACAGACACATGAATTACTATGGCGGGAGGGGGGGGGTGTATTTTGAAGCAGGTGATTAGAGCCAAAGGCCCTAATAGGCTTCAAAATAGGGTGGGCTCAGAGCACTGCGTCCCGATTCCCACCCTGTTGGTCACACTACAGTTCCTGCCCGCCAATCAGGAGGCAGGTCTGTGAGCCACCACTGCCCGCACTGCAGGAGAGTAGGAGGACAGCCCCACCACTGCAGGAGTGGAGGAGAGCTCCGCCACACAGTGGGTGGTCAGTGCCGCCGGTGGTCCAGCAGGTGCCACTGTGGTCAGTGCTGTAGGTGGTCCAGGGGGTTGGGTGCCGTCGGTGGTCAGGGCCGTGCCCTTCAAAAGGAGAACCCACCAGCTGCCACTGGATACGTTTTATTTTATACAGGAGTGACAACACCGCTCTCCAGATATGAGATATATATATATATATATATTATATTTGGACACAGGCATACTTTTCATACTTTTTGCTCTGTTTCACACCAGAAGAAAATTAAAAGGAAATAATCCAAATGAATTTGAAGTGTAGACTTTCAGCTTTAATTCAAGGGGTTGAACACAAATATCAAGTACAAATTTTAGGAACTGCAGCCATTTTTTTTACCCAGTCCATCTGTACTGTGAAGCACCATCCAATCATTGGCTGAATCCGCGCTGACAGTATATCGCTAAACACTGCAGAATTCATCCGGCTGCTTCTGTCTTCGGTCACATCATCAATAAACACCAATGACCCGGTGCCACTGGAAGCCATGCATGCCCATGCCCTCACACTGCCAGCTCCACCATGTGACCACAAATGGCTTTGTGTGCTTTGGATCATGAGCTGTTCCAAGCCTTCTCCGCACTTTTTTTTTTTTTTTTTCTTCCCGTCATTCTGGTACAGATTAATCTTAGTTTCTTAGTTTTATCCGTCCAAAGAATGCTTTTCCAGAACTGATCTGTTTTCTTTTTTTTGGCAAAGTCTAATCTGGCTTTCCTATTCTTCAGGCTTATGAATGATTTGCACCTTGTGGTGAACCCTTTGGATTTGCTCTCGTGAAGTCTTCTCTTGATTGGATGTCCAGGCCTTTTTTATGTTGCTGAGCTCACCAGTGCATTCTTCTTTCCTCAGAATGTACCAAACTGTTGATTTGGCCACTCCTAATGTTGCTGCTATCTCTCTGATGGATTTGTTTCGTTTTGAAGCCTTACAATGGCCTGTTTAACTTGCTCCTTTGAACCCAAGATGTAGGTTCACAGTAATAGATTCCAAATACCACCCTTAATGCCCCATACACACTAATAGATTTTCTGCAGATTTTTGTCTTCAGATTTACCAAAACCATGTAGTGCAAGGACCTGCCTGATTGCATACAAATTCGAAACTCTTAAAATTTGACCTCATATTATATGGTTTTGGTAAATCTGACAAAAATCTGCAGAAAATTTAATAGTGTGTATGGTGTCTAAAGCCTCGTACACACGATCGGATTTTCAGCGAGGAATTGTGTGACAGACTGCCTAAAATCCGACCGTTTAGTACGCTCCATCAGACAATTGTTGGCCAACTTTCCGCCAACAAACGTTGGATGGCAGGCTAGTAAATTTTCGGCGGACAACGGTCTGTTGTCAGATTTTCCTATCGTGTGTCCGTCACACAAAGGTCCAAATATATCTTATCTGGAGAGCGGTGATGTAATTCCTTTATAATATATCTCATATTTGGAGAGCTGTGATGTCACTCCCATATAGGTTTTATGATATGAGATTTTTACAAGTTATGTCTTACAGTTGCACTCACATGTAGGGTTGGATTATAGGCGGCAGATAACCTGCACAGTATTTCATGTAGTGTCTTATTTATGTTGTGTGTGTATCTTCTAATAAAGGGAGCAGCTTCCTGATCCTCATAGAGGTTTATATGTCTTGGAGGAGATATAAATAACAATGATCTGTCTCTGGGACGCAGTGAGGATCTCTTCCCCGGAACCTCCTAATCAATTCCTGTAAATGATTAATGAGGAGAGGATGGATCTGTACGTGCCGCAGGGCTATCCCGGTGCAGGTTGGGATGTGTCTAATATACAGCGCTCAGCAGTACCCGGTATAATGATGTCTTCTGTACAGACACAATAACATCCCAGGGAGGCGATCATTATATAAAGACTGACCTGGGGAAGCAGAGGATGCTGGGACTTGTGACACCAGAGGACAGCCTGTTGCACGTGATACAGAATGGCTTCTTACCCAGGGAGCTTCAGCGATATATGCTGGGACTTGTGGTTCTTTGAGTTAGCCTAATTCACAGCCTGACCTCATTTCCTCTGTGAAGTCAAACAAAACATTATAAAGTGGTTTTGTTGCTGTTTTGTCAGACTAGAATAATCATCTTTATGGTCCTGTTGTTGCATCTTCACACTTCAGATCACCCCCAATTCCTGCACCTTCATATTTCAGATCACCCCAAATTCCTGCACCTTCACACCTTAGATCACCTCAAATTCCTGCAACTTCACACCTCAGATCACCCCCAATTCCTGCACCTTCACCCCTCAGATCACCCCCAATTCCTGCACCTTCATATTTCAGATCACCCCCAATTCCTGCACCTTCATATTTCAGATCACCCCAAATTCCTGCAACTTCACACCTCAGATCACCCCCAATTCCTGCACCTTCACCCCTCAGATCACCCCAATTCCTGCACCTCCACACTTCAGATCACCCCCAATTCCTGCACCTTCATATTTCAGATCATCTCCAATTCCTGCACCCTCCCACCTTAGATCACCCCCAATTCCTGCATCTTCCTATTTCAGATTACCCCCAATTCCTGCATCTTCATATTTCAGATCACCCCAATTGCTGCACCTTCATACCTCGGATCACACCCCCCCCCCAAATTCCTGCACCGTAGATCACCCTAATTCCTGCACCTACACACCTCAAATTCCTGCACCTTCATATCTCAGATCACCCCAATTCCTGTACCTTGACACCTCAGATCACCCCCAATTCCTGCATCTTCACACCTCAGATCACCCCAAAATCCTGACCTCAGATCACCCCAAATCTCTGAACCTACACACCTAATATCACCCCCAATTCCTGACCGCCAGATCATCCCCACTTTCTGAACTTGCGCACCTCAGATCACCCCAATTCCTGCACCTTCATACCTTGGATCACACCCCCCCCCAAAAAAAAATTTCCGCACTGTAGATCACCCTAATTCCTGCACCTACACATCTCAAATTCCCGCAACTTCATATCTCAGATCACTCCAATTCCTGTACCTGCACACCTCGGATCACCACAAATTCCCGCATCTTCACACCTCAGATCACTCCCAATTCTTGGACCTTCAAACCTCAGATCACCACCAATTTCTGAACCTTCACACCTCATATTACCCCCATTTCCTGACTTCCAATCCCCCCCAATTTCTGAACCTACACATTTAATATCACCCCCAATTTCTGGACCTACACACCTCAGGTCACCCCAATTCCTGCACCTTCATACCTCGGATCACCCTAATTCCTGCACCTATACACCTCAAATTCCTGTACCTTCACACCTCAGATCACCCCCAATTCCTGCATCTTCATCCCTCAGATCACCCCAAATTTCTGCATCTTCACACAGATCACCCTAAATTCCTGCACCTTCACAGATCCCAAAATCCTGAACCTACATACCTCATATCACTCCAAATTTCTGCATTTTCACACATTAGATAACCTCAAAATCCTGACCTCAGATCCCCCCCTCCCAATTCCTGAACCTACACACCTCAGATCACCCCACATTTCTACATCTTCACACCTCAGATCACCTCAAAATTCTGACCTCAAATCACCCCCAATTTCTGAACCTACACGCCTCAGATCACCCCCAATTCCTGACCTCAGATTACCCCCAATTCTTGAACCTACACACCTCAGATCACCCCCAATTCCTGAACCTACACACCTCATATCACCCCAAATTTCTGCATCTTCACACCTCAGATCACCCCCAATTTCTGACCTCAGATCACCCCCAATTCCTGAACCTACACACCTCATATCACCCCAAATTTCTGCATCTTCACACCTCAGATCACCCCCAATTTCTGACCTCAGATCACCCCCAATTCCTGAACCTACACACCTCAGATCACTCCCAATTCCTGACCTCAGATCACCCCCAATTCCTGAACCTGCACACCTCAGATCACCCCCAATTCCTAACCTCAGATCACCCCCAATTCCTGAACCTGCACACCTCAGATCACCCCCAATTCCCTTCCTCAGATCACCCCCAATTCCTGAACATACACACCTCAGATCACCCCCAAATCCTGACCTCAGATCACCCCCAATTCCTGAACATACACACCTCAGATCACCCCCAATTCCTGACCTCAGATCACCCCCAATTCCTGAACTTGCACACCTCAGATTACCTCCAATTCCTGGCCTTGGATCACCCCCAATTCCTGAACTTACACACCTCAGATCATCCCCAATTCCTGGCCTTAGATCATCCCCAATTCCTGAACCTACACACCTCAGATCACCCCCAATTCCTGAACCTACACACCTCATATCACCCCAAATTCCTGCATCTTCACACCTCAGATCACCTCAAATTTCTGCATCTTCACACCTTAGATCACCTCAAAATTCTGACCTCAGATCACCCCCAATTTCTGAACCTACACACCTCAGATCACCTCAAAATTCTGACCTCATATCACCCCAAATTCCTGCACCTTCACACCTCCGATCACTCCAATTCCGGCACCTTCACACCTCAGGTCACCCCAATTCCTGCACCTTCACACCTCAGGTCACCCCAATTCCGGCATCTTCACCCCTCACATCTTTACTTAAAGCGGAGCTCCAGGCTCCTTAAGAAAAAATTAAAAGTCAGCAGCTACAAATACTCTACTTCACAGCTGGTACCCGACTGCGCATACGCGAAGCGCGCTGCTCTTTGTGACTGGCCCGGCGGCAGGGGAAGGAGGAGGGGGGTCGAACTTCTGACTGAGTTTGCCGTGGTGAAGTCAGCCGGAAGTAGGAGCAGGTACCTGTCAAAACCAGGTACCCACTCCACCCCCTGAAAGGTGCCAAATGTGGCAGTGGAGGAGGCAGGAGGCAAACAAGTGGAGATTCCCCTTGTGGGTGGAGCTCTGCTTTAAAGCTGAACTCGGCACCAAACTTTCCTTTAACCGTTCCACGTACATATACTGCGGCAGGGTGGCCCCTCAGCGCCAAATCACGTGCCTGTATGTATTTTTTTCGGGTACATGAGAATCATGGGAAATGTAGTTCCAAAACATCTGGGGTGCCAAGGTTTGCCATCACTGGCCTAGGTGAACAAGGCAGATCGCCATTCTGTCAGCAGGGCAGATGGATATCTTGGGTTTCTGCTAAGCAGAAACATGGATCTCTGTCTTTCCGTAGTAAAAGCCCCTCCCCCACACAGTTAGCAAGCACTCCCTAGGAACACATATAACCCTTTGATCGCCCCCCGATGTTAACCCCTTCCCTGCCAGTGTCATTAGTACAGTGACAGTGCATATTTTTAGCACTGATCACTGTATTGGTGTCGCTGTCAGATTTGTCTGCCGCAATCCTGCTAAATATCGCTGATCGCCGCCATTATTAATAATAAATAAATAAAAATTCCATAAATCCTTCCCATAGTTTGTAGACGCTGTAACTTTTGCGCAAACCAATCAATATACGCTTATTGGGATTTTTTTTTTTTTTTTACCAAAAATATGTAGCAGAATACATATTGGCCTAAATTGATGAAGAAATTCAATTTGTTACATTTTTTTTTATTGGATGTGTTTTATAGCAGTAAAAAATATATATATATATATATTTTTTTTTTTTTCAAAATTCTTGGGGTTTATTGTTTATAGCGCAAAAAATTAACACCACAGAGGTGATCAAATACCACCAAAAGAAAGCTCTATTTGTGGGGGAAAAAAAGGACATACATTTTATTTGGGTGCAGCGTCACACGGCCGCGCAATTATCAGTTAAAATAACGCAGTGCAGTATCGCAAAAAATGGCCTGGTCATTAACGGGGGGGGTAAACCTTCATAGACTGAAGTGGTTAAATTGATTCCTCAATAGTTGGAATGGATATAAACACACTTTGTGTGCACCGAATGCCCTTGCAAACCCAGAAATTACTGTACTTTTTTTTTTTTTTTAATTCTTTATTTTTACAGAAATGGCAGTACAATGCCAAGGGTTCAAGACCATGACACAACATTCAATATGAAGTGAGCTAATCACATGGTTAACAAGGCTTGTCTTTAGAAATAATTCTGTGTTGTCGTATCCTTAAAATGGTTACAGCCAGACTCAGTGGAGGGAGATTTCTGCAGCATATTTGGCAAGTACAGAATCGCAGTATCTATAAAATAATATGCAAAGTGGTTGGAGGGAAGCTTCAGAATGGCAAAGATGTTTTTATTGCAAATTATGTGAGCAGACTGCATGCAGTTCCATGTTAAATTATATAATGTTAATATTGAATCTACTCTGTGAGCATCAGCGAGCAAAACCGTTTCTCATTTTTCTATAATTTTTTTAACCAAGCAGAACCCTGGTTAGGGCCAGGAGGTAAAAAGCTGAAAAAGGGTAGAAATGAATGATAGAGAGAAAAAAAAGGGGGGGTGGGTGATGAAGGGTGGGGATAGGGGACAAAAGGGGGGGAGGACAGGTATAGGGGACAAAAGGGGGGGAGGACGGGTATAGGGGACAAAAGGGGGGGTGACAGGTATAGGAGACAAAAGGGGGGGTGACAGGTATAGGAGACAAAAGGGGGGGGGGACAGGTATGGGGACAAAAGGGGGGGGAAGGATGGGGATAGGGGACTAAAGGGGGGGAAGGATGGGGATAGGGGACAAAAGGGGGGGAAGGACGTGTATAGGGGACAAAAGGGGAGGGGACGGGTATAGGGGATAAAAGGGGGGGACGATGGGTATAGGGGACAAAAGGGGGGGGAGACGGGTATAGGGGATAAAAGGGGGGGAGGATGGGTATAGGGGACAAAAGGGGGAGAATGATGGGTATAGGGGACAAAAGTAGGAGAAGGATGGATATAGGGGACAAAAGTGGGAGAAGGACGGGTATAGAGGACAAAAGCGTGGGAGAAGGACGGGTATAGGGGACAAAAGCGTGGGAAGGACGGGTATAGGGGACAAAAGGGGGGAAGGACAGGTATAGGGGACAATAGTGGGAGAAGGACGGATATAGGGGACAAAAGTGGGAGGACTGGTATAGGGGACAAAAGCGTGGGAAGCATGGGTATAGGGGACAAAAGGGGGAAGGACAGGTATAGGGGACAAAAGGGGGGAAGGACTGGATTAGGGGACAAAAAAGGGGGGGGACAAAAGGGGGAGGGGGGACCTGATCACCTCTCATGGCATATTGAAAGAGCTCTGTGGGGCAAGTTAGTGGAATAGCTACTGCTGAGAGGCTGGGTGGGGGGGACTGTTCTTTATAAATTAAATAAGAAGTCCAGACTTTCCAATATTTCTCATCTTGCTCTTTCAGCACCATGGTAAGGTCCTCCATTTGTTGGATTTCAGTTATCCTGGCTAGCCAGTGTCTGGATATTACCTTGTGAAAGTAGCATCTACACTGTGCTGTGCAAAGAGAAGAGCTATGGGAGGGGCCCAGCAGGCCCCACCCACTACATGCTGACTGCAGAAAAATACAGGAGGGGGCGGAGACCAGACCAGCCCCCCTGCACAAGGAGAGAGAGGTCAGCAGTGAACGGTCTTTATTACAGGAAGTCTCACTCTGGATTACTGCACAAATCTGGAAGAAATACACAAAGATCACCGAGATTCAAGAATTCACATGATGAATGGATTTAGATGGCATTTACTTATCCCGGAGTTCAGCTTTAATCTAACTTTTGGCTGAAGTTGGGCTATAACTTGTGAGATGCGCCCCCCCCCCCCCCCCCCCCCTTACATAATGGCACACAACCCGGGTGTTGTCGTGAAAAACTACAGGAAAAAAAAAAATCCTGAAAAGCCTAACTCCGTTTTATTATTCAATCCTATTTTTTCAAGTACCAAAATCACATTGAGTAATGCACAAAAATTGCCCAATTTTCAGCCCACGCACAAGTTATGTAAATTTCCCCCAGTGTATATATCTATGCATATTGTAAAAATATGAGAGCTGGTAAACAGGCACTTTATTTTTTTTTTTTTAAGTTGAAAAAGTCTGTGTATTAAAAAAAAAAAAAAAATTGCTATGCGACTGTCTCAGCATTTACACAACCGTATTAAAATGATCTCTATAATGTGTCTAATAGGTTTATTTCTTATGATCATCAACTCCATCTAGTGGTCATAATGTGGTACTTTTCCAATTGAGTTATTTTGAAGTGTTTGTACGAAGCTTTACCCCTTAGGGGCCCGGTTATCCTGGGAGGACGTCATATGACGTCATATGACGTCATATTCCAGGGCCGTGCTCCAGCGCGATCTGTCACAGCAGATGACAGATCACTTTACTGGCCCGCTGCCGGTACCATGTGATCACTGTGGCCAATCACAGCAGATCACGTGATAATTGTACTCAATGAAAGGCTTGGATTCATGCCATTCATTGTGTACTATTGTGATGACCTCTGTGATTGTCAGAAAAAAGAAAAAAAAGGGGTTCATCAAGGACCCCCTGAGCGGACTTTAGAGGCACAACAAACCTGAGAAAGCATAATCAAAATAACAATATAATCAATTTTATTAAATATAAATACATACAGTACAAAGACATTGACAAAAGATAATAAAAAAACATCTATATAGAAATATACATGATACAAGCCCCGATGTGTCTACGCGTTTCGTATAGAACTTCTTCAGGACACATTCAGGTTTCAGTTAATACACAAGAGGGTTTCACTAAAATGAGAAAAGATTTTTTTTAAAAATGAACACATAAACATATAATATCGTACAACAATGGATGAAAGACAGTAGCCTATTCCCGGAGATCAGACACTATATTGGTCACAGTGATCACGTGGTACCGACATGGCCAACCACAGCCCATTTGCACCATGTGATTAGCTGTGGCCAATCACAGCTAATCACAGTAGTAAACACTGAATGAATAGTTTTCATTCAGAAAAAATTGTTGCTTATAACTGTAAAATTAAGTTATAAGCAATCAGCAAAAAAAAAAAAATCCTGATCACCTCCCTTAGAGGTAGTACAGTGTTACTATTTCAAAACGTTATTGCTGTGATCACTGTGTGTAAAAAAAAAAAAAAAAAAATTGTAAAGAAAAAAAAATGTAAAGAAAAAATATTTTAAAAATTATTATAATTTTTTTTTTTTACACACTGTCACTAGTCAGTGTTCCTGATCACTGCCACGCCAGTTTTATGATGACACTGTACTGCACTGGTGACAGTATTAAAAAAAGTATCTTTTAAAAAATTGTGAAAAAAAAAACATTTTTTTAAATTTCTTCATTTCCCAAAAAATGGTGATAAAAAAATGACATCTTAAAAAAACTCGCCATGCCTCTTACTAAGTACCTTGGACTGTCTGCTTTCCAAAAAGAGGTAATTTGGGGGAGTGTTTTAACTGTCCTGGCGTTTTAGGGCCTCAAGAAATGAGATCAGTACATCAGGATCGATCGTTTTTCAGATAAAATAATAATAATAATAGACTATATTATAATTTCCCTATTGACTAAATAACATACACTGATTTTGGGTTATTTTCACCAAAAGAAACATAGCAGAATACATTTTGGCCTAAATTTATGAAGAAAGATTATTTATTTGCAAAATGTTATAACACTTTTTTCTTTTTTTTTTTGTTTATTTAACAAAAAATGTGGAAAAAAACAGCGGTGATTAAATACCACCGAAAGAAAGCTCAACTTGAAAAAAAATGATTACAATTTTACATGGGGATGTACTCTTAAAAAATCTTGTACACTTGCTGATCAATTTTTCTTATTTTGATATTCTTCTCCCATCCCCCTCCCCTTTTCTCCTTTTTTTTTTTTTTTTTTTTACATGGGTATAGCATGACCGCACAATTGTCAGTTAAAGTAGCGCAGTGCCGTATCGCAAAAAAAATGGCCTGGTCATGAAGGGGGGGGGGGGGGGGTAAGGCCCCATTTCACACTTGTACGACCTGAAAGTCGCGTGACTTGGACGCGACTTGAAGCAATGCCTGTGTAATCTTGAGGTCTAGGGACCTCAGGTCGCATCAAAGTCGGGCCAAAGTAGTGCAGTTACTACTTTGAAGTCGCTGTGGCTAAGGTAGTATATATGGACAGGCTAGGGTAGTAAATGGACAGGCTAAGGCAGTATAGGGGCATGCTAAGGTAGTATATATGGACTGGCTAGGGCAGTATATATGGACAGGCTAGGATAGTAAATGGGCAGGCTAGGGTAGTAAATGGACAGGCTAGGGTAGTATATGGACAGGCTAAGGCAGTATAGGGGCAGGCTAAGGTAGTATATATGCACAGGCTAGGGTAGTAAATGGGCAGGCTAGGGTAGTAAATGGACAGGCTAGGGTAGTATATGGACAGGCTAAGGCAGTATAGGGGCAGGCTAAGGTAGTATATATGGACAGGCTAGGGTAGTAAATGGGCAGGTTAGGGTAGTATATGGACAGGTTAAGGCAGTATAGGGGCAGGCTAAGGTAGTATATATGGACTGGCTAGGGCAGTATATATGGACAAGCTAGGGTAGTAAATGGACAGGCTAGGGTAGTATATGGACAGGCTAAGGCAGTATAGGGGCAGGCTAAGGTAGTATATATGGACAGGCTAGGGTAGTATATGGACAGGCTAGGGTTGTATATGGACAGGTTACGACAGTATAGGGCAGGCTAGGGTAGTATATAGATAGGCTAGGGTAGTATTTGGACACGCTAGGGCAGGCTAGGGTAGTATATAGACAGGCTAGGGCAGTATAGGGCAGACTAGGGTAGTATATAGACAGGCTAAGGCAGTATAGGTTCAGGTTAGGGTAGTATATGGACAGGTTAAGGCAGTATAGGGGCGTACCAGCGCAGGAAAAAAAAAAAAAAAGAACGTGCTGCCCAAAAAAAGAGGGAATAAACGCATCAAAACACGCATGCAGAAAACGCATTCCGGACTGCATTCCTGCGGTGTAAACCACCCCTCTTCGCGCTTTGCAGCAGGGCTGAAATTATTATTTGTAGTGACTTTTTTTCCTGCACTGGTACGCACTGGAACTGACCGCACCAGTGTGATCTAGGACATTGGAACCCATATAATCAGGGCCGGCTCTACCAGTGGGTCCATTGGATCCAGGCAGCACTTTGAGAGAAGCAGCAAATTGAACCACGGCCGCCTCTCCTTCTCTTCTCTTTACCCAGCAAATTGACGACCAAGATTTGTTTTTCCAGCAGTTTTGTGTGCCATGATGACAACTACCCCCCATGCCGCTCCGCCTGTCCATATACTACCCTAGCCCACCCCTATACTACCCTAGCCCTTCCCTATACTGCCCTAGCCTGTCTATATACTACCCTAGCCTGTCCCTATACTGCACTAAACTGTCTATATACTAGCCTAGCCTGTCCCTATACTGCACTAACCTGTCTATATACTAGCCTAGCCTGTCCATATACTACCCTAGCCCACCCCTATACTGCCCTAGCCTCTCCCTATACTGCCCTAGCCTGTCCATATACTGCCCTAGCCTGTCCCTATACTGCACCAGCCTGTCCATATACTACCCTAGCCTGCCCTACTTTGATCCATATTTCTCCGCTTGAATCACTGATAAGGACAGCGATGCCGCTGCAGGGACGGGCGATGGAGGCAGCGGGGACAGATGCCGCAGTCTGACGCTCAGGTGCCAGAACCTCGCCTGATTACAGCCGGGCTGCCAGGAGACTCCATCGCCCTCTCCCGCCGGATGGCGAGCCCTATTTGCATGTAATGAATGTGGATAAGGACGTGCAAAATAGCGACAGAGCGATCCCAGGGGAGGGAAACCGTAAGCTGAAGCATCGGAGCCGCTGAGATTTACATTCTTGGGGGAAATGAGAAAACATTTGAATATTCTAATCTTTGTCACTCAGCCCATCTTCATTATACCAGACGAGGAGGGTTGGGGCTGATGACACAAAAAAAAAACCATGGATCCGTTTTATACACACAGCTGTTGATATCAAACTGCGAATAATTATTTTACTACTTAACCCCTTCGCTGCCAGAGGCGGTTTTGCATTTTTCGCACAAATATTTAAAAAAATAAATAAATTTTAAAGCTTTCAATACCTGGCAATTTTGCCTCAAATTTTTTACCAATTTTCAGCTTTCAGCGCTGTCGCACTTTGCATGAAAATTGCGCGGTCATGTAACACTGTACCCATATGACATTTTTTATTTTTTCACACAAATAGAACATTCTTTTGGTGGTATTTAATCACCCCTGGTTTTTTTCTTTGCTAAATAAATTAAAAAAGGCCGAAAAGTTTGAAAAAAGGCACATTTTTCTTCGTTTCTGTTATAACATTTTGCAAATAAATAATCTTTCTTCATAAATGTATTCTGATACATTTATATAAATGTATCAGAATGTACCAAAATATATTCTGATACATTTCTTTAGTGAAAATAACCCACATCAGTGTATATTATTTATTCTGTAGGAAAGTTATAGAGTCCACAAACTATGGGATATATAACTGAAAATCGATCAATCCCGATGTACTGATGGCCGATCTCGATTCTTGAGACTCAAAAACGCCCTGGGACAGTACGAATACCCCCCAAATGACCCCTTTTTGGAAAGTAGACAGTCTGAGGTATTTAGTACGAGGCATAGTGTGTTTTTTCAAGTTGTATTCTTTTTGTCACAAGTTTTGGGAAAATTAAGAATTGTTTTTAAAAACTGTTTTCACGCTTTTTTATTTATTTATTTATTTATTTATTTATTTTTCACATACTGTCATCAGTACTGTACAGCATCATCATATAATTGGTGATCAGGGACACTGACTGGTAGCAGTATGTAAAAAAAAAAAAATTAATGTTTTTATTATTTTTTTATTCAATTTTTCTTCTTTTTTGTGATTTTTTTTTAAAACACTATGACCGGAGCAATATAGTGTTCCTACAGTAACACTGTACTACTCTGGGAAAGTGTTTAGGATTTCTTTTTCTTTTATCTATACATTGTAAAAAAAAAAAAAAGATATTACAGTTTCTTTGTTTTTTTTTGTTTTTAATCCTTTTTTATTAATTTTATAAACAAATTATACAAATACATTCACCTATTTGCAATTATAACTGTGCATGTTATCCTGTATCCCTGACAAAGTACTATAATTTCTATTGCTTATATCCATCATCCTCATCTATATCTTTTCCCTTATCCTTTACACAGGACCGTATTTTATCTTTTATTCCATTCATCCACTCAAGATACCATATAACCATATAACACAATCACAAAATATATATATATATATATATATATATATATATATATATATATCTATTCTTCCTCTCTCCAGGGTGATGTATTCCTTATCCTAAATATTGCATCATATATGTTGAAGACCGAAACTCCTCCCATTGTTGCCATACTATTGGCCTTTGATTTTTTTTTCTTCTTTTCTCTACTTATTTGTTCCTCCATGTATTGTATTTCGTTCAATTCACTAATTTATTGCACTATTGTAAGACTTTTTTGCTTTTCGCCATTTTCGGGCAATTATTGTTCTGGCAGCTGTTGTCATATGGTGAAGGACGTCCGTTTTTATTGATTTTATTGATCCTGGCATTATAGAATTTTTTTTTTTTAATTACAGTTTCTTTCTTTTTTTTTAAAGATTTTTTTTCAGCACTGTGACCAGAGCAATACAGTGTTACCAACACTGTACTACTACTCTAGGTAAATGATCTGGACTTTTTTTTTTTTTTTTCACACATTATAATTGCTTATACCAGTGAAGCAACCATTTTTACTGAATGAAACGGATTCATTTAGTGCGTATTGTTGTGGAAAATGCACAAAGCAAGGTCCATAAAGACACGGATGAGCGAGTTTGGGGGGGTGGAGGAACTGGAGTGGCCTGCACAGAGTCCTGACCTCAACCCCATAGAACACCTTTGGGATGAATTAGAGGGAGCCAGGCCTTCTCGTCCAACATCAGTGCCTGACCTCACAAATGCGCTTTTATGGAAGAATGGTCAAACATTCCCCATAGACACACTCCTAAACCTTGTGGACGGCCTTCCCAGAAGAGTTGAAGCCGTTATAGCTGCAAAGGGCGGAGCCAACTCAATATTGAACCCTACGGACTAAGACTGGGATGCTATTAAAGTTCATGAGCGTGTAAAGGCAGGCGTCCCAATACTTATGGTAATATAAGGTGTGTGATTTACGCAGTCAGTAAGGCTCCATTCACACTAATGCGTTTTTTGATGCATTTTGCATTTTGCAGAAATGCATGGGAATTTTTTAACATGGGTTCCTATGGAACATGTTCACATCAATGCCTTTTTGTGCCTCTGCGTTTTTTGGAAAGGGTCGGGGACTTTTTTTTCATGCAAAATGCAGCGTTTTGCATGTATGGACCCGCATCCAAAGACGCAAGTACCGCGTTTTTTTTTACCGCATTTTTGCGGGGTTTTTTTCATTTTTTTTATAACATTGTATACAGTATTAAAAGAAAACACTGTAAAAAAAACGCAAAATGCGTCAAAAACGCGGTTAAAACGCGTCAAAAACGCATGTTCAAAAACGTGGCAAGCCCCGCAAAAAACACTGCAGAAACGCTCAAAAGCAACACGCATAGATGCGAATCGAGCCTAAGAGGTTTTTCATCTTTATTCAGAACTGCAGGTGTTGTTGCACGCTGCATAAAAATGGGCGCCATGCTGCATTTTAATGCAGTGAACCGCAGTGCAGCGGTGCGGTGAGAACGCGAGAACAGATTTGTTATCAGTGCAGCTCAGCGGAAAGGATGCGAATGGGCCCCTCATGGCATGCTGAGCTTTTTAGTCCAACCACAAGAGGAGACCTATGGGTCATCGGTGACCATGAGAGGCGTCCCCCCATGGAGTCATCACCCATAAACCGTAAATCTGTCTAATTATCCGGCGTTAGCAGGACGTTATAAAACTGCAAACCGGACACTTTTTATTGAGGTGAATTTTCGCACTCGCATATTTTTTTTTTTTTTTAATTTTACAAGCTCAGTAGCGTCATTGTATAATATAATAGAGCGAGTTTTCAGCCTGCGCAAGATAAATGAATGCCCTCCGATTTTTTATTTTTTATTTTTTTTTCATGAGACAGAAGCCGGTTTCATAAGCTGTCACATTGTATCATCGCCTCCATTCTCTGCGGAATCTCTTTACATTGTGTGCGCCGCGTTATTCAAATGTAAATGTACAGAATCCGGAGGGATAAAAAAAAAAACGCCATCTTCGCAAATTAGCGGGCGGTTCGCCGTCGCCATGGCAACCCCAGGCCAGCCGAGTTTAAGAAATCAATTGTTTTTCATTAGCATTTAGCAGACGATCCCTCCCCGGAGATCGGCGGGCCGTCCGAGTCTTAAGCGGAATCTTTCGGACGTCAGGACGGAATCCCGGGAACGGAGGATTAATGGTTTCTAGGAAAAACTTCTAATTGGGTTTGTCTGAGATAAGATGATTCGGACCCCTCCAAATGGGACCTCGCCGAAATAGATCAGATCTCAAAGTGACACGGGAGGGGGGGGGCAAGGTCATAGAGGTCATTCTGCGTTCTCTGTGCGCTTGAAGGTCAGCGGGACGATAAAAGAGCAAAGGAAACCTCAATGAGAGTGGGGAGCTGAGTGACGTCATTGTTCCCATATTATTCAGCATTATGGAGGTGTAATTATATATGTGGCCTAGAGGTGGCAGCACTTAGAAAGAAAGAAAGAAAGAAAGAAAGAAAGAAAGAAAGAAAGAAAGAAAGAAAGAAAGAAAGAAAGAAAGAAGATAAGAAGGAAGGAAAGAAATAAGGAACAAAAGAAGGAAGGAAGGAAAGAAAGAAAGAAAGAAAGAAAGAAAGAAAGAAAGAAAGAAAGAAAGAAAGAAAGAAAGAAAGAAAGAAAGAAAGAAAGAAAGAAAGAAAGATAAATAGAAGATAAGAAGGAAGGAAAGAAATAAGGAACAAAAGAAGGAAGGAAGGAAAGAAAGAAAGAAAGAAAGATAGACAGACAGACAGACAGACAGACAGACAGACAGACAGACAGACAGATAGATAGATAGATAGATAGATAGATAGATAGATAGATAGATAGATAGATAGATAGATAGATAGATAGATAGATAGATAGACAGGTAGATAGATAATACCAAAATCTCATATGAGCTTTTTTTCAATCCTCAAAAAGCTGCAGATTTCATTAAAATAATCCCCAAAATATTCCCCAATGACAGTTCTGGATCGGGAACTTCCTGTTATAGGGTGACAACACTCTGTCCCTGTCTCCTTATTGTGCTTCTGTGTTGTTGTCACCCTGACACACAAGCTTTATCTATCGATCTGATATTAATTATCTATCTATCTATCTATCTATCTATCTATCTATCTATCTATCTATCTATCTATCTATCTATCTATCTATCCAGCTATATATTACCTATCTAATCTATCTTTCTATCTGATATCAAGAATCTATCTACAAGTATCTCACAAAAGTAAGTACACCCCTCACATCTTTGTAAATATTTTCTTCTATCTTTTCATGTGACAACACTGAAGAAATGACACTTGTCTACAATGTAAAGTAGTGAGTGTACAGCTTGTATAACAGTGTATATTTGCTGTCCCCTCAAAATAACTCAACACACAGCCATTAATGTCTAAACCGCTGGCAACAAAAGTGAGTACACCCCTAAGTGAAAATGTCCAAATTGGGCCCCATTAAACATTTTCCCTCCCCCAGTGTCATGTGACTCGTTGGTGTTACAAGGTCTCGGGTGTGAATGGGGAGCAGGTGTGTTAAATTTGGTGTTATCGCTCTCTCTCTCTCATACTGGTCACTGGAAGTTCAATATGGCACCTCATGGCAAAGAACTCTCTAAAGATCTGAAAAAGAAGAATCGTTGCTCTACATAAAGATGGCCTAGGCTATAAGAAGATTGCCAAGACCCTGAAACTGAGCTGCAGCACGGTGGCCAAGACCATAGTGCACATATGCTCAGCATCATATCCAGAGGTTGTCTTTGGGAAATAGACGCATGAGTGCTGCCAGCATTGCTGCAGGGGTTGTAGGGGTGGATGGTTAGCCTGTCAGTGCTAAGACCATACGCCGCACACTGCATCAAATTGGTCTGCATGGCTGTCGTCCCAGAAGGAAGCCTCTTCTAAAGATGATGCACAAGAAAGCCCACAAACAGTTTGCTGAAGACAAGCAGACTAAGGACATGGATTACTGGAATCATGTCCTGTGGTCTGATGAGACCAAGATAAACTTATTTGGTTCAGATGGTGACAAGCGTGTGTGGGGGCAACCAGGTGAGGAGTACAAAGACAAGTGTGTCTTGTCTACAGTCAAGCATGGTGGTGGGAGTGTCATGGTCTGGGGCTGCATGAATGCTGCCGGCACTGGGGAGCTACAGATCATTGAGGGGACCATGAATGCCAACATGTACTGTGACCTACTGAAGCAGAGCATGATCCCCTCCCTTCAGAGACTGGGCTGCAGGGCAGTATTCCAACATGATAACCACCCCAAACACACCTCCAAGATGACCACTGCCTTGCTAAAGAAGCTGAGGGTAAAGGTGATGGACTGGCCAAGCATGTCTCCAGACCTAAACCCTATTGATCATTTGTGGGACATCCTCAAACAGAAGGTGGAGGAGAGCAAGGTCTCTAACATCCACCAGCTCCGTGATGTCATCATGGAGGAGTGGAAGAGGACTCCAGTGACATCCTGTGAAGCTCTGGTGACCTCCATGCCCAAGAGGGTTAAGGCAGTGCTGGAAAATAATGGTGGCCACACAAAATATTGACACTTTGGGCATCCTGTCTGTCTATTTATCTATCCATCGATCGATCTGATATCAAGTATCTATTAAGAATCTATCTATCTATCTATCTATCTATCTATCTATCTATCTATCTATCTATCTATCTATCTATCTATCTATCTATCTATCTATCTATCTATCTATCTATCTATCTATCTATCTATCTATCTATCTATCTATCTATCTATCTATTTATCTCTTCAGCTATCTATTAAGCTGGCCACACATTATACAATTTTCTTTTTCAATTAGCTTCAGCTATGTAGTGGAAGAGCCGGCCTGATTGCATACAAAATTGAAAGTGTTTAGGTGTGACCTCATATTATATGGTTTTGGTATATCTAAAGGAAAATTGGATAATGTATGGCCAGCCTTATCTATCTATCTATCTATCTATCTATCTATCTATCTATCTATCTATCTATCTATCTATCTATCTATCTATCTATCTATCTATCTATCTATCTATCTATCTATCTATCTATCTATCTATCTATCATCCTTGTGGGGTCCTCTGTACACTGGACTGTCTGTGTTGCATACATCCAGTATATAGTGCAGCAGATAGGGGGGGGGGGGGGGTTCTGCTCATTTATTCCATTGCTGGCTTTGCTGCTAATTAGGAAGGAAGGTGAAATGCTAATTATCTAATTGTCCCAGATAGACGGTGCACAATGTGTGAGTGCGGAGTGGTGGGGCCCCGGGGGGGGGGGGGGGCGCAGGCCTCGTCTTCCGCTAATGGTAAAGTTAAACTGCGGCGCTCCGGCCTTGGGGGATTGGAGGGGGAGGGGGGATGTCATTTCTTAGGAGCCTGCACAGGAAGACACAGCACTTTCAGATCTTCTCCACACATCAGAGATACAAATCATATACCAGGGATAGTGCTGTGTGCTCCTGGCTTAGTTACCAGAGACAGCCAGGTAAGTAGCATTTTCAGAGTTAGTTTAGTCCCCCCTTCCTATTTATTCCCCCCCCTAAGCTCCACTATTAAAATGACAAGTGTGGAAAGATTGGAACCCCTGTTGGGTTTTTACTGCAATCCGGGGCTCAGTTAGAGAGATTTCCCCTCACTTCCTGTCCTGCTGACAACGTTTTACAAGACAGGAAGTGAGGGGAAATCTTCAACAGCAACACAGACAGAAATAAAAATCTGACCGGGGTTCTAGCCTCCCCCCTACTCTACTGAAGCAAAACATTTTTTCCTGTTGCTGTTGGAGAGTTCCCCTCGCTTCCTGTCTGGTAAAACGTTGTCAGCAGCACAGGAAGTGAGCATAAGTTTATGTAAACGTGCCCAGACAGCAGTAAAAAAAACAACAGGGGTCCTCTACAAAGATAAATTTCCCCTTGGGACTTTAATGCACTGCTTGTCATTTAGGTCTAGTGCGGTCGCCCGCTTCTGGGGGGGGCTTCAAGTGACGTCCTCGCAGAACCATACGCACCCTCTGCAGCACGCATCCAGTGATTTGTGATTGCTGTTTTCTTCTGACAAAGCTGATCACAGATCGTGGTAAAGGGCCATTAACAGCTGATCACATGTAAACGCATTGCGCCACTTGTGATTTGACTTCCTCAGGATAGGGTAGGTTGCCCTAAGGAAGTCATGTGACAAGTGACGCAACGCGTCGGGTGGGGACTGTGACGTCTCCTCCTCCGTTACCTGGAAGACGGTGAGGCGGCAATTTGCCGATGTTCGGTTTTTATGCCTTGTACAAGATTTATTCACTGTGAATGGTTTTAGTAAATCTATTTTAAACTTCTAAATAAATTATATATTATATATATCATATTGTGCTATATGAGCCTATTCCCGTCATATATTTGAGCAACCGAGCGGAGCGGAGTCTTTTCCAGGCAAGCCCTTAAAAGGGGATAATACGTCTGAAGGTTTTTTAATTGGATGGATGCCAGGCCTGCAAGGTTATTATCATAAAGGCGCATACTGACCTCTAATAGGTCTTCCCAGAAGGTGAGCGAGCACTTCACCCACCCCCAAGTAATTGGTGGTGGAAAGAAAAGATATCTGTTATGGATGGTCACTTAGCTTGAAGGCTAATTTGTGAATATTCACTGCAACTCTATTTATATACAGTATATGGTAAATAAAGTGGCTCCAAAGAGATCAGTATCAGAGGAGTAACTAGAACCTTCAGGGTCCATAAAGGGCCCCCTGACCCCCAGCTGGCATCCCACCACTGTGGCGGATCCCCTCCCTTCGGAGACTGGGCCGCAGGGCAGTATTCCAACATGATAACGACCTCAAACACACCTCCAAGACGACCACTGCCTTGCTAAAGAAGCTGAGGGTAAAGGTGATGGACTGGCCAAGCATGTCTCCAGACCTAAACCCTATTGATCATCTGTGGGACATCCTCAAATGGAAGGTGGAGGAGCACAAGGTGTCTAACATCCACCAGCTCCGTGATGTCGTCATGGAGGAGGGGAAGAGGACTCCAGTGGCAACCTGTGAAGATCTGGTGAACTCCATGCCCAAAAGGGTTAAGGCACTGCTGGAAAATAATGGTGGCCACACAAAATATTGACATTTTTTGGCCCAATTTGGACATTTTTACTTAGGGGTGTACTCACTTTTGTTGCCAGCAGTTTAGACATTAATGGCTGTGTGTTGAGTTATTTTGAGGGGACAGCAAATTTACACTGTTATACAAGCTGTACACTCACTACTTTACATTGTAGCAAAGTGTCATTTCTTCAGTGTTGTCACATGAAAAGATAGAAGAAAATATTTACAAAAATGTGAGTGATGGGTGTACTCACTTTTGTGAGATACTGTGTATTTTAAATGTGGAGTTTTTTATGACTTTCACTGTCAACATATTATATGTGATTTAGCACCAAAGAGGATTTTATTTTCTGTTCACTTTGTTTTCGGTCACTTTTTTTTATCAGTCAGCTTATTTGCTCATTTATTTATTTGCTTAAATCAGTCCAATTGGGGTGTATTATTCACTAATTATTTTGGAACTTTTTATTTAAATAAAGAGTTTGAAAAGCAAAAACAAACAAACAAACAAAAAAAAACAGATAAGACAGCTGAGGTTTGTATTTCTGCAAAAGTTACATAGTTACAGTCTGGTTGAAAATTTCCTTCTAGTTCAACCAATAAACCTCCTGGGCTGCATGCTCGAATAAGGGCCTGGTATGGATTGCGGGGGGGGACCCCACACTTTTTTTTCTGCATTTTTCTTTGCCGGCATTCTTTTGTTTACATTTCAGCTGTCAGCGGGGAAGGCTGCTGACAGCTAATGAGTCATCGGTTGTTACGGACGTGACGGCCGGTCTCGGCCTCTCCACCTGCTCCGTAACCGCTTGCGCACGACGATATATGTCGGCACAATGACGCGGCTGCGCAAATAGGCGTACAGGTACGTCCCCTTTAAGACGCGGCATTGTGGGCGCGTGTGCTCTGTGACTGTGCCCGCGGGCCCCACGGACTCGATGTCCGCCGGTGTCCCGCAATCGGAGTGGCAGAACGGGGAGATGCCTATGTAAACAGAGATCTACTGCTCCCTGTCATTGGAAGCAGTAATCGCTGTCATGTCCTAGGTAGTCCACCCCCCCACCATAGTTAGAATCACTCCCTAGGACACACTTAACCCCTTGATCGCCCCCTAGTGGTTAACCCCTTCCCTGCCAGTGTCATTTATACAGTAATCAGTGCATTTTTATAGCAATGATCGCTGTATAAATGACAATGGTCCCAAAATAGTGCCAAAAGTGTCTGATGTGTCCGCCATAATGTCGCAGTCCCCAAAAAATTGCAGATCGCCGCCATTTCTAATAAAAGAAAAAAATAATAATAAAAATGCCATAAAAATATCCCCTATTTTGTAGATGCAATAACTTTTGCGCAAACCAATCAATATACGCTTATTGTGATTTTTTTTACCAAAAATATGTAGAAGAATATATATCGGCCTAAACTGAGGAAAAGATTATTTTTTTTTATATATTACTTGGGGATATTTATCATAGCAAAATGTAAAAAATATTGCTTTTTTTTTAAAAATTGTCGCTCTTTTTTTGTTTATAGCGCAAAAAATAAACACCGCAGAGGTGATCAAATACCACCAAAAAAAAGCTCTATTTGTGGGGAAAAAAAAGGATGTCACTTTTGTTTGGGTACAACGTCGCACGACTGCGCAATTGTCAGTTAAAGCTACGCAGCGCCGAATCGCAAAAAGTGCTCTGGTCAGGAAGGGGGTAAATCCTTCCGAGGGCTGAAGTGGTTAACAAACCAGCTATTCTTCACACAGAATTCAAAAATGGTTGATCATTTTTCGACTGATCCGAATTTGAATCATTCCAAAAATTTGGAATTCCTCAGAAAATGAATAAATTAAAAATGTAATTAAACGAAATGACGAATTATGAAACGAATCCACGAAACAAAATTAGTAACATTAGGAATCTATCCGAAAAAAAACAAATGTTTCAGTTTCTGATTCAGCTTTCTGCATTTTTCTTTGCCGGCTTTCTTTTGTTTACATTTCAGCTGTCAGCGGGGAAACCTGCTGACAGCTGAGGAGTCATCGGTTGTTAAGGACGTGACGGCCGGCCTCCCCGCCCGCTCCTTAACAACCAGCTATTCTTCACACAGAATTCGAAAACGGTTGATCATTTTGCGACTGGTCCGAATTTGAATCATTCCAAAAAATTTGGAATTCGTCAGAAAATGAATAAATTAGAAATGGAATTAATGACGAATTACGAAACGAATCAACGGAACAAAATTGCTAACATTCGGAATCTATCAGAAAAAAAACAAATGTTTCCGTTTCTGATTCAGTTTTCCAGTTTTTAGCGAACCTCCCCCATATTGTCGCAGTTGATGCTGCCTGGTGTCACAGAAGGGGAGGTCCCAAGGGGTTCCATGAAAACTTTGCTTGGGTCCCCACAATCCCTAGTTACACCCCCCGATTTAAAAGACTATCGTGGCTCAGTACACGAGGGCTGCATGGGGAACAAAAAACAGTAATGGGTTTCTGATGCACGGTGCACACCAAATATCATTCAGTTGGGGTTTCCGTCTACTTTAACCCTTCTTCTCCCGGAGTGCTGGGTGGTGCAGGTTGGGCGACGCATCATCTGGCCCCCCCGGCAGATTGAACCGCATATGGCGCCTCCCTCCTTTGCTGGCATCGCAGTCTTGATGTGACGGCTTCTCTACGGGGACGGGTACCGGGCCTGGAATGAAATCTGTCACTCTGGCGGAGCTGCAGCCGCTCCCATCCTGGTCTTATCTAGTAATTGTTCCCTAATTAGTTCCCAGCCAGTGGTGCCGAGCACCGCCGCGGCTTTAAATCCCTTCGGTGCCGCAGGAGCCAAAAAAAAAAAAAACTGAGCTGCTGGAGGATGGAGGAGGCTGACAAGAGAGATAGGAGCTGGCATCCTTCTTGCTGCACCAGGAAGTATTCACACCCTCCTGCAAGGACGGGTCCTGACCAAATGGAATATATTGGGTGCAAAACACTTTACATTTATTACAGCTACAATTTAATCCGCTTACATTTTGCCTTCCCTGGTTCCTCTCTCTCCCCCGCTAATCATATTTTTAAATAGAACCTTTCTGTTTTCATCAGACTGTGTGATACAGTGGTGGCAGCTGGTGCTCCATTTTTTTTGGGGGGGGGGGGGGGCGGCAAACAAACCTCAACGAGACCCCCCCCCCCAGTCGCCTCAGGCTTATAAAAAAAAGAACCCATTGAAATCCATGGGGCTGGGCCCATGGAGATTAGGGGCTGGGACCATGGAGATTAGGGGCTGGGCCCATGGAGATTAGGGGCTGGGCCCATGGAGATTAGGGGCTGGGACCATGGAGATTAGGGGCTGGGACCATGGAGATTAGGGGCTGGGACCATGGAGATTAGGGGCTGGGACCATGGAGATTAGGGGCTGGGCCCATGGAGATTAGGGGCTGGGCCCATGGAGATTAGGGGCTGGGACCATGGAGATTAGGGGCTGGGCCCATGGAGATTAGGGGCTGGGCCCATGGAGATTAGGGGCTGGGCCCATGGAGATTAGGGGCTGGGCCCATGGAGATTGGGGGGGGGCGGCGCCCTTGCACCCCTTATGGTGCGGCCGCTGCTGGTGTGATGTCATCGCTGGGTCTCTGTGCTCCTCAGGGCTGTCCTAACGCATGGGCACCCTTGGGCGCTGCCCAGGGGCCCCAGGTGCACGGGGGGACCCCATGATAGTCTTGCATTACGTCATACCTGCCAACTGTCCCGGATTTGCTGGGACAGTCACACTTTTTACTAAGGTGTCCTGGGGTGGCCACACTCCAGAGCCTGTACTGTGCCCTCCTGGTCCCGGTATTGTGCACTCCTGACTCCCCCTATAACAGGGATATGCAATTAGCGGACCTCCAGCTGTTGCAGAACTACCATTCCCATGAGGCATAGCAAGACTCTGAGAGCCACAAGCGTGACACCCAGAGGCAGAGGCATGATGGGACTTGTAGTTTAGCAACAGCTGGAGGTCCACTAATTGCATATCCCTGCCCTATAATATGGACTTCTGCCTCACCCCCCCCCCCCCTCCCTCCCCCCACACTGTACCCTTTGTGTTGATTAGTCTATGGCATGTTTTCTTATTGTTTAACATTTTATTGAAAAGTCCTAATAAATATATGTTTAATTATATCAACTATTTATACTTTAATTCTTGAGAGAATTTGCGTGAATTGGGGCAGGCTGATAGGGGCCCCAATGCATTATTTTGCCCAGTGGTGCCCACGATGCTATTAGGATGGCCCTGGTGCTCCTCTATGCAATTCAAAGCAGATCGTGGCTGGTGGGAGGAGCCTCAGTACCCTTCTCAAGATCCCTCAGTCCCGGTGCAAGCAGTGGGCCGGCTCGTGGGAGGGGTTGTGCAAATAGGTAAATGACCTGAAGGGTGGTTGTCAGTCTGGAGGAGTGGACGTTTCTAGGCAGGCTGCATTCGCATGCACAGTGTCCTAGCAGTGGCGGCTGCTCCATATGGGGTGCAGGGGTGCCCCCCCTCCGCTAATCCATGCAATCGGCCACTAATCCACATCTCAAAATGGATTCCAATGGGGTTTTTTTTTTTTAAGCACACGATTAAAACCTGAGACTCTAATTGGCTTCAAAAAAGGGTGGGCTCGGGGGGCTTGGGTAGTCTGTTTGCCTCCCCGGGGGGCAGGGGGGGGCGGGTGGTTTGTTTGAAAGCCCCCCCCCTTTTTCCCGGCCGGTGCACCAGCCACCACTGCGTCCTAGTATTGCTGAGCCTTCATGATTGAAGTCTAGTGAATGAAAGGGGTGGGCCAGGGACAGTCAGGCTGGGGAGGAAAGGGCTAGATGACGCTGGCTGTCCTCCAGACAGAAATTGAGCCGAGCTCTGTCTGACTTGCTGCGGCTTCGAATACACATTGTGAGAAGCAGGGGAAGAAACCTCTGTCACAGAAGGTTAGTGCAAACAATAGCAACAATAACCTAGTTACATCTGATACTATACACTGACACAAGCAATATCAATACGAAGAGGGCAACAATATGGTAAATCAAGTGGCTCTAAGGAGATCAGTAGCAGAGGCGTAACTAGAACCTTCAGGGTCCATTAAGGGCCCCCCTGACCCTCCGGCTGGGGTCCCACCGCTGTGGCGGAATGCCAGGGCCCGGTCACAAGTGTGACCTTTGTGACTCTAGGTAGTTCCGCCACCGGTGTCAGTCGTCTTTTTACATTTTTTGTTATTTTCTTTATTTTTTATTATTTTTTACCATTTTTTTTTCTTTATAATTTCATTTTTTATAATTTTTTACCATTTTTTTTAGGAGCTCCAGGGGCTTTGGTGAGATATTAGGGATCTAAACAGACCTCTGATGTTTCACCTTTGTGGCAGAGAAAGGAGATTGAGGACACAGCCCTCAACCTCCATCTCTGCAGTCTCAGCAGCACAGAATGAATGGGCAGGATTAGCTCTGTACAGAGGCTTGCCATTCATTCACTAACTGAAGCATAGTAAACACAGTTTACTATGCTTTAGTTGTGAATGGACACAGGAGAGCTCGGTACAGATCACTGACTCCATTCATTCAAACAAGGAAGAGGCCGGTAAATGACATATTTACCGGCCCCTTCTCTGCTCTCCATCCTAACACGTCCCCCAGAGCTAGGGCCGGTGCAAGGATTTTTGTCTACTTAGGCGAAGGTGCATTTTGGTGCCCCCCACCAACCATCTTCCTGTCATCCCCTTCCCCTCCACAATGCAAACCCCCACCCCACATGGCACAAGAGGTGGGCAGAGACTGCGGGCATGGCACAAGAGAGAAACGGTCAGAGACTGTAGACATGGCACAAGAGATGGGCAGAGACTGCGGTCATGGCACAAGAGGTGGGCACAGACTGCGGGCATGGCACAAGAGAGTTATGTTCAGAGACTGCAGACATGGCACAAGAGATGGGTAGAGACTGCAGACATGGTACAAGAGGTTGGCAGAGACTGCGGGCATGGCACAAGAGGTGGGCAGAGACTGCGGACATGACACAAGAGGTGGGCTGAGACTGCAGGCATGGCACAAGAGGTGGGAAGAGACTGTGGGCATGGCACAAGAGGTGGGCAGAGACTGCGGGCATGGCACAAGAAGTGGGTAGAGACTGTGGGCTTGGCACAAGAGGTGGGCAGAGACTGCAGGCATGGCACAAGAGGTGGGCACAGACTGCAGGCATGGCACAAGAGGTGGGAGGAGACTGCGGCCATGGCACAAGAGGTGAGGAGAGACTGCGTGCATGGCACAAGTGGTGGGAAGAGACTGCGGGCATGGCACAAGAGGTGGGCAGAAACTGCGGGCATGGCTCAACAGGTGGGCAGAGGCTGCGGGCATGGCACAAGAGGTTGGCAGAGACTGTAGGTTTGGCACAAGAGGTAGGCACGAGACTTTGGGCATGGCACAAGAGGTGGGCAGAGACTGCGGGCATGGCACAAGAGGTGGGCAGAGACTGTGAACTTGGCACAAGAGGTGGGCAGAGACTGTGGGCATGGCACAAAAGGTTGGCAGAAACTGTGGGCATGGCACAAAAGGTGGGCAGAGACTGCGGGCATGGCACAAGATGTGGGCAGAGACTGCGGGCATGGCACAAGAGGTTGGCAGAGACTGTAGGCTTGGTACAAGAGGTTGGCATGAGACTGGGGGCATGGCACAAGAGGTGGGCAGAGACTGTGGTCATGGCACAAGAGGTAGGCAGAGACTGTGGGCTTGGCACAAGAGGTGGGCAGAGACTGTGGGCTTGGCACAAGAGGTGGGTAGAGACTGTGGGCTTGGCACAAGAGGTGGGTAGAGACTGTGGGCTTGGCACAAGAGGTGGGTAGAGACTGTGGGCTTGGCACAAGAGGTGGGTAGAGACTGTGGGCTTGGCACAAGAGGTGGGCAGAGACTACAGGTACTTTTTTTTAACTTTTTTTTTTACTTAAAAAAAAAAGGAAAGAAAAAAAAGAAAAGAAAAAAAATAATAATAATAATAATTGATTTTTAAATGTTAATTTATGACAATGTTGCATGACCGCACAATTGTCAGCTGAAGCAACGCAGTGCCGTATCGCAAAAAAAACGGCCTGGTCACGAAGAGGGGGGTAAATCTTCCGGAGGTCAAGTGGTTTAATTACATTACAATGACTCCATAAAGTTATATCCTGGTATATTTCATCCAGTCCCCTGGGACTTGGTGTAATTATTTGTCCCTCCGATGCTCCGGGGCCCCGGATCCCATTTAATAGAACAACCTTTGATCTCGGTCCTCTCCAGCCCGCCGCGGCGGCACTTCACCATCCTCAGAAAACATCATCCTCCCCGAAGTTTTCTTCAGATGTTCAAATGAATAAAAGTCACGCCTGCGTCACTGGAAACGATCGGTTATTTCCCGTCATTAAAATTCTGAGCGCCCGTCACAATTTTATTCATGCAGAAACCGATACAAAAAAAAAAAAAAAATACAAAAAAAAAAAATCGAAGTGTCTCTTAGCTGCAATATTCAGAATACTAAGTACCATACTGCATAGGGAGGCGACATAGACGTCAAATATCTCAGTGGGGCGGAGGATGGAAATGTCCGTATAGGGATCTGAGAATGGAGTTTGTGGATTTTTTTTTTTGCAGACTGTAGTCACCGCAGCAGACAGGTGGGGGAGGGGAGGGGGGGGGGCCCTGATAACGGGGCAGTAAGAGAAACACTAGGAGGGTTATAATATATGTAAATCCAAACTGAATGACATGTAGCCAAAGTATAAAATGATGCAAATGCCGGAGTTTGTATTTAATCCTTAACCACTTACTTACCGGGCACTTAAACCCCCCTTCCTGCCCAGATCAATTTTCAGCTTTCAGCGCCGTTGCACTTTGAACGACAATTGCGCCGTCGTGCTACACTGTACCCTTATGAGATTTTTATCATTTTTTTCACACAAATGGAGCTTTCTTTTGGTGGTATTTAATCACAGATGGGGTTTTTATTTTTTGCTAAACAAACAAAAAAAGACAGAAAATTTTGAAAAAAAAAAAAACATGTTTCATAGTTTGTTATAAAATTTTGCAAACGGTAATTTTTCTCCTTCATTGATATTCACTGATGATCAGTGATGGGCTGCACTGATAGGCACAGATAAGGCGGCACTGATGGGCACAGATAAGGCGGCACTTATGGGCCCTGATGGGTGGCACTGATGGGCACTGGTAGGTGGCACTGGTAGGTGGTATTGATAGGCAGCACTGGTGATGAGGCACCGATTGGTTACATTAATAGGTGGCACTGTGGGCACTGATCGGTGGCACTGATAGGCACAGATAAGGCGGCACTGATGGGCACAGATAAGGCGGCACTGATGGGCCCTGATGGGTGGCACTGATGAGTGGCACTGATGGGTGGCACTGATAGATGTCACTGATGGGCACTGATAGGTGGCACTAATGGGCACTGGTAGGTGGCACTGATGGGCACTGGTAGGTGGTATTGATAGGCAGCACTGGTGATGAGGCACCGATTGGTTACATTGATAGGTGGCACTGTGGACACTGATGAGTGGCACTGATAGGCACAGATAAGGCGGCACTGATGGGCACAGATAAGGCGGCACTTATGGGCCCTGATGGGTGGCACTGATGAGTGTCACTGATAGATGTCACTGATGGGCACTGATAGGTGGCACTGATGGGCACTGGTAGGTGGCACTAATGGGCACTGGTAGGTGGTATTGATAGGCAGCACTGGTGATGAGGCACCGATTGGTTACATTGATAGGTGGCACTGTAGGCACTGATGGGTGGCACTGATAGATGTCACTGATGGGCACTGATAGGTGGCACTGATGGGCACTGGAAGGTGGCACTGATGGGCACTGGTAGGTGGTATTGATAGGCAGCACTGGTGATGAGGCACTGATTGGTTACATTGATAGGTGGCACTGATAGGTGGCACTGTGGGCACTGATGGATGGTACTGTGGACACTGGTAGGTGGTGCTGGTGGGCACTGGTAGGTGGCGCTGGTGGGCACAGAAGCCTCTGCAGAGGCTCTCCACAATCAGGACCGATGTCCCTCTCACAGCTGCCGGTGATCGGCTTTTTTATCTCTTCTCCACACGCTACCAGCGTGAGGAGAAAAAATAGCCAATTACCGGCTCTGTTTATGTCCCACGATCAGCTGTCATTGGCCGACAGCTGATCACGTGGTAAGGGGTCGGGATCAACCCCCTTCTCTGATCTGTGATAGGCCGAGTCTCATAGACCAGCTAATCACAGAGCGCGCAGTGCGCCCTGCAGGTGGGCGCGTCGGCCGCTCGAGCACGGGAGGACATCCATGGACGCCCTCCCGGCAAATTAGGTCCGCGCTGCAGCCGTCTTTCGGCTATAACGCGGACGAGAGGTGGTTAAAGCGGTAATAAACTCATAAGCAAACATTTATTATACTGCCAATTTTTAAATGCGATGGTTGCATTCATTTTCTATTTTAGGCTTTCTTTCTTTTATTTTCATCTGGTGATCTAGCCAGTAAGTCTGTTGTTTTTCCAACAGAACAAGCTCTCCTGCAGATGTAGCCGTTAGAAGAGTTGAGACAAACCATTTACCACTGGCAGGGGCGTTTACACTAATCAGCTTTTTATTTATTTAGGTAAAACCTTTATCCCAAAAGGAAAAATACAACTGTTATATTATCTGCTTGTGTAACTTGCAGTGTGGGGCTGGAGTTTGGCTTTAAAGTACAGTAGTACCTTGGATTACGAGGATAATTCGTTCCAGAAGAATGCTTGTAATCGAAAGCACTCATATATCAAAGCGAGTTTCCCCATAGAAGTCAATGGAAACGAAGATAATGTGTTCCGCATTGACTTCTATTACATGCAATACCGCATGTGGCCAGAGGTCAGGGGGGGCACCAGAGAGCCTCGAAAATACTCTGGGACAGCTCGGAAAGCCTCAGAAACACTCTGGATCGGAGTATTTCCGAGTGTTTTCAAGTATTTCCGAGTCATTCCAAGTATTTCCGAACGGCTCCGAACCGCTCTGAGTGTCCCCGGCACCCCCGAACCTCTGGCCAAATGCGGTACTGCACACCCTATTAGCTTGAATTCTGCTAGTTTTGCGAGACAACACTCGCAAACCGAGTCAGAATTTAAAAAATAAAAGTTGCTCGTCTTTCAAAACGCTCGTTAACCTCGTTACTCGTAAACCAAGGTTTCACTGTAATGGAAACTCAGATAATCCATTCCACAGCCACTGCTGGTCTATGCAGTACCGCATGTGGCCAGAGGTGCGGGGGGGGGCATCAGAGCCCCTCTTGCACATCAGAAGACCCCCATCATACCAAAGTCCCCCTTAGAATTTGCATCGTGGGACCTGTGGTTTTGTCAGCCCATTCACTGTTGGACTGGTGTAGCGTCAGAGGTCGAAATTTGCGACCCCGCCACTGTTCCAGGGGGCCCAGGTGGCCTCCCTGTTACACCGGGCATCATGGGGGGCCGCGGTCCCAGCACTTAGGAGCTGCCGCTCCTAACATTAATGGAGGGGGGCTGAGAACAGTAATGGAGGGGGGACTGAGGACAGTAATGGGGTCACTGAGGATAGTAATGGGGTCACTGAGGACATTAATGGAGGGGGGCTGAATGCATTAATGGGGGACTGAGGACAGTAATGGGGTCACTGAGGACAGTAATGGGGTCACTGAGAACATTAATGGAGGGGGGGCTGAGGACAGTAATTGAGGAGGGAGCTGAGGATAGTAATGGGGTCACTCAGGACAATAATGGGGGGGGAGCTGAGGACAGTAATTTGGAGGGGGCTGAGGACAGTAATGGGGTCATTGAGGACATTAATGTAGGGGGGACTGAGAACAGTAATGTAGGAGGGGGCTGAGGACAGTAATTGGGTCACTGGGGACAATAATGGAGGGGGGGCTGAGGACAGTAATGGAAGAGGGGGCTGAGGACAGTAATGGGGTCACTGGGGACATTAACGGAGGGGGGCTGAGAACAGTAATGGGGTCACTGAGGACATTAATGGAGGGGGGACTGAGGACAATAATGGAGGAGGGGGCTGAGGACAATAATAGAGGAGGGGGCTGAGGACAGTAATGGGGTCAATGAGGACATTAACGGAGGGGGGCTGAGAACAGTAATGAAGGGGGGGACTGAGGACAGTAATGGGGTCACTGAGGACAGTAACGGAGGAGGTGGCTGAGGACAGTAATAGGGTCACTGAGGACATTTATAGAGGGGGGATTGAGGACAGTAATGGGGTCACTGAGGACATTAACGGAGGTGGGCTGAGAACAGTAATGGGGGGGGGGACTGAGGACAGTAATGGAGTCACTGAGGACAGTAATGGAGGAGGTGGCTGAGGACAGTAATGGGGTCACTGAGGACATTATCAGAGGGGGGACTGAGGACAGTAATGGGGTCACTGAGGACATTATCAGAGGGGGGACTGAAGACAGTAATGGGGTCACTGAGGACATTATCAGAGGGGGGACTGAGGACAGTAATGGGGTCACTGAGGACAGTAATGGAGGGGGGATTGAGGATATTAATGGAGGGGAGATTGAGGACAGTAATGGGGTCACTGAGGTCAGTAATGGAGGAGGGACTGAGGACAGTAATGGAGGGGGGTGGGGGGTGCTGAGGACAGTAATGGGGTCACTGAGGACAGTAATGGAGGAGAGGACTGAGGACAGTAATGGGGTCACTGAGGACATTAATGGAGGGGGGACTGAGGACAGCAATGGGGTCACTGAGGACAGTAATGGAGGGGGGACTGAGGACAGTAAAGGGGTCACTGAGGACAGTAATGGAGGGAGGACTGAGGACAGTAATGGGGTCACTGAGGACATTAATGGAGGGGGGACTGAGGACAGCAATGGGGTCACTGAGGACAGTAATGGAGGGGGGACTGAGGACAGCAATGGGGTCACTGGGGACATTAATGGAGGGGGGACTAAGGATAGTAATGGTGGGGGGTGCTGAGGACAGTAATGGAGTCACTGAGGACAGTAATGGGTGGGGATTGAGGACATTAATGGAGGGGGTATTGAGGACAGTAATGGAGAGGGGACTGAAGACAGTAATGGAGGGGGGGGGACTGAGGACAGAAATGGGGTCACTGAGGACATTAATGGAGGGGGGAGGGGGGTGCTGAGGACAGTAATGATTTTGTCTTTAAAAATAAAGCTTTGTTATTTAAAAAAAATCTGTCTCCTAACTTTTTTTGGCTGGCTCCTAGACTCAAGGCACATTTGTCAAGCCCTCCTTCACTGAATCATGTTGGCAGGGGATAGGCTTTTCTACTTAAGCTGTGGCTGCTTTGATAAAGAATATGAATGGTAAGACTTTGTACATCGTTTGTTTTTTTTCGATGCACCTGGGATTGGATTTATTTAGCTGATTTGAATTGAAAGGCTTTAAAATCCACGCCTGCCTGTAAAGCCCCGAGGACGGGTTGGAGGACACCTGTAGACGATGATCAGGTCTAATTAAACATTTAGATAACTCTCACCTGGAACAACAATGTTTGCTTACGGCAAGGGAAAACACCAAGTACCATCCGAGCCCCCCGACCCCCCCCCGACAACCACCCCCGCTCTCTTTCCCCTCCCTTCACCATCTGGACTGCTGAGTGGGGTGATAAGCCCGCCTCCTCTTATCTCCGGGTAAACACACTTTATTCTTCTATGGAGGTGAACACTGACTTAATGACTGCATACAGGTAGGCGATTCATCAATGACAAAGTGAGTGCTGGAGACTAATGGCGGAGCAGGAATCCATCCATGTACCTGGGGGACTCCTACCAGGCAAGTCCCAGGAGGACCACCGCACAGAGCGAGGACTTCCCTACAACACACAGAACTGCAGCCTCCTTGTAATGAAACGTTCGGCACACAAAGATTCAGGGAACAAGTTAAGAGTTAAAGTGAAGGAAACACATAAAGAGTTAACTCTTCTCATTTGTTCCTGTTTTGGTCTGGTAAATACTGTATACCATTGGAGGAGTTTCCTTACATCTGTTCAATAGGTGCAAAAAATACTCCATGATCCTGCCAGAAATGAACTGATAACTTCATGTGCTCTTACACATAACACATAGAGTGCAGGGGTCAGGAGTATGTAATGCATTACATAGCATACAGAGTGCAGGGGTCAGGGAGTGTGTAATGTACACAGCATACAGAGTGCAGGGGTCAGGGAGTGTGTAATGTACACAGCATACAGAGTGCAGGGGTCAGAAGTGTGTAATGTACATAGCATACAGAGTGCAGGGGTCAGGAGTGTGTAATGTACATAGCATACAGAGTGCAGGGGTCAGGGAGTGTGTAATGTACATAGCATACAGAGTGCAGGGGTCAGGGAGTGTGTAATGTACATAGCATACAGAGTGCAGGGGTCAGGGAGTGTGTAATGTACATAGCATACAGACTGCAGGGGGCAGAAGTGTGTAATGTTACAACATAATGTATAAAGGGCAGCGGTTGGGGCTATGTAATGTACAATAGAGTGCATGCAGTGCAGGGGTCAGAAGTGTGTAATGCATGACATAGCATACAGAGTGCAGGGGTCAGGAGTGTGTAATGTACAACATAGTGTATAGAGTGCAGGGGTTGGGGCTATGTAATGTACAAAGGAGTGCTCACAGTGCAGGGGTCAGGGATATGTAATGTACAACATAGCATATCGAGTGCAGGGGTCAGGAGTGTGTAATGCACGACTTATAAAGTATATCAGTAGTGTGTAATGTATAAAATAGTACATAAAGCGCCGGGGTTAGGTGTATGTAATGTACAACAGAGTGCACACAGTGCAGGAGTCAGAAGTGTGTAATGCACGACATAGCATATAGACTGCAGAGGTCAGAAGTGTGTAATGTACAACATAGTGTATAGGGTGCAAAGGTTGGGGCTATGTGATGTACAACAGAGCGCATACGGCGCAGGGGTCGGGAGTGTGTAATGCATGACAGTGTATAGAGTGCAGGGGTTGGGGCTATGTAATGTACAAAGGAGCGCACATAGCGCAGGGGTCAGGGATATGTAATGTACAACATAGCATATAGAGTGCAGGAGTCATAAGTGTGTAATGTACAGTATCTCACAAGAGTGAGTACACCCCTCACATTTTTGCAAATATTTTATTCTATCTTTTAAGAAATGACAGTTTGCTACAATGTACAGTAGTGAGTATAACAGTGTAAATTTGCTGCCCCCTCAAAATAACTCAACACACAGCCATTAATGTCTAAACCGCTGGCAACAAAAGTGAGTCAATATTTTGTGTGGCCACCATTATTTTCCAGCACTGCCTTAACCCTCTTGGGCATGGAGGTCACCAGATCTTCACAGGTTGCCACTGAAGTCCTCTTCCCCTCCTCCATGACATCACATGGTGGATGTTAGAGACCTTGCGCTCCTCCACCTTACGTTTGAGGATGTCCCACAGATGATCAATAGAGTTTAGGTCTGGAGACATGCTTGGCCAGTCCATCACCTTTACCCTCAGCTTTTTTAGTAAGGCAGTGATCATCTTGGAGGTGTGTTTGGGGTCGTTATCATGTTGGAATACTGCCCTGCGGCCCAGTCTCCGAAGGGAGGGGATCATGCTCTGCTTCAGTATGTCACAGTACATGTTGGCATTCATGGTTCCCTCAATGATCTGTAGCTCCCCAATGCCGGCAGCACTCATGCAGCCCCAGACCATGACACTCCCACCACCATGCTTGACTGTAGACAAGACACACTTGTCTTTGTCCTCCTCACCTGGTTGCCGCCACACACGCTTGTCACCATCTGAACCAAATAAGTTTATCATCAGACCACAGGACATGGTTCCAGTAATCCATGTCCTTAGTCTGCTTGTCTTCAGCAAACTGTACATCATCTTTAGAAGAGGCTTCCTTCTGGGATGACAGCCATGCAGACCAATTTGATGCAGTGTGTGGCGTATGGTCTGAGCACTGACAGGCTGACCCCCCACCCCTACAACCTCTGCAGCAATGCTGGCAGCACTCATACGCCTATTTCCCAAAGACAACCTCTGGATATGACGCTGAGCACGTGACCTCAACTTCTTTGCTCAACCATGGCGAGGCCTGTTCTGAGTGGAACCTGTCCTGTTATACCGCTGTATGGTCTTGGCCAGGCCACTGTGCTGCAGCTCATTTTTAGGGTCTTGGCAATCTTCTTATAGCCTAGGCCATCTTTATGTAGAGCAACAATTCTTTTTTTCAGATCCTCAGAGAGTTCTTTGCCATGAGGTGCCATGTTGAACTTCCAGTGACCAGTATGAGAGAGTGAGAGCGATAACACCAAATTTAACAATCTGGAGGAAGATGACTCGCTTGGTTATCACTATCAATCTCAGAAAGAAGGGAAGAGAAGAGGGTACAGCGGTGGGGCAGATGTGCAGGGGTTCCGTTTTGGGGCAGATGAGAAGGGGGTTCTGCGGTGGGACAGAAGAGCAGGGGGGTACAGCGATGGGGCAGATGTGAAAGGAGGTGTATTGGTGGGACAGAGGAGCAGGGGGTTACAGTGGTGGGGCAGAAGAGCAGGGGGGAACAGAGGTGGGGCAGAAGAGCAGGGGGTACAGAGGCGAGACAGATGTTCAGGAGGTACAGTGGTGGGGCGGATGAGAAAGGGGGTTACAGTGGTGAGGCAGATGAGCAGATGGGTTCAGTATTAAGACAGAAGATGGTTCAGCAGTGAGACAGAAGAGCATAGGGATACAGCAGTGGAGCAGATGTGCAGGGAGGTACAGTGGTGGGGCAGATGAGAAAGGGGGTACATTAGTGAGGCAGATGAGCAGAGGGGTTACAGTGGTGGGACAGAAGAGCAGGGGAGTACAGTGGTGGGGCAGATGTGCAGGGGGGTAACAGAGGTGGGGCAGAAGAGCAGGGGGTACAGAGGCGAGACAGATGTTCAGGAGGTACAGTGGTGGGGCGGATGAGAAAGGGGGTTACAGTGGTGAGGCAGATGAGCAGATGGGTTCAGTATTAAGACAGAAGATGGTTCAGCAGTGAGACAGAAGAGAAGAGGGATACAGCAGTGGAGCAGATGTGCAGGGAGGTACAGTGGTGGGGCAGATGAGAAAGGGGGTACATTAGTGAGGCAGATGAGCAGAGGGGTTACAGTGGTGGGACAGAAGAGCAGGGGAGTACAGTGGTGGGGCAGATGTGCAGGGGGGTACACAGGTGGGGGAGATGTGCAGTAGGTACAGTGGTGGGACAGATGAGTAGGCGGTTCAGCAGAGGGACAGAAGATCAGGGGGGTACAACAGTGGGGCAGATGTGCAGGGGATTACAGAGGTGGAACAGATGAGCAGGGGGTTACAGAGGTGGAACAGATGAGCAGGGGGGTACAACAGTGGGGCAGATGTGCAGGGGAATACAGTGGTGGGGCAGATGTGCAGGGGGTTACAGAGGTGGAACTGATGAGCAGGGGGGTACAACAGTGGGGCAGATGTGCAGGGGATTACAGTGGTGGGAGAGATGAGAAGGAGGTTCAGCGATGGGAAAGAAGAGCAGGGGGGTTCAACAGTGGGGCAGATGTGCAGGAGATTACAGTGGTGGAACAGATTAGCAGTGGGGTACACAGGTGGGGCAGATGTGCAGGAGGTACAGTGGTGGGAGAGATGAGAAGTGGGTTCAGCGATGGGACAGAAGAGCAGGGCGGTACAACAGTGGGGAAGATGTGCAGGGGATTACAGTGGTGGGGCAAATGTGCAGGGTGCTACAGTGGTAGGGCGGGGCAGATGTGCAGGGGGTTACAGTGGTGGGGTAGATGTGCAGGAGGTACAGTGGTGGGAGAGATGAGAAGGGGGTTCAGCGGTGGGACAAAAGAGCAGGGGGGGGGGTACAGTGGTGGGGCAAATGTGAAAGGAGGTGCATTGGTGGGACAGATGAATAGGAGGTTACAGTGGTGGGGCAGAAGATCAGGGGGGTACCAAGGTGGGACAGATGTGCAGGAGGTACAGTCATGGGACAGAAGAGCAGGGTGGTACAGGGGTGGGGCAGAAGTGCAGGGGTTACTGTGGTGGGGCAGATGTGCAGGGGGATACAGAGGTGGGGCATAAGTGCAGGGGTTACAGTGGTGGGGCAGATGTGCGGGGGTTATAGAGGTGGGGCAGATGTGCGGGAGTTATAGAGGTGGGGCAGATGTGCGGGGGGTATAGAGATGGGGCAGATGTGCGGGTGTTACAGTGGTGGGGCAGATGTGCGGGTGTTACAGTGGTGGGGCAGATGTGCGGGGCTTACAGTGGTGGGGCAGATGTGTGGGGGTTATAGAGGTGGGGCAGATGTGCAGGGGGTTACAGTGGTGGGGCAGATGTGCGGGGCTTACAGTGGTGGGGCAGATGTGCGGGGGTTATAGAGATGGGGCAGATGTGCAGGTGGTTACAGTGATGGGGCAGATGAGCAGGGGGGTACAGTGATCTGAGGTTTAAAGTTGCAGGAATTAGGGTTGATCTGAGGCGTGAGAGTGCAGGATGTTAATTTGTCACTAGTTTACAGCATTTACTTGAGTGTGTGAAGTTGATATTTTGTGTTATAAAATCGGCACACTCAGTTTCTTTGAAAACATTTTTCGGCACACTGTGTTCAAAAGGTTGCCTACCCCTGCTGTATAACTTATTGTATAAAGTGCAGGGGTTAGGTCTATGTAATGCACAGCAGAGTGCATACAGTGCAGGGGTCAGGAGTGTGTAAGGCACGACATAGCATGTAGAGTGCAGGGGTCAGGAGTGTGTAATGTATAGCATAATCTAAAAGGTCCCGGGTTTAGGTCTATGTATTGTACAGCAGAATGCATACAGTGCAGGGGTCAGGAGTGTGAAATGCATGACATAGCATGTAGAGTGCAAAGGTCAGGAGTGTGTAATGTAAAATATAGTGTATGGAGTGCAGGGGTTAGGGCTATGTAATGTACAACAGAGTGCATGGAGAGGGGGTCTGTAATGTGCAATATAACAATATAACATATTGAGTGCAGCGGTCAGGAATATGTAATGTGCAATAAAGCACATAGGGGTCAACGCTATGCAATGTACAACATAGCATATAAATGCAAAGTGACCCACCAATGGCGGAAACATCGGACGGCAGCACAGTTTAGTACAATTCAAAGGCATTAAACGAAGCCCCTTTTTCTGTCTATGTACCAGGAGCAGCCATACATTTTATCATTTAGTGATTTTTATTTCAGGCCGTTTCCTAATTGATCTTTCTTTCAAGATTTACCTTAAAAGGGTCATTTCAAATGAGGACTGATCTTCCTAAAAAATAATCCTAACTGAGCATATATCTCACAAATCCGATCGATGCTGATGGATATCTGATCAAAATCGATTGAATATTGATCTTCACTTTCCATCTTAATGGCTTCCCGTTGCCTCTCTAAGCTTGATCTTTCAACAACAAGTAATTCACTCCCAACTACCACCCCCTCCCCCCTTATCTTTTCTGCCTTTTTTACACAGAACACATACACACCCAGCGATCCAGTGATGTTCTGTTGGGATCCTCCGCGCTGCAGTGTACCAGGTCCAGCATCACCATGTTAATTTTTGAATTCATGAAGTTCTTGCAGCCATCCCCCTGATGATGTGCACGCATTACGGCACGTAATCAGGAATCCGGCTGCAAGTATTAGGAACAGATAGCCACCCCCCCCCCCATGATGCACCTGGGTACATGTGCAGTGGATACACCATGGCCTCCTGCGATGAGTGGCATGGCATGGGTATTCCGGGAGGCTGCGTGAAGTAAAACGTTATTCAAGGTAAAAATAAATAAATAGTTTGCGATTTTGAAAGAGGAGATGGGTCAGGATGATATGTTGGAAAGAGTGGGAAATGTCTGGGGAGGGTGAAGGTCTGCTTTAATTGGAATGTCTTTATTAAAACTACTACACTATGCTCAACTACATAGCTGTCTACTACACTACAATAACAACTTATTGTACGCTTGTACGGAATCTTTATTTATGACTGTATTTCTCGTGCTACTTCTGCTTTTAGACTTATGATCCTTTGTACTGCTTCAGTTTTATAGTATTACTCTCCAAATTAAACACATTTTTTATAATTAAACATCAGTCACCCATGTATGGAGATAAAGTCATTTTTAGTGATTAATCCACCCCATATGGTCAAAAGTATGTGGACCTTACTCCGAATGAGTTCAGGTGTTTCCAATGAAGGGTACTGTTAATGCTACAAAATACATAAACATTGTGGGCTTCCAGCCTTGAGTCAATAGTTTGGTGAAGGCAATTTTCTGTTCCAGCATGACTGTGCCCCTGTGTAAAAATGCCAGCTCCATAAAGACATGGTTTGACCAGTTTGATGTGGAGGAACTTGAGTGTCCAACATATAGATCTGACTTCAGCCTTACTGAACACCTTTGGGATGAATTGGATCAAGTCAGCTTTACTCCATCAATATCTCCATAAAGACACGGTTTGACCAGTTTGATGTGGAGGAACTCAAGTATCCAATACAGAGGTCTGACCTCAACCCTACTGAACACCTTTGGGATGAATTTGATCAAGTGAGGTCTTCTCAACCAAACATCTCCATAAAGACATGGTTTGACCAGTTTGAAGTAGAGGAACTCGAGTGTCCAACACAGAGATCTGATCTTACTCTACTGAACACCTTTGGGATGAATTGGATCAAGTGAGGTATTCTCAACCAACATCTCCATAAAGACATGGTTTGACCAGTTTGATGTGGAGAAACTCAAGTATACAGCACAAAGATCTGACCTTACCTTACTGAACATCTTTGGGACACAATTTGCCTATGGCTTTGGGTGCCATGTGGTTGACCTCAACCCTACTGAACACCTTTGGGATGAATTGGATCAAGTGAGTTCTTCTCAACCAACATCTCCATAAGACATGGTTTGATCAGTTTGATGTGGAGGAACTTGAGTGTCCAACACAGAGATCTGACCTCAACCTTACTGAACACCTTTGGGATGAATTGGATCAAGTGAGGTCTTCTCAACCAACATCTCCATAAAGACATGGTTTGACCAGTTTGATTTGGAGAAACTCAAGTATCCAGCACAAAGATCTGACCTTATCTTACTGAACACCTTTAGGACTCCTTCACCTATGGCTTTGGACGCCATGTGGTTGACCTCAACCCTACTGAACACCTTTGGGATAAATTGGATCAAGTGAGTTCTTCTCAGCCAACATCTCCATAAGACATGGTTTGACCAGTTTGATGTGGAGGAACTTGAGTGTCCAACACAGAGATCTGACCTCAAACTTACTAAACACCTTTGGGATGAAGGCGATCAAGACAGGTAATCTCAATCAACAACATCTACATAAACACACGGTTTGACCAGTTTGATGTAGAGGAACCCAAGTATCCAACACAGAGGTCTGATCTCAATCCTACTGAACACTTTTGGGATGATTTTGATCAAGTGAGGTCTTCTCAACCAAACATCTCCATAAAGACATGGTTTGACCAGTTTGACGTAGAGGAACTCGAGTGTCCAACACAGAGATCTGATCTTACTCTACTAAACACCTTTGGGATCAATTGGATCAAGTGAGGTCTTCTCAACCAACGTCTCCATAAAGACATGGTTTGACCAGTTTGATGTGGAGAAACTCAAGTATCCAGCACAGAGATCTGACCTTACCTTACTGAACACCTTTGGGACTCCACATGGTTGTCTACCTTCGCCTATGGCTTTGAACACCACGTGGTTTTCCATAAAGCTCATGGTTTTTAAAGGGATGAACAACAGGCTCATATAGGTGTGATGGTCAGGTGATCACAAGATAGCACTTGGTTTTCTGGTTGATCTGACAGATTGTGTATAGCCTGCACAATTGTTTCACATTTTACAACGCAATGTTTTAACCTAAACAAATCATTTGCTCGGTGGTGCTGGAAGAGTTATTACAGCTCAACCTCTCAGTTTGCATTTCCATGCCTGCAAAGGCGGATTGTTGAAAACACAGGGTATACAATCCCAGCTTAACTACCTTGTATTGCACACGTCCCGCTAATGTCATTCTCCCGCCAAGAGAGCTCTGATTAGTAAAGCAATCTCCTAGGAGCCGCTGAGGGGTAATTTGCTCTCTCCGAGGTGCCGGAGGATTCATGACTTGTTACATAATCATTTCCTTTTAAAGTGAATTCATGAGAAGAAAAAAAAAAACTCAGATAAGGTCAGAACATCTTTTATAGAAAATTAATCACAATCCATGAATGTAGCCAAGTTTTCACAGAGTGACGGCTTCGACGCATTAACACCGTCGGGAGGTCGGCTGCGAACTGGGCCGCGCCGTGCCTTTATCTGTGCGGCGGGCGCTGAAGTGGGACATTAACATGCATGAGATGCACCGAGCCAGCGTCTCTTCCATAAAAGGTTTCACTTTAATTAGTGGCCGTAAATATATATATATACAGGATACAAAAAAAAGAATTGCCATATCGGTGATTGCGAGGCGGTAAAAAGCCCAACTCCGGGCTGGTGACAGGCGATATGGAACAGGGATCTGTGTTGATGCAAAACATTAAAAGCGAAAATGGTTTTCGAAGCGCGGCTTCTTTTGGTATTTCAATCTCCGCTCAATGAGCTTGGCGGCAAGTAGTAAAATCGATTGTTATGCATTCCTCCCAATTTTCTGGGATGAGAAAAAAGGGACTCCCTTGAGCAAAAAGTATGCAGGGAAAGGACAGCTCCCCATTTACTTGCAAAGAAATTCTAAAAAAAAAATGATTGGTTAAACTCACAAGTGCTTTTTTTCACCTTTTTCTTTATACTGACAACATTTTATGTGGCCTCCTGATGTAAAGGGAGACTCTGATGGGGAGCCAGATGGAAGGGGGGACTCTGATGGGGACTTGGATATAAGTGGGGACTCTGTAGGGGACCCAGATGTAAGGGGGGCTTTGATGGGGACCTGGATCTAAGAGGGGGCTCTGATATCGACTTTCATGTAAGGGGGGACTCAAATGTAAAGGGAACTCCGATATAAGGGAGGCTTTGATGGGGACTCTGCTGTAAGGGGACTCTGATGTGGCTCCAGATAAAAGGGTGGGACTTTGTTGGGGACCAGGACGTAAGAGGGGACTCTGATGGGGATTGTGATGTAAGGGGGAATTTCAAGGGGGCACTAATGTAAAAAGGCTCTGATGGGGACTTTGATGTAAAAGGGGACTCTTATGTAAGGGGAAATCCGATATAAGAGGGACTTTGATGGGAACTCTGATAAAAGGGGGGACTATAATGGGGGTAAGAATGTAAGGAGGGGACTCTGATAGGGACTCTCCTGTAAGGAGGGAATCTGATGTAAGGGGAACTCCAGTGTAAAGGGAACTCTGATATAAGAGGAACTTTGATGGGGACTCTGAAAAGGGGGGCTCTGATGGGGACCCAGTTAAGAGGGGGGGCTATGATGGGGACCAGGATGTAAAGAGGGACTCTGATGTGTATTCTGATGTAAGGGGGAGCTCTGAAGTAAGAGGAAATCCAATGTAAGGGGGAATTTCAAGGGGACACTGATGTATGAAGCCACTAATGGGGACTCTGATGTAAGGGGGGGGGCTCTGATGGGGACTCTCATGTAAGGGGGGACTCCGATGTTAAGGAAGCTCAAATATACAGGATCTTTGATGGGGACTCTGATGTAATAGGGTTCTGATGGGGACCCAGATAAAGGGGGGGGGGGAACTATGATGGGGACCAGGATGTAAGGGGGATTCTGAAGTAAGGGGAACTCCAGTGTAAAGGGGAATTTCAAGGGAACACTGATGTAAGAAGGCTCTGATAGGGACTCTCATGTAAGGGGGGACTACAATGTAAAGGGAGCTTTGATATAAGGGTGACTTTGATGGGCACTCTGATGTAAAGGGGCTTTAATAAGGACCCAGATAAAAGGGGGGGCTCTGATGGGGATACTGATGTAAGGGGGAACTCTGAAGTCAAGGGGACTCTAATGCAAGAGGGACTTTGTTGAGGACTCTGATGTAAGAGGGACTTTGATGCAAAACAATACCCGTTGATCCTTCCCATGATTCGAAGCGCCTATAAATCGCTTCGGAAGCACCTCAACACGGGCTGTATACATCGCTCCCAAACCGCCCCAAAGATGCTTCTTGCAGGACTTTTTTTCCCGCCCCGCAAGCGCACCGTCCCAGTGTGAAAGCACTCGGGCTCTCACACTGGGGAGGCATGGGAGGCAGTTTTGAGGCGCTTTACAGGTGCTTTATTTAGGGCTAAAACACCTGAAAACTGCCTCAGTGTGAAAGAGGTCAAATAACTGGTTGGGCCACCCTTGGCGGCAACAACTGCAATCGAGCATTTGCAATAACTGGCAATGTGTCTTTCACATCGCTGTGGAGGAATTTTGGCCCAACTCTTCTTTTCAGAATTGTTTTAATTCAGTCTCATTGGGGGGGGGGGGGGGGGGGTTCAGCATGAATGGCCTGTTTAAGGTCATGCCACAGCATCCCCATTGGATTTATGTCTGGACTTTGGTCACTCCCAAAACCCTAATTTCGCTTTTTTTTTGAGCCATTCAGAGGTGGACTTGCTGTCGTGTTTTGGATCATTGTCCTCCTGCATAACCCAAGTGCACTTGAGCTTGAGGTCAGGAACTGATGGTCGGATATTTTCCTTCAGGATTTTCTGGTAAAGCTCAGAATTCATGGTTCCATCAATCATGGCAAGTCGTCCAGCCCCAGACCATCAAACTACCACCACCATGTTTCACTGTTGGTATGATGTTCTTTTTTATAAAATGCTGTGTTAGTTTTACTTCAGTTGTAACGGGACGCACACCTTCCAAAAAGTTCAACTTTTGTCTCATAAGTCTACAGCAGTGGTCACCAAACTGCGGCCCGGGGGGCCAGATGCGGCCATTTGCTTCCCTTTATCCGGCCCTTGGAGCCCTATTCCTCCTACTGATACGAGACACTATTCTGCCAATTTACATCAACGCTGGGGTACTATTTCTCGCACTGACACTAACAATGGGGCACTATTCCTCCCAAAGATACCAATGACGGGGCATTATTCCTCCCAATGATGGGGCACTATTCCTTCCAATGATGCCAATGATGGGGCACTATTCCTCCCATTGACACAAATAATGGGGGACTATTCCTCCCATTGATACCAATGATGGGACATATTACTCCCAATGATACCAATGATGGGGCACTATTCTTCCCTATGATACCAATGATGGGCCACTATTCCTCCCATTGACACCAATGATGGAGCACTATTCCTCCCATTGGCACCAATGATGGGGCACTATTCCTCTCACTGACACCAATAATGGGGTACTATTCCTCCCAATGATACCAACCATAGTGCACTATTCCTCTCACTGATACCAATAATGGGACACTATTCCAATGATATTACCAACATAGGGCACTATTCCTCCCAATGATACCAACGTTGGGGCACTATTCCTCCCCCTAGTGCCAAATGTGGCAATGTTTACTTCCACTGATCCCAGGAAAATTTCCACTCCCGCTAGTCACAGTCCGACCCCCCTAAAGTCTGAAGGACAATAAACTGGCCCTTTGTTTAGGAAGTTTACAGACTGCTGATCTACAGAGTATTTGCCCAAAAGTCTTGGGGATAATCCAAATGTTTTTTGGCAAATGTGAGACGAGCCTTTGGTTTTTTTTTTGGTCAGCAGTGGCTTTGGCCTTGGAGCTCTCCAATGGACGCCATTTTTTCCCAGTCTCTTTCTCAATGTTGAATCATGAACAGTGACCTTACCCAAGGCAAGTGAGGCCTGCAGTTCTTTAGATGTTGTTCTGGCTTCTTTTATGACCTCCTGGATGAGTCGTCATTGTGCTCTTGGAGTCATTTTGGACGGCCAGCCACTCCTGGGAAGGTTCACCACTGTTCACCAAGTTTTCTCCATTTGTGGATTATGTTGCTCACCATGGTTCCCTGGAGTCCCAAAAGCCTTGGAAATGGCTTTGTAACCCTTTCCAGACTGATACATGTCAAATACTTTGTTTCTCATCTCTACTTGAATTTCTTTAGATTGCGGCATGATGTGTTGTTGTTGGAGATCTTTCAGCATGTTTTTCTTTGTCAGACATCTTCTATTTAAGTGATTTCTTGATTCAACAGGTCTGGCAGTAGTCAGGCCTGGGTGTGGCAAGTGAAATTTAGCTCAGCTTTCCAAAAAATGTGGTTCATCACAGTTCATGCATAATTTAACAAGGGGGAGGGGGGGGCAATTACTTTTCACAGCACTGTATGTACAGCACCCTGCTAGCTCTCCCACCAGCCTTGCATAGAGAGGCACAGGGACCCCAAGATGACATGGTATGTAATGAAAACAGAAACGTTTTTCTTTTTAATTTCATGTTGAAGAGGGCCGAGCGGGGTAACCATTGTAATTCTTTTTAGAATATGATATGAAAGTGGATATTCCGCAGACCATCATGAAAAAGAAAGCCATTCCTCGTTTTCCAGAACTGGCCGGCTGCCTCCGCCGTGTCAGCATTCCGCTCCGGTCGGGGCTCACGCTGACGTCAAATCGGAGATCCAGCCGCCTCTGTCTCTGGTGTGGAGAGGGATATCGGAGAAATCTGCATTGTGATAAGAGACGTTCTGAATTGTTCATTGACATTTAAATGAGAACGTGGAAGCAGCTGTGCTGGGAGGATAGCGGGTACGGTGCGCTCGTCGCGCTGGAACGCAGCTCTGCTGAATTAGCACAATGGCTGCAATTAGGTGGCAACGTATCTGTCACATCCTCAGCACCGCGGGTCGTCGTCCCACAAACAGCCGGCGTCATTAAACTCCAATTCACCTCCAACCGCAAGCTCGTAATGTACCCGCCCGCTTCTGGACCTGAGACTCAAAATTTTGCGGAATAACCAACTCTGAAGAAGTGAAGTCAATCGGTGAGCTGCCAATGATATTCAGGATACGCGCCGGCCAAAGAACCATCTGCATTCTCTTTAAAGGGCCAGTTCACCCAGTAATGGACTTTTAGTTATAAAAAGGAGACTGGTGGGATAAGTCAGACCTGGACTTCTGCCATAGTTCCTGACTCTGTTCTTGCACACCATAACATGTTCCCGATCCTCCGGTTACATTCTCCATAATATAGAATAAAAAAGAAATGAAGTTTAGGGATCAGGCTTGGCTTGCCTTTCATGGAAAACTATATGTGAAGGGCAACTTGAAGTTTCTTTCCATGAGTGATCGGGGCTGCCCGAGAGTGGAGTGTGGAGGAGTGGTGGAGTCCATGGATCACTTTCTACTTCAATGCCCTTTTAATATAGAGGTGTACAGGAGGGTGGGGAGGGCTCTGAGTATACCCTTCCTCCCCCATATGAGTTATGCAGAGTGGGTGTATGGGGCATTCCAGACTCGTCAGGATTATGATTTGGAAACAGATTTTTTAGTTAGTCTAGTAGTCCGTTATTTCACGTGGAGTGCACGGTGTCAGGTATCCTTACGGAGTAAAATCCTCTCTGTGGAAGTGGTGGTGCAGGACATTCTGGATGAGGTTGGGAAGATTCAGGGTCTTAAGAAAGGCAGGTGGCAGCAGGAGGTCTGGATAAGGGTGTGGAGGAATATCAGGACTCTGTAGCTGCTGCCTGTTGATCTCGGGGTGTGCGGCTTTTCTTTGTAATCTTGTTTCACTCCCCTAGATTTTCAAGATCAAATATATTTTTGATAAAAGGCTACATGCATGGTGACGGTGATGTTCCTTAGTCTGGCTCTCCCATAGGGATTGTGTTTTGCGCAATTTGGTTTGCACCATTTATTGTGTTCTAGTTTTGTATTATCATATTCAATTATTTTGTAAATATTAATTTATTATGGTTTTATTGTATATAAGTTGTTGTTTGTAAGATTTTTCAATAAACAAAATTAACCCCTCATAATGGGCACAGCGGGTGTACAGACCCTGAAACTCAGCACAGGGATGGTGGGAACCCCTCATAATGGGCACAGCAGGTGTACAGACCTGGGAACTCAGCACAGGGATGGTGGGAACCCCTCATAATGGGCATGGCAGGTGTACAGACCCGGGAACATAGCACAGGGATGGTGGGAACTCCTTATAATGGGCACAAAAGGTGTGCAGACCCAGGAATTCAGCACAGGGATGTTGGGAACCCCTCATAATGGGCACAGGAGGTGTACAGACCCGGGAACTCGGCACAGGGATGGTGGGAACCCCTCATAATGGACACAGCGGGTGTACAGAGCCAGAAATTTAGTAGAAATGTAAAATGCACACCTGCCCCCCACTCTCCTGGCCTGCAAGGTGGCATGCTCAGGTAAGTGTCTGGTATACGTTTTGGAAGGGGCTGCACATTTCTTTTCTTTTTTTTTTTTCGTTTTATCATAGCTCCCAACTGTCCCTGATTTCGAGGGGATGTCCCTGATTTGGAACAAAGTCTATCTGTCCCTCTTTCCTCCTCATTTGTCCCTCATTTTGATCTGATCTATATAGTTTTATATGAAATGCACTTTTTTCTTTCAAAAAGTTTTTCCCAGCGCTAAACCTTTCATCCAATTTCTAAATTGCTGCATTTGTAAATTACACAAACCAATATAAAGGAATAGTAGTGGTAAAAAAAAACACACATATGGGTTTAACTAATCTTTTTTTTTGTATAATTCTCCTTGAGGGGGCGTGGCAAGGGGTGTGTCCTATGCCTAATAGTCGACAGGTATGTTTTATGTGTGGGGTTCCCTCTAATAACCCATTAGGTTTTTTTGGAAAAATTTCCCCAGGTGGGGCTTTAAAACAGTAAAATGTAAAGGTCAAAAGAGTGGTCTATTAGTTGTAAACGATTGTTTTAATAAAATTTATTAAAGGCCAACCACATAACTTGATTGGTTTGCATGGAGTACCGGATCTAATCCGACATCACAGTTCATATTCCACATTACAATAAAAAATACATATACACATCATTATATTCATCAATATTCCACAGTAAAAAACACATGGTACATGTCATAGCATTCCATCATGGTATAGAAAATAATATATATATATGCGAGCCCCGACGCGTTTCAACCTGGATTTGGTCTCTTCAGGGGGACAAATGGATCTAAAAAGATATATAATAGATGTATTCAAAATTGAAAAAAATTATATTTACGTCATACTTCATCACTTCAAATAGACTGTGGTGGCATGTTTTACTGCTTATGGTGGACTGGATGTTGGATAATCCCGGATGGGAGGAACCGTTGGAAGAACCGGAGGGCTTGAGGGCCGCCACAACCCCCCCATGGAGAGTGAGCTGACCCCAAGGGTGTCTCTTCCATGTGTGTCTTTTTTCCGTCTCACCCTCTAATAACCCAAACCTCACCCAACAGGGGGAACCCACATGTTTTTTTTCTGCGTAGGATCTCCCGTGACATCTATATCAGACCCTCCTCTAGGATAATAGTCTGGTATAGATGAAGGGAATCTCTGACTGTTTTGTTAAAAAACAGAAGTGAGTGGCCAGGAATTGTAATTTACAGACGATTTATGTTGCATGTTTTTTCTTTGTGAATGTCAGTGTAGCTGTAATAGGTTGTATACATCATATAGGTACGCCTCTTCACAGGCAGGGTCAGGGCATCCCCCAGGCATGCTATTTCAAGGAATTTTGCATTTCTAATGCTTTATTTTAAACATTATTAAAATCCTTGCTCCCTGCCCAACAGAATTTTTCACAATTTGTTTTTACTTTGCGAGATGTAGCAATGTGGACCACAATTGCAACAAACAGTTATTCCGTACCCTATCTGTATATTGTTTATCCCCCCTAGTGCCCAGCATTACTGAACTGACATCATATTTGTGAGCCCAACCAAAGGGATTGTGGGATTTGTAGTTTGTTCGGATGGCTTTTCCCTTGCATGATTATGCGCCTGGACCACATATCCCAGGGATCTTTGCTGCCGTCAAGGAGATTGCTGAGAAGAGCTATAAAAAAAAACAGAGACCCTCCTCATGCTCTCTTCCTCGTGTGTGGATGGACCACTCTGTGTAGGGAGAGTGAGGTTGTGGCCTACTACGCGGTATCTAGAATTCCTGCCTGACCGAGAAGTAGTCCAGCTTTGCCTGCAGTTCATCTAGCATCTCAACAGCACCAACTCAAAAGTGTGGCAACCCTTGCTACGGGCTCCATATCAGGTGATCATCACAAGCGGGTCCGCAGTCATGACATCTATCCGGTAATCGCTGTCTGGAAGGCGCGGAATCGGCCTGGTCGTTGGCCCACCTTTGCAAACCTTTCCTTGGTTGTTTACTGGACCACTGTGCACAGACAGCTTTACTACAACTTTATCCGAACACTGTCCATGGGCATTTGTAGCCACAATCATCACAAGATACACCACCACTCTGCTACTACACTTGGATATAGTTAATGAGCTCCGACTGCCGGTGAAGACCATCAGATCTGCAACGGGAACATTCTGTCATTGCTGCTTACAGGACTCTCCTACAATCCTGGTTTAACTTAATCTCTCATTAGGAACATAGTTTAAACAAGCCGGCCTGGGTTTCTCTTCTAAATATATTGTCAGAATTGATGCTTAACGTTACTTACCCTTTTCAGTTTATGTCTAAGTGGTGTTCCATTGTACATATGTGTATATAGTATTCTGGCATTTCTTGTGGAGGCATTCTACTGAGCTTGTGCTGTTATTCAAAGCCCAGTAAAATCACTACCTCTCTTACAACAATATCTTAACTGAAATATTCCAGTAAACGTTAATAGAATATAAACACTTATTACTTAAAGGTGCAATTATGTCTGAACCCAGAGTGTCAGGTGGGTTGGAATGTTTGCAGGGTCATGGCACTGCAGATGAGCAGGTAAATCCAAGCAGTCCCCGAAGGGGCCATGCTACATACATATGCCCTTGGTAGTGCCCAACCACCCATGCCATCTATTTGACAACCGTTTGCCCATTAACCTAGAAAATGGCCATTTCTGGTTTGTAAGATTGAGTTCAATGGGGTTCAGTTCGCCACTTGAAATTGAGTAATTTTTGGGGAACCTATCCCAAACTGAACCCAGGTACGGTAAGCTCATCACTGATGACATCATCTCAGTCTAGGCAAAGTAACTGACTGGTCACCTCACCTCAGGCTAGGCAAGGTCAATGACTGGTGATCTCACCTTAGTCTAGGCAAGGTCAATGACTGGTGATCCCACCTTAGTCTAGGCAAGGTCAATGACTAGTAATCTCACCTTAGTCAAGGAAAGGTCAATGAATGGTGATCTCACCTCATTCTAGTAAAGGTCAATGAATGGTGACCTCATCCCAGCCTAGGCAAAGTCAGAGACTGGTGACCTCACCTCAGCCTAGGCAAGGTCAATGACTGGTGACATCACCTTAGTCTAGGCAAGGTCAATGACTGGTGATCTCACCTCAGCCTAGGTAAGGTCAATGTCCAGTGACTCCACCTCAGCCAAGGCAAGGTCAGTGACTGATGATCTCACCTCAGTCTAGGCAAGATCAGTGACTGGTGACATCACCTTAGTCTAGGCAAGGTCAATGACTGGTGATCTCACCTAAGCCTAGGTAAGGTCAATGTCCGGTGACTCCACCTCAGCCTAGGCAAGGTCAATGACTGGTGACCTGACCTCAACCAAGGCAAAGTCACTGATTGGTGACCTGACCTCAACCTACACAAGATCAATGACTGGTGACCTCCCCTCAGCCTAGGCAAAGTCAAGACCGGTGACTCCACCTCAGCTTAGGCCAAGTCATTGACTGGTGACTCCACCTCAGCCTAGGCAAAGTCAAGTACTGGTGACCTCATCTCAGCCTAGGAAAGGTCAATGACTGGAGACCTCACCTCAGCATAGGCAGAGTCACTGATAAGATATCAAGGATGACCTTTTTAATAATAAAAGGTGGAGCTTTTCTGAAAAATGATAGTTACTGTATATTGTCAGGAATGTCAGGAATTTACATGCACTGATTAGATTATTCATACTCAGTTTTTTAATCAATCCACCCATCCATGTAACTAGCTCATGTTCTAAACCACTGAACAATATTACCAGATATAATGGCTTTTTATTAAGATCCAAATCTGGGTGTGACAGCAAGCTGCGGCTTTAGGTCTCCGTTCCGAAGGATTCCAATATAGTATGAATGAAATTCAGGGGCTCATTTATATCATACAGGAATTCTCTCTCTAGCTAGAGTCTTGGACCACCAGCATCCTCAGTACAAAGACAAAGCTGCGTTCCTAATAGATTCTACCATATCAGGGGGCACGACCTTCCTGCTTTCCCCGGCAGGATTCAATCGGAGTTGGACGGACATCAAAGGCCTGAGTGTTCAGCTGAATTTTAATGCGGAATATTAAAAATCACACTGGGGGACACCTCTGCTGGGCTCTAGGTCTCACCGCTCCTCTATGTAGATCCAAATGAGCAATGGAAGGAAAGAAGAAAATGTCCAAAGAAAAGAAAAATCTTCTCACTTTGCTTTTTAGTATCAATTAAAACTTTAATATATATATATATATATATATATATATATATATATATATATACAGTTGTGCTCATAAATTGCGCAGAATTTATGATTTATTGGCCATTTTTCAGAGACTATGAATGATAACACAAAAACATTTCTTTCACTCATGGTTAGTGTTTGGCTGAAGCCATTTATTATCAATCAACTGTGTTTACTCTTTTTAAATCATAATGAAAACAGAAACTACCCAAATGACCCTGATCAAAAGTTTACATGATTTTGGCCTGATAACATGCAGACAAGTTGACACAAAGGGGTTTGAAAGACTATTAAATGTAATAATCCTCACCTGTGATCTGTTTGCTTGTAATTAGTGTGTGCGTTTAAAAGGTCATTGAGTTTCTGGACTCCTGACAGACCCTTGCATCTTACATCCAGTGCTGCACTGATGTTTCTGGATTCTGAGTCATGGGGAAAGCAAAAGAATTGTCAAAGGATCTGCAGGAAAAGGTAGTTGAAATGAGGTGTTCTGTTGAAACCAAACCACGGTCAGGTAGACCAACTAAAATTTCAACCACAACTGCCAGGAAAATTGTTCGGGATGCAAAGAAAACCTAAGAAATAATTTCAGGTGACATACAGGACTCTCTGAAAACATGTGGTGTGGCTGTTTCAAGATGCACAATAAGGAGGCACTTGAAGAAAGATGGGCTGCATGGTCGAGTTGCCAGAAGAAAGCCATTACTACGTAAATGCCACAAAGTATCCCGCTTACAATACGCCAAACAGCACAGAGACAAACCTCAAACCTTCTGGCACAAAGTCATTTGGAGTGATGAGACCAAAATTTAGCTTTTTGGCCACAACCATAAATGCTACGTTTGGAGAGGAGTCAACAAGGCCTGTGATGAAAGGTCCATCATTCCTACTGTGAAACACGGAGGTGGATCGCTGATGTTTTGGGGATGTGTGAGCTACAAAGGAACAAGAAATTTGGTCAAAATTGATGGCAAGATGAATGCAGTATGTTATCAAAAAATACTGGAGGAACATTTGCATTCATCAGCCAGGAAGCTGTGCATGGGACGTACTTGGACATTCCAACATGACAATGATCCAAAACACAAGGCTAGGTCGACCTGTCATTGGCTACAGCAGAATGAAGTGAAGGTTCTGGAGTGGCTATCTCAGTCTCCTGACCTCAATATCATTGAGCCTCTCTGGGGAGATCTCAAACGTGCCATTCATGCAAGACAGCCCAAGAATTTACAGGAACTGGAGGCTTTTTGCCAAGAGGAATGGGCAGCTTTACCATCTGAGAAGATAAAGAGCCTCATCCACAAATACCACAAAAGACTTCAAGCTGTCATTGAAGTTAAAGGGGACAATACACGGTATTAAGAACTGGGGTATGTAAACTTTTTATCAGGATCATTTCAGTAGTTTCTGTTGTGATTATGATTTAAAAAGAGTAAACACAGTTGATTGATAATAAATGGCTTCAGCCAAACACTAACCATGAGTGAAAGAAAAGTTTTTGTGTTATTTTTTATTCTCTGAAAAATGGCAGAGAAATCATAAATTCTGCCAGGGTATGTAAACTTATGAGCACAACTGTATGTACACAGTATATATCTACAGTAGCTCTGACATATTCCATAGTGTTGTACAGAGAGCACTGAACCAATCACATCAGTCTCTGCACCAGAGGAGCTTACACTTTAATGTCCCCACCACAGTCACACACTATTATTATACATTTACACAGCTCTGACACAGTGCTGTGCATAGAACACTGAGCCAGTCACATCTTTACCAGAGGAGCTTACACTCTAATGTCCTCAGTCGCACACAACTACTGTTATTATAAATTTATATAGCTCTGACATATACCGCAGTCCTGTACATAGAACACTGAGCCAGTCACCTCCGTTTCTGTACCAGAGGAGCTTACACTCTAATGTCCCCTTACATGTGTAATGGTTTCTTAGCCTGAGGGGGTGTCTAATTGGAGGTTATGGCTTTGTTTAGGTTGTTATATTTAGTTTTTTTTATGTTTTTGCTATGCTGATGTAAGCTTTTTTTTTTTTTTTTAATTCATTTTGTATATATGTTTTTATTATATTTGTAAGATTTTTAATAAACAAAAATTCACACTCTAATGTCCCCATCCCCCCACAGTCACACACTGTTATTATTATACATTTATAGAGCTCTGACATATGGGCAGACCTGAGAGTTCATGCGGAGAGATCTCAACCTCAAGAATTATAACAAACCTTTGGGTACTCTGGCATCCACTGCTCAGTTCTGGGTGAAGCGATCCCTTATGTACGCCGTAGCCACACACGACCTATTATTTTGGTGTTCACCTTAGAACAACTATTACAAATGTACACACACGAACCTGCAAAATCAGCGGCGACATTTTACAAGTCACAGCGCAGAGAGGTCACATCCGAAATGTGGTCTCCCGGTGTATGAATAATGTATATTTCCTCCATGCGCTGCACTTCGGCTGTGACACCAATCTGTGCGTTATCTATACATTCAGTGAGCAGCTGTGATTACATCCTACATCACCATCGCTCAGAGCTGGCTGGAAAATGTCCTGTTCTTCCTTTCCTTCGATTTTTTTTTTCCCTGCTGCCGTCAATGACTTATAGCCCAGCGTAATAAACTGGTATTAAAAAAAAAAAAACACAGTGCCTTGAAAAAGTATTCATACCACTTGAAATTTTCCACATTTTGTCATGTTACAGCCAAAAAACGTAAATGTATTTTATTGGGATTTTATGTGATAGACCAACACAAAGTGGCACATAATTGTGAAGTGGAAGGAAAATGATAAATGGTTTGATGAATACTTTTTCAAGGCACTGTACAGACTTGGTGAGAATTAAATTCATAAAAGAGGACGCCGCTGTCAGTGTGTGAAGAAAGGGCCGTGCAAGAAAAGAGCATGACTTTTTTTTGCAGAAGAGCTTTCATTCTAATGTTCTCAGTCACACCAGTTCTATTATTATATATTTATATAGCTCTGACATATACCGCAGTGCTGTAAAGAGAATTCTGAGCCAGTGTTATCAGTCTCTACATGAGAGGAGCTTACACTCCAATGCCTCCCCACACCGCGCTATACTTTAACCCGCTTCAGCCCCGGAAGATTTTACCCCCTTCCTCACCAGAGCTATTTCGGCGATTCGGCACTGCGTCACTTTAACTGACAATTGCGCAGTCGTGCGATGCTGCACCCAAACAAAATTGACGCCTTTTTTTTCCCCACAGATAGAGATTTATTTTGGTGGAATTTGATCGCCTTTGCGATTTTAATTTTTTGAGCTATAAACAAAAGAAGAGCGACAATTTTGAAAAAAAACACTATATCTTTTACTTTTTGCTGTAATAAATATCCCACATTTTTTATAAAAAAAAAACTATTTTATCCTCAGTTTAGGCCGATACATATTCTTCTACATATTTTTGGTAAAAAAAAATCGCAATAAGCGTATATTGATTGGTTTGCACAAAGGTTATAGCGTCTACAAAATAAGGGATAGATTTATGGCATTTTTATTATTATTTTTTTTTACTAGTAATGGCGGCAATCTGCAGCAATCTGCGACTGCGGACACATCGGACACTTTTGACACATTTTTGAAACCACTGACAATTTTACAGCGATCAGTGTTATAAAAATGCACTGATTACTGTGTAAATGACACTGGCAGGGAAGGGGTCAACACTAGGGGGCGATCAAGGGGTTAATTGTGTTCCCTAATGTGTGTTCTAACTGTGGGGGGGTGGGACTGACTAGGAGGAGATAGAGATCGGTGTTCATACATAGTATGGACACACGATCTGTCTCCTCTCCCCTGAGAGAACCGGGATCTTACACACACAGATCCCGGTTCTCGCTCTGTCACAAGCGATCGCGGGAACCCGCCGGGCACTCACATCGGGGTCAGGCACATGCTGTGGGCATGCGCACGCCCCTAGTGGCCAAAAGGAAGTGACGTAACATAACGTTGTTTTGCCCAGCCGTGCTATTCTGCCACAGTAAAACTGCTGCGGCTGGTCGGCAAGCGGTTAACTGGCAATTTCGCGGTCATGCAACGCTATACTCAAATGAAATTTATATAATTTTTTTCACACAAATAGAGCTTTCTTTTTTTTTTTGATCAGCTTTTTTTGATCAGCTGGATTTTTAATTTTTTTTACATAAACAAAAAAAAGACAGAAGACTTTGAAAAAAACCCCCATATTTTCTACTTTCTGTTATAAAGCATTAGATAGTAAATGAAGCCGTGCTAAACCAATAAATTCCAATTGATGAATATACACATAACAAAAATAAATATAAATATGTATATAGTCCATAAACACGTGTGAATATGAATGTCCTGGAAAATTCAATTGACTTTGGAGAAAATCCCATGCACCACCACAAACTCGTGCACCACCACCACATAGGCTGTGTGCTTACCAGATGGCAAGCTAGGAATAGCTTGCGGCTAATAACCCAGCCAGGGCCTTTATCCAAGGGGCAATACAGGTATCAGCTCACGAGTAGATTCCTTGCATCGAGGGGCCAGGGCACCAATCACCATTCATAGGATAAGAGGACTCCGTATATTCCAAAGGTCATGGACAACGGACCAAGCAGTTTACCCAAAAAGGAAAAAGGCTCACCATAGTGTAAATTAAACTAATTAGATTTATTAAACAGGGTAGTATTGCACTTAAAAAAAATGAATAAAAACCAAGCGCTGATGTGGAAAGATATGTGTGATATAAATAAATTGTGCTTAAAAATATGTATATACCAATATAGTTAGTGCTATGAAGAAATCAGTAAATTAAAGCTGCTATCAATATAGGGTGATCAGATAACCAAACAAATAGTACTAAGTATAAAATTGATGCGCTTTAAATAAATAGTGCACAATATGCTGCTGCGACTAAGCTTAAATCCAGGAATAAAAAATGCATACATGTGAATAAAATAAATTAATAATTATGGTGCTAATACATGTGTTAAAATTGCCAAAATAAATCTTCAAATTGGTGATGTGACGGTGAATATAAATAAAATAATAATGACACTCTGAGTACAACGTCCAGGCAGAGATAAATAGTGGGAGAAAGTAAAAATAATTAAACAGTTCCTTCCCTTAATCCAGATTGATTGACTCACTGGGTTAGATCGTTTGTACCAGGATATTTAGTTTTTCTTGTATCCCACTTCAGCATTTACACTGCTGATGATTCGGCTCTCAGGATAAAGGTTTTATGCAAAGCAAGCAAAGAAAAAATAGATCATTGTGCAGTGAACTTACTAGATAGTACACAAACAAAACAGGGACAAGAGATACACTCACAAACTCCCGGTCTATTAGAAGCATTCAAATAAGCAGATTGCAGTCAGCCGCTGTGGACGAGGTTTCCCATAGAGAAACAGCTGCTGTTAACCTTCAGGTGTATTGCAGCACTGAACGTCCTAAGCTCCTCCCACGCGTTACATCACTGACACGTGACTTTTTCAAGGATGATCCTTGAAAAAGTCACGTGTCAGTGATGTAACGTGTGGGAGGAGCTTAGGACGTTCAGTGCTGCAATACACCTGAAGGTTAACAGCAGCTGTTTCTCTATGGGAAACCTCGTCCACAGCGGCTGACTGCAATCTGCTTATTTGAATGCTTCTAATAGACCGGGAGTTTGTGAGTGTATCTCTTGTCCCTGTTTTGTTTGTGTACTATCTAGTAAGTTCACTGCACAATGATCTATTTTTTCTTTGCTTGCTTTGCATAAAACCTTTATCCTGAGAGCCGAATCATCAGCAGTGTAAATGCTGAAGTGGGATACAAGAAAAACTAAATATCCTGGTACAAACGATCTAACCCAGTGAGTCAATCAATCTGGATTAAGGGAAGGAACTGTTTAATTATTTTTACTTTCTCCCACTATTTATCTCTTCCTGGACGTTGTACTCAGAGTGTCATTATTATTTTATTTATATTCACCGTCACATCACCAATTTGAAGATTTATTTTGGCAATTTTAACACATGTATTAGCACCATAATTATTAATTTATTTTATTCACATGTATGCATTTTTTATTCCTGGATTTAAGCTTAGTCGCAGCAGCATATTGTGCACTATTTATTTAAAGCGCATCAATTTTATACTTAGTAGTATTGCACTTACACATGGAGCAGGATATTAAGAATCAATAGTAAAAAAGCCAGCCGGCTAACAAACACCCGTTCTTCGGAGATCTCAATGCGATGACGTCAGCACGTCACTCCTCCCGACACGTTTAGTCACAAGGACGACGTCAGCTTCAATAAGGACTACTACTATATACATATTTATATTTATTTTTGTACTAGTTTATGTGTATATTCATCAATTGGAATTTATTGGTTTAGCGCGCCTTCATTTACTATCTAATATGTAGTGGGTAAAACGTCACTTCCGCCCAATGGTCTTAAAGGGGAAAAAATAAAATTATTGAAAAAAAAAGACTTTTTTTTTTAATTTCTTTTTAAGTGTAAATGTGAGATCTGAAGTCTTTTTGACCCAGATCTAACATTAAAAAGGTCCTGTCATGTTTTTTTTTTCTATTACAAGGGGTGTTTACATTCCTTGTTATAGGAGTAAAAGTAACCCAAAATATTTTTTTTTAAAAAAGACAGTGTAAAAATAAAAAATTAAAAGTAAATTAAATAAGTAAAAAAATATTCAAAGTGCCCCGTCCTGCTGAGCTCGTGCGCAGAAGTGAACACATGCGTAAGTTGCACCCACCTATGAAAATGGTGTTCAAACCACATACGTGAGGTATTGCCATGATCGTTAGAGCGAGAGCAATAATTCTAGCCCAAGACCTCCTCTGTAACTCAAAACTGGTAGCCTGCAGAAATTTTTAAACGTCGCCTATGGAGATTTTTAAGGGTCAAAGTTTGTCGCCGTTCCATGAGCGGTCGCAATTTTGAAGCGTGACATGTTGGGTATCAATTTACTCGGAGTAACATTATCTTTCACAATAAAAAAAAATTGGGCTAACTTTTTTTTTGATATACGCTTTTATTAATATTTAAAAAAACAGACAACAAAACAAAAGAAAAAGAATGAATAATTTTAGCAATTGGAGAAGCTAACTTTACTGTTCTCTTATCTTTTATTTTAAAAAACTGTATTTTTTTCCCCAAAAATGCATTTGTAAGACCGCTGCGCAAATACGGTGTGACATAAAGAATTGCAACGACCGCCATTTTATTCTCTAGGGTGTCTGAAAAAAAATATATATAACGTTTGTGAGTTCAAGTAATTTTCTAGCAAATAAACTGATTTTAACTTGTAAACACCAAGTTTGAAAAATAGGTCTGGTTCTTAAGTGGTTAATGATGTATCCATAAATTGCAGAGCTGCATAATTCTGTTTATAAAAAGTGCAGCTGCCTCCAGAGATATATATATAATAAGTGTAGCAAATCCAGCAGCAATAAATCCAAGTTATAAATACATTGTTACAACTGCATACATCTGTTCCTGGTTTCATATAAGGATAGTATTACATTCTGATCATATCACATATCATTAGAGGGATCTCATGTATGTGTCTCTGTGGATATAGATGTTGGATATTCTTATATTGCCACATGGGACACCCTTGTGTTATCTTTGCATCTAATACATTTGAAGATGCCTGCATGATTGACTTATGAAAACACATGCCGTTCGATAGATGCCTTCCTCACTCTGTGCACCATCAGGGGCCACATCAAGGACTTATTTTTATGAGGTTTTTGCTACACCGCAACAATTTAGCACAAATTACTTGCGTTTTGTTATCCAGAGATTTTATGGCCGCATCTTTATAAGAGTTTTTGTATTGGATGCAAGTCGGCTTGAATTTTGAGTGAACTATACCATTATATTCTCTATTTTAGCCTCAATGGACAAAGAGGCTTCTGGAAACATTTTAACCACTTCACTCCCAGGCCCATAGTCAAATGACGTCTGCAGATGTGATCTCCCATCCTGGGCGGGCGTCATATGACATTTTTGGCTTCTCGCCGCTCCTGCGGGCCCCCGGGGGGCTCGCAGCGCGGCGATCAGGGAGGAGGCATATCCCTCGGACACACAGCCCATCCCAGATCCATGTAAAGAGCCAATAAAAGATGTCTCTTTACTACGTGACCGGCTGTGTCCAATCACAGCCGGTCACATGTACTGTCCAGGTGCACAACGCTCGTGAGGGCGCTCGCAGAGCGGCAGTCGGGGACGAGGCTTTTCATCCTGACACAGCCTAACCCCCATCGCAGTAAAGAGCCAATGAAAATGAAACTGGCTCTTTACCACGTGACCAGCTGTGTCCAATCACAGCCGCTCACCGAATGTCAACAAACCGCGGTAACGAGATGTTAACGGGTTCTCCTCCTCACACACTAATCGTGTGTGAGAACATCTCATTACCGCTTACAGCGTACACCAATCACACTGATTGCCCCCCTAATAAAGAGGACCGGTCACCACCCATCAAAGTACCCAAGTATCTGTCACAGCCCATCTGAGTACCTGAGTACCTGTCACAGTTCATCTGAGTACCCGTACCTGAGTACCTGTCACAGTCCATCTGAGTACCCGAGTACCTGAGTGCCTGTAACAGTTCATCTGAGTACCCGATTACCTGTCACAGTCCATCTGAGTACCTGTCACAGTCCATCTGAGTACCTGAGTACCTGTCACAGTTCATCTGAGTATCCAAGTACCTGAGCACCTGTCACAGCCCATCTGAGTACCTGAGTATCTGTCACAGTTCACCTGAGTACCTGAGTACTTGTCACAGACCATCTAAGTATCTGCCATAGTTCATCTGAGTACCTGTCACAGCCCATCTGAGTACCTGAGTACCTTTCACATCCCATCTGAGTACCTGTCACAGCCCATCTGAGTACCTGTCACCAGCCATCAGAGTACCCGAGTACCAGTCACCAGCCTATCAGAGTACCCGAGTACCAGTCACCAACCCATCAGAGTACCCGAGTACCTATCTGTAGCCCATCAGAGTACCCAAGTACCTGTCACCAGCCCATCAGAGTTCCCGAGTACCTGTCACCAGACCATCAGAGTACCCCAGTACCTGTCACCAGCCCATCAGAGTACCCAAGTACCTGTCACCAGCCCATCAGAGTAACTGAGTACCTGTCACCAGCCCATCAGAGTACCCGAGTACCTATCTGCACCTCATCAGGTTACCCAAGTACCTGTCTCCAGCCCATCAGAATACCCGAGTACCTATCTGCAGCCCATGCCTAATAGAATATACGTTGGGGTGTTTGCTTTCCAAAATGGGGTCATTTTGTGGGTAATTCCACTGTCCTGGTGCTCAAGGACCTTCAAAAGTGTGATAGGTAGGAATAAAATGAGATGTGTAGTTTATGCTCCTAGCACGCCTGAAGGTACTACTTGTTGTTGGACCTCTGTATGTGGACTGGCTGTGTAAAAGTCTCACACATGTGGTATCGCCATAGTCAGGATGAGTAGCAGAATGTGTTTTGGGGTGTAATTTTTGCTATATACATGCTATGAGTTATAAATATCTTATAAATTGACAACTTTGTGTAAAAAAAAATAGGTTTTCATTTACTTTACACATTTTCTGAAGACTTGTGTAAAAAAATTAACCGTTCAAAAGACTCATAATACTTCATAGATTATACGTTGGGGTGTTTGCTTTCCAAAATGGGGTCTTTTTGTGGATAATTCCATTGTCTTGGTGCTCCAGGGCCTTCAAAAATGTAATAGGGTGTTAGGAAATTAGAGGTGTAATTTATGCTCCTAGAACCCCTGATGGTGCTCCCTGCATGTTGGACCTCTCTGTGTGGCCAGGCTGTGTAAAAGTCACACACATGTGGTATCGCCATACTCGTAAAAAAAAGAAAAATTCTTAATTTTCCCAAGAATTGTGGGAAAAAAATTACTCCTTCAAAAAACTCCCCATGCTTCTTACTAAATACCTTTGACTGTCTACTTTTCAAAAAGGGGTCATTTGGGGGATATTTGTACTTCCCTGACATTTCGGGGCCTCAAGAAATGAGATAGGCCATCAGTACATCAGGTTTGATCAATTTTCAATGATTTGCTTGTAGACTCTATAACTTTCACAGAGACTAAATAATATTATTTTTTACCAAAGAGATGTAGCAGCATAAATTTTGGCCCAAATTTATGAACAAAAATGACTTATTTGCAAAATTTTATCATAGAAACTGAAAAAAAAGTGTTTTTTTTTCAAAATGCTCCCTCTTTTTTCACTTATGTCACAAAAAATAAAAAACCCAGTGGTGATTAAATACCATCAAAAGAAAGCTCTATTTGTATGAAAACAATGATAAAAATTTTGTTTGGGTACAGTGTTGCATGACTGAGTAATTCGCATTGAAAGTGTGAGAGCGCTGAAAGCTGAAAAATAATCTGGGCAGGAAGGGTGTGTAAGTGCCCTGTATTGAAGTGGTTAAGCAATACTCATGTTCTATTAATCTAAGGCACTTGTAGAGCTGCTCCCGTAGGAGCCACAAGATTACTGTCCAAATTTTCCCAAACTTCTGCCCCACAGCCAGGCTTATCCACTCGTTCTTCAAGGACCAGTCTAGGGGATGTTGTTTTTGTGGTTTTTATTTTTGGATAGTGTTAGAAAGTTTCTTTAATCTAATATCTAATATTCATCAATTAACAAATATTAACAAATGAATGAATGGATTAGATCTTTATAGAATAAATTGAGTTGAGTATATATATATTTATATTTTCTTAGTTATGGAAAAAGTGAAATTATATAGATTCTTATACTTGTAAAAATATACATATTCATAAACATTCTTATGGAGAACCAAACATGTGTTAGTAATTAAGATTGAGTTGAGTTCTTGCCTTCCCTCATCACAGATGAGATGAAAGGATTCACATTTCTTAAGATGTAACAGTTTCATGTTTTAGTTAAGATTATAAGTTATTTATACTACAATATTTCTTGATTAGGATATTAATAAGACCATTAGGTTTTCAATGAATATAATATACATACTGATTTATGTAGTATTTAAAGAAGTTATATCCTATACTTAAACTTTACACATAGATCTTCTTGCCCATCCCCATGGAATGTTGTGAATAGAGATGGTGTTGTATTTCAACATCTGGAGTTAGACTGAAAGTTAGAAAACCATTTGTCATTAAGTCTGTGGAACTATAAGACAAACCAAACCTTTTTTAGGAAGGTGGGGGCTATTTTGGCTATTTTCATGGGTTTGATTTGTGGAGTAAAAGCCTTTGAACAAGAGATTTGTTGCACACACCACAAGACATTGAAGGAAGCTGGTACAGCTTCACACACACACACAGACACACATCCGATTCAATGTTCATCTTAAGAATATAATATGTTATTTATATTTTTATATTCTACATTTTGATATTGTTCTTGTAATATTTTGCTATTTTATTATTAAATACATTTTTTAGTTTTAACACAAGAACTGAACGGACTTTCTTGGAACTTTCCTCATCAATATAATTTACAGAATATCGATATAAATACCATAATAACGGTATTTTTTTTAACATAGAAATAACGGTATTTTAACCTTAGCCAGTTTCATTTTGTCCGAATATCGAACATTTTTGAATTATTTCTCCTTCCGCTTGAAGAGAGGGAAGATAAGCAAGACAAGCATTGAATATGTAGTCAAGCTTCCAGGAGAAATAGAAACAGCAAATCAACTTTCAGCATCATCGAATGAACCTGGGAATCATCAAATCATGAAAAGTGAGACGTTTGCGCACGTGCAAGAAAACTCTGTTTCTTGATGATGTAATTTTCAAGAGAGGGAGCGCATGTTACATGAAGGAAGTCTGTCCTAAATTGGTAAGTAATGAATTTTATTGATGAATTATCTAGTGAGAGTAAATTAGAATTCAAAAATCTGTCAAAATGTGTTAAAGATGATGAATTATGGTGTTACATGTTCAATGAATGCTTACAGGCATTACAAAAATCAAAATGTACTTTTAGGAGATTCAGCAAACAGGTTAGAAACTTGATAAAGTTAGTTAAAGTTTATGAAATGATATTAGGAGTTCCTAAAAGGAATGGTGTTGGTACAAAAGAGAAAACAAAGACTCAGCAGGATAACAGTGTATCTGTGATTTTGTCCAATTTTGACTGAGCGAATAAATGATTTGCAAAGTGCAAATCAAATAAAAGATATTCAGTTGTCTGAGTTACAGAATAATGTAAAAAGGATTTGTGTAAATTCTAAAGCACAGTCAAGCAAGAGTTTCCAGATTAATGATAGTGCAGACTCTAAACAGAGGTCTTTTGTACCGGATATGCGGTCTATAGAGATTGATGACCAGGATCATGAAGTTTTGCTTAAAAGAAAATTAATGAATAAAGATGCAGTATGGACAAAAAAGCAAAATGGCGATCAGAGAGTTGCCACGTGTATAGCCACACCCAGATATGGTGAGATACACGTCACAGGTGGAACCAAAGTTTCAGAGCAGACAGGAAATTTTACTTGCTTACATTGTAAGAAATGTAGTCATGTACAGAAAGATTGTTTAAAATATAAATTTGATTCACAAAGAAAAACTTTGGAATTAGGAAATTTCTGAGCAATTTATTCATCCTTGTCCAAACAATAGGTTGATTAATTTGCCTTATGCCTCAGAAGTCAAACAGATCAGCACACTGACTGTTAATGACAGTTCAATTAATATGACAAACAATGCTGACAAAGAGAAAGAGAGATGGATTACTTCCATTGTCAAAATCAGGATTAAAAAAAGTTTCTGAGACTTCTCCAACATTAAATTATGTTGCTCCAATTGTATTAGATGATAGTGGAAGGCCGTGGTTACATGGATTATTAATTGGTAGGAAAACTAAATGGTTAATAGATTTAGGAGATGAACTCAGTTTAACTAAACACATATTACCTGTGATTATTGATTCTCCAAAATGTAATTTAATTGGTTTCAGTGGAAAAGAAAATACAGTTACAACTAAAGTTTCTGATGTGATTTTTTAAATTCCAGGACTTTTGAAAACTAAGATAGATATCTGGTGTTGTCAAAATGTAGAGAATATTCTAGGCATAGATGTGATTAGTAAATTAAATTGGATTATTGATTTAAGTCATTCTACTATATGGAAAGATTCATCTAGGCCCAAACCTATGTTAATAGAACCCTCCATGTACAGTGATGTTGTACATTTTTGTACAGCAGCTGATATGTCTTCAGATTATAATTGGCCACATACAGGAACCAATCTCATATTGGAACATTTGGTTTGATCACATAAAAGTCTTTGGAGTCAGACCAAAATTGATACAGGTTTGTTTAAAGATATTGAAATAGAAATTGAGGGAAAAGATCCTAAGCCCCAAATTCAATATAAGTTGCCATAAAAATCAATAGGTCCAGTTTCTGACATTGTACAAGAATTTTTATAACAAGGAATATTAAAGAAAGCACAATGAGTGGTAAATAATTGTATTTGGCCTATCAAAAATGCTGATGATTCGTATTCTTTATCAGCTGATTTAAGATAGAGGAACATGTGATTTCTGCTATTCCAATTCCAACATCTTACAAGGCATTATATCAATTTTTGAGTGAAGTAAATCGTTGCAAAGAGTTTTTACAGAAATGTGATGATAAAGTCAAACCATTATTTGATTTTTTTTGAGACAAAAAGATGTTGTGTTTGATCAATGGGGTCAAACAAAGACAGATGCATTTGAAATGTTGAAACGGGATCTGCAGAATGTTCCTTCATTGAATACAATTGAAGTTGGTCCGTCAATGCCTGTTGTTTTGCATACCGATATATCTGAGAATTCAATTTCAGTAACTTTGTCTCAATTAAAAGAAGGTGATCAGAAAATAATAGTTTTTTTCTCCAGAGGTTTAAAAAAAAATGGAAAAGACCTTTGACACACATAATAAAGCAATTGTTAAGTGTTTATTTTGCAGTCAAAGTAAGTGTAACATAAAAGATTGTGAGATCTAGTAAGATCATATTACAGATACCTGATCTATCGCTAAAACTTCTTCTAGAGAGAATTAATTCAGGAGAATTATATGACAAATATTTCCCATTTTTTAAAACTTTGCAATTTAAATCTATACAGGTAGATTTGGTAACAGAACATTCTCAGCTATATTTACAAAATGATGTTTGTACAATGTATTCAGGAAACCAGTAAATGGGTTTTTTAGAACAAGTTGAGAGAGGCTTTAAACCAGTATTTGTTAATAATATTAAGAGTCGTTCAGCAAGTTTTCCTATGTGTTACCCAAAGAATGGTTATGCTATTCAGCAAAAATTCTACAGAAAATGCTGAATTGGAAGATGTCAAAAATTAGAGTACAGCACGCATGACTCTAAATCTTAACGAGGAGAAGTGAATGGACACAGTTCGCTTCAGTCTTCTGGGTTATGTTGAAACCTTTGTTTGTTTGAGAAAACGAGGTTTCGAATCATGACAAAAAGGAGAAATTGCGTCCTGTTATATTTAAAATACACAGAATAATAGCATAAGGATTATAGGCCAGTTTAAGAAAAATAGAGCAAAGTAAGGTAATTAGAAATGTTATTACTAAAATATGTCTTTCATGTCATGATAAAATATTAGGATTGTGATATGTAAAATGAATAAGTAAATAAAGGTATATTTTGCATTATTAAATTCAAAATAATGATACTGCATTCTGTTTCAGGATCTGACTTGTAAGTCACCAAAAGAAGAGAAATGTAATATTTCTAGACCTTCCAGATGAAAAACAAACCCTTAAAGCTTACCCACTTAAGCTCCGGACCATTTGGCTGCCCAAAGACCAGAGCACTTTTTGCGATTCGGCACTGCGTCGCTTTAACTGACAATTGCGCGGTCATGCGACGTGGCTCCCAAACAAAATTGACAACCTTTTTTCCCCAAAAATAGAGCTTTCTTTTGGTGGTATTTGATCACCTCTGCGGTTTTTATTTTTTTGTGCTATAAACAAAAAAATACCGACAATTTTGAAAAAAAAAATGCATTATTTTTTACTTTTTGCTATAATAAATATCCCCCAAAGTATATTAAAAAAACATTTTTTTCCCTCAGTTTAGGCTGATACATATTCTTATACATATTTTTGGTAAAAAAAAATCGCAATAAGCGTTTATTGATTGGTTTGCGCAAAAGTTATAACGTCTACAAAATAGGGGATAGTTTTATGGCATTTTTATTAATAATTTTTTTTTACTAGTAATGGCGGCGATCAGCAATTTTTATCATTACTGTGACATTATGGCAGACACATCAGACATGGCGCGATTTTAGGACCATTCACATTTATACAGCAATCAGCGCAATTAAAAATGCATTGATTACATTGTAAATGTGACTGGCAGTGAAGGAGTTAACCACTAGGGGGCAGTGAAGGGGTTAAGTGTGTCCTAGCGAGTGATTCTAACTGTGGAGGGGCGTGGCTATGTGTGACACGACACTGATCACCGCTCCCGACTACAGGGAGCTGAGCTCAGTGTCCTGTCACTAGGCAGAACAGGGAAATGCTTGTTTACATAAGCATTTCCCCGTTCTTCCTCTCCGTGAGAAGATCGCGGGTATACCCGCGGACATCAGGTCCGCGGGACCTGCGATCACACTCACGGAGGTCATGGCGGGCACGTGCCCCCAAACCGCTTCTTAAAGCTCAACGTACAGGTACGTTAATCTGCCTGTACATGCCCTTCTGCCGACGTATATAGGCGTGAGCCGGTCCGCAAGCGTGTATGGATATGAATGAGATGCGGTTGTAAATGGATCTAGATAAGAAAATGATTAAGATTGTTTAATCAATCATTTTGAGAGGGAAATGTTAGAAAGTTTCTTTAATCTAATAACTAATATTCATCAATTAACAAATATTACCAGATGAATGAATGGATTAGATCTTTAAAGGATAATTGAGTTGAATATATATATATTCTATCATCTTAGTTATGGAAAAAGTGAAATTATATAGACTCTTATACTTGTAAAAGTATACATATTCATAAACATTCCTATGGAGAACCAAACATGTGTTAGTAATTAAGATTGAGCTGAGTTCTTACCTTCCCCATCACAGAGGAGATGAAAGGTTTCACATTTCTTAACCGCTTAATGACCAGCCGCCGCAGTTGTACTGCGGCAACATGGCTCGGCTGGGCGAATCGCCGTCATGTTACGTCACTTCTATTTGTGGCCACTAGGGGAGTACATGCGCCCGCTGCTCTCCCCCGGAGCCGATGCGAGTGCCTGCCGGTCGCGATGACCACCGGGCTCCCGTGATCGCTCGTGACACGGCGAGAACCGGGAAGAAGAGACTGATCGTGTGTTCATACAAAGTATGAACACTGATCTATCTCTTCCCCTAGCTTGTCCCATCCCCCTTCAGTTAGAATACACATAGGGAACACAGTTAACCCCTTAATTGCCCCCTAGTGTTAAATCCTTCACTGCCAGTGACATTTTTACAGTAATCAATACATTTTTATAGCACTGATCACTGTATAAATGCCAATGGTCCAATGTGTCAAAATTGTCCGATGTGTCCACCATAATGTTGCAGTCACAATAAAAATCACAGATTGCCGCCATTACTAGTAAAAAAAATAAAATAATAAAAATGCTATAAATCTATTCCCTATTTTGTAGACGCTATAACTTTTGCGCAAACCAATCAATATGCGCTTATTGCGATTTTTATTACCAAAAATATGTAGAAGAATACATATTGGCCTAAACTGAGAAAAAAATATGCTTTTTTAAAAAAATGGGGATATTTATTATAGAAAAAAGTACAAAATATTGTGTTTTTTTTCAAAATTGTCGCTCTTTTTTTGTTCATAAGGCAAAAAATAAAAACCACAGAGGCGATCAAATACCACCAAAAGAAAGCTCTGTTTGTGGGAAAAAAAGGACATCAATTTTGTTTGGGTACAGCTTCGCACAACTGCCCAATTGTCAGTTAAATCGACGCAGTGCCGAATCGCAAAAAATGTTCTGGTCATTCAGCAGCCAAATCTTCTCGACTGAAGTGGTTAAGATGTAAAAGTTTGATCATCTAGTTAAGATTATAAGTTCTTTATACTACAATATTTCTTGATTAGGATATTAATAAGAACATTAGGTTTTCAATGAATATAATATACATACTGATTTATGTAGTATTTGATTTAGATGTTAAAGAAGTTATATCCTATACTTAAACTTTACACATAGCATACCTCCCAACTTTTTCAAAAGGGAATGAGGGACACCTATTAGCAAATGTATGTAGGCATAGGACATGCCCCCTGCCACCCCCCCTCAAAGGAGAATTATACGTAAAAACAATGATTAACCGACAAGTGTTTATTTTTACTACTCTTATTCCTTTTTACTGGTTTTGAAATTTACAAATGTAGCAATTTAGAAATTGGATGAAAGGTTTAGCACTGGGAAATACTTTTTGAAAGATAAAAAGCGCATTTTATATACAACTATATAGATCAGACCAAAATGAGGGACAAATGAGGAGGAAAGAGGGACACAGGGACATTGTTGCAAATCAGGGACAGTCCCTCGAAATCCGGGACAGTTGGGAGCTATGACATAGCTCTTCTTGCCCATCCCCATGGAATGTTGTGAATAGAGATGGTGTTGTATTTCAACATCTGGGTTTAGACTGAAAGTTAGAAAACCATTTGCCACTAAGTCTGTGGAACTATAAGACAAACCAAACCTTTTTTTTATAAAGGTGGGGTCTATTTTCATGGGTTTGATTTGTGGAGTAAAAGCTATTGAACAAGTGATTTGCTGCACACACACACACACACACACACACACACACACACCTGATTCAATCTTCATCTTAAGAATATAATACATTATTGATATTTTTATATTCTACATGTTGATATTGTTCTTGTAATATTTTGCTATTTTATTAATAAATACATTTTTGAGTTTTTACACAAGAACTGAACGGACTTTCTTGGAACTTTCCTCATCAATATAATTTACAGAATATCAATATAAATACCATAATAACAGTATTTTAACAGATAGGGTTGAGGGAAGTGGTGGGATAGTCCAAAAATAAGAACTATGTACAACTTGAGGACTTGGTATTCCTTCCTGAGCAAGCTATAATGGAGTCCAGGCTTAAAACAAACAGGTGACTTCAGCTTAAAGTGATTGTAAAGCTTTGATTAAAAAAAAAAAACAAAAAAAAACAAACATGTCATACTTACCTCCATTGTGCAGTTTGTTTTGCACAGAGTGGCCCCGATCCTCGACTTCTGGAGTCCTCCGGCGGCTCTCGCGGCTCCTCCTATGAGAAGCGCTCTCCCAGGGGGTTACCTTGCGGACGCGCTCCCGAGTCCATCATTTGGCGTCCATGGACGCCGAATGTAGGACTCGTCCCCGCCCCCCGACGCACGTGTCATTGGATTTGATTGACAACATTAGGAGCCAATGGCTGCACTGCTATCAATCTATCCATTCAAGAGCCGAGTACACCGGGCAGAGGAAGAGCGTGTCTCTGGCGTGGGAAATTCCAGGGCTCAGGTAAGTAAACCGGGGTGCTGGGGGGGGCGGTCACTGCCAAGTGTTTTTTCACCTTAATGCATAGGATGCATTAAGGTGAAAAAACACGAGGGTTTACAACCCCTTTAAGTAGTAGTAGTTAGAGCTACAAAAGCAAAGCCCCTTTAAGTAGGAGATTATCTGGACAGATCTCTTCAGGACACCACCAATGTCCCCTTTTAACAGACCCAGAGTTGACTACAAGGCGCAGTGGGGGTTGCTAGAGCACAAGGTCCCCAATATCTCTCAGTGTCTGTACCCACAAGCCCGAAGGACAGATGGTAGCCTCCTTCCAATCTTCCAAGCGATACCATCCAGTGATACTAGACAGATCTTTGGCAGACAGCTCCCTTTAGTCAGCTTCCTATTAGCACCTGGGTCTCAGCATTCCTCCCCTCAGGTCACCCACCTGAGGCCTCACCAACAGCAGCTCTGTGTGCTCCCAGAAAATATGTAGTCTCCCAGCATGCTGTTAGAGCCTGCCTCTCTGGGATAGTCCAGGGCTGCATCAATATTCATTCTGCTATCTGAATAACTCAACACCTATCATCCAGAAACTTCTCAAGTTACCTGGATACAGTGAGCTATCAGGCAGACCAGCAGCAGCAGCAGAGCAGACCTAGCTAAACAATCACAGCTCACTGAGTACAGTGAGCCAAACTATGCTTTTACCTTAACCAACATTACAAACACACTAACACTTACCTAACTATTCTAGCACCTACCTAGGAGGGTGCTACATACTTATTGGGTTGTGACAGTGGTGTATTCTTCATGGGTGCAATGTGTGCAGAGCACACGGGCCCCAAGGGGGGGGGGGCATTGTGCTTTTACACATTGCTTAATAATAAGTGTGGGGAAATGCTATTTGGTTCAGTGACTTTGCTGCAGCGGCAATTGTCACTCACAGCTGCAGCAAAGATCCATCCAGTGCTTGTGTAAGAGGGACTGTGATTGGCTCGCAGCTCTGCTAGACATGATTTCCGGACCCCGGATAGGAGGATGAAAGCCTGAGCTGAGGACAGAAGGAAACACCACAAGTCCTGGGAGAATAGTTGTAAGCTGTGTGGGGGAAGCCTCTTTGGCTGTATTGGGGTATAGAGAGTCAAGTGCTCCTGAGCCCTGGACTCTGCGTCACTTACTCATGACCCCTCCTGACCACACTTACTCTTGACCCCTGGACTCTGCATCACTTACTTCCCACTCCTGAACTTTACATCAGTTGCTCCTGTCCCATGAATTCTGCATAACTTACTCCTGACCCCTGAACTTTGCATTAGTTGCTCCTGACCACTGAACTCTGCGTCACTTACTTCTGACCCCTGGACTCTGCATCAATTGCTCCTGACCCCTGGACTCCGCTTCACTTACTTTGGACCCCTGGACTCTGCGTCACTTACTTTGGACCCCTGGACTCTGCGTCACTTACTTTGGACCCCTGGACTCTGCATCACTTACTACTGACCCCTGAACTTTGCATCAACTGCTCCTGACCCCTGAACTCTACGTCACTTACTCCTGATCCCTGGACTCTGCATTACTTACTTTGGACCCCTGGACTCTGCGTCACTTACTCCTGACCCCTGAACTATGCATCAACTGCTCCTGACCCCTGGACTCTGGGCCACTTGCTCCTGACCCCTGAACTTTGCATCAGTTGCTCCTAACCCCTGAACTCTACCTCACTTACTCCTGACCCCTGGACTCTGCATCACTTACTCCTGACCCCAAAACTCTGTGTCACTTACTTCTGACCCCTGAATTCTTCATGACTTACTACTAAACCCCTGCACTCTGTGTCCCTTTAAACCACACCCAATATTCAGCACAATCAAAACCACACCCTATTTTTGCCGCAGCATGCTGCACACATTGCACTTTCTTTCTCTCATTCAGGAGGGTCCAACTTATGATCTTGCGCACAGACCCACTGCTTTTGGAAAACGCCGCTGGGTTTCAAGTTTGTTCTTGGAAGACTTATTTTCTATCAATATGTTTATTGACTCTTTTGAGCTTGGTAGATTTATTTTGCATTGTTATATACTATATATATTCAATGTAGATACACTATATTGTCAAAAGTATTGGGACACCTGCTTTTACATGCACAAGAACTTTAATTGCATCCCAGTCTTTGTCCGTAGGGTTCAATACTGAGTTGGTCCACCCTTTGCAGCTATAACAGCTTCAACTCTTCTGGGAAGGTCGTCCACAAGGTGTAGGAGTGTGTCTATGGGAATGTTTGATCCTTCTTCTAGAAGAGGCATTTTTGAGGTCAGACACTGATGTTGGATGAGAAGGCCTGCCTCGCAGTCTCCGCTCTAATTCATCCCAAAGGTGTTCTATCGGGTTGAGGTCAGGACTCTGTGCAGGCCACTCATCCATGTCTTTATGGACCTTGCTTTGTGCACTGGTCAGCAGTCATGTTGGAACAGGAAGGGGCCATCCCCAAACTGTTCCCACAAAGTTGGGAGCGTGAAATTGTCCAAATTGTCTTGGTATGCTGAGATCCCTTAAGATTTCCCTTCACTGGAACTAAGGGGCCAAGCCCAACCCCTGAAAAACAACCCCACACCATAACCCCCCCCCCCCTCCACCATATGATTTGAACCAGTGCACAAAGCAGGGTTCATAAAGACATGGATGAGCGAGTTTGGGGTGGAGGAACTTGACTGGCCTGCACAGAGTCCTGGCCTCAACCCGATAAAACATCTTTGGGATGAATTACAGCGGAGAGTGCGAGCCAGGCCTTCTCATCCAACATCAGTGCCTAACCTCACAAATGGGCTTCTGGAAAACATAAACCTTGTGGACGGTCTTCCCAGAAGAGGTGAAGCTGTTATAGCTGCAAAGGGTGGGCCAACTCAATATTGAACCCTACGGACTAAGACTGGGATGCCATTAGAGTTCATGTGCCTGTAAAGGCAGGCGTCCCAATACTTTTGACAATATAGTGTATATCCAAACCTAAGATTTAAAATGATTGGTGGCATATGATGCATTGTATGGTTGTAAACCTCTGACATGAAATATGAATAAACCACATCCTCCTATACTGTGAACTTTCCTCTATCCAAAGCACTGAGTTTGATTTCTCTCTGCTGCTTTGTTCTTCTGTTTCTGATACCAAGAGATAAAAAGGTAACGGGGGAGGAGAGCTCCAGCACACAGCCTGTGATTCATATCCTTAGCTTTGCATGTTTTCCATGTGTTGTGTGAACGGGGGTGTGTCCCTTCCCTCCAATCAGGGCTCACAGCTGTCCTCAATGAGAACTGCACTGTGAGACTTCGAGAAGAAGAGAGAAGGTTATTTTACCTTCATGCATAGAATGTATGAAGATAAAAGAACCTTGAGTCTTTACAACCACTTTAGCTTGCGATATTGAATTATGGTAATTAGGTAAGTCATTCATCATTTGTTCTCTTTCATTAGCTGCCTTAATTTGTGTCTTTTATAGCTGCCTGGGGTTCGGCTTCAAATGTTTAAATTGTTTGTATACGGTTATTCACTTTTTATTGATTGAAAGTGGAGTCTCCCTTTAAATATGGATTTTCCTGCTTTAGAATAAATCTCTATATTTATCCCTGCATATAGAGATCTCTCCCGTTCGGACTATCTCAGGAAGATTGCTCACAATGCACAGAATGCGTCACATCCTTCATACATAAAAGATGATGCATGTTCCTAATCAGGTGGAGAGGGTTAATGAAGCTGTCGCCCGTCCCTCCAGCCTTTCAATAGACGGTGACAGGATTATTCTGCATGTCTATCATTTCGCATGCAAAACTCGTCTGAGTCACTCTCTCTCTCGTTCCCACCATGATTGACTCACCCGTGTCATCTTCCCACGCTGTATTCACATACACAATGTGCACGGATGTGGGGAACCAATAAGGGTGTGCACCTCCTCCTCCTACAGAGGTTCTACAGAGACTAAGTCTATCTTATTGCCTTCTAACAGTTCCCAGCAAAGTTCTGATCGTTTCTAATGCTGGGCTCGCTACAACTCACCACCAACATGAGAGGGCACTTCTTCCTCTGACCACAAAACTTAAGGGGGCATTTTGCCATTGACCATCAATGTGGGGGGGACCTCCTGCATTGACCACCAAAATAAGGGGTACTTCTCCACTGACCAACAATGTGGGGGGGGGGGGGGGAGATTTTGCTGTTGACTACCAAAGTAAGGGGTACGTCTCCACTGACCAACAATGTAGGGGAGGGGGGGGAGGCTTCTCCATTGACTACCAAATAAGGGGTACTTCTCCACTGACCAACAATGTGGGGGGGGGGGCTTCCCCATTGATGACAAAAGTAAGGGGTATTTCTCTACTGACCAACAATGTAAGGAGGGCCATCTCCACTACCACTAATGTAAGGTGCCCTCTCCACTGACCAATGATGTAAGGAGAGCCTTCTCCATTTACCAACAATGGGGGGGGGGGCTTCTTCACTGTCTACCAAAGTAAGGGGTACTTCTCCACTGACCAAAAATGTAGGGGAAGGCTTCTCTACTGACTACCAAAGTAAGGAGGGCCTTCTACACTGAACAACAATCTAAGGAGGTAAGGAGGGCCTTCTACACTAAACAACAATGTAAGGAGGGCCTTCTCCACTAACCAAAAATGTAAGGTGCCCTCTCCACTGACCACCAATGTAAGGTGCCCTCTCCAACTGACCTTTCTCTACTGACCAACAATGTAAGGAGGGCCATCTCCACTACCACTAATGTAAGGGCCCTCTCCACTGACCAACGGTGTAAGGAGAGCCTTCTCCATTTACCAACAATGTGTGTGTGTGTGTGTGGGGGGGGGGGGGCTTCTTCACTGTCTACCAAAGTAAGGGGTACATTTCCACTGACCAAAAATGTAGGGGGAAGGCTTCTCTACTGACTACCAAAGTAAGGAGGGCCTTCTACGCTGAACAACAATGTAAGGAGGGCCTTCTACACTGAACAACAATGTAAGGAGGGTCTTCTCCACTAACCAAAAATGTAAGGTGCCCTCTCCACTACTGACCACCAATGTAAGGTGCCCTCTCCAATGATCAACAATGTAAGGAGGACCCTTCACGACCTGACAGCAATGTTTTACTTTAAGGGCAATCTGACAGTGACATGGAATCAGAACCTCTTTAGAACAAGTTAACTAATGCTAGCTTCTAGTTGGCTTTCTATTCTTTAATTGTTTTACCTTTTTTGACAGTACATTAAATGTAAGGTATTATGCAATGTATATTCTTCTTTTTATTATCCTGTTGGCTACACAGTTGTTGCAGATCATCCTCTGTCTTGCTGATTACATCTCCTGTTTTTTTATGGACTGTATGCATATCCATTCACATCCTGTAATGCCTTATGTTCCACTCAATAAAATTCTATTTTGTTGATTAAAAAAAAAAACAATGTAAGGAGGGCCTTCTCCACTAGCCACTATTGTAAGGTGCCCTCTCCACTGACCAACAACCAAAGGAGAGCCTTCTCCATTTACCAACAATGTAGAGGGGGAGGCCTTCACCACTGTCTACTGCCAAAATAAAGGGTGCTTCTCCACTGACATAAAATTTAAGTGGGAAGGGGGTCTTCTTCACTGACCACCAACACAAGAGGCATATCAATGACTTCCAACATAAAGGGATGCTTTACCTCCAACCACTAAAATTTAGGTGCACTTCTCCACTGAGCACCACTGTAAGGGGGTGCTTTACCTCCTGTCATGTACCTGACTGTGCTGCCTGAGAGGACGAAGGTGGTCTCTTCTGCAGTTCCCATCCCAGCACTCCTGGTAGTAGAGATAAGGATTGCTAGGGCAGTAGAAGGGCACAGGTGCCAGGAATCTGGAGTAGTGAACTTAAGTTTGGAAACATAGAAGACCTTCCAGTGGCAGTATGGAGTCAGGTCATAGGTATGTTCAGCAGCAGCCAGGCAGACATTTGCAGGGTCAGGATCAGGAACAGGCCGGAGTCGGTAATGTGCTGGCAGCGAGGTCCTAAGTGAGAGGTTGGAATCGTGGCCTGAAGTCCAAGCCATGTTTGAGAACACAAGTGTGCAGCAGGCATAACAGGCAGGGGTGATCCAACGGAAGTATGAGACATAGCCGGGTCAGGAACAAACTCAGACAAACTCAGGAATTCGGAATACAGGAACTAGAGCTGAAGACAATACAGCACTGAGGCTAGGCAGGCCTGAGGTTTAAATAAACTGTCTGGCGCCAGGATCTGTGGGTGTTAAAAGCTTTCTTTAAGCTAATATATGCTTATTAACATTACTAACATATGTATGAATGTGTTGGATCTTAATATAATAACTGAGTTGTTATATTTTTTTTTTGTTCTAGATTGGGAAAAGTAAAATAGACATTTATAGTCATGTGAATATATATATAAATGTATTTATATTTTATTTTTATTTTATTAGGAGACCAACACAAAGTGGCAAATAATTGTGAAGTGGAAGAAAAATGATAAATGGTTTTTAACCACTTCAGCCCCAGAAGATTTTACCCCCTTCCTGACCAGATCACTTTTTACAATTTAGCACTGCGTTGCTTTAACTGACAATTGTGCGGTCATGCAATGCTGTACCCAAACTAAATATGCGTCCTTTTGTGGTATTTGATCACCTCTGCGGTTCTTCTTTTTTGTGCTATAAACAACAAAATAGTGATAATTTAAAATTTTTTTTGCTATAATAAATATCCCCAAAAATGTTTTTAAAAAACAAATTTCTTCATCAGTTTAGGCCAATATATATTCTTCTACATATTTTTGGTTAACGACGTATATCAGCGTGAGCTGGTCGGCAAGCTGTTCAAATTGTTTACAAATAAATATGTGAAAAGTGTGTGGGGGGGACATTTGTATGGCGCCCCCCGGAGTCAATACTTTGTAGAACCCCCTTTCTCTGAAATTACAGCTGCAAGTCTTCTTGGGGATGTCTCTACCAGCTTTGCACATCTAGGGAGGGACATTTTTGCCCATTCTTCTTTGCAAAATAGCTCAAGCTCTGTCAGATTGGATGGAGAGCGTCTGTTAACAGCAATTTTCAAGTCTTGCCACAGATTCTCAATTGGATTCAGGTCTGGACTTTGACTGGGCCATTCTAACGCATGAATATGTTTTGATGTAAATCATTCCTTTGTAGCTCTGGCTGTATGTTTAGGGTCATTGTCCTGCTGGAAGGTGAACCTCCACCCCAGTCTCAAGTCTTTTGCAGACTCTAATGCCCCGTACACACGGTCGGACATTGATCGGACATTCCGACAACAAAATCCTAGGATTTTTTCCGACGGATGTTGGCTCAAACTTGTCTTGCATACACACGGTCACACAAAGTTGTCGGAAAATCCGATAATTCTGAACGCGGTGACGTAAAACACGTACGTTGGGACTAAAAACGGGGCAGTAGCCAATAGCTTTCATCTCTTTATTTATTCTGAGCATGCGTGGCACTTTGTGCGTCGGATTTGTGTACACACGATTAGAATTTCCGACAGTGGATTTTGTTGTCGGAAAATTTTATAGCAAGCTCTCAAACTTTGTGTGTCGGAAATTCCTATGGAAAATGTGTGATGGAGCCTACACACGGTCGGAATTTCCGACAGCAAGGTCCTAGCACACATTTTCCATCGGAAAATCCTATCGTGTGTACAGGGCATAACAGGTTTTCTCCTAAGATTGTCCTGTATTTGCCTCCATCCATCTTTCCATCAACTCTGACCAGCTTCCCTGTCCCTGCTGAAGAAAAACATCCCCACAACATGATGCTGCCACCACCATGTTTCACGGTGGGGATGGTGTGTTCAGGGTGATGTGCAGTGTTAGTTTTCCCCCACACATAGCATTTTGCTTTTAGGCCAAAAAGTTACATTTTGATCTCATCTGACCAGAACACCTTCTTCCACATGTTTGCTGTGTCCTCCACATGGCTTCTCACAAACTGCAAACGGGACTTCTTATGGCTTTCTTTCACCAATGTCTTTCTTCTTGTCACTCTTCCATAAAGGGCAGATTTGTGGAGAACACGACTAATAGTTGTCCTGTGGACAGATTCTCCCACCTGAGCTGTGGATCTCTGCAGCTCCTCCAGAGTTACCATGGACCTCTTGGCTGCTTCTCTGATGAATGTTCTCCTTGCCCGGCCGGTCAGTTTAGGTGGACGGCCATGTCTTGGTAGGTTTGCAGTTGTGCCATACTCTTTCCATTTTCCGATGATGGATTGAACAGAGCTCCTTGAGATGTTCAGAGCTTGGGATATTTTTGTATAACCTAACCCTGCATTATACTTCTCCACAACTTTATCCCTGACCTGTCTGGTATGTTCTTTGGCCTTCATGATTCTGCTTGTTCACTAAGGTTCTCTAACAAACAGAACAGCTGTTTTTATCCTGAGATTAAATGACACACAGGTGGACTCTATTTATTAATAAGGTGACTTCTGAAGGCAATTGGTCAGGGGTATCAGAGTAAAGGGGGCTGAATACAAATGCACACTTTTCACATATTTATTTGTAAAACATTTTGAAAACCATTTATCATTTTCCTTCCACTTCACAATTATGTGCCACTTTGTGTTGGTCTATCACATAAAATCCCAATAAAATACATTTACGTTTTTTTTGCCAGTGGAAGGAAAAATTAAAGTGGAACTCCCGAGACCACTTTTCAGCATCCCACTCCTACCCCCTTCCCCTTCTCTCTCACAACAGCAAAGTGATTGAGAAAATAGCTCCCCACTTCCTAGATTCTGGCCTAGGCCAGAATGAGGTTTCAATTGCCTACAGCCTCCTGGGATTCCATATCACACATCTTAGGAGTCTGCAGGTATTTTACTGCGTATGCGTCAGGGCGCATGATTGGGGGATCTCTTACCGGTATCTGCAGTCCTGCACCGTGCTGGCACGCATGTGTGTCATCAGGAGGCCACCTGCAAGCTTCCTGATGATGTCATGGACGCAGGACCTAGTACAAAGCAGCATTGCAGTGGATCTGCACAGAACTCCACTGGATCACTGGGCATGTATGTGTTTTGTGATCTACTCAATCAGAAAGGTAAGGGGGGAATAGGGGTAAGGGGTGGGGGTGAGTGAAGTTCTTCTCTAACTACTTGCCTATCGGAGCATTTTTTTTTTTTTAATCAGCCCTTTTTGCTTATAAATACTGTAAAGCCCCCCCCCCCCAAACATATATACTTTCTGAAAGTAGAGAACCTTGAGAATAAAATGATGGTAGTTGAAACTTTTTATGCTGCACAATATTTTAAGGGAAAAAAATACACTAAAATGTATTTTAATGCAAACAAACACAACATTATAAAAAAAAACACTACTCTGTTGAATGTATATAGCAACAGAGATGACCCAATGCGTTTCGAGTTAGCGATAATTTTTCTCTTCTTCAGGGTTGGGTGGTTAAGCACAGGATGTTAATACATCTATAATTGATAGAAGAAAAATAGAGGAATATACGCATTGTAAAACAAGCATAACATAAAAAATGTAATCAAACAATTTGTATGAATCCACTGACCATAAAACTTGCCTATAAAATCAGTGATCTTGCATCCACATAAAATTTTTTGGGGAAAAATGCTGCTGTCTCAAGCCAACCAGTTTGGGTCCAGGAGAGTGGGCACACACAATAAGCAACCTAATGCCCAGGATGAATACCCACAGAGGGCGCTCGATCAAGGCATAGGTCTCCTGTATAGACTGCTAGTAAGTAAGCCATTCTCATCCTTGTGAATGGTAACATCAAGGAAGGTAATGGAACTTCGGTCCCAGGTCATCGTAAACGATAGATTGAAATTGTTGTGATTGAGTTGATGAAGAAAAGTTTGCAGTTGATCAGGAGACCCGTTCCATACGAGAAAAATGTCGTCGATATATCTGTACCAGACGACAACATTCTCGATAAAGGGAATTGTCTCTTCAGATTGATTGATCATTCGCTCCCACTTCCCCAGGTACAGGTTGGCATATGATGGGGCACAAGAGGTCTACATCGCTACACCCTGCAGCTGGAGGAAATGGGAACCACTGAAGGTAAAGTAATTATGGTGGAGTATAAACTCCAGAGCACCTAGTAGGAATTCATTGGTCTTCTTTTCAAAACGGCTGAGAAATAACATGCTTAATACAGGCCAGGCCCTTGTTGTGTTGTATTGAACTGTACAGCGCCTCCATGTCTATGGCCACCAGGACCGATGTGGAGGAAATGCACAGTCCATTAATATTCAGAAGGTGCATAGTGTCACGTATGTAGCTAGGTAGATTCGTGACATAAGGGCAAAGGTGTCCATCCAAAAATGTACTTAACTTTTCAGTTATTGAACCATTGCCCGATATGATCGGTCTCCCCGACGGACAGTGCATACTCTTATGTAATTTTGGTAGGGAATAGACTGTGGGGATGCGTGGTAGTTGGGTTCGTACGTAATCCCATTCAGATTTTGCCAAGATGTTTTCGGCATATGCATGGTCAACCAGGTTGTAAAACTCCTGGTGGAATTTCTCAATTCTGGTGGATGGGATTTTACAGTACCACTTTTTGTTGTTTAAAATCTTGTTGCACATCTCCACATAAAAGGTTTCATTGTCCATGACAACGATATTCCCCCCCTTTGTCAGAGGGTTTTATCGTTATCGAGGAATTGTCTGTTAGTGATCTCAGAGCTTCTCGTTCTGCCCTTGACAAATTATCATGATTGTGTTGAGATGTCTTAATTTTACAAATATTACTGCCAGTGAGTTTTACGAACGCCAGCACATCCTGGCCCCTCGTAAGGGGCCAGGAAGGTGGAGGAGACAGTTACATGCTTGTTTGAGTAAGCTGCTGATACACACAAGCTTGTAAGCCGTTTGGAGAGGATTTTTTTTTATACTGAATGTTTTCTATAGTTTGGTGCGCTGGAAGCACCTGTGAAATGTGAGCACCCTGATGTTTTTTTACCTACAATAAATTTATAATCAAACGACAATGCACTATCCAGCCACTTTCTTACTTTAAATTGAGGATAACATCTCTGGATTTGCCCGTGGGATCCTGCAAAGCCAGTTTTACTTAGAGCCCAGAAGTGGTTCAGCTGCTTGTGTAGACCAAACCTGATTGTGCGGTCACACTATTTTAGGTGAGCACAATCACAAGGGGGGGGGGGGGCACATGTGTGAAGTCACTCCCTCTTTTTTACCTGGATCATCATCACAAGAGTCACTTTATGGAATAATATTATATTGTTCAACATATATCTTTGTGGACTTGTTGAAAATTGAGAGAAATTAGGTATATACAGCGCTCGTTTTTTTTAAAACGAATGACATAGTGTGCTATGCCAGCCTCTATATAATAGAGGGGCTGGCATAGACTTGTATAGATGGGTCAACAACCACTTTAAGAGTTTCAATTTGTATGCAATCAGGCAGGCCCTAGCACTACATGGTTTTGGTAAATCTGAAGACAAAAATTTGCAGAAAATCTAATAGTGTGTATGGGGCTTAAAGTGTGTTAGATGCAACTGTTAAATAAGTTGCTTAAGTTTATATTGCTTTGCCAAATTATTGCTTCTATAAGAAAGATGACACGGAGTCAGGTATGTCTGTATCACAGTTCTCAGCATAATGGACTGCTGCTCTTTACTTCTTTCAAAGGCCTTTTTTATAGGCAGTTATACAAACAATAGCATCAGCACAACCCCTCACAAAGGGCAATGGTAAACAACAACAGGAGTCACCTGGGCTACGAACACAAGCTTCAACACCATGGCAATATAGTTACAAGAAAACAAAAGCAGCGTCAATCGAGTTTAACAGCCAAAAAGTTACATTCAAAACAGATTTACATGTAGGCATCATATTAAGTGAGAAAATTAAATCCCTGACCTTATCAATTTCCCCCTTTGACATCATCCTCTCCTTCCCCCTGGGTCCTCATGAATAAGTTCTAGTCAGTTTTTCCCCAGAGTCCTTTCCCTGACCGCGGGTTGTCAGAGGGGTAGAACCCATCCCCCTAGGTATTACCAACATCTTAAAATTCAAGAAGAGGAGTTTTATAGGAGTAGGGTGATGTCAATACACATTTATCGGTATGCCCTGTCTATTCTCCTAATTTTCCTATTTATTTTCCTGTATACACATATATTCGTGATTGTAAGTGATATTAATATTAGAATAATAATTACCATTGGACTTAACAACCAGTGAAAGGTATTGGTTGCTGTAGAAGACATTCCACTAAATATATCCCACCAATGTGGTGCAGTATCCTGTTGTATCTGTGAGGAAAGATGCACTAGTCTACCTTTGTCAATAATTGCGGATACAAGGTTTTTCTGTAGGGTATGTTCTAGTGTTTCTATGTGTTGTCTTAACAACTCTGATTGTTCCAAAACCTGTTTTAGTGGGTCTAAAGAAATTATAAAGGGTGTAGTGTCAGTGAGATTATGTACCTCATAGACTGAAGAGAATATCTTATCGGCGTCTGGTTCAAAAAGATAGGTGTCGTTACCCCATTGTAATATTTTAATCTTTTTTATACATCCCGCAAACGGCGCCGATTTATTTAATGCTGACGTGGTGCGGTTATCATTAGTAATGATACAAATATGCTGGGGTCCTATTTCTATGAATCTATTGTTCACATTTATCGGTGTTCTTTGCATTTTGCATATGCTAGTTTGGTATTTTAACAAGCAAGGTTCATATACTGGGGAACTTCTGCCACATACCATTCCCTTATTAGTTCCTTCACATAGAGTTAAATCATGGGTTCTGTTTCTTTTATCTACATATTTCCCATATATTTCTGGATACCAAAACTCGTCTTTAATTACTAGTGGCATGACCACTATTTTACACATTTCCATTACATCTGCTACCCGGTATGCTTCGAACCTTCCTACACACCATTTCTCCTCACATTCTATCTTGTCCCCTTTTACTTGGCACCATACACCATCGTCAGTTAAACCCTTAAAATATTTCATCCAGGTATGATAATTTCCCAACTGTAGTTCAGTCCTGGCCCTATTTATTTGTATATGATAGGATAAGAGGTTAAAAGAGCACTGTGTGAAATTTACAAACTGTTGATTTTGATTCCACAGCTGGAGCTCTGCTCCTATCGTGTGATTTATTAACCCTCCCAAAAATTGTAATAGGGGTATTTCTTGCAATTGGGTTTCAAAAGTGGTGGGTAACCATTTGCTTGTGATAGTCAAGCTGTCAGCTATGTGTCTCCCTGCATGCTTCCATCTGTTGTTCATTTCTTCTATCTCGACCGAGTTTAAAATTCCCATCCCTGTACCTGTCAGTCCCAATAGTGTGTCGTACCATTCTCGTTTATACCTACACTCCGGTATCGAGGGAAAGGTGATATTGAATTTTATTTTTGTTTTCTGTTGTGATGTTGATACATTTATGCAAGTGTTTGGTACGGGTGTTAATATGGAAGATTCAATTGTTGGCGTTACTTCTTCCTCCATTTGTATGTGAAACCCATAGGCCTCTGCACTCCAATACCACCCATCATTTCTCTCTTCCCTCCACCAAGAGGCACAGAGGAAAGTACTGGATTGATTAACGGTAATATCTGTCAGATTGAACATCCCTTCGGTTATATTCCCTCCTTCTGCCATGACTGTTAATATTTGGTACATTTGTCCCACTACCCGTTCCCGGGCTTGTTTCCATGTCTGTGAAAGGGATATTTTATGACACCTATGGTTCTTACTATTGTTAAAGGGGAAACCCATATTATCATTCCACTGGAAAGTTACGGTTACTTCTGAGAGGGGGTCTGCCTGTATCCATGCTATACCTACATCTACATGAAATGGTCGCCTATGTCCTTCAACAGTATAATTACCCACAGTGTAATCCTTATTTATCTCATATCCTGATACATTTGCTACTTTAGGATCATCTATACTCCATTCAAAAGTCATTGTTTCTTCTACCTCAAGTACATTAATACCAGGAGTCCATGCATATATTTGTAAAACAACAATCTTCAATAAAAAATATGTAAGTAGATATTTCATCATGTTGTTTTCTCGGGTTGTTTCTTGCAATGTGATGCGTGTATCCAGGTAGGTTTTCCTTCCAGCTTTACTGAGGTGGCTGTGGTCAAGAGTACTTGGTAAGGACCTTCAAACCTGGGTTCCAATGTCTTTCTGGTGTGTTTCTTTACATATACATAATCCCCTGGTAGCAGCGTATGTGTACCTGTTATTGAATTAGGGTCTGGAAGAGAAGAATACACACTTTTGTGGATCTTAGTTAGACGTTGTTGTAATTGTATCACATATGCAGTCAAACTATCACATTGCAATTGCATACTCTGTGGAAAGTATAAACCCAATCTAGGTGCATTCCCAAAAAGTATCTCATATGGGGATAATCCTGTCTTTCCTGTTGGAGTGTACCTTATAGAGAACAAAGCCAAAGGCAGGCATTCTGGCCAAGGCTTGTTTAACTCTTGCATGGCTTTTTGTATTTTTAACTTTATTGTCCCATTTACTCTCTCCACTGATCCTGAACTCTGTGGGTGGTAAGGGGTGTGAAAACTTTGTTGAACCCCTAACATGGTCATCACATTCTGCATGATTTCTCCTGTAAAGTGTGTCCCCCTATCTGATTCTATGGTTTCAGGAAGACCAAACCTAGGTATTAACTCAGTGATCAGTTTCTTAGCTGTGGCTTTAGCTGTAGCCGATTTTACTGGATAACTTTCGGGCCAACCTGAGAATAAATCGATACACACGAGGACAAATTCAAAAGGGCCGCTCTTAGGCATTTGTATGTAATCAATCTGCAGTCTCTGGAAGGGGTATTGGGCCCGGACCTGGTGTTTTCGTGGGGTTTTCACTTTCTGTCCTGGATTATTCAGGAGACAGATTTGGCAGGCTGCACAGTAGTTTCTTGCAGTACTACTGAATCCAGGGGCGAGCCATCCTTGGTTCACAATCCTATACATGGAATTGGAACTGACGTGTGTGGGTAGGTGAACTGCCGCTGCCATTGCTGGGTACAGAGAGGCAGGCAGGCATATTTTGCCCCCTTCCCTCCATACATTGTCAAGGTCTGGTGCTGCTCCCATTCTGACCCACTTATCTTTCTCGCTCTCCCCTGCTTGCTCCTGTAATTTACTCAGCTGCTGCCATGTTGGTTCTGGGATACTCACCTCTACCGCTGCTAAGGTCTCAGGGCTTCCTTCCCCTAGAGCTGCCTGTTTTGCAGTCAAATCTGCAAATGCATTTCCTTTTGCCTCAATTGTTTTTGCACTCGTGTGTGCCGCTATCTTCATGATGGCCACTCGTTTAACCTTTTGAAGATTGTTCAGGACTCTCTTAATCCCTTCTCCATGTTTTACAGGTGTACCTGCTGCTGTCAGATAACCTCTAGCCTTCCATATATGGCCATAATCATGCGCTACACCATAAGCGTAGGCAGAGTCAGTGTAAATATTCCCTTCTCGTTCTTTTAAGTATTCTAGGGCTTGTTCTAAAGCTTTTAATTCTGCTTCCTGTGCTGACATGTGGGCCGGTAAGGCCTGTGCTTCAATTACCTGCGTATCAGTCACTACAGCATACCCTGTGTGATATTTACCCTTGTCATCAGCAAACCTACTACCATCTATATACAAGGTGTGCTCAGCATTTAAAATCGGTGTATCTGTAACATGTGGGAATCCCATTGTCTCCTGTTCCATGAGCTGAAAACAATCGTGCTGATCTACTTCTTTAAACAAAAGAGTGTCAGTGTCCTCATTTCTTTTCTCACTAGTACTATTAGTACTATCATTCCCCCTTGTCAAATCTGGTGACTGAAGAGGCAAAAAGGTAGCCAAATTTAAGGTTGTACAGCGCTGAAAAGTAACATTTGGAGGTAAGAGTAAAGTACACTGTAACCTTAATTGCCTAGCCATTGAAATGTGTTTGGGCTGTACCTGAGACAAGATTGCATGTATGTCATGTGTGGTATGCACTACGACTGGATTGTCTAGAACAATCTCTGATGACTTATCTATGATAATTGATACTGCAGCTACCGCCCGTACACAGGACGGTGAACCTCTAGATACTGGATCTAATGCTGCTGAAAAGTAAGCGACTGGTCTTTGTTTTACATGTGCCTGTGTCAGAACACCTGTGGCATGTCCAGTGATCTCAGCAATGTACAGGTTAAATATCTTGGTGTAATCTGGTATACCAATAGCCGGGGCAGAAATCAACAACTTTTTCAAAGTGATAAACGACTCATAAGCTATTTCTGTAAGCATATACGGTACAATTTTCAAACAATCGTATAATGGCTGCATCAAAGCGCTAGCATGTGGTATCCACTGTCTACAATATGACACGATACCTAAAAACATACGCAATTGTTTGAAATTCCGTGGGGGTAACATTCCCTTTATCACTTGAACCCTCTCCTCAGTGAGATGTCTCGTACCCTGTGATATACAATGTCCCAAAAAGATAACTTTTTCCTGACACACTTGTAACTTTTTCTTATTAACCTTGCAACCTTTTTCTGCCAAAAATCGCAACAAATCAAGGGTGGTGGCCAAACAAGTTTCTTTGTCAGGGCAGCATAACAATAAATCATCCACATATTGTAACAATACACAGGAATCTGGTGGTACCCATTCTCCCAACACCGTTTGTAATGCTTGCGAACACAAGGTAGGTGAATGCGCCATACCCTGAGGTAGGCGTGTCCAGGTTAGTTGCCGATTTTTGATTGAAAATGCGAACCAAAGTTGGCATTCTTCAGCAAGCGGGACGGAAAAGAAAGCATTCGCTAAATCTATAACCGTAAAGTACATACTGGTTGATGGTATTTGTGACAGTAATGTATGTGGATTGGGTACTAAAGGTGTCATCGGGGCTAGTATTTTGTTGACCGCTCTAAGGTCTTGGACCATTCTATACTTAACCGGACTACCGGCTACTGATTTCTTTTTAACCGGGTACAAGGGAGTGTTTGCCGGTGATTTTACCTCTTTTAGAACTCCACTTTTTAAGAAGGATTGGACCTGCATTTCTATGGCCGTCTCTTGAGGTGCACTAAGTGGATACTGCTTTTGTTGGGGAAGCACTGCTCCTGGAATCAGCTGTAGGGTAACCGGAGGTATGGGCAAAAGTCCAACATCAGCTGGATGTTTCTCCCATAGTTCTCCTGGAAGGGACGACAAAATCTGATCTAAGTCTGAAGGAGGTGGGCCGGACAATTCCGATTCCTCCTCTAGGTATTGTATCAGGTTACACATCTCCATGTGTTCTTGATTATCCCCTATAGCTAAGGTGACAGTGCCATCTGGGTGATAGGTAATGTTAGCTCCTATTTTCTGCAAAATGTCAGCTCCTAACAAATTAGTGGGGGCTCCTCTGGATACCAGAAAGCGTGAAAGGAACATGTGGTTTCCTACTTTAACTTTCAGAGGTTTTGTAAGCGGGGCGTCGGCTAAAATGCCATCATATCCAGTTATTAGTAAAGTGTCAGGTGATTTTTGGCCAGGGAGTAGTTCAGAGTCAGAAAGTAACGAGCGTGAAGCTCCTGTATCGACTAAACAAGAGATTTTCTTATTACCAACCGTTATATTTGTCTTAAGCATTGTTGTTTTGGATTTTTCTAAAACCGGGGTGAGTCATGCTCGTGGACCATCTCCCTGCTGCCTGATATGACTATTTTTGTTGTCCCTGGGCTGGTTCCTTCTCTGATTAACTGGAGAATCAACACCTTCCTCTCCTTCATCCCTTATTCTTTTTTTACAGTTGCGTCTGATGTGACCAATCTTGTTACAGTAGTGACAGGTAAGGGGTTTGCGAAAGGAACCTCTACCTTGCTCTTGGGGACCCCCGAGTGCGTTGATAGCATGAGATTTCCTCCCTTTGGTTTCTGTTAAGTCCGCCTCTATGCCTTGCGCTTTTTGTAACAACGTCCCTCTATCTCTAGTTGCCCTCCACTCTGGTGTGCAGGCTTTCAGTCTCTCACTTATCTGTGGAATTAATCCCTCCATAAATTGTCTATTGAAGGCTCGGATTGTGACTGGCAGGGCCAAGTCCAATCCCTCATCTGCCATCATACTTTCCATAGATAAGTAAAATTCCGATACAGTCTGTCCTGGCATTTGCTTCATGGGTGATATGGACCCCCTCTCCTGTTGTTTTGCCTGACAAAAAGCTTCTAATCTAGCAATAAAAGGGGCCCTTGAGTCTATATGTCTGACATGTCCTGCCTCCAGGTTGCCATCCCCATCAACTTGTCCTGCAGGTCTGTGTGGACCTGTTTCTGTCATAAACTGGTTAAACAGGGTCAGAGTCATTTTGTGTCTGCATAGATCCTCCCCATCCTGCCAGGTCGCTTCATGTGTATTCATTAACTGTGTCACAAATCTACAAAAAGCAGCTGGCTTTGCTACCGGGTCTGGGGCGCTCTGTATTAATGCCATAAGGGTGTCTGCCGACCATGGTGCCCAAGTCCTTATTTGCATTCTACGAGTGACAGTAGGTGGGGCATTTGGATGGGCTGCTTGTCCAAATTCTGGATTGTTTACCTGAACAATGCGTGTATCAGTGCGTACGGGAGCTACAGTTTCTGGATGCGGTTTTTGTGCCCCACAATGCACACATTCTACTGCCCATTCTGGGTTTTGTGCTCCACAATCCTGACAAACCCATCCTCTCCCCTCAAGTACCGGATATATCTTGTGTGGTTTGCGTTCTACGTCAGTGTATGGGGGTGGGATGGCTGAGCTGGGAGCCTCGACATTTTTTGTTCTTCTATCTTTCATATCCCAACCATCACAATCTGGATTATACTTCCACCCCTCTTCTTTCGCTCTATTTGAGACCTTAATTAAGCATTGAACCTGACGCATCCATTGCTTCTCTAACACCTCTCCTTGTCTGTCCCTTTTTATTTCACTCCATACATCCGGGTCTAAGCCCGCTGCTCCTTTCACCTTACATTTACGAAGGACATCCTTTAAGTCCTGTGCTTCGGTTTTCCCATAAATGTTCTTAATTCTGTGGCACCGTATAGTGCGCCACAATTCCCTGACGGGGTTTTGTGTTCCTCTGGCCCATTCTAACAGTCCTGCCTAGGTAGCGTGTGGGACACTTAGTGTACAATATAATGCGGCTACAACATATACAAGAATGAATAATTACTTTATATGCTAGCCCAATAGCAAACCAGCTAAGTTACACTAGTTCCTCGTTGCCTTCCTCCTAGGGTGCTAGAATTCTAGAAACCTCTCCGGAATGAGATTTCTGAAACCGAATTACTTTATATGCTAGCCCAAAAATAAATAATTACTTTATATGCTAGCCCAATAACAAACCAGAATGCGGCTACAACATATACAAAAATGCGGCTACAACATATACAAGCATTCCTTTAAGTGGCCAGGTATCCGACTAGATCTCGGGACTTTGTTGAGACCTTATTCCCCCCTCGTATCTGGGAATCCCTCTCATACACTCTTATCCCTGCTTTATGGAGCAGACAGGGCTTATACTCTCAACCCGTCTATGGTTTATGAGTTAGATGTGAGGTTAAGCATAAGCGTCAGACCCCCAAGCTCACAAGCCCTCAGGTTCCCAATCGTGTGAGGTAAGGCGCATTCCGTTGCTTAGTTCGGCAATCCCCTTCTTTTTTTTTTTTTTTTTTTAATTTTTTATTTATAACAGAAAAGGAGGCCCACATGGACCGATACCGTACAATGTACATGAAATTGTCAACATAACCAATCACATAACACATTAATATGCATTAGTCACTAAAAATAGGTGTAGACTTAATACTTTAACGATATTCGAATCATCACCCTGGAAAGGAACCTATATGCGTCCTATTATGTGTCACATTAGGTCAGTTTTACCGTCCCGTGAGCCCCTCCTCTCGCTTTTTCCTATTTTCCAAAGAATTGTAGGAGTATCCTACAGTTAGAGGGGGAGAAAGGGATAAGGAAAGAAGGGGATTGAAGGGCGAAGGGGAAGGGGTAGGGGGGGGGTAGAGAAAGGGGTAAAGGGAGGCATTCTCCGCGATCATGGATTATGTTATTAAAGTGTACCAAAGATATATCTGTAGTGTCAGTATAGAAGGTCAGTTATTCAGTGAGGCTTCTCTCATAGCTTGGCCTTCACTGGAGTATATAAACATGTTCCACAGCTGCCATGTTTTGGAGAATTTTTCTTGTTTGTTTTGTGCAGTGTGGATGAGATCTTCCATTTGTTTAATTTCTTCTACTTTGTTCATCCAGAGGTCTATGGTTGGTGGTGTTGTGGACTTCCAATGTAGTGGAATGCAGGCTTTAGCTGCGTCTAAAAGGTGTCGGGTCACTGAGTTTTTGTATGTCTTTATCGGAATGTCTGAAGCATGTAGAAGGAAAAAGGCTGGGTCGTCTCTGATGTTGTAGTCTGTGAATTTACGTACTGTCTCCTGTATTATTTGCCAAAAATTCGTCAGTCTGGGACACGACCAGAAGATATGCAATAATGTCCCTGGTTCTGTCTGGCATCGCCAGCAGAGGTCAGAAGTCGTCGGAAAGAGTTTGTGCAATATTGCTGGGGTTCTGTACCAATGAGTAAGAATTTTGTAGTTTGTCTCTTGTGTTTTGGCGCAGATAGAGGACTTGTGTGTGAAACGGAGGATTTGTTGTCTCTTGGGTATATCAAACTTGCGGTCTAGAGCCCTTTCCCATTTAAGTAAGCCCGGCGTTACAAAATCTGTCGGTGGCGTATTTAACAGGTTGTATATCAGAGAAAGTGTGTGTGTTACTACCCCCGAGGTGGAACATAGTTCTTCTAATGTGGTGAGAATTTGGGTGGTCGTGGGGGGTTGGAGCGATTTCAAGAAATGGCTCAACTGAGACGCCCTCAGAAAGTCTAGGTGATATGGGCCTAAGGGATCTGAGAGTTCTGTGGCTGTTTTCCAGCGACCTCCAGAGCTAAAGTGAGATGCTTGGTGTAGGCCTGCCTCTGTCAAGCATCTAAAGACCATATCCTTCAAGCCTGGTGTAAATAATGGGTTCCCTAGTATTGGGTAAAGGGGGGAGTTTGGCGAAGTTAGTGTTGCCCGTGTGATATGTCTGGTGCAGATTTGTGCAGTCGTACCTATCAGTGGGTGTCTCTTGGTCTCCAATGGCAAGTTTGAATAACACCATGGGGCCCTCCGGAGAGGTACTGTACTTTGGTCTTGTTCCATTTGGACCCATAATTTGGTTTCTCGGTGACAGCACCAGTCTACCATTCTTCCCAAGTGAACTGCCTGATAGTAAGAACGGGCATCCGGCAATGCCAGGCCTCCATATTGTTTGGGGAGGACAAGTATTTTGTTTGCAAGTCGTGGTCTTTGTTTGGCCCATACGAATTCGGTGAATGTCGACTGTATTTGCTTGAAATAGGCTGTAGGTATGTTTACTGGCAGGGCTTGCATGAGGTAAAGGAACTTTGGAAGTATGGACATTTTTAGTATGTTACAGCGTCCCAACCAGGAGTGTAGACCCTTGCACCAATTATTTAAAAGTGATTGGACTGTTTTTAATAATGGCGGAAAGTTTAATGTGTATAGCTTCGAAAGTGTTTGGGGGATCTTGGTACCCAGATATTTCAGTGCTGTGTTGGTCCAATTTAGGTGGAAGCTAGATTGGAGATGTATAAGCCTTGAGTGTGGTATTCTCACACCCATGGCTTCTGATTTGGTGAGGTTGATCTTCAGATTGGAGAGGGTACCATATATATCGAATTCCTTGAGCAGGTTCGGGAGTGATATTGTTGGATTTGTGATAGAAAACATTAGGTCGTCCGCATAAGCGGATACTTTGTATTGGGCTTGGTTTATCATTATTCCCGAGATATTGGGATTTAGTCTAACGTGGCACAAGAAGGGCTCGATAGATAGTGCAAAAAGGAGGGGAGAGAGGGGGCACCCCTGTCTCGTCCCATTGGTGATTGGGAACATGTCTGATAGCACTCCGTTCGCCCTGACTCTAGCCGTCGGTGTCGTATATGCTGCTTCTATCCATCTCATCATGGTATTGCCGATTCCTACATGTCGAAGTGTTGCGAACATAAAAGCCCAATTTACGCGGTCAAACGCCTTTTCAGCGTCGGTGCTGATGAAGACGCTCGGAGTGTTCGTGGTGTTGGCCGTGTGGAGTAGGTTCAAGACCTTAATGGTGTTGTCCCTTGCCTCTCTGGTTGGGACGAATCCCACCTGGTCTAAATGTATTAGTTGGGGTAGGTGTGATTGTAATCTGGTTGCTAATATTTTGGTGAACAACTTGAGGTCTGTATTGAGTAGGGAAATTGGGCGATAACTCCCACATTGTGTCTGGTCTTTCCCTTCCTTGGGAATGACCGATATCTGGGCCTGCAGTGTGGAACTATGGAATATGTCCCCCTCACTTTGATTATTAAACAATTTTAATAACTGATTCCCCAGAGATGGTAGTAGTGTTTTGTAGTATTGAATTGTAAGGCCGTCTGGGCCTGGAGCTTTCCCCGGTTTTGTGTTACGAATTGCTAGTTGTACCTCTGGAAGTGTAATAGGCTCCTCTAAGATGTCTCGTGTTTCAGTCTGTAATGTAGGCATTAGCGAGTTAGTTAGGTATTCTGTTATCTGTTCCGGTGTCTGTGGTGTCGTAGGTAAGTTATATAGTTTCTCATAATAGGATTTGAATTCGTTTGTAATTTGTTGGGGTAGACTCCTTTTTTGCCCTTCAGGGGAAGTTATATGTGGTATATAGGATGCTAACTTTTGTGTATGGAGGGATTGTGCTAACAGTCTACCGCATTTGTTTCCTGATTCATACACTTTTTTCCGGGAAATCTGCAATGACGCTTTAGCTTTGAAGTGGAGCAAGTCCTTTATCTGCATACGAATCGTGTCAAGTTCGGTTCCTATTTGTCTAGTCTGATTTTGCTTATGTGTGGTTTCGAGCGTCTGTAACTTGTTGATCAGTGCAGTCATTTGTTCAGTCCTTGTCTTTTTAAGTCTCGCCCCATGTTTTATGAGAACACCCCGGATCACTGCCTTGTGAGCCTCCCACACTAGTCCAGTGTCGTTGTCTGAGGATGTGTTAGTTTGAAAATAATGTGTGATTTCTCTTGTTATGTCAGCTAATATCTCCGGGTCTTGTAGGAGGCTCTCATTAAGTCTCCAAGGTTTCCTTTGTCCCCTGTGGAAGTCTGTCAGAGCATATCTCATCATGACTGGGGCGTGGTCAGACCATGTGATGGACCCTATAGTGGCTCCCCTGACTGCTTGTAGTTGTCCGTGTGGTACGAATAGGTAGTCTATGCGCGAGTAGGAATGGTGTGGTCGGGAATAGAATGTATAATCCCTTTCCCCTGGGTGCAGGAGGCGCCATACGTCTATCAATTGTGTATCGTGTAAGGCTGCATGTATCATTTTACGTGTACCTCTGGGCGTGGAAGAACTCCCCGCTGAAGTATCCTCCGAGGGGATTAGGGCAGTATTAAGATCGCCACCCACAATGAGTTGGCCTTCCGAGAAGTTTTGGAGCAGTTTAAGATGCTTCCTGGTGAAGACATCTTGTTGGCAGTTTGGAGCGTAGAGATTGGCTATGGTTACTTTCACTTCTCCTATCTTGCCTTTAAGGAAGAGGTACCTTCCCATCGGATCTGTTTTTATGTCAAGTAGAGTCCATGGGACTCTGGCTGAGATCTGGATGGAAACTCCTCTAGACTTTGTTTCTGAGTATGTGGAGTGGTATACTGTCGGGTAAAATCTATTTTTTAAAATAGGAAAAGCATTTTCCCTAAAGTGCGTCTCTTGTAGTAAGACGATGTCCGCTTTTATGCGTTTCATGTCATTTTGTAACATTCGGCGTTTTTCAGGGACGTTAAGTCCTTTTACATTTAAAGTAACAATGTGGAGTTCATCCATGATCGCGGTGAATTGAGGGGGGAGGGGTTAGGGAGAGGGTAGGTAGTGGGGTAACAAGAGAGAGGCGGGGTAGAAATTAGAGGCAAGAAGAGAGAAAGAAAGAGAGAAGAGAGGGTGGTCAGCCCTCTAGTATAGAATCTAACGTTATTAGCAAAACGTTGCTTTCACGCTCCTCAGGGAGGCCTGAGTTACGAGCGTGGGCCTAGGTGGGAGTGTGTTCAGCGAAGGCCGTGGGAGCTTCCCGATTACCGCCCGTGTCCCTCCCGGCTCTTCTTATATATGTTGGAGTGTGCAAGCATGAACTTCCCAACAGTTCAAGTGGTGTGTATTAGAAAAGTGTGCGACCTATAACCTAGAAAGGTCAAATATAGACCTTACAACTGCCCAGCACAAACAGTATAAACCAAAAATTTAGGTCTAAGAAATCAAACATAATCAAATAGAACAATATGAGATATGCAGGTTAAACATAGCCTTATAACGTCTCCCCCAGTAAGCGTGTCTAGCATATATCCCCTCACAGTAGTCTGCTGTTACTCTATTCTATATATACGTCTCCTGAGTGTATAATAGCTTACTAAAGACAAGTGTCCATGTTTACCCGGTAGTATACGTGGTAGAGGGTTCCCGCTGACCAGCTTGGTGAGGAGCTGCACGCATCTTCTTCTTGAATGTCGGTTTATAGGAAGAGAGAAGTCTGATTATTAGGGTGTATAGTCGGCTATTATGAACCATGCAGTAACTTATCCCCGGGAGGCAATCCTCGTTAAAAAAGGGGGGGGCACATAGGCTTGTAGTCTGTCATGGATTCAATTCAATCTACCAATGATATAGACACATGGTATAGGTCTCAGGGCAAGACGATCCCCTGTTCCGTAGTTATGTATATCCCGCTGGATGGTAGTAGGGTATAAGCCATTACATCCTTTGCATCTTTACACCATGCGTTATTGTACCAGGCGATCAAACAGCCAAAGAAAAAATTGTAGCAATAACAGCCTATGGCCCCCATGGTGCCCCACCGTTCTCGGGTATTCTATCAGGGGAGAGAGTCACATTCAGCATGACAGTATATTTTCCCCCATATCGGAAGTCCGGGGAGAGTGAACTTGAAAGCCAGTAAGTATAGTATGTCTGGCCTACTTCCGTGTATTTGTGTCTGTCTTTTACCGGGACCCGTGAGTACAGCAAAGGTATGGTGGGCCTTAGCCAGATCCGGAAGGGACTGTCTTCTGAAGAGTGTCAGCTCATGGGGGGGTGTCGATAGAAGTGTCGTGGCAACAACTCCTGCATATTAATCTTGAGTATCTAGAAAGGCAGTATAATTATGACTCACGTGACCTGTTGGTACCAGGGACTCGAGAGCGGCCCCTTTGACTCCGGGGGCGGTTAGCCTGGTTGGGTCTGCTCAGATTTAGGCCTGTGCGGCCCGTCGGTCTCGGTATCTTCGTCAGCCAATTCGGAACTTGAACCGGGTCAGATCCTAGAAAGGTGAAAAAGGCTGGGAGATCTGCCGGGGAGCGTAGTGTGAATGATGAGTCGTCGGAGCGGACTATCACCGCCAGTGGGTAGCCCCATCTGTAGGTGCATCCTCGGCTTCTAGCTGCCTCCAGTGCTGGTTTCAGCATAGCGCGGCGTTGTAATGTAGCTCTGGAGATGTCCGGAAGTATTTGGATATGTGCTCCATCAAAGTCAATGTCCCCATTTTCCCAAGCTTTTCTGAGGATGATCTCTTTCTGAGCGTACCGATGTAGTCGGCAAAGTACGTCTCGGGGTCTTGCGGGGTCCGTAGGTCTCGGGCCTAGAGTGCGATGTACCCTGTCGATTTCCAAGGAGGGTGGTGGTGTCTCCAGCAGCCTGTGGAATATCGCGGTCACTGTTTCCGCAAGGTCTTCCGGACCTGTGGCCTCAGGGATCCCCCGCAGCCGCAGGTTGTTGCGGCGGCTGCGGTCTTCCATTTCCTCTATGTGGAGCTGCATTTCTTGAACCTCTATAGCTTGGGACTCACGTGCTTGCTCCAGGGATAGCACCCGAGCTTCCAGGGCAGAGGTCAGGTTTTCACCTGTAGTTACACGGGTATTGATAGTACTTAGTTCTGACCTCTTGTATGTCCCTCTTGTGAGCTTCTTCCACTCGCTGTATTAGGCTTTCAATGTCTGCTCTCGTGGGCAGGGCCTGCAACATGGCGCGGAGGTCGTCTTCCAAACGAAATTGGCTGTGTGGGGGGTCTGCCGACACCGACCGGAATACAGCTGGGGTCCCCATATGTGGATTTGTCTCCAGAGAGGGTGAAGGTGGAGGGGATTGTGACATGCTGGAACTGCATGCAGCGTGGGACGTACTAAGTGCACGTGGAGCCGATACAATGGCGCCCGGAGAGAGCTCCTGCCTGCCTCTAAAGTATCTCCGGATACCGAGCGGGGTGACTGGATTACTTGCCCCTTTCGTCGACGCCCTGGTGCTGTAGCGTCTGTTAGTGCTCATGCCGCGGCTCCATGTGTGGTAAGTCGATTGTTAAGCCGGGATATGTCGGGTCGGACCGGGAGCTCCTTCACAGCACGTCCTTACCCGGCCATCGCTAAGCCACGCCCCCGCAATCCCCTTCTAACTCATACCATCCTTGACAAGGCTCATTCACTTTCTCAACAAGACAGACAAGACAAACACAGATAACAAAAACAAACAAATAATTCCAGCAATATAAACGAAAATATGCAGTAATTCTAGACTCACCACTACAGAGGCTGGTGTTTTAAAACCAGGAGAACCGTAACTGACAGAACGGATAGGCACAAATCAGGGGAGCACAGAATATAAGAAAAATAAAGCTTTTTCTTACCTGCGCAGGTTTTTTTGATCTGTGGTTCCCGGAGTGCCTGTCTTTTGGTTCCGTCAGCGTAGCTCATCCACCTCTTGTAGTATCATCGGTGAGTCCCTGTTCGGGCGCCAAAATGTTAGATGCAACTGTTAAATAAGTTGCTTAAGTTTATATTGCTTTGCCAAATTATTGCTTCTATAAGAAAGATGACACGGAGTCAGGTATGTCTGTATCACAGTTCTCAGCATAATGGACTGCTGCTCTTTACTTCTTTCAAAGGCCTTTTTTATAGGCAATTATACAAACAATAGCATCAGCACAACCCCTCACAAAGGGCAATGGTAAACAACAACAGGAGTCACCTGGGCTACGAACACAAGCTTCAACACCATGGCAATATAGTTACAAGAAAACAAAAGCAGCGTCAATCGAGTTTAACAGCCAAAAAGTTACATTCAAAACAGATTTACATGTAGGCATCATATTAAGTGAGAAAATTAAATCCCTGACCTTATCAAGTGGATGTAAACCCAATGTCATCCTTTCTAAACTACTGCCATAGGGGTTATCTATAAGGATATACATGCCTCCTGCATGTATCTTTACCTGTCTGTCTGTTATGAGACCCGAAAAAACAGCAGATTCTGTGGGCGGGTCTATTGTCTGGAGCTCGGTGGGTGGAGTCGTGATGTCAGTAGACTCCCCGCCCACCTCTACACTCCCCGCCCACCTCTACACTCCCCTTGTCAATATGCATTTTCTCCTGTGTATTTCTTACACTGAACTTCTGCTATGATCCCTAACATCCAGTGAAAAGACAGGAAAGTAACCACATGACTTCAGCATGCCAAATCATGCTGAGGTGTGGAACAGCCAATCCTTGCAGAGCTGCCGAAGAAAGGAGTGGGAGGGAATTAAAAAATAATGCCTGTGTCTTAGGCTAGTGCACGAGATGTAAATCACCTGTCACTCAGAGGAAGGGGGAGGATTTGACAAAGTTTTTCTCTGTTTGTCAAGATTTATCTCACTGAACAATAAAAGAGGATTGCTCAGAGCTGGATTAACTCTTTGTGGCAAGACTGGGCTCAAATGATAGGAAATCTTATACTCTACATTATGACATTAAAAAAAATTGGGGTTTACATCCACTTTTAGATAAAAGCACATTACAGACTTTACCTGTCTGTAGGTGTGTGCATGTCTATACCTGTCTGCAGGTGTGTGTTCATATCTTTACCTGTCTGTAGATGTGTGTTCATGTCTTTACCTGTCTGTAGGTGTGTGTTCATGTCTTTACCTGTCTGTAGGTGTGTGTTCATATCTTTACCTGTCTGTAGGTGTGTGTTCATGTCTTTACCTGTCTGTAGGTGTGTGTTCATATCTTTACCTGTCTGTAGGTGTGTGTTCATGTCTTTACCTGTCTGTAGGTGTGTGTTCATATCTTTACCTGTCTGTAGGTGTGTGTTCATGTCTTTATCTGTCTGTAGATGATTGTTCATGTCTTTACCTGTCTGTAGATGTGTGTTCATGTCTTTACCTGTCTGTAGGTGTGTGTTCATATCTTTACCTGTCTGTAGGTGTGTGTTCATATCTTTACCTGTCTGTAGATGATTGTTCATGTCTCTACCTGTCTGTAGATGTGTGTTCATGTCTCTACCTGTCTGTAGGTGTGTGTGCGTGTCTCTACCTGTCTGTAGATGTGTGTTCATGTCTCTACCTGTCTGTAGATGTGTGTTCATGTCTCTACCTGTCTGTAGGTGTGTGTTCATGTCTCTACCTGTCTGTAGATGTGTGTTCATGTCTCTACCTGTCTGTAGGTGTGTGTTCATGTCTCTACCTGTCTGTAGGTGTGTGTTCATGTCTCTACCTGTCTGTAGATGTGTGTTCATGTCTCTACCTGTCTGTAGGTGTGTGTTCATGTCTCTACCTGTCTGTAGGTGTGTGTTCATGTCTCTACCTGTCTGTAGGTGTGTGTTCATGTCTCTACCTGTCTGTAGATGTGTGTTCATGTCTCTACCTGTCTGTAGGTGTGTGTTCATGTCTCTACCTGTCTGTAGATGTGTGTTCATGTCTCTACCTGTCTGTAGGTGTGTGTTCATGTCTCTACCTGTCTGTAGGTGTGTGTTCATGTCTCTACCTGTCTGTAGGTGTGTGTGCATGTCTCTACCTGTCTGTAGATGTGTGTTCATGTCTCTACCTGTCTGTAGGTGTGTGTTCATGTCTCTACCTGTCTGTAGATGTGTGTTCATGTCTCTACCTGTCTGTAGATGTGTGTGTGTATGTCTCTAGAGACAGGTAGAGACAAGCAAGGACATAATCAGACAGTTAAGCTGGATACACACTATACAATTGTCTGTAGATTCTGTCATTCAGATTTACCAAAACTATTTACTACGAGGTCAAACCTTCAGAGATTCGAATTGTATGCAATCAGGCAGGCCCTTGCACTACATGGTTTTGGTAAATCCTAAAGGAAATCTGACCACAAAAGTTGTGTAGTGTGTATGGGGTCTAAAGCCTCGTACACACACGGTATGATTGTTGGCAGGGGATTGTCTGTTGACAGACTGTTGTCCTAAAATCTTACCGTTAGTACGCGCCTTTTGACAATTGTTGTCCAACTTTTGGCCAACAAATGTTGGATGACAGGCTAGTAAATTTGACGTCAGATTTTCGTAGGGTCAGTACACAAATCCGTCACTCAAAAGTCAAAATTACAAACACGCATGCTCAGAATCGATGCTCACCAAACACGAAATTAGCAGAAGGGGTCCAAAGGGTGGCGCTCAAGAGCTGAAATTCCTCGTAGTACGTCACTACGTTCGTGTTTGTGGCACGACAATTATGTACTGTTTAGTACAAGACAAGTTCCTGGCACATGCCCTTTTGACAAAAATCAGACGCTCGGTTGGCCAACAATCGTACCGTGTGTACAAGGCTTAAGACCCCATACACACTATTAGATGTTCTGCAGATTTTTGTCTTCAAATTTACCAAAACAATGTAGTGCAAGAGCCTGCCCAAGGCTGGGTTCACACTGGTAGGACAAACACTCCAACATTGGGAGCTCATGTCGCATGACATGTGCAAATCAATGATTGCCTATGAAGGCCGTCTTAACTGGTCCGACACAAGTCGGATCCTTGTCCTAACCATCCGACTTGGTGATTGCAGCAGCAGTAAAAGGAATTTATCTCACACTGGGATTGTTTTGATTGGTCAAAGGACAAGTCGCACTTTCTCAAAGTCAGAGCAAAATCTTATCTTATTCATTCAAGTCTAATGGAAGTAGGACCGAAGTAGGACCGATGTAGCAGGGCAAAGTAGGATAATAGTCGTACAACAGTCGTGCCGTATCAGTGTGAACCCAGCCTTAGGCCCTTTTCACACTTGTGCGACTTTAAAGTCGCGCAATTTTGCAGCCGCGATTTTGACAAAAGAACCGGGAGAGGCAGAAGACATCAGCGGAGGAGGCAGAAGAGCGAGAGAGAGGGGAGAAGAAGTTGGAAGAGACCCCGCAGATGCCTAATAAATTACTTTAAAAACCTGTGTGCTGTGTTTTATTTTTTACACTTTTTTTTAGGTAAATGGGTAGGGGTACAATGTACCCCATACTCATTCACATAGGGTGGGGGGCTGGGATCTGGGGCCCCCATGTTAAAGGGGGCTTCCAGATTCCAATAAGCTCCCCGCCCGCAGACCCCGACGACCAACGGCCAGGGCTGTCGGGAAGAGGCCCTTGTCCTCATCAATATGGGGACAAGGTGCTTTGGAGTGGGGGGGCGCAGGGCCCCCCTGCCCCAATGCACCCACCCCCCCATGTTGAGGGCATGCGGCCTGGTACAGTTCAGAAGGAGGGGGGCGTTCGCTCGTCCCCACCCCCTTTCCTGACCTGCCGGGCTGTGTGCTCGGATAAGGGTCTGGTATGGATTTTGGGGGGGACTCTACGCTGTTTTTCAGGGTGGGGGTTCCCCTTAAAATCCATGCCAGACCGAAGGGTCTGGTATGCTCTTGGAGGGGGAACCCCTGCCGTTTTTTTTTTTACATTGTGCGAGGAGTTCCCCCTAAAGATTCATACCAGAAAAAGTCGGATCCACAGTCGTACCACTGTCTTGTCAAAATCGCGGCCACGAAATCGCACGACTTTGAAGTCGCACAAGGCCGGGTTCACACTGGTACGACAAACGCTCCGACATTGGTAGCTCACGCCGCATGACGTGTGAAAATCAATGTTTCCCTATGAGAGCCGTCTTATCTGGTCCGACACATGTCGGTCCGACTTTGAAAATGCATCCCGGGACTACTTTGTTCCGACTTTGATCCTACTTCAGGCCTTTGAATATCACTAAAAAGTCCAAAACGCAGCGCTTCAAATTGTCATTAACCATAAGACAGTTCTTTCATTGAAGAGATAGGGAATATGAGGAACCCTTCACCAGCTTCAGTGCGTAGGAAACAGCACACCACACCCAAGTGAATCCAATCTGCTTACCAGAGAGTAATGGTAAAAAGACATGTAATCATAAATCACAGAGGATCAAGGTGTCACACTCCAAATACTGCAGATCGATCACAGGGAATCCATAATCCACATCACATATAGCCACCAGCTCATCAAACTCCAAAACCGGGATGCATATGATATGAGCTCATCAATGAGAAAATAAGGCAGCAATAGTGAAGCCCGTAAGATATAAAAACAATAATTTATTGTAGTCCACTTACACCTGATCCAAGCACGCTGTTAGCTGCGTATTTTCTACTATACATCATGATGCCTGTATTTTTTCTACTGCCTGTAAGTGGACTACAATAAATTATTGTTTTTATATCTTACGGGCTTCACTATTGCTGCCTTGTTTTCTTTCCATTTGGGTTACTTCTCATTGATGAGCGTATATCATATGCATTCCTGCTTTGGAGTTTGATGAGCTGGTGGCTATATGTGATCTGGATTATGGATTCCCTGTGATCGATTTGCAGTATTTGGAGTGTGACACCTTGATGCTCTGTGATTTATGATTACATGCCTTTTTACCATTACTCTCTGGTAAGCAGATTGGATTCACTTGGGTGTGGTGTGCTGTTTCGTACACACTGAAGCTGGTGAAGGGTTCCTCATATTCCCTATCACTTCAATGACAGAACTGTCTTATGATTAATGACAATTTGAAGCGCTGCATTTCGGACTTTTTATATTTTTTGTTAGATGATCAACGAGCTGTGCTGGCTGTTTTTCAAAATATTTTAGATAGCGCAGATACCCATCCACCTTTTTTTATTACCATTGAATATCACTGAAGTAGGATCAAAGTCAGATCGCTGTCTTAACTGATCCGAATTTGGCATGCGACTTGGGCTCTGATAATCTTGAAGGGGAACCCAACGCCAAATAAAAAAAAAAACGGCATGGGGTCCCCCCCAAATCCATACCAGACCCTTATCCGAGCACGCAGCCCGGCAGGTCAGGAAAGGGGGTGGGGACAAGCAAGCACCCCACCTCCTGAACCGTACCAGGCCGCATGCCCTCAACATAGAGGGGTGGGTGCTTTGGGGCAGGGGGGGCTCTGCGCCCCCCCACCCCAAAGCACCTTGTCCCCATGTTGATGAGGACAAGGCCTCTTCCCAACAACCCTGGCCATTGGTTGTCGGGGTCTGTGGGTGGGGAGCTTATCGGAATCCGGAAGCCCCCTTTAACAAGGGGGCTCCCAGATCCCGGCCCCCCACCCTATGTGAATGAGTATGGGGTACATTTTACCCCTACCTATTTACCTAAAAAAAGTGTCAAAAATAAAACACAGCACACAGGTTTTTAAAGTACTTTATTAGGCAGCTCCGGGGTCTCTTCCGACTTCTTCTCCCCTCTCTGGCTCTTCTGCCTCCTCCACTGATGTCTTCTGCCTCTGCCGGTTCTTCTCCCTTCTCCGGGTCTTCTCCGCTGATGTCTTCTAGCCCTCTTTGGTTCTTCTCCCTCTGTCCTCTGTCTTCTGCCGGGTCTTCTCCGCTGTCTTCCTGCTCTTTTGCTGGGTCTTCTCGCTCTTTTGCTGGGTCTTCTCCGCTGTCTTCTTCCTCTGTTCTTTTTCCGATGTTGACTCAACGCTCTCTCCCGCTCTAATGCTGGGTGCGTGGTGTGCCACTACTTATATTGCCATGGGGCTAGACAGCGGAGAAGACCCAGCAAAAGAGCAAGAAGATAGCAGAGAAGACCCGGCAGAGGCAGAAGACAGGGGATAGAGGGGAAGAGGGCTTGGAAACCTGGAAAGGGGAGAAGAACCGGCAGAGGCAGAAGACATCAGCAGAGGAGGCAGAAGAGCCGGAGAGGGGAGAAGAAATAGGAAGCGACGCCGGAGCTGCCTCAATAAACTACTTTAAAACCCTGTGTACTGCGTTTTATTTTTGACACTTTTTTTAGGTGAATGGGTAGGGGTACAATGTACCCCATACTTATTCACATAGGGTGGGGGGCCGGAATCTGAGGGTCCCCTTGTTAAAGGGGGCTTCCAGATTCCGATAAGCCCCCCCGCCCGCAGACCCCGACAACCAACGGCCAGGATGCTTTGGGGTGGGGGGGCGCAGGGCCCCCTGCCCCAAAGCACCCACCCCCCCCAATGTTGAGGGCATGCGACCTGGTATGGTTCAGGGGAGGTGGGGGCGCTCGCTCGTCCCCACCCTCTTTCCTGACCTGCCAGGCTGTGTGCTCGGATAAGGGTCTGGTATGGATTTTGGGGGGGGACCCTACGCTGTTTTTCAGGGTGGGGGTTCCCCTTAAAATCTATGCCAGACCAAAGGGTCTGGTATGCTCTTGGAGGGGGAACCCATGCCGTTTTTTTTTTACATTGCGCGTGGAGTTCCCCCTAAAGATTCATACCGGACACAGTGCCCGGTATTGTAGGGGATCAAAGTCGGATCCCTGTTCATTGAAGTCGGACGCACGCCGGACTTCAAGTCGCAGGGCAAAGTCGGATCCAAAGTGGTACGACTGTCGTGTTCTTAAGGTTGGACCTCATATTATATGGTTTTGGTAAATCTGAAGACACAAATCTGCAGAAAATCTAATAGTGTGTATGGGGCACTAGAGACAAACATGGACATAATCGGACAGTTGGAGACAAGCATGGACATAATCAGACAGTTGGAGACAAGCATGGACATATTCAGACAGTTGGAGACAAGCCTGGACATAATCAGACAGTTGGAGACAAGCATGGACATAATCAGACAGTTGGAGACAAGCATGGACATAATCAGACAGTTGGAGACAAGCATGGACATATTCAGACAGTTGGAGACAAGCATGGACATATTCAGACAGTTGGAGACAAGCATGGACATAATCAGACAGTTGGAGACAAGCACGCGCATGTTTGGACAGGTAGTGACAAGTATCAGAGTGGAGTAAGCAGGTTCAGACGCTGGCACAGAGAATTATGCAGGTTTGGATATAATAATAGACCTGCAGACAGGTCGAGACAAGCACAGACCTGCCCAGGATAAGCTGACAGCTGGGGACAGGACACATCAGGGACGCACAAATATAATGCCCCCGGGGACACAAAGGTACAGAATGATGAGGGCAGGTGATCCAACAAGAACAGCATGTACAGCTATGTGTATACCCCATGTGCACAGCTGTGTGTGTGTATATATATATATATATATATATATATATATATATATATATATATACTCTATGTACATACTCCATGTACAAGCTGTGTATATATACATATATAGTCAATGTACACCTATGTATATATACTCCATGTACAGCTGTGTATGCATACAGTACATACATACTCACTCCATGTACAACTGTGTATACATACTCCATGTACAGTACCTTACAAAGTATTCATACCCCTTTAAATTTTTCCACATTTTGTCATGTTACAACCAAAAATGTAAATTTATTTTATTGGGATTTTATGTGATAGACCAACACAAAGTGACACATAATTGTGAAGTGGAAGGAAAATGATAAATGTTTTAATTTTTTTTTACAAATAAATATATGAAAAGTGTGATGCGCATTTGTATTCAGACCCCTTTTACTCTGATACCCCTAACTAAAATCTAGTGGAACCAATTGCCTTCAGAAGCCCTCAGAGGTTTGTTAGAGGACCTTAGTGAACAAACAGCATCATGAAGGCCAAGGAACACACCAGACAGGTCACGGATAAAGTTGTAGAGAAGTTTAAAGCAGGGTTAGTTTATTAAAAAATATCCCAAGCTTTGAACATCTCACGGAGCTCTGTTCAATCCATCATCCGAAAATGGAAAGAGTATGGCACCAATGCAAACCTACCAAGACATGGCTGTCCACCTAAACTGACCGGCCGGGCAAGGAGAGCATTCATCAGAGAAGCAGCCAAGAGGCTCATGGTAACTCTGGAGGAGCTGCAGAGATCCACAGCTCAGGTGGGAGACCGTGGACCCGGGGTCACCCTAGGCCAGGGGTCAGCAACCTTTTTTTCACTTAAGGACTGGATTAAATGTATGTGAATGCACGGAGGGCCGCATTCAGCTGCTAATAAATTAAGATAATAATAATCTTAACATAGTAATATAACAGTACAGGTTTACCTCACTTTGGACCCCTTTACATTACACAGCCCCCTTTACCTCTGGACCCCTTTACATTACACAGCCCCCTTTACCTCTGGACCCTTTTACATTACACAGCCCCGCACCTCTGGTTCCCTTTACATTACACAGTCCCACACCTCTGGTTCCCTTTACATTACACAGCCCCGCACCTCTGGTTCCCTTTACATTACACAGCCCCGCACCTCTGGTTCCCTTTACATTACACAGCCCCCTGTACCTCTGGACCCCTTTACATTACACAGTCCCCGCACCTCTGGACCCCTTTACATTACACAGCCCCACACCTCTGGTTCCCTTTACATTACGCAGCCCCACACCTCTGGTTCCCTCTACATTACACAGCCCCCTGTACCTCTGGACTCCTTAACATTACACAGCCCCCGCACCTCTGGACCCCTTTACATTACACTGCCCCCATACCTCTGGACCCCTGTACATTACACAGTCCCCCTGCACATGACACAGCCCCCCCTACCCAGCCCCCCGCATATTACACAGCCCCACTACACACACCCCCTGCATATTACACAGCTTCCTCTACACACACCCCCTGTATATTACACAGCCCCCCTACACACAGCCCCCCCGCATATTACACAGCCCACTTACACACACCCCCTGCATATTACACAGCCCCCTCTACACACACCACCTGCATATTACACAGCCCCCCTACTCACACCCCCTGCATTTTGCACAGCCCCCCCTACATACACTCCCTGCATATTACACAGCCCCCCTACACACACACCCTGCATATTAAACAGCCCCTCCTACAAACACCCCATGCATATTACACAGCCCCCCCTACACACACCCCATGCATATTACACAGCCCCCCCCTACACACACCCCCTGCATATTGCACAGCCCTCCCCGCAACTCTGCCCTTTCCTACCTTGCCCCATGCAGAGAGGGAGACAGAGCAGAGTGGAGCAGGAAGCTGAATGAGAACATGGGAGAGACACACAGCAGCGCCGATAAGACAGCGGGAGCTTCCGGAGTTTAGTTTTCATATTAACAAGCTGGTGATTGGTTGCTAGGGCCACCTAGCAACCAATTACCTGGAAAGTTAACTGCAAAAGCTCCCGCTGTCTTATCAGCACTGCTGTGTGTCTCTCCCATGTTCCTGCTGCCTGCTCCACTCTGCTCTTACTTAAAATATCCGCAGGCCGTAGGTTGCCAACCCCTACCCTAGAGCAAAAGAGACAGAGGGTGGCCTTAACCATGGTCTCAGCAGCGAAGAAGAGAAGAAAAAAAGGCAAAGAAGTAAGAATCTTTAAGGAGAAAACATGGAGGGAGGGGGGAGAAGTCCTGCATGAGGGGAAAGTAACATATTAGTTCCTAGGAGAGACCCAGGCTCTCCTAGGAACGGGAACGGGAAGAGCGTAGGACCACCAAAGTGACCATACTTTAAAATTTAGAGTGAGAGTCATTTAGAATACTTGACATTTTCTCATTAATTATAAGATCGGTTAAAGTGCTCTTCACCATAGCAAACGGAAGAAAGGACTTCTTCCAAGCTCTGGCTACCCTGTTTCCTCGAAAATAAGACCTAGCGTGATTGTCGGTGATGGCTGCAATATGAGCCCTACCCCCCAAATATGCCCTAGTTAAAGTCCTTGTAGGTCTTCTTTTCAGGGTAGGGCTTATTTTTGGGGAAATAGGGTAGGGCTTATTTGGGGGTAGGGCTTATATTGCAGCCATCACCGACAATCACGCTAGGTCTTATTTTCGGGGAAACGGGGTATTACCCGTTTAGCAGCTATAAACATGTGGCGGTGCCCCCCGTGGGGTTGCGGCTTGTAGTAGTTCCACACGTCACCCTGCTTGGCCAGGCATTCACCTCAGACACACTTTGCCAGTCAATAAACAGTCTTTTAGCTTTTGTTATTTTATTTAGGGGATTAAACTTTGATGGGGAAAAGGGACATGGGATGCCCAAATAATGAATCTTGCTTGTTTGAACCAAGATAGCTGAATCTATATTGACAGTCTCTAAAGCTCACTCATCCAGCACACTACTTGAGATCACTTTGCTTTCTCTACTGTGCAATCCTAGATTCCTGTCACCGTTTGCACATGGTTAGGCCTCACTCTGAATAAGTCCCAACAGTTCAATAATAGCCATTTGCTGGCAGGTGTCTATAGTCCCCTTTGGTGTAGCAACAAAATAGCGATGAAGAAGGACATTTGTGCTTACTGAAATATGGTGGACTACTGATCCCAGAAAGTCCAGTGCAAATCCTGCCAACCCTCTTGGCTGCAGCAACTTGACTTTAATGACACCACAGTCTCTCCCTCTGGCTTCACATCCAATCCTGGCATGTCCCTCCCAGAGCTTCTCAGTCACCGACCCCGGTATGGATCCCTCCTGAATGACTTGCCCGGCAGTGCTCCCCACTGTCCTCCTCCCGTTCAGGACACCTCTCAATGACCGTGTAAAGAGAGGCTCCCTCCCAGCTCCCGAGCTCCAGGCCCGAGGCCCCCCCAGAAAGAGGGTTCCCTCAAGGGCCTCGACTGTCTCCATCAGTGACTCCACCCGACAACTCCTCCCATAGCAGGCTGACCATGAGTATATATAGGAGCCCTGCCCCCTGCCAATCCTAGTTGGGGATTGGTCAGGGCTCCCAGATACACTCCATGCCACTCCCATCCTCTGCCCTGCCTCTTTTCCAGAACCCTCTAGAAACAGAGAAGGCGCCAGAGAGATGAAGTACATGTTAGTCACCTGCTACTGCACTCAAAATCACGCCCTCAGATCAAAAACAAACAGGCCTAGCTCACAGCAAGGCCTGCCTAAATTTACCTGAACTGGCTGTAACAAGAACACAACTACTCTAGCAACCAACCTACCTACCTAAAGGTAGAGGGTGCTACAAACAAATAAGAAGCTAGTTTTTGTTGGTATGAGAACAAGCACTGGATTGGGCAGTGCAACAAGGCGGTTTTGGCTTCCCTATGTATGGGTATATGGAATAAAGAATGTAGGAGACCAAACACCCTGGACCAGAACCCTATGAGGCGGGGACAGGATCACCAGATGTGTACTTCATCCTCGCGTTGGCCACACCCTCTGAAGCACCAGTCGATATAGGATGGGTTCGAGCTCGCTATCCGGGCCGGGAACCCAGTACCATCGTAGAAGAACTTTGTATGCAGCTTCCAGAGTAGCCATGTTGAAGGAGCACTTAGCCAAGGAGGACCAGGCCTTGTTCCAGTCTTTTGGATCAATAGAGGTCTCATGATCCTGTTCCCACCGCAATTTATAAGACGTAGGAGAGTCTATACGAGATAGCACCTGGGGCAATATACGTTTTGGTTTTTTTTTAACTCAAAGGATAAAACAAGGTAAAAAAAAACAAACTTCAGTAAAATTTACCCAAAAACCCAGCATATTCATATTTTTGCACAATCCCCATTTGTGACAAGGATAGGTCCTCTTTGCACCGGATGGAGCTGTTGCACCTTGACTTTGGGTGACAGGTGCTCCCACATTATACAGAGGAGGGGAATGGTTGTGTCTGGTCTCAGGAAATCCGCCTCTGGTGATATAGATTACATTCTATACAATCTGAAGAACGGGCTCATTGTAGAAGAAACAATAGCCGGCAATGTTTGTATAGTGGATATAGAACGATTATGATGGAGCTGTCAATCAGCCCCCCGGCGAGGTGGAAAATTACTTTGTTTATCGGAGGAGGGGGTACAATTGCTGTAAGCGCCTCTTCCTCCGCAGCTATGTACACTTGTCAATAATCATACATAACCGCCATATGTGACCCTTCACCGGACAATGAGGCTTTCCCCATAATCTGTCCTTCACTCGAGAGATTTCTTTATAGCACATACAGTATATATATATATATACATACAAATTCACCGGCCACTTTTGCCTTCATTCTTGGTGGCACAGATACAACAAGGTGCTGGAAACATCCCTCAGAGATTTTGGTACATAGTGACATGATATCAACACGCAGTTGCTGCAGATTTGTCGGCTGCCCATCCACGATGCTAATCTCCCGTTTCCCCACATCCCAAAGGTGCTCTATTGGATGAGATGTGGTGGGTGTGGAGGCCATTGGAGTACAGGGACCTCATTGTCCAGTGGTGAGATGATTGGAGCTTCGTGACATGGTGCATTATCCTGCTGGAAGGAACCATCAGAAGATGGGGACACTGTAGTCATAAAGGGATGGACATGGTCAGCAACAATACTCAGGTAGGACATGGTGTTTAAACCATGCTCAATTGGTACTAAGGGGCCCAAAGTGTGGAGGGGGGGGGAGGGGAAGGAGAGAGAGAGATCACCTACCGGGGTATGCTGGGTCGATGATGTCACAAGGGTGAAGTCTTTGGGTGACTCCTCCCCTCACCTATTTAAAGCAGAACTCCGGGATTTTCAAAAAATCCCCCATTTGTACACCTCCCCCCCTCCCCACACAAACAAAACACTAAACAGTTATCACATTTGTGAAATTTTCTTACTGTTTAAGAGATATGTCTGATTTAATTTTTCAGGAAGTCAGCTTTGTGATTCAAAAAATGCATCATCTTTTCTGGCAAGGAGGAAGTGTTATGCCGTGTAATCTTTGATGGTTTTTCCGACGGAATTCCGCTCAAGCTTGGCTTGCATACAAGAATGCGGTGACGTACAACACTACTACGAGCCGAGAAAATGAAGTTCAATGCTTCCGAGCATGCGTGGAATTGTTTCCGAGCATGCGTGTTTTTTTGCGCGTCGGAATTGCATACATACAAACTTAATTTCCGATAGGAACTTTCTCTGACGGAAAAAAAGAGAACCTGCTCTCAATCTTTTGCTGGCGGAAATTCCGCTCGTGTGTACAGGGCATTAGAACAGTGATTGCACCACATCCTCTTCTCTCTCTCTAACTGTAATCAGACTACATTTCCCATGAATCCTTGGGATGGGAGTGAATGTGGGAGGTACTCTAGGCTTGTACATGTAGCAATAACTCACGGTGGAGCTTCTGGTTTAAGCGGGTCTGTTACCTTCACTCTGCTTTCCTCTGTTTCACCGGCACCGGGTCTAGGGTTCTGTTGAGTTTACTGATGGACGACACACGCACCAACACTGGAGTACGTTTTCAATGCTTTATTAAACAAAAGATTGAGGAAATAGCAGGAAAGAGGCGGAAAGGAAACTTGCAGAAGAAAATCAAATATCCTCTTATAGGGTTTTCTTGACAAATGTCCTGGTATAATTCAGATACTATATGGAATGCGCTCCCCTCGTGGGACACACTCCTTGCTCGTCTGGATAGGCCTCTCTCACCGGTCTAGCAGCCAGTACACAGCACGAATCAAAGTCTCTGCCACAGACTTGTTTGGGATCAAACCTGTACGATCCTCTGCCACAGGATGTATCAGATTTTCTGTAGTGAATGTCAGTCACAGTGCTTGAACCTTGAAGCCAACCCGGCAACACTATGCTGTATAGTTACTTTTGGATACGTCCTCCAAACAAGTCACTAGGGCCCCTCTATAGACCAGCACGCTGCGTGATCTCTCCAAGACGGGTCCTCCCCTGGGATCTCCTCGGCTGTCCAGCTTCGTCACACAGGACCGACAGCTCAGGACCATTCCTCGGCCGTGGTGGTAGGCCCCAGACAAGCCTCTGGGCCCACCCCTGTGCCGCTGTATCGTGGGCCTCCGGAACATTTAATGCATTTAATATAAATGCAAACCAGTGCAGCTTATTAGTGTCCACCAGTGCTGAATGTCAGGGACCACCATGTCAGGGGCCACCAGTCAGGGACCACCAGTGCCGCTTGTCAGGGACCACCAGTGCCGCTTGTCAGAGACCACCATGTCAGGGACCACTAGTCAGGGACCACCATGTCAGGGACCACCAGTGCCGCTTGTCAGGGACCTCCATGTCAGGGACCACCAGTGCCGCTTGTCAGGGACCACCAGTCAGGGACCACCATGTCAGCGACCACAAGTGCCGCTTGTCAGGGACCACCATGTCAGGGAACACCATGTCAGGGACCACCAGTGCCGAATGTCAGGGACCACCATGTCAGGGAACACCAGTTCTGAATGTCAGGGACCACCATGTCAAGGACCACCATGTCAGGGACCACCAGTGCCGCTTGTCAGGGACCACCATGTCAGGGACCACCATGTCAGGGAACACCAGTGCTGAATGTCAGGGACCACCAGTGCTGAATGTCAGGGACCACCAGTCAGGGACCACCAGTGCCGCATGTCAGGGACCACCATGTCAGGGACCACCAGTGCCGAATGTCAGGGACCACCATGTCAGGAGGACATCAGCGATCGGTGTTCTCTTATACAATACCTGACACCGTGGGAGATCCCCGCGGTGTCATACAAGTAATTTCTGATAATAATCCCCGCTCTGCACAGAGATAGCAGGCGGGCGGCGGAGGGGGGGGGGTTTGCGGTGCAGCGGGGATGGAATGGAGGGGCAGTGACTGGAAGGAGCTGAAGAGGAGGAGGAGAGAGGAGAAGGAGGACACCTCCTCCATAGGACCCCTTCTGCCCACATGTCTGCTTCCTCCCTGCTCGCTTTCGGAGGACTACAAGGGGACATGTCGGACCGCTGGCTGAGCTTAGGAGAGGGATAGAAGCCAGCGGTCTTACAAACAGGAAGTCAGCAGGCAAAAACGGTTTTTCAGCAAGTTCAGCAACCTATTACAGAGGAACTACAGAGCTCAGAAGAACATGGATGGCAAAGTTGGTGAAGATAGGAGATCAGCAACAAGGACATGTAAAAAAAAATTTGGTCGGAGTTTTGCTTTAAGAAATGTCAGCCAGAGGAGCAGGCAGCCGCAGTGAGCATTCAACAAGGCTAGAGGTTTTTGTTTTTTCTTTTTTCGGGTTCCGGCGGGCGGCAGGATTGCGGATGGATCTACTTCGGGGGACATTGTTTAAAATGTTTTAATTAAAGGAATTGTCAAAAACTCGCGTACTGTCTTTATTCACTTTTTTGGTGAATGGGTACCTCATACTTATTCACATGGGGGTGTGGGGGTGTGTGATCCTATTAACCACTTCCCGCCCGGCCCATAGCAGATGACGGCCGGGCGGTGGTTCCGTTTTCCTGACTCGGCCTCATATGACGTCCAGCAGGATAACATGCCGCCACGAGCCCGCAGGGGCGCGCATCGTGGCAATCGGTGGAGCGGTGTGTCAGCCTGACACAACGCTCCACCGATCTTGGTAAAGGGCCTCCAGCGGAGGCTCTTTACCACGTGATCAGCCGTGTCCAATCATGGCTGATCACTATGTCAATAGGAAGAGCCGTTGATTGGCTTTTACTCATTCACGTCTGACAGACACGAGTAGAGGAGAGCCGATCGGCGTCTCTCCTGACAGGGGGGGTCTGCGCTGATTGTTTATCAGTGCAGCCCCCCCTCAGATCACCACACTGGACCACCAGGGATCGCCACTAGGACCACCAGGGAAGGGGGCAACATGTGGATGGCCAGGTATGTACCCCATGGCCATCCACATGTGCCCAATGTGCCCAATCTGTGCCAATCAGTGCCCACAAATGGGCACTGATTGCCACCAACATGTTTCAGGTCTGTCCAGCAATGCCACCAATCAGTTTATTCAGTGCCACCAATCAGTGTCATCAGTGCCACCTGTCAGTGCCCATCGGTGCCACCTGTCAGTGCCCATCAGTGCCCATCAGTGCCCACCTATCAGTGCCCATCAATGCCACCTATCAGTGCCACCCATAAGTACCCATCAGTGCCACCCATAAGTACCAACCAATGCCACCTATGAGTGCCCATCAGTGCCGCCTATGAGTGCCCATTGGTGCCACCTATGAGTGCCCATCAGTGCCGCATACCAGTGCCACCTATCAGTGCCCATCAGTGCCACCCATCAGTGCCCATCATCAGTGCCCGTCAGTGCCACCTCATCAGTGCCACCTCATTGGTGCCACCTCATCGGTGCCCATCAGTGCCGCCGTATCAGTGCCCGTCAGTGCAGCCATATCAGTGCCCGCCATTGAAGAAGAAAACGTACTTATTTACAAAAAATTTTAACAGAAACAAAGAAAAACTTTTTTTTTTTTTCAAAATTTTAGGTCTTTTTTCTATTTGTTGCGCATAAAATAAAAACCGCAGAGGTGATCAAATACCACTAAAAGAAAGCTCTATTTGTGGGAACAAAATGCTAAAAAATTTGTTTGGGTACAGTGTAGCATGACCGTGCAACTGTCATTCAAATTGCAACAGTGCTGAAAGCTGAAAATTGGCCTGGGCGGGAAGGTGTCTAAGTGCATGGTATTGAAGTGGTTAAAGAGGGCTTCCAGATTCCAGATAAGCCCCCCGCCTAAAGACCTTCACAACCATCGCCCAGGGTTGTGGAGGAGAGGCCCTTGTCCCCGTCAACATGGGGACAAGGTGCCTTGGGGTGTGGTGGGGGTGGGGGTCAGGGCACCTCCCCCATGTTGAGGGCATGTGGCCTGGTATTGTTCAGGAGGGGGGGTGCTCCCCCCCTCCCTTTCCTGACCCGCCCAGCTGCATGCTGGGATAAAGGTCTGATATGGATTTTGGGGGGGACCCCACACCATTTTTTTTTTAAACTTTGGTGTGGGGTTCCCCTTAGAATCTATACCAGACCTGAAGAGCCAGGTATAGATTGGGGGGGGGACCCCACACCATTTTTTTTTAAACTTTGGTGTGGGGTTCCCCTTAGAATCTATACCAGACCTGAAGAGCCAGGTATAGATTGGGGGGGACCCCACACCACTTTTTTTAAACTTTGGTGTGGGGTTCCCCTTAGAATCTATACCAGACCTGAAGAGCCAGGTATGGATTGAGGGGGGGACCCCACACCATTTTTTTTTTAAACTTTGGTGTGGGGTTCCCCTTAGAATCTATACCAGACCTGAAGAGCCAGGTATGGATTGAGGGGGGGACCCCGCGCTGTTTTTTTTTCCTGACTTTTCTATTGCTGACATTTTTTGTTTACATTTCAGCTCTCAGTGGGGTAGCTCAGTGACACCTTATGAGTCTTTGGTTGTTAAGGACGCGGTGGTCGGCTACCCGGCCCACTTCTGAACAACCAGCTATTCTTCACACAGAAATGGAATCATTCCGAAAATTTGGAATTGGTTAGAAAACGAATCAACGAAACAAATTTCAAACGAAACTCCCTACTATTCCAATCGGGGATTCGGATTCATCCAAATCTTTGATTAACCAAAAACTTGCCTGAATTTATATTCGGACCGAAACGAATCGCACACGTCTAGTTGGCCTATCTGGACAACGTTCTTCTAGCAAAATATATCAAATACATCTTCACAGAGCACACTGCTCCTTCGCCTTGTTTTCTCTCTTATATGTCATTGCTGGTCATGTGACTAGCGGAGGAGGAACAGCATCAGATCAATACATCTCAATCAATAAATCTATACGCCACCAATCACATCTGTGCGGGCGCAGAATGGAAGGCGATCTCTGTTCACGGATGGGATGTTGCTGTTAGGTGCATCAGATCAGTCGTGACAAATTGATTAAACAAACTCAGGGATTCGTTTTTTTGAAAATGACCCCCCAGCTCGGTGTCGGAGGCTGGGGCTGCAGGTTAAGTGCTTTCCGAATTAATCTAATTACCTGATTTAAAGGTTGCGTCACCTGTGGCTGATTGATAGAGCGCTCCGTGTACCGAGTGAAATACTGATCCCTCCGAGCCGCCAGCCGCTGACTGCAGAGTCAGCGTCAGGATTTTCTAGAGAATTTCCAGAGAAGAGAGCGTTGAATATACTAAAATAGGTATATACTAGAAATGTGTATATAGTACAGTGGTGCACGTACACTATACTACCAAAAGTCCTTAGTCCATAGGGTTCAGTATTGAGTTGGCCCCTCCCTTTGCAGCTTTAACAGCTTCAACTCTTCTGGGAAGGCTGTCCACAAGGTTTAGGAGTGTGTCTATGGGAATGTTTGACCATTCTTCCAGAAGAGCATTTATGAGGTCAGGCGCTGATGTTGGACAAGAAGGCCTGGCTCGCAGTCTTCGCTCTAATTCACCCCAAAGGTGTTCTATCAGGGTGAGGTCAGGACTCTGTGCAGGCCAGTCAAGTTCCTCCACCCTAAACTCGCTCATCCATGTCTTTATGGACCTTGCTTTGTGCAACAAAGCTAATAAAGGGTCTGGAGGATCTTAGTTATGAGGAAAGGTTGTGAGCACTGAACTTATTCTTGACTGGCCTTAGATGCTCATCTAATAGTTTCTTGAAACTATTGATGCTCCCCGCTGAGACCACCACCTGTGGAAGGGAATTCCACATCCTTGCCACTCTTACAGTAAAGAAGCCTCTACGTAGTTTAAGGTTAAACCTCTTTTCTTCTAATTTTAAAGAGTGGCCACGAGTCTTGTTAAACTCCCTTCTGCGAAAAAGTTTGATCCCTATTGTGGGGTCACCAGTATGGTATTTATAAATTGAAATCATATCCCCTCTCAAGCGTCCAGAGAGAATAAGTTCAGAGCTCACAACCTTTCCTCATAACTAAGATCCTCCAGACCCTTTATTAGCTTTGTTGCCCTTCTTTGTACTCGCTCCATTTCCAGTAAATCCTTCCTGAGGGACTGGTGCCCAGAACTGGACAGCATACTCCAGGTGCTGCCGGACCAGAGTCTTGTGAAATCAATTGACCTTGAGTCATTGAGAAGGTGATGAGCTACACCTGACTGAGTTTACAAGTCATTAATAGGAGGGGGTGATCCTTTTTTTCAATTCGGTGATTCTGTTTTTGAATGTATTTTATTTTTTGGTGGAACCCGCCATGCAGAGAGGTTTCCCTGCTCCTGTGTGAACTCAGGCTTAAAATCACTATGACAAGCCTGGGTTTACACAAGATAGGCGCGGGAAACCACATGCGATTCAGACAGGAAACGCATCACATTCCTGTTTGAATCGCATGCAATTCTTTGCGCTCCTTCATTTTGTATGGACACAATTCGCACTGCAAAATACTGGTACTCGGTATCAGCAACTGGACCAAAAGTATCGGTACTCTTGCTGGCCGATTATAAAAAAAGTTTATTGGTGCATCACTACTGGCAAAGTTTGCCTCCAGGACAGGAAGTGATAGAAAATCCAAAATTTCACCAGAACAGGAAGTAAGGGTAAATCATCCTAAGGGGACACCTGTTCCAGTGTCAGCTATCTAAGGCTTGGTTCTCACCTAACCATGCACGGCTGCATTCCCACACGTTGCGTGAAAGGCAGCCCATTCATTTAATTGGGCTGCCATATGCACAGGAAACATGGAAAAGTACTCCCTGACTCTTTTCTGAAAACGCACTGCACTGCTGTGGCACCATGTGGTTTGGCGCACGCATTTGCAGATACCTGCCTAAATGGCAATGAGTTTCTCTGCGTGTCGGAAAACCACATTCTTTTTGTGCACATTCCGGACACGCATAGATATGTACATAAGAAGGGAATGTGGGACTTTAAATGCGGCAATTGACTTGTGGAGGTAGAGTATTTAGTAAACATTTTTTATTTATAACAATATTAAAAAAAAATTCATATATATATATATATATATATATATATATATATATATATATATATACACACATGCACAATGGCAGAAACATAATGGATACATATATATTAGCTTAGCAGCACATAAGAGGTAGTAAATGTTAATAAATAAAATACAAGGTGTTTCATATTAGCTGGCATTAGTACACCATATGCAAAAGAGCTGCTATAAGATAGCTACACATACACATTGATAATTGCATAGTACTCAATGAATTGTAGATGTATAAAAAAGTATATATGGGCCAGTGAATATGTAATGAGCCAGACTTGTCTGAGCACCCCATGGAAACTCGACGCGTTTCATGGCTATATGCCATTCATCAGGAGTTGGGTACAGAAGTAAACTGTAAATATAAATAAATATGTAGTATTAGTAATTATGTTCTACCCCTTTAAAGTGAGAAAAGACCTCATGGGGAAAAAGATTTATACTCACATGTCGGCTAAAACACTGTGCTAGGCTAGCATCGAGGAGGATGGGGCCCCAAATGGTTGTCTGTTCCCGGAGCTGAGGCAAGAATACGCATAGATATGAACCCAGTCTAATGCCCCGTACACACGGTCGGATTTTCAGATGGAAAATGTCCGATCTGAGCGTGTTGTCGGAAATTCCGACCGTGTGTGGGCTCCATCGGACATTTTCCATCGAATTTTCCGACACACAAAGTTGGAGAGCAGGAGATAAAATTTTCCGACAACAAAATCCGTTGTCGGAAATTCCGATCGTGTGTACACAAATCCGACGGACAAAGTGCCACGCATGCTCAGAATAAATAAAGAGATAAAAGCTATTGGCCACTGCCCCGTTTATAGTCCCGACGTACGTGTTTTACGTCACCGCGTTCAGAATGATCGGATTTTCCGACAACTTTGTGCGACCGTGTGTATGCAAGACAAGTTTGAGCCAACATCCATCGGAAAAAATCCTAGGATTTTGTTGTCGGAATGTCCGAACAAAGTCCGACCGTGTGTACGGGGCATAAGAGGGGGCTTCCCTCTCACTTCCTCAGATTTTGGCTTTAGCAGCCCTAAATAAAACATTTGCTCCAAGCGGGATGAGATGAAGACGCCAGCAGCTCGTAAAGCAGCTAAAATCCCAGCGGCGTTTCCTGATGAATGTTTTTTTTTGTGCTTAACACAACACAACGCTCACACAATGACAACCCCATTAATGAGCGTTCAGCCGAATATTTTTTTATTTTATTTATACAGACGAATCATTGATTACACTACCGGTGACTCCATTACGGGCGAACGCGCGGCACTGACAATGATGGTATAGAAGATAAATTACACATTTATTGATTGGGTGTCATTAGAGGAAAGCTGGACGGTCTGAGAACAGCCGCAGATTAAGGCCACAGGCCAATTCCATTCATAGGACGCCCACTCCTTCCTCTTCCTCCACTCCTATCCCATATCATGCAGCAAAAGCCAGGGGCATTATGGGAGAGGTACAATTCAGAGGTCAGATGCAAGACCTCTGGGAGAGCAGCCAAAGCCAGGGGCATGATGGGAGGGATATAGGTCAGAGGTCAAATGCAAGACCTCTGGGAGAGCAGCCAAAGCCAGGGGCATTATGGGCGAGATACAGGAGGTCAGAGGTCAAATGTAAGACACTGGATGTACTAGGTTCTGACGAAGACAGGAAGTGTCAAGGGAAGGCAGGTGGAAGAAAGGTTAACCAGTTACTGTTTTATTTTTGCAAATTATTATTTTCTGCAGAAATAACGCAAACCCAATCAATAAAATCTAATCTAACCCTTGTAGCGCCCTCCTCTACTTAGGCTGCTCAGTTAAATGTAGTTTTTGGCTTCCCTGTAGTCAATGAAGAAGCAATTGATTGTTTTAGTCTGGTCAGGGTTTCTCAAGCTGGGTGTTTGATTTCCCTCAACTGCTTCTGGAAGAAGCCTCCAGAATATAGGGGAGAGAGGGTCAAATGACCAGCATTAATCTTTATCATGCTCCAGCCAATCCTTTGAAGGAGGCATCCAAAAAGGTGGCTGGTGATAAATGTTTTGGAGGCCTTTCCTCTCCTGGGAGGGTTCCAGTTCTTCAGGGGCTTCTGCCCCTAGAAGAGAGATACTGAGACAATAGATTGCAGTCTGGGCCTCATCAGGAGCTGGGCTGAGGGCCTGGAGGAGATTGCTAATGGAGTTTTTTTTTCTAGACAGCACTTTTCTGAAGTCCTGGCCTGGAGCAGGATCTTTTATTTCCCTCACTTAGGATCTACCTGTGGATGCTGGCAGGGGCTTATCTACTGCGAGGCAAATAAGGCGTTTGCCTTGGGTGGCATTTTTCAGGGGGTTGGCACCTCCCCCAGGCAGAAGAGACACTACTAGCCAGGGTTGTCACTACAGGGGTGCGGACCAGGGTGGCAACCGCTAAAGGGGTGACACCAGGGGCGGCCATGGACTGACCGTTCGGTGAATAGGGAGCAAAGTGGAGGCAGGAGGCAGCGGTGGCTGCAGCCTCAGATCCCGGAAGTAGCTCACTTGGCAGAGCAGGTCGGAGTCCCAGGCTGTGATCATGCTTCAGCAGCCTCGCTACACACAGCTGGTATAGAGGAGCCGGTGGACTGCGGGAAGTCTGGTGTAGTTTTTTTTTGGGGGGGGGGTGGAAGAACCTCCCGGTGTAGTATGGGGAGATACGGGAGTCTCCTCTCTGTCACCCCCTTCTACGGGAGTCTCCTCTCTGTCACCCCCCTCTCTCTCTCATGGTATGCGGTCTCTATCTGCTGGGCTGCCTGTTTGTCTACACAGCTGGGAGTTGCAATGCACACCGGGTACCCTCCCTCTGTCCTGGTTGGGCACTGGGGATTCGGTGGGTGATCACCTGATGTGCATCGGCGCCACGCCCCATGCATCACGTCTTGCGGGCGTCATGGCCTCTGACGCGCTGTCTATCTGGCTGGTACATGAGAGTGGCAGCTGGGCGCCAATGGTGGACAATTGTTGCCGCTGTGGCAAGGTGCCTCTCCTAAGTTTTCCACCCCCCATTGGGATTCTATGTCCACACTTTTGCTTTTTCGGGCACACTGCACACTACATTTTGGAGCACAGCTCCGTGCAACAACATTAGGTAATCATCTTGGTGGTCTCTCCTTTTACCAACAAGGCTTTTCTCACTACTTTGTTCTTAGTTTTATTTTTTGTCCCTTTTTGGGAATTGCATGGGTTGCATGCAATATTTTACTATGTTCTTGACCAGGGATTCTCAAACTACGGCCCTCCAGCTGTTGCGGAACTACACATCCCATGAGGCATTGTAGAACTCTGACATTCACAGACATGGCTAGGCATGATGGGAATTGTAGTTCTTGAACAACTGGAGGGCCATAGTTTGAAGACCCTTGTTCTTGACCCTTCTTTCTTCTTTCGAATTTCCAAAAAAAGCAAAAAAATGGACGAAACGAAAACAAACAAATTTTTTGTCAATGCACAGGTCTAGTGTGGGATTCATTTCTGGTTTCTTACAATGGTCTCTCTCTTTGGCTAGAGCAGGTGATTTCCAATTTTTTCATCTAGAACTGTTTACTGACACGACGGGCCCTGCTGGTTATGGAACCTACTGTCAGGGTCGTTGAAGTGCTGAGAGTTGGTTGGTTTAGTGCGTAATTTGGCTGTTTGGGAACTGTTTTCCCATTGTACTGTCCATGGAATTGTGCACGTCCGTCTCATTTCCAGTGGGACAGATTCCATCAGTTGGCACTGGAAGCGGAGCAGCTCAGAATTCCATGTCCCAAGCAGCTGTGCAGCATTGCATTGTTGCTTTCAAGTTCTCAATTCGTCATTCAGTATGTGCATCCACTTGGTCCTCATACTGCAGACTCAGGAATGGAGCGATCTGGTGAATGAAAATGGGGGGTGTTCTCGCAAGGACGGTGATGTACACGTGGTTCTTCCACCTATGAGGTTGCCTTGTTCTGGGCCGTCTTTGTACTGGCGTTTTTGTGGGGCTTTTCGGGTGGGGGAGTTAGTAAGCCGCGAGGGTGGTTTGAGCGTACAGGATGTGTGGTTACGGGACACTACATTGGGTATTCTGTTAAGAAAATCTAACACTGATCAGTCGAGGAGGGGTTCTTGGATTCAGTTGTGGTGGTTCCCTCTTCTCCAGTTTGCCCTATCCGGGCTGTGGTTTTTTTTTTCACATTTTTGGCAAAATCTTCCAGGAGTTTTCTTTATGCATGTGGATGGGACAGCAATGCCTCGATTACAGTTTAGGGCGGTGTTCAAGAAATGCCTGTTGTCCGCTGGTTGGATTGAGAGACAACTGTTCTTCTCATTACTTTCGGATTGGGGTGGCAATGGAGGCAGTCCGATGGGGACTTAATGAACAGGTCATTCAGAGCTTTGAGCAGTGGGAATCAGTCATATTTTGGTAATATGTGCACCCTCATTTATTATAACTTATGAGGTTTGCTATCTGTTGGGTTGGGCTAAGTTGTGTGGTCCCATATAGTTGCCAGGTCTGCGTGGCTCGCTCTGTTGAAAAGATCAACAAAGCCAGGATAAAGGTGAACTAGGAGGTAGCAAGCTTTTTTTTTTTTTTTGTCCGAAATGGGGACCTGGCAATGCGTCATCGAGAGCTGGAGGATGAGACCTGGTGATATCTGAGAAGAGATTGCGTGCATCTGAATGCCATCGGCATTGATTTATGACATCTGGGATTGCAGGAGGGTATTCAGCCGTCTTGCTGGTTTGGGGTGTCACGCTCGTGTGCTGTGGCAGGGGGTCTATTGGGTCTTTGAAGGCGGTGCTGGTTAAATAATTGTGGAAAATTGTGGGTTGGGCCCATCTGAGGTATGGGTGTCCCTTCCTAACAATACGGTGGTAACATTGGGGTATTAATTAGGTTGTATCCAGGGGCGTAACTAGAAATAGCAGGGCCCCATAGCAAAATGTTGTATGGGGCCCCCCCCACAGCTGCCCTAGTGTCAATGCAACATGACCTGTGCCACATACAGCGTGACCTGTGCCCAATGCAGCGTGACCTGTGCCCAATACAGCATGACCTGTGCCCAATACAGCGTGACCTGTGCCCAATACAGCCTGGTCTGCCTGTGCCCCATACAGCCCCACCTATGCAGAGGAACAGGCAAGCCACATGGATCAGCAGAGAGCGGGATTGCCCGCTGTAATAGCTTTCATTTGAATTTCCTGTCTTCCCGGGGCTCATCGTCACATAGCCCCACCTCTTGGCCCGACACCTTTGATGACGTCACATGTCCCGCATTGGATCGGCGTTCTGTCTATCAAAGGTACCGGGCCAAAAGGTGGAGCTATGTGACGTGAGCCCTGGGAACACTGGAAGTTCTAATGAAAGCTCTTACATCGGGCAATTCAGCTCTCTGCTGATACGGACAGCTCACCTCTTCCTTTCCTCTCTCTTCCCCTGGCTGGGAGACTGTGCCGGCGGTGCTCTTATCCTCACTGGGCCCCACTCGGCTGCAGGCCCCATAGCACCCGCATGGGTCACTATGGTGGTAGTTACGCCCCTGGTTGTATCTTGTAGTAAGTAAGTGGTTAATTGTCCCTGAGCCTGTGTAGTTGCGGCTGGGGGCCTTTGATTGGGTGGCATATACAACTGGTTAATCGTGAGTATATAGGCCTTCAAAGACCTTAGACCGGGCATAAGGTGAGGTTGGTTTATTTGTTATGCATTGACTGTGTTATATGCATTAAACTTGTTTATACTGGAATAGATAGAGTGTTATCCTTATCACACTGAAATCATCTATAATATAGAACATCCTTCATTTATAATATAAAAGGATCAGATTAAATATATAAATGTGGTTCAATCACCAGAATATTGAAGAGGAATGAGAATAGCAAGGCTTCTATACTATATCCATTCATTTCTTCATTGATGACCCGTGGGCCCATTAGCCTGTAGAGGAAACACCAAGAATCCCGTTGTCATTTTATTATCTATCCTGAATTTAATTTATTTTTAGAGAGAGCAGATTATTGCTAACGGGTGGTAATTGTCTACTTTTCTGCTCCATGCATAGTCAACAAAAGCTTGGAGGTGGAATCTGAGAAATCTGTGAAATAATAAACTTAAAATTAAAGTGCATGTTTAGCCAAAACTTTAACTTGTAGAGCAACCACCCTGCAGGAGCTGCTTGGTTGATTGGGTTCTCTGTTCTGCCTTGACACACCTGCATGCACTTATAGGAACACAAGTAGACCCCTTTCACAGGAGCGCACTCTTCAGGTCTGCCTGTCAGTTTTTCAGTCAGACACTCTATTCTCCTCTATGGATTTGTTGGTTTATGCCTGCGTACATCCAGTTGGTTCAAATCCCAACATGGGTTTCCTCTGGGTACTCTGGTTTCCACCCACACTACAAAGACATGCTGGGGAAGTTAACTGGTTCCTGCCTAAATTGGCCCTAGTATATGTACAGTGCATCTGGAAAGTATTCACAGCACTTCACTTTTTTCCACATTTTGTTATGTTACAGCCTTCTTACAAAATGGATTCATTATTTTCCTGAAAATTCTACAAACAATACCCCATAATGACAACATGAAAGAAGCCTCGAGTCTTTTTGAATATGACGCTACAAGCTTGGCACACCTATTTTTGGACAGTTTCTACCATTCTTCTTTGCAGGACCTCTCAAGCTCCATCAGGTTGGATGGGGAGCGTCGGTGCACAGCCATTATCAGATCTCTCCATAGATATTCAATTGTGTTCAAGTTTGGGCTCTGGCTGGACCACGCTCAGACATTGGGAGTTCATGTCGCATGACATTTGAAAATCGATGTTTCCCTATGGGATCCATCTTAACTGGTCCGACACAAGTTGGTCCGACTTTGAAAATGCTCCCTGCACTACTTTGGTCCCACTTTGATCCTACTTCAGGCCATTGATTATCACTGAAGTCGGATCGCTGTCTTAACTGACCCAACTTTGGAATGCGACTTGTGTTCTGAGGATCTTGAAGGGGAACACCACGCCAAATAAAAAAAAAAAAACGGCATGGGTTTCCCCTCCAAGAGCATTCCAGGCCCTTTGGTCTGTTATGGATTTTCAGGGGAACCCCCCATGCCGAAAAAACGGCATTGGATTCCCCCAAAATCCATACCAGACCCTTATCCGAGCACACAGCCCAGCAGGTCAGGAAAGGGGGTGGGGACGCTGGCCGGTGGTTGTGGGGGTCTGCGGGCGGGGGGGCTTATCAGAATCTGGAAGACCCCTTTAACAAGGGGGCCCCCAGATTCTGGCCCCCACCCTATGTGAATGAGTATGGGGTACATTGTACCCCTACCCATTCACCTAAAAAAATGTCAAAAATAAAACACATTACACATATTTTTTAGGCAATTTATTAAGGCAGCTCCGTCGTCTCTTCTGATCTCTTCTCCCCTCTCCGGGTCTTCTCCGCTGATGTCTTCTAGCCCTCTCTGGTTCTTCTCCCTCTGTCCGCTGTCTTCTGCCTAAGCTGGGTCTACTCCGCTATCTTCTCGCTCTTTTGCTGGGTCTTCTCCACTGTCTTCTTCCTCTGTTCTTCTTCCAATGTTGACTCAACGCTCTCTCCCGCTCTAATGCTGGGTGCGCGGTATGCCACTACTTAAATTGGCATGGGGCGGGGTCACCAGAGGCCCGCCTCTTATGATCACCGCCCCATCATGCCCCAGGTGGTGACATCATAAGGGGCGGGGCCTCTGGCTGACTTCACCCTGTGACCCCGCCCCATGCCAATATAATTAGTGGCAGACCGAGCACCCAGCAGTTGAGCGGGAGAGAGCGTCGAGTCAACATCGGAAGAAGAACAGAGGCAGAAGACAGCGGAGAAGACCCAGCAAAAGAGCGAGAAGACCCAGCAAAAGAGCAGGAAGACAGCGGAGAAGACCCGGCAGAAGACAGCGGACGGAGGGAGAAGAACCGGAGAAGGCTAGAAGACATCAGCGTTGAAGAACCGGAGAGGGGAGAAGAACCGACAAAGGGAGAAGACAGCAGCAGAGGAGGCAGAAGAGGTAGAGAGGGGAGAAGAAGTCGGAAGAGACCCCGGAGCTGCCTTAATAAATTACTTTAACACCCTGTGTGCTGTGTTTTATTTTTGACACTTTTTTCAGGTGAATGCGTAGAGGTACAATGTACCCCCATACTCATTCACATAGGGTGGGGGGCCGGAATACGGGGGCTCCCTTGTTAAAGGGGGCTTCCAGATTCCGATAAGCTCCCCGCCAGCAGACCCCGACAACCACTGGCCATGGTTGTCAGGAAGAGGCCCTTGTCCCCATCAACATAGGGGCAAGGTGCTTTGGGGGGGGGGTGCAGGGTCCCCCCAAACCACCCAACCCCTCAGGGCATGTGGCCTGGTATGGTTCAGGAGGGGGGCGCTCGCTCGTCCCCACCCCGTTTCCTGACCTGCCTGGCTGCGTGCTTGGATAAGGGTCTGGTATGGATTTTGGGGGGACCCCACGCCGTTTTTCGGCGTGGGGGTTCCCCTTAAAATCCATACCAGACCGAAGGGCCTGGTATGCTCTTGGAGGGAAAACCCATGCTGTTTTTTTTTTAACATTTTACGTGGAGTTCCCCCCTAAAGATTCATACCAGACACAGTGCCTGGTATTGTCGAGGATCAAAGTCGGTTCCCTGTTCATTGAAGTCGGACTTCAAGTCGCAGGGCAAAGTCGGATCCAAAGTGGTATGACTGTCGTGTTGTACCAGTGTGAATCCGGCCTGGATGATCAGTTGAAACAGGAGGCACCTAAGCTCAATTTTGAGTGTCATGGCAAAGGCTGTGATACTTATGTACATGGGATTTTTTTCGTTTTCTATTTTTAATAAATTTGCAAAGATTTCAAACAAACTTCTATCACGTTGTCATTATGGGGTATTGTTTGTAGAATTTTGAGGAAAATAATGAATTGAATTAATTTTGGAATAAGGCTGTAACATTACAAAATTTGGAAAAAGTGAAGCGCTGTGAATACTTTCCGGATGCACTATATGTATGAATGCAAGTAATGGGCCTTAGACTGTAACCTCCTTTAGAGCAGGGACTGATGTGCTTGTACAATATATAAATATAGAGCGCTGTGTAAATTGACGACACTATATTGCCGGACAACGGACAACTATAATCACAGGTTCAAATCCCTCTATGGCCGGCCTTAGAATAGAGTTCCGTAGCACTAGACTGAAATTAACTCGTTAACCAGCAAAGCCAGCAATAAACAGTGCATAAAAGCAATCGCTGCAGTGTAGCTAAGAATAGTTTAACTGATTTAGCATGCACTCTAGGAGAATGGCAAGGATATGGAGCTCTTAAAGTGGTTGTAAACCTCAGACATGAAATATGAACAAAGCATATCCCTCTAGAGCAGTGGTTCTTAACCTGGGGGTCGAATCCCGATTTGCCAGGGGTCACCGAATCCTGGGCTGTGCCCAAAGCCCGCACGGCTCTCCCAGCTGCCCAGCAGGGCTGTCCCTGGAGCCCGCAGCCGCCCACCCAGCCTCTTCAGTTCAAGGCATAGCTGGAGGACAGAGACTAGAGGTCAGCTGACTGGTGAGGAATGTGAAGTGGGAGAGGCTGGAGGAGACCCTATCTCCTGATTTCGGCATAGGTGTCACTGCTGCGAGACACCATAAAGTCGGAGACACAGTGAAGCCGGAGACACAGTGAGTAACACTACCTGTGATTATAGTTGCCATTAAAAGTCCCTACTACAGTTCTCAGATCAGCAGATGTCCTTGATCAAGAGCACCTTAATTGACTGATCAGAACTCCCCCCAGCATTGCCACTCATCCCACCCCCCCCCCCCACCCCCATCAAAGAATAAGAGAAGGAATAAAAATAGAGAATACATGGAAGGGCGCAGAAAAAGGGGGGGGCAAAGAAAAAGGGAGAGGAAAGAATAAGAGAAAGGACAAGAAAGACGGCTAGAGAGAGGGATGGTGGGAAAAAAACCAAGAAATTAGGATAGAGAGAGATAAAAGGGAAAGAAAGGAGAACAGAGAGAAAGAGTGGTACATCCTAAAATGTACCATAAGGGGTTTTAATATTGTAAGAGTGGAAGGGACTCAGGGAGCGCTAAATGTCCGCGGGTTGGGGCGCAAATTACTTGTCTTGCCTTGGGTGCTGACAACCCACGCAACGAAAATAACTTTACCGTTAGGGGTCCACACAACTTGGGAAATTTTATCAAGGGGTCACGGCACTAGTAGGGTTGAGAACCACTGCTCTAGAGTCTATAGCGTGTACTTGTCTCAGTCCGGAGCGCTAAGTGTCAGTTCTGTCTGCTGCCTCCTTCCTCTGCTATCAGCATGAGTCACTTCTGACAAGTTTTCCTGACACCAAAAGAAAAAAGGTGACAGGGGGGGGCCTCCAGCTGAGTGACAGCCTCAGCTCTGTTCCTGTGAGCTGTGTGGAGGGGGGTGTGTCCCTTCCCTCCAATCAGCTGTCAAAGCTCTCCTCACTGAACTCTGCAGAGTGTGAATCCGGCTCTCCTCCCCCCTTTTTTTTAACTCTCTAATAGTTCTTTACAGGGCTTTTTTTCAGGGGGAACTTGGTGGAACTCAGTTCCACCACCTCTGGCTCAGACCCTTTGGTGCCTACTCACCACAATCACTTGTAAACACAGAAGTCAGAAGACAGGTCTGCACTCTGTGTGTAACCCCCATGAACTCTGCACTCTGTATGTAATGCATTCCTGATATTTAATGCCCCTTTAAGACCCTTCTACTGTTTGTGAAATATGACCACACCCACTATTTGATGTGATTTGGAGGGTGTGTGTGGGGGGAGGGGTTTTGGGGGGTCGTGGTTGAGTTCCAGCACCTATTGTTTGAGAAAAAAAGCCCTGGTTCTTTAACTCTCTAATATATAACTCTCTATCTCTATAATTTAGCTTTGAACTTTGGGCTGCAGATAAACAGATACTACTTATGTAGGAGGATTTGCTTCATCTCAGTGTATCACCTGAGACCAGTCACTTAACTGGGTATATCGAAGGGTTCACAACCACTTTAATGTAAGTAGCAGACAAAGATCTCTGTGGAGCAGCTATGGGGAAGGTAGTCCCTAGATAGGACTAGCTATCTCTTTAGCCGGCTAGCATTAGGGCCCAGTTTTGCCGGTGGTGTACGGTCCCAGTAAAACCTGCAAGCATAAAATAAGGCTACTAGATGGCTGTATGGTCAATTTGTAATGGGCTCAGTCTCTTGCAGCAGATGGTAAATCACCGCAGCGGCAGCTCACCAGTTCCAGCAATCGTGCGGCTCACAATTTGGTCACCTACAGCGATCAGTCCTCCCTCCACTCTGCACCCAGGTAACTCCAGCTGTCAGCACACCTGGACTCAGCACAGAGTTTTCCACTACTGGCTTTTTTTTCTGAAAATGCCAGTACCATGGCTCTGTTGTTCCAATATTTATATTCATTAACCCGGTGGAGGTATGCAGATAAGAATTTTTACCTTTCCTTAAACTTTTCTGATGTGCATACAGCAGACATCCCAACAGAGGAGGAGAACAGGGAGCTGGAGAAGAACAGAGGGTGGGGTGAAGGACACGGAGGGGAGCCGTAGAAGAACGGGGGGGGGGGGAGAAGAACAGGGGGGGGTAGAAGGACACAGTGGGGGGCTGGAGGAGGAGGATACAGGGAACGGGATGATCGGAGCAGCAGGAGGGACAGCTGTGATCACTGATCTCCCTGTATAGCTTTTTAGCCGTCAGCCGCGGGAGGGAGAGGAGGAGAAACGACTGTCAGCTATACAGGGAGATGAGTGTTCACAGAAGTCCTTCCTGCTGCACCGATCATCCCTGACTGTGAACCAGGGGACCATCCAGGATCAGCCCCACAGCCGGGATATGGGGCAGCACCTGCGGGTGTCCGGGAGCCACCCCGGAAATGCGGGAGGCTCCCGCACCTCGCGGGAGACTTGGGATGCCTGGCATACAGGCTCTGGCTTAGAAAGCATTCAGGCCCACGGGTCAGCATTACAGCCAGGTAAAGAGCATTTTTAGAATGTTAGCAATGATTCCTCCCTCATATCTATCATTAAATAATCAACTACTTACAGTCTTCCCGACGTCGTTGTACGTCGGCTGTTTGAAGTGGAATACCATAGATAGCTGCCATAACCTTGGTATCCTCTGCAACATCGGGCGGTCCGCTTTCAGATAAAAGTGGTCTCTGCAGCAGGTTCGCTCCCGCCGCGCTTCGGTCGTCTCCACCACTTACCGGAGCTGTTGGTAGCGGCGGAGATGATCGCGTCCTTCCCCCTGAGAGGCCTGGAGCCGAGTGAGGGAATGATGCCCCCCCCACTCGGCTCTATAACATTGGATGGTGGAAGCAATCTCAAACGTCACTTCCGCCCAATGTTCTTAAAAGGGAATTTTTTTTTGTTTGTAAAAAAAAAAAAGAAAAAAAAAAAGACATTTTTATTTGCATTTTAGTGTGAATGTGTGATCTGAGGTCTTTTTGACCCCAGATCTCACATTAAAGAGGTCCTGTCATGTTTTTTTTCTATTACAAGGGATGTTTTTTTAAAGTGACGCAAAAATGTTTTTTTAAAAGGACAGTGTAAAAAAAAACAAAAAACGCACTCCCGAACCTTGCATTCTGAGCGCAACACACTCCTTGACCCTGAATTCTGAGCGCAACGCACTTCTGAACCCTGCATTCTGTGCGGAACACACTCCTTAACCCTGCATTCTGAGTGCAACGCTCTCCTGAACCCTGCATTCTGAACGCAACGCACTTCTGAACCCTGCATTCTGTGCACAACGCACTCCTGAACTCTGCATTCTAAGTGCAATGCTCTCCTGAACCCTGTATTCTGAGCGCGAAACACACTCCTTAACCTTGAATTCTGAGCGCAACGCACTTCTGAATCCTGTATATTGTGCGCAACGCACTCCTTAACCCTGCAATGTGAGCGCAACGCACTCCTTAACCCTGCATTCTGAGCGCAACGTACTCCTTAACCCTGCATTCTGAGCGCAACGCACTCCTTAACCCTGCATTTTGAGCGTAATACACTCATAATCCCTGCATTCTGAGCATAATGCCTCCTTATACCTTCATTCTGAGTGCAAAGCACTCCTTAACCCTGCATTCTGAGCGCAACGCACTCCTTAACCCTGCATTCTGAGCATAAAAAACTCATAATCCCTGCATTCTGAGCATAATGCCCTCCTTAAACCTGCATTCTGAGTGCAACGCACTCCTTAACCCTGCATTCAGAGCGTAATACACTCATAATCCCTGCATTCTGAGCGTAATGCACTCCTTAAACCTGCATTCTGAGTGCAACGCATGCCTTAACCCTGCATTCTGAGCGCAACGTACTTCTTAACCCTGCATTCTGAGCGTAATACACTCATAATCCCTGCATTCTGAGCGTAATGCACTCCTTAAACCTGCATTCTGAGTGCAATGCATGCCTTAACCCTGCATTCTGAGCGCAACGCACTTCTTAACCCTGCATTCTGAGCTTAATACACTCATAATCCCTGCATTCTGAGCGTAATGCACTCTTTAAACCTGCATTCTGAGTGCAACGCATGCCTTAACCCTGCATTCTGAGTGCAACCCACTCCTTAACCCTGCATTCTGAGCGTAATACACTAAAAATCCCTGCATTCTGAGCGTAATGCACTGGTGAACCCTGCATTCTCTGCATAATGCACTCCTAAACCCTGCACTCTCTTGTAATACTTATTTTATTTTTGTTTTGAGTAAAAATATTTTATCAAAAAATAAAAGGTCGGTCTCACTGTCTTTTTTTGGGGGGGGGGGGGGACTGTGCACAGTGAAGCTCACCCTTCCCCAGTTTGTGCCCCTAATGGTGGCCATACACATAATAATCTGATCAAACAGCTCTTCACAGAATCGGATGATGTGATCAAATCTATTAATTATTGAAAAGATACATAGTGTGTTATTGATTTGAGCAAAACCAATTCATTCTGTTGAAATTATTCTGATCAGTCCGGATGGAAAATCCAATCGTAGGAAAGTAGATAGATCCATATGATCATTAAGTGTATTGCAACAAACAATCTTTTTGGACTTCCAATTGTATTTTTCTCCCAGAGATTAAGTGAATACAATCGTATATAAGATTGTTTCATGTATGGCCACCATTAGGCACCAGGAGGGAGGCAGTCAGCAATGGATGTCAGTGCCAGGATAGAGATCATGATTAAGCCCCAATGGCCGGGGGCAGGGCTAAAGAGGAGGTCATGGCTGGGGCTGTTCACATTTATTTTTACATGTTGAGTTAGTGGTGTCTCTCATCCCCTCAGGAACACCACTTGGTCCAGCGCTGTTGTCCCAAGAGTTGACTCTTCGCTGGGCTTTGGCTCTCTGGCGCCCCCCGTCTTGGGTTTGGGAGCTGGCTGTGACTTCCTGAAGCCTGAATGGGAGCTTTTACATTGTTTTTTTTTTTTTTTTTTTTTTAAATTCAACTTTATTGCAATCACAAAGGGTTTAACAAGCCCCCATGTGATAGCTTTGGGCAGTGACAGGTCCTCCCTATGGAGACATCAGGGGTCTCTCATTTTCTGGCTTTTGCAGCCAGAGAAGCAGCTAACCAAACACAATCTATGCTTGGTTAGTTGCTTTGGAGGGCAAGGGAAACATTAGACCCCCTGATTTCTCCCCTGCCCTCCAAAGCAACTAACCCTAGCACAGATTGTGCTTTGTTAGCTGCTTCCCTGGCTGCAGCAGCTGTGAGACTGGTCTTGCAGCCTTCTGGGACGTGTGATGTGTCCTGAGAGGCTGCGGGTGGAATGAGGGAGGGGAGGCCCAAGTTTTTGGCAAGCTGGGTTGGGTGCCATTCAGAAGGAATAACACCACATTGGACCAATGCATATAACAAAGCAAACAGAATATTGGCATGCATTAAAAGGGGGATCAACGCAAGAGATAAAACGATAATTCTCCCGCTCTACAAGACTCTGGTCCGGCCGCACCTGGAGTATGCTGTCCAGTTCTGGGCACCAGTCCTCAGGTAGGATGTGCTGGAAATGGAGCGAGTACAAAGAAGGGCAACAAAGCTAATAAAGGGTCTGGAGGATATTAGTTATGAGGAAAGGTTGTGAGCACTGAACTTATTCTCTCTGGAGAAGAGACGCTTGAGAGGGGATATGATTTCAATTAACAAATACCGGACTGGTGACCCCACAATAGGGATAAAAACTTTTTCGCAGAAGAGAGTTTAATAAGACTCGTGGCCGCTCATTACAATTAGAAGAAAAGAGGTTTAACCTTAAACTACGTAGAGGGTTCTTTACTGTAAGAGTGGCAAGGATGTGGAATTCCCTTCCACAGGCGGTGGTCTCAGCGGGGAGCATTGATAGCTTCAAGAAACTATTAGATAATCACCTGAATGACCGCAACATACAGGGATATATAATGTAATACTGACACATAATCACACACATAGGTTGGACTTGATGGACTTTTGTCTTTTTTCAACCTCACCTACTATGTAACTATGTAACAATCTTACCAAAAGAGCTCCCCGAGAGATACAAGAGACTGTCAAGTGGTTCAAAAGAGCACCTGTCACTAACTGCTAAGGCCTGAGCACTATCACAAGATGGAAGAGGTACGTCATCACTCCCTCTAAACCAGGCTTTCTCAACCTTTTAACCCTAGAGAAACCCCAAAAATAATTTTCATGTCTCGAGTAAACCTTACTAAAATCAAATCATCAGGGCTCAATAGGAACAATGCTCCTTATATTAATGGTCAATAGGAAGAATGTCCCCCTTAAAGTGGTGTTTAGAATGCCACCCTTAAAGAGAGCTAAAAATATATTTGGTGTCATGCTGTTGGCTTTGCTAAGTGGTGCTGAACCTTGAACTCTGTAGGCACCATCAAATAGGTGGTTCATCAGCCACAGCTCAAGGAACCCCTAGCAACCTCTGGGTGGAACCCTGGTTGAGAATGGCTGCTCTAAACTCTGGCACCAGCCTACACCGGGTATTTAGGTGGCTACTGAGAAAAGGGAGTATCGGGGGAGCAATGAAGAGGTGAGTATAAGGGACCCTATATTGTCAAAACTATTGGGACGCCTGCCTTTACACGCACATGAACTTTAATGGCATCCCAGTCTTAGTCCGTGGGGTTAGATATTGAGTTGGTCCACCCTTTGCAGCTATAACAGCTTCAACTCTTCTGGGAAGGCTGTCCACAAGGTTTAGGAGTGTGTCTATGGGAATGTTTGACCATTCTTCCAGAAGCGCATTTGTGAGGTCAGGGACTGCTGTTGGACGAGAAGGCCTGGCCTTCTTGTCCAACAGCAGTCCCTGACCTCACAAATACGCTTCTGGAAGAATGGTCAAACATTCTCATAGACACCCTCCTAAATCTTCCCAGAAGAGGTGAAGCTGTTATAGCTGCAAAGGGTGGGCCAACTCAATATTGGACCCTACTGACTAAGACTGGGATGGCATAAAAGTTAATGTGCGTGTAAAGGCAGGTGTCCCAATACTTTTGACAATATAGTGTAGTTGTTGGGAGGGAAGGGAATTTTTACAGAGATGCCGTGACTTTGTCCTGAAAAGGATGATGACAGGGTCTCTTTAATTCCATTGACGAAAAACTGAAATACCAGTCTTGGGTGGAATGAGCATTGAGATAATTTAGGGAACACAATGGCAAATGATTTACCAATATGACGGCACATAAATATCCCTGGATAGCTGCGCCAAGCACTTTTTTATTCCTGTTTAATACACAGAGGATTATATCAAATATAAATGTACCCGGCTTCTCTTTAATCATTCACACTGAGAGGACGATCGTCATTTTTTTTAATGACATTCAGCGGCAGAGATCTGAATCAGCATTATATAAATATAAGCAGCAATGTGCCACCGATAAATGTGTCTGAGCCTTACCTGGAACAATAAACAGGATAAATTACACCGCATGCATTTACATTGTCCTCTGACTGCACTCTCTGTCTGGGGGTCAGAGGTCAGGGGCAGGGGCTTTGTTCTGACAAAATAGGATTTCCAATAAACTAGAGGAAGGAGATAGAGAGGTCAGGCCTGAGTCCGGGATGAGCAAGATCAATCTACAGTGATCTTATTGCCAGGAGTATAATAGAAAGTGCGACCTGTGGGTGAATAATATCTTTCTATTTAATGCATTTATATAGAGCCCCAGTACTGTACAAGAACAACGGGCATTAAGGGGTTACAACCTGAGCTGCTGGAGGACCTCACTGTTTGCATATGTATGTCAGACCTACATTCTTTTTTTTAAATGTAACTTTATTGCTATCACAAAGGGGCTAACAAGCCCACTTGTGATAGCTTTGGGCAGTGACAGGTCTTCCTTATGGAGACCAGAGAATGATAGACCCCTGATGTCTCCATAAGGAAGACCTGTCACTGCCCAAAGCTTTTGCTTTTGCAGCCAGAGAAGCAACTAACCAAGTACAATCTATTAGGGGTCTTTTAGACACCTGATGTCTCCCCCGATCTCCAAAACAACTAACAAAGCACAGATTGTTCTTGATTAAGCTGCTTCCCTGGCTGCAACAGCCAGGGAATGATAGACCCCTGATGTCTCCATAAAGGCACCTGGCAACAGCCAGGGAATGATAGACCCCTGATGTCTTCATAAAGGCAACAGGCAACAGCCTGGGAATGATAGACCCCTGATGTCTTCATAAAGGCAACAGGCAACAGCCTGGGAATGATAGACCCCTGATGTCTCCATAAAGGCAACCCGCAACAGCCTGGGAATGATAGACCCCTGATGTCTCCATAAAGGCAACCCACAACAGCCTGGGAATGATAGACCCCAGATGTCTCCAAAAAATGGAACCCACAACAGCCTGGGAATGATAGACCCCTGATGTCTCCATAATGGTAACCCACAACAGCCTAGGAATGATAGCCCCCAGATGTCTCCAAAAAATGGAACCCGCAACAGCCTGGGAATGATAGACCCCTGATGTCTCCATAATGGCAACCTGCAACAGCCAGGGAATGATAGACCACTGATGTCTATATAATGGTAACCTGCAACAGCCAGTGAATGACAGACCCCTGATGTCTCCCTAAAGGCAACCCACAACAGTCAGGGAATGAAAGACCCCTGATCTCTCTGTAAAGGTAACCCACAACAGCCTGGGAATGATAGACCCCAGATGTCTCCAAAAAATGAAACCCGCAGTACCAGCAACAGCGTGGGAATGATAGACCCCTGATGTCTCCATAAAGGCAACCCACAACAGTCTGGGAATGATAGACCCCAGATGTCTCCAAAAAATGGAACCCACAACAGCCTGGGAATAATAGACCCCTGATGTCTCCAAAAAATGGAACCCGCAACAGCCTGGGAATGATAGACCCCTGATGACTCCATAATGGCAACCTGCAACAGCCCGGGAATGATAGACCACTGATGTCTCCATAATGGCAACCCGCAACAGCCAGGGAATGATAGACGCCTGATATCTCCATAAAGGCAACCCACAACAGCCTGGAAATGATAGAACCCAGATGACTCCAAAAAATGGAACCCGCAATAGCCAGGGAATGATAGACGCCTGATGTCTCCATAAAGGCAATCCGCAGTAGCCTGGGAATGATGGCTTTGAAACCTGGAAGTGATGAATTCATCACCGCTTCTAGGTTGATTTGTCAGAGAGAAGATGAGGGAACAGATGTTCCTCTATGTCCTCTCTGGGAAGCTGTTATGGCTGCTTACCATGGTCCTGGACTCACAGGAGGAACAGGAGAGCCCTGGAACCACCATGGATAGCAGCGGGAATGGGCGTGGCCGTTCCCAAAGCTGTAAAGCTGCCCCAGATTATTTTTACAAAACAGCCGATCACTGGCTGAAAAAAATGGTACCAAGATCAGGTCTGCAGCTGCAACCATGATGTTGTATTACCCACTTGCTGGCAGGATGTTTATATATATATATATATATATATATATATATATATATATATATATATATACGTTGGTCAGCACGTAGTTAAATTACAAAATTGGCCAGAATTAGCCAGCTTTTTTTTGTCAAGATCCACTTTACAGAACTAGACAGATGGGTCAAATATGACAAAATAAGGTGATGGTTATTATATTGGAAAATATAGGAAATATACATGAATGCCCCCTCCCATCCTCCTTTCCTTTAACAGCTGGTACATTGGTTTCAGAGAAATGCAACTCCTCTTTTTGACTTTCCGAATGAACTGGCAATAAATTGGTCACCATAAAAGCAAACATCCAAGGCTGGGAGTAAATGATTCCATGGAAGAGCGTTTCCAGTGAATAAATGCTGACGGTGGTCATGTGACATGGCAGTTGTTTGGAGAAGCCATCTGGCTGTTGGAGACCGGTCAATAAAGTCTCCTGTGCAGAACACGCAGGATTAAAGGGTTAGTCCATCTTTAATGACTTTTTTTTTTTTTTTAAATCCCCCATGCGTTCCAGCATCCCCAGCACATGACCATAGCTCCTAACTGTCCCTGATTTCGAGGCACTGTCCCTGATTTGGTACAAAGTCCCCCCTTTGAATATTCGCTTTTGTCACACTGATTCTCCTCCCGGACAATCAGGAAGCGGGTCTTGAGTCTTGAGGAGGAGGAGGTGTGGTGGGTGACCCGATTGACCGGGGGTGTGGGGGGGTTGGCTGTGGCTGCATTGTTTGCCGCCCCCCCCCTAAAATATAACACCATCCGCCACTGGAACCTATGTCTATGCCTGCCTTTACACGGACGTGAACTTTAATGGCCTCCCAGTCTTAGTCCGGAGGGTTCAATATTGAGTTGGCTCCGCTCTTTGCAGTTATAACAGCTTCAACTTTTCTGGGAAGGCCGTCCACAAGGTTTAGGAGGGTGTCTATGGGAATGTTTGACCATTCTTCCAGAAGAGTATTTGTGAGGTCAGGCACTGATGTTGGACAACAAGGCCTGGCTCGCAGTCTCCGCTCGAATTCATCCCAAAAGTATTCGGGTTGAGGTCAGGATTCTGTGCAGGCAGTCAAGTTCCTCCACCCCAAACTCGCTCATCCATGTCTTTATGGACCTTGCTTTGTGCACTGGTCCAAGTCATTTGGTGGAGGGGGGATTATGGTGTGGGGTTGTTTTTCAGGGGTTGGACTTGGCCCCTTAGCTCCAGTGAAGGGAACTCTTAAGGCGTCAGCATAACAAGACATTTTGGACAATTACATGCTCTCAACTTTGTGGGAACAGTTTGGGGATGGCCCCTTCCTGTTCCAACATGACTGGGCACCAGTGCTCAAAGCAAGGTCCATAAAGACATGGATGAGCGAGTTTGGGGTGGAGGAACTTGACTGGCCTGCACCTCAACCCGATAGAACACCTTTGGAAAGAATTAGAGCGGAGATTGCGAGCCAGGCCTTCTCATCCAACATCAGTGCCTGACCTGGAAGAACCGCACATGTCTAATTAGATGTGGTGGCTGCATTAATTTTCTTTTTTAGGGCTTTTTTCCCCTGGTGATCTGCCCAGTAACACCCCCTTCTGTATTGGAGTGCCCCCACTCTGGATGAAGGAGCACAGGGGGCACCTTTGGACAGCAGCATTGGGTGGGGGGTATTTCATGCACTAGCAGATTTAGATACATCGGCAGATTGAATTGCGATAATGTTGTATTTTTGGTAACTGTACGGGGTTAGTGTTAGTAAAGATAGTATTAAAATACATTTAAACACAATCCGTATAAATGTCATATATGCTTTAACATATAAATGTCATTTCTTTTAAAAGGAGAACAGTATAAGCTGAAATTTTCAAGTTGTGAATTTGACAAAAAAGGAAAAGAAAAAACTGGGCACCCCGTGCACTACAACGACAATACAGAAGCAGAGTTAAAGAATTGCATAATAAAGAAGAAGAATGACTCACGGCATATGTAATAAATGAAGTTGCCACAAATAAAAGTGTGGCGTTATAACTCAGGAAGTTATATTATGTAAAATTATACAATTCCACATAGATGAGGAATGAAAAGGGTGAAGCAAACATATGAAGTAGTGACAGAGCTGTCACAGGCTGTACTTGAGTCTCCAGTAGAGCATGTTCTCTCCAAATGGGTTCAATAATTACCATGTAGACAGCTCAGGTGAGGAGAAAAGGAGAAGAAAGGAAACAGTCTAAATAAGGTTAAAGGGTAGGATGGGGTGGCATGGGGGGTTTCATTCACAGGGGAGCAGTGGCGGCTGGTGCTCAAAATTTTTTGCCATCAAACGCAGTCACTGTGCCCATCAAATGCAACCACTGTGCCATCAAACGCAGCTACTGTGCCAAACGCTGCCACTGTGCCCATCAAACGCTGCCGCTGTGCCATCAGACGCAGCCACTGTGCCATCAAACGCAGCTACTGTGCCAAACGCTGCCACTGTGCCCATCAAACGCTGCCACTGTGCCATCAAATGGAGCCACTGTGTCAAATGCTGCCACTGTGCCTATCAAATGCTGCCAGTGTGCCCATCATATGCTGCCAGTGTGCCCAACTGCCCATCATATGCTGCCGGTGTGCCCATCAATCGCTGCCAGTATGCCCAACTGTCCATCATATGCTGCCAGTGTGCCCATCAATCGCTGACAGTATGCCCAACTGTCCATCATATGCTGCCAGTGTGCCCAACTGCCCATCATATGCTGCCAGTGTACCCATCAAACACTGCCAGTGTGCCCATCAAATGCTGCCAGTGTGCCCATTAAATGCTTCCAGTGTGCCCAACTGCCCATCAAATACTGCCAGTGTGCCCAACTGCCCATCATATGCTGCCAGTGTACCCATCAAACACTGCCAGTGTGCCCATTAAATGCTGCCAGTGTGCCCCCCGCCCGCTCACCGTCTGCCTGGCACTTACCCTGTGTCTGTGGGGCAGTGGGTGACGGCGATGAGCGGGGTCCTTCATGCATCTCCTGTCTCCTGATAGGCGTCCAATAGCGCCGCCTGTCGTTTCAGCCAATCAGGTGACATGTAACAGACCCGAGCACCTGATTCGCTTTCCTGACACAGCTGAGTGGACTGCGAGCGCCAAGCATGGCGCTCGCAGTTCACCTATTTTGCAGCCTTACTTACCAGCTCCGCTCGGGCCATGTGTGCCACAGAGCTTCTGACGTCACTTCTGGTTTCCCTCTGGCACAGGGAAACCGGAAGTAATGTCTTAACTCCAAGAACAAAGCACCGGCGGAAGTTGTTCTGTGCGATGGAATGTGCCACAAAGCAGGTAAAAATCTTGCAAATGAAGCTCCTCGTCTGCAATCTCGTGAATGCATTGATGTGGCACTTCCCATAGTGCATTGCGTCCGGCGCCCTAACACAGTGCACTTAAAGGAAATTTTTTTCTATTTTTTTTAAAGGGCCTTTTTAAAAAAAAAATTTTTTACTGCTGGGGGGGGGGGGGGATGCTGGGGGTGGGTGTGTTGCCCGTGTGCCCCCTGTGGACGGGCCGCCACTGCTGGGGAGGCCGAGATCCATGCACAGCAGCAGATATGCAATTCTATATGTAGCAGGACCATCAGAACTTAGATATCCTATCCAAGTGGACCAGAATTTTCAGTAAACCTCAGACACGAAATATGAACATATACTGTATATCCCTCTATAGTGCGTACTTGTCTCAATCCAGAGCACTAAGTGTCATTTCTGTCTGCTGCCTCCTTCCTCTGCTATCTGCATGAATTACTTCTGACAAGTTTTCCTGTTTTCCTGACACCAAGAGATAAATAAATGATGGGAAGGGAGATGCAGCACACAACCTGTGATTAGCCGCCTCAGCCCTTTTCCTGTGTGCTGTGTGAAGGGGGGGTGTGTTCCTTCCCTCCAATCAGCTGTCAAAGCTCTCCTCACTGAGCGTAACTTCAGCTCTCCGGCCCCTTTTTTTTCTGACAGCTCAAACAAGCTTTATAATATCTGCACTTTGAATGGAGTAGATAATCAGGTATCTGATGACGCATATTACATGCGAAACGCGTTAAGGCTAGTCGTGCGACGCTGGCATCATTTCCGGTCCATGACCCGCACTGATACTGAGGCTTGAATCGCACACTGGCTCCCTGCAAACGGAAAGGCCAGCACAGGCCATTACTGGAGCGCTGGATAGACTCAGTTCCGGTCTAAAGGCACATCCAAATGTGAGTGTAAACTTTTTTATTGGTATTTTAAGAAATAAATGTGGAATTTCACGCAATGATGGCTGCTTGTTTTTCCATGAGATTCTGAGAACCATAAAACAGTGGAGATACATGAGAGAGTATTGCCATACCTACTGGATCTATCCCTGACCATCTGCTTAAAGACCAGAGAGATTAAGGCACAGCACGGGCATATTTTTTACCGTTTTCCGGTATGAGCATATATCGGAAGGTGGTGGTGAATCACGGATCACAAATGTTTTGGATTGCACATTCTTGTTCAGCACAGTGGATTGATATATGAAGAAAGTATATTGGGGACTTTTTGTATATACCGTATATACTCGAGTATAAGTCGAATTTTTCAGCACATTTTTTTGTGCTTAAAGTGCCCCCCTCGACTTATACTCGAGTCAAGCACTTTTCTGCAGCAAAAAATGTCATTTTCCGAACCAAATTTGGGGCCCCGTATCTCAGGGCCACTTAGTGCTAGAAACCCCAAATTTGGTGTGCAAACCCAGGGGAACTGGTAACATAACATATCCAAAGATGAAGTTCCTAGCACTAAGTGGCCCCGAGATACGGGGCCCCAAAATCGGTTCGGAAAATGTCATTCTCTGCTGCAGAAAAGAGCTTGACATTTTCTGAACCGAATTTGGGGCCCCATATCTCAGGGCCACTTGGTGCTAGGAACCCCAAATTTGGTGTACAAACCCAGTGGAACTGGTACCATAACATATCCAAAGCTGGGGTTCCTAGCCCCAAGTGGCCCTGAGATACGGGGCCCCAAAACCGGTTCGGAAAATGTCATTCTCTGCTGCAAAAAAGTGCTTGACATTTTCTGAACTGATATTTGGGGCCCTGTATCTCGGAGCCACTTGGTGCTAGAAACTCCAGCTTTGGAAATGTTATGGTGCTAGTTCCACTGGGTTTGCATACCAAATTTGGGGTTCTTAGCACTTAGTAGCCCCAAGATATGGGGCCCCAGATTCAGTCAACTGTGTCCATCTGCAGCAATGTCATTTCGGGACCCTTTGGGTTCAGAGACCCCAAATTTTGGCTGCAGCTAGGGGGCATCTAGGAACCCTTAACTACCGAGTTTGAAGTTCAGGGCACCTATGGCTGCAAATGGGCACAGTGAGGCATGCAAATGGGAACAGTGATGCTGCAAGTTGGCATTGTTGATCCTCTTTTCCACTTACAGTAGCTGTGCATTTCTCACCCTCGTCTTATACTCGGGTCAATAAGTTTTTCCCATTTTTTGTGGTAAATTAGGGCCTCGACTTATACTCGGAACAACTTATACTCGAGTATATACAGTACATATATTTTGCATAGCACAACTGATCGTTGATGTGAATCATTATTGGATTCAATTTGCAACTTTCATATCTGATGATATAATTTGACACATATATTTTCTGATATCTTTTGATACCTTTTGACACTTTTTAATACTTTTTGCCACTAAAGGGTTAGCGCAGTCTATAAATATATATCCAGATAATCAGGTACAACTTATATAAGAGGATTTGTTTCATCTTTGTGTATCGCCTGAGGCCAGTCACTTCACTGGGTATATGGAAGGGTTTACAGCCACTTTAATGTAGGATATAGGCAAAGGTCTCTGTGGAGGAGCTATGGGGAAGGCAGTCCCTAGTCCTATCTCTTTAGCTGGCTAACGTTGGAGCCCAGTTTTCCGGGTGGTGTAAACTGGACTTTATGTAAGAGGATTTGTTTCATCTTTGTGTATCATCGGAGGCCAGTCACTTCACTGGGTATATGGAAGGGTTTACAACCACTTTAATGTAAGTAATAGGCAAAGGTCTCTCTGGAGGAGCTGTGGGGAAGGCAGTCCTTAGTCTTATCTCTTTAGCTGGCTAACGTTGGGGCCCAGTTTTCCAGGTGGTGTAAACTGGACTTTGTGTAGGAGGATTTGTTTCACCTTTGTGTATCATCTGAAGCCAGTCACAAAAAATATATATATATAGTAGTACTGCTACTATATTTTGCTATATATTTGTCAGTAGGGATAAGCCAAATTAAAGTGGTGTTCCGCCCTCCTCTCCAAAAATAAAAGTCAGCAGCTACATATACTGTAGCTGCTGACTTTTAATATAAGGACACTTACCGTACCTGTCCTGGAGTCCAGCGATGTCAGCACCCCTGCCGATGATTCCATCGGCTGTCGGGTGCTGCCGCCGCCATTGCCGGTAAGGGAACCCAGCCGTGAAGCCTTTGCGGCTACACAGCCGGGTCCCTACTGCGCATGTGCGAAGCGTGCTGCGCTCCCTTACTGGCCCGGCAGCAGGGAAAGGAGGCCGGAGGAGGAGGGCGCTGGACTTCTGACGTTCCTCACAGCGGCGAGGTCCGATGGAAGTGGGGACAGGGTACCTGTCAAAAACAGTTGCCCGCTCCACCCTCCCACACGAAAGGTGCCACTTTTGGGTGGAACTCCGCTTTAAGGTGCCTGGTTCACATCATGAATTGCACAGGAATGAGCTGCGTGTTCCTGTACAATTCAAATGCAATCCGGGTGCAGTGCGATGCACTACTTAAAAAAAAGGCACAGCGACCGGTAGTACTATGCAAACCAGTGCAGGCAAACGCACTGCGCACACTGGTGTGAACTGGTCATGAGAGTTTTTGTTTCTTTGAATTTTTGTCAAAAATCTGAGCTTTCAGTTAAATTTTGCTATTAGGGTGAAATGCAACGTAGTCACTGAGAAAGGTGTTTTTTTAATGGTGCAATAGGCTTTAAACATTTTTTTTACATAAAAACACACTTAAAGTTTAAGGGCAAAAGTATTTTTTAGTTTTGGGTGGAGTGGAGAGGGATAAGAAGCCCTGTCAGCTGCAGTTTTTCCCACACGTTTTGCAGTGCGTTTTGTGTTTTTAAATCTGCGTTTGTGATGCAGTTTTCATGCGTTTTGCATTTTTTTTCTCTTTAACAAACTGCGAATAGCTGGTTGTTAAGAAGAAAGCCGGCCATTGTGTCCTTAACAACCGATAAGTCATCAGCTGTCAGCAGGGTTCCCCATTGACAGCTCAATGTAAAATAAAGAGTTGCCGGCAATAAAAAAAAAATCTGGAAAAAAATGGCGTGGGGTACCTCCCCCCCTTTGGGCCTGGTATGGAGTTTAAGGGAAACGCTATTCCAAATTTTTTTTTAAAATGGGTTCTCCCCCAAAATCCATACCAGACCCTTATCCGAGCATGCAGCCTGGCAAGTCAGGAAAGGGAGGGGAGGAGCAAGCGCCCCCCCCCCCCCCGAACAATACCAGGCCACATGCCCTGAACATAGGGAAGGTGCTTTGGGGCAGGGGGTTTTTATTGTTGAATGAGTAGGGGTTACCCCTACTCATTCACATGGGTGTGGGATCTAGGGCCCCCTCATTAAAGGAGGCTTCCAGATTCTGAATAAACCCCCACTCACAGTCCCCCACAACCCCTGGCCAGGGTTGTGGGGAAGAGGCCCTTGTTCCCATCAACCCGGGGACAAGGTGCTTTGGGGGGTGGGGCAGAGCCCTCCCTGCTCAAAAGCATCTCCCCCATGTTGAGGGCATGTGGCCTGCTATGGTTCAGGAAGGGGGGGGTGCTTGCTCGTCCCCTCTCTTTCCGACCTGCCAGGCTGCATGCTCCGATAAGAGCTTGGTATGGATTCTGGGGGGGACCCCACACCATGAAAAAGAAAACATTTGGTGCAGGGTTCCCCTCAATTGGGGGGGTGGGACCCCACGCCATTTTTTAACAGATTTTTTTATTGCTTGTTTTTTACGTTCAGCTGTCAGTGGGGAACCCCGCTGACAGCTGATGACTCATCGGTTGTTAAAGCAGAGTTCCACCCACATTTTACACTTCCCAGCAAGCATTACTCTTTTACATGCTAATAACGATTTGGCTATATATTTATTTATTTTTTTTGTTCCTTAACTTAAATATTTTTAAAAATCTCCTCTCTTCCTCCTTAATATGCCGCGGCCGCGGCCACCAACGCCATTTCCTGTTTTGCATTGGCTCCTGGGAGATGAGTGTCATTAATCCAAGGAGTCAATGCTCAGCTCTGGCTCCTAGCAAGCACTGCGTTATTTCCAAACAGGAAATTACGCGATGCAAGACGGCGCTATGCGCCATTTTTAAATGGGGTAACCAGGCTATTATTGCCATAGTTACCCTAGCACTCGGAGTAATCGGTAATCGGCGGTGTTGGTGGCGGCTGGAGATTTATTATTCTTTTGTAAAAAGCAGGTGGGAAGCATCACATCTAAACTTAAAAAGCAATTATAAATGAGTTCTGTCAAGGGGCATTTATTTTCTGCGGGATAACGTATATAAAAACGCATAATAACATTTGCAACACTCTGCTGAAGTCTATTACACGCAAAACGAAATCTGTTGCAGGAAAGTCCCTGATCCTTTCCAAAAACGCACCAGCTGAAAAATGCATAGATGTGAACGTGTACCATGGAAAACCATGTTAAATGAACTGTAGTGTGTTTACGCAAACTGCAAAACGCACTGAAAAACGCATAGGTGTGAACCTAGGGCTGCAGCTCATTGGTTTAGGCCCCATTCGCACCTATGCGTTTTATATGTGTTTGAAGTGTGGTACTAAACAAAAAAATCCCACTTGCTGCATCTTTAATGTGCTTTCACACATTCAATGGTAACACACCTAAAACACATGTAAAATGCACCTACAATGCACAGATGTGAGACGGCCCCTAGATTTACTGTAAATAACCACTTTAAAGGGCTAGTTCACTTTTAGAGAAAAACTGCCCGTGCAAGTAAGGGGTATCTGTAGATAAAAAAAACTGTGCAGCTAAAGTTAAATAATGCCCTTGCTCTAGGTGTAGGCCATTTCAGTACCTCATGAAGCCTGACTGGAATACTTCCAGGACATTGCTAGGACGCTGCTAAATGAGGCCTAGTCATTACTGCTCACCTCCACCATCACAGGAGTGAGCTTTTTTTCTGTCATTAAAGCCCCCTCTTTGGCTGGGTTCACACTGGTGCGACACGACAGCCGTCCTACTTTGGATCCGACTTTGCCCTGCGACATGAAGCCGGCATGTGTCCGACTTTCAATGAACAGGGATCCGACTTGGATCCCCGCCAATGCCGGCACTGTGTTTGGTATGAATCTTTAGGGGGGAACTCCGCGCCAAATTTTAAATAAAAAACCGGCATGGGTTCCCCCTCCAAGAGCATACCAGGCCCTTGGGTCTGGTATGGACCTTGAGGGGAACCCCCTACGCCGAAAAAACGGCGTGGGGGTCCCCCCCAATCCATACCAGACCCTTATCCGAGCACGCAGCCCGGCCGGACAGGAATGGGGGTGGGGACGGGCGAGCGCCCCCCCCCCTCCTGAACCGTACCAGGCCGCATGCCCTCAACATGGGGGGTTGGTGCCTTGGGGGAGGGGGCGCGCTGCGGCCCCCCACCCCAAAGCACCTTGTCCCCATGTTGATGAGGACAAGGGCCTCTTCCCGACAACCCTGGCCGTTGGTTGTCGGGGTCTGCGGGCGGAGGGCTTATCGGAATCCAGGAGCCCCCTTTAATAAGGGGGCCCCCAGATCCCGGCCCCCCACCCTATGTGAATGAGTATGGGGTACATGGTACCCCTACCCATTCACCTAGGGAAGTGTCAATAAAAAAAACCACAGTACACAGGTTTCAAAATTAATTTATTGGGCAGCTCCGGTATCTTCTTCCGACTTCTCCCGGTGTTCCGCCTCTTCTCCCGGGCCCCGCCGCTATCTTCTTCCAGCTCTATTGCCAGCGAGGGGCCCGGTCTGCTGCCGCTGTCTTGTCGCCGCTGTCTCGCCGCTTCTTCTCTTCATCTCTTCTTCCGATGTTGACACGACGCTCTCCCCGGCTGGAATGCTCTCTGTGCGCTCTGCTCTGACTTATATAGGCGGTGACCCCGCCCCCTTATGCCGTCACAGTCCCTGGGCATGCTGGGACTGTGACGTTTTAGGGGGCGTGGTCATCACTGACCACGCCCCCTAAAACGTCACAGTCCCAGCATGCCCAGGGACTGTGACGGCATAAGGGGGCGGGGTCACCGCCTATATAAGTCAGAGCAGAGCGCACAGAGAGCATTCCAGCCGGGGAGAGCGTCGTGTCAACATCAGGAGAAGAGGGCAGAAGGCTGAAGACCAGGCTCCTCCGCTTTAGCAAAAGAGCGGCAAAAGAGCAGAAGAGAGCGGAGGAGCCCGGCAGAAGATCCGGAGAGCGTGGAGAAGAACCGGAGAGACCCCCGAAGTCAGAAAAAAACCCCCGGAGCTGTCTAATAAAATGCTTTAAAAATCTGTGTAGTGTTTTTTTTTAAATTGACACTTTTTTCCTAGGTGAATGGGTAGGGGTACGCTGTACCCCATACTCATTCACATAGGGTGGGGGGCCGGGATCTGGGGGCTCCCTTATTAAAGGGGGCTCCCGGATTCCGATAAGCCCCCCGCCCGCAGACCCCGACAACCAACGGCCAGGGTTGTCGGGAAGAGGCCCTTGTCCTCATCAACATGGGGACAAGGTGCTTTGGGGTGGGGTGCCACACTGCGCCCCCCATGCCCCAAAGCACCCCCCCATGTTGAGGGCATGCGGCCTGGTACGGTCCAGGAGGGGGGGGGCCGCCAGGTTGTCCCCACCCCCATTCCTGACCGGCTGGGCTGCGTGCTCGGATAAGGGTCTGGTATGGATTTTAGGGGGGACCCCACGCCGATTTTTTGGCGTAGGGGGTTCCCCTTAGATCCATACCAGACCTAAGGGCCTGGTATGCTCTTGGAGGGGGAACCCATGCCGGATTTTTATTTAAAATTTGGCGCGGAGTTCCCCCTCAAGATCATCTGAGCACAAGTCGCGTGCCGAAGTCGGATCATGCAAGACGGCAATCCGACTTTGATCCGACTTCAATGATAGTCAATAGGCTGAAGTAGGATCAAAGTCGGACCAAAGTAGTACAGGGAGCATTTCTAAAGTCGGAACGACTTGTGTCGGACCAGTTAGGACGGCTCCCATAGGGAAACATTACATTTCACACGTCATGCGACATGAGCTCCCAATGTCGGAGCGTTTGTCGGACCAGTGTGAACCCAGCCTTTCCCTACCTCGATGCAGTGGCTTTGAGCTCAGCGTTTGAGAGCTCTCTCCTGCGATGGTGGAGGTGAGCAGTAACGACTAGGCCTCACTTAGCAACATCCTATTCCAGCCAGGCTTCAGGCAGCATGTAAATGGCCTACACCTACATTAAGGGTATTATTCGACTTTGGTCAAAGCTGCGCAGCTTCTTTTTTATCTCCAGATGCCCCTTATCTGCGTAGGCAGTTTTTTGGTAAGGCCCCTTTCACACTTGTGAGACTTGTCCTGCCACTTGGGACTGCAAATTCGCATGACAAGTCGTACCCCCATGATTTCCAATGAGTACCGTTCTTATCTGTGCGACTTCAAGTCGCAGCGACTTCAGAGTAGTTCCTGCACTACTTTGATCTGACTTTGATGCGACTTAAGGTCCATAGACCCCAAGATTACACAGGCATTGCTTCAAGTGACGTTGAAGTTGCGTCAAAATCGCGTGAATTTCAGGTTGTACAAGTGTGAAAGGGGCCTGAAGGTGAACTTACCCTTTAAAACGGGGCCTTTTCTGTCACATTTTGTTCACATGAAACAATCAGTATTTTTTTTGCTAGAAATTTTTTTAGAAACATTATAGATTTTTGTAAAGCAGAGGCCCTAGAGAATAAATTAGTGGGTTTTGCAATTATTTATGTCACATGGTGATTGCGCAGTGTTTTTTTTTTTAAACGCCATTTTTTGGGGGAAAAAGCTATACTTTTTTTGAACTTTAATGCAAAAAAACACAATACATAACCCATTTTTTCGGTAAAATATAAAAGATGATGTTACGCCGCTGACTTAACCTCTTAAGGACCAGGCCTCTTTCTCAGATTTGTTGTTTACAAGTTAAAAACAGTTTTTTTTTGCTAGAAAATTACTTAGAACCTCCAAACATTATACATTTTTTTTCTAACAACCTAGAGAATAAAATGACGATCGTTGCAATACTTTCTGTCACACCGTATTTGCGTAGCGGTCTTACAAACGCACTTTTTTTTGGAAAAAATACACTTTTTTAAATTAGAAAATAAGACAACAGTAAAGTTAGCCCGATTTTTTTATATTGTGAAAGATAATGTTACGCCGAGTAAATTGATACCCAACATGTCACGCTTCAAAATTGCCCCCACTCGTGGAATGGTGACAAACTTTTATCCTTAAAAATCTCCATAGGTGATGTTTAAAAAATTCTACAGGTTGCATGTTTTGAGTTACAGAAGAGGTCTAGGGCTAGAATTATTGCTCTCGCTCTATCGATCGCGGCGATACCTCACATGTGTGGTTTGAACACCGTTTTCATATGCAGGTGCTACACACGTATGTGTTCGCTTCTGCACGCGAGCTCGTCTATTACAAGGGATGTAAACATCCCTTGTAATAGAAAAAAAGCATGACAGGACCTCTTAAATATGAGATCTGGGGGGTCAAAAAGACCTCAAATCTCATGTTTACATTAAAATGCAATTAAAAAAAAAAAAAAATGTTATTAAAAAAAAATACAAAAAAAAAAAGGCCCTTTAAGAGCTATGGGCGGAAGTGATGTTTTGACGTCGCTTCCACCCTGCAATGATATGGAGACGGGTGGGGGCCATCTTCCCCTCACTCGTCTCCATGTCAGGCTAGGGAAAGGATGCAATTCCCTCCGCCGCAGCCGACGGCCCGACGTATAATGACGGTGGGCGGTCCGGAAGTGGTTAAACTGAGGCATGCAGCCGCTCAGGACTGTACACGTGCCGCAGGCCGCATTGCTTTGCGTCCATGGCAACATTGGAATAGCATGTTGCTTTGTTGGCAGGCGGTATGTTTGCCAAATCCTACCCCCTTCAAGTGAATGGGGGCCACGCTGCAATAACCCTGCGATGCACGCGGGTTGTGGCACGGTGGGTTGGCAGGTGGCAAGGAGAAAACATATCGCCTCTTCACCGCCTGGCAGTAGATTCGCATGTGCAGACAGGCCCTATATGAAATAATACAACATTTCTAATGAGAATTCTGGTTAAATGGAGCGATTTCGATGTGAAATTGGCGATTTTTTTACCTTGGCGAGCGGCAGCTGAGGTGTAAAATCTCGGTTACGTTAATTGAGCCACTCAGGTAACATTTGCTTCAAAAGAGAAATTTTTTTTTTTTTTTCTTTCTTTTTATTATATTTTCTGACATTTTGTATTTAGGACCGTTTACCTTTATTATTGGCCATTTTTGGATATTTAGAACAGTTTACCTTTATTATTGGCCATTTTTGGGTCACTTATTAAGCGATGGAGCTGTATTAATCACCAAATCAATAATGTATAGTGTGATTTTATGATTTGTGATATTATGGACTGTATACAGGAATATAAATCCATGGCTATAGGAAGCTAAATACACATCCCTTCACTTCTAAATTCCTGTCAGAAGCAGGGAGGCGCGCTCATTGCTTCGCTTAGCCGTCAATCACCGCTCAGCTAACCAATCCCCAACTTGCGTTCACCCGCCAGCCAAGAGAGTGCCCCGCCCCACGTTTGCAGCAGCTTGGGGGCGAGCAGCTGAGGGGCGTGGCGTGCCCTCTGGTTCCGGCACGTGTCGCCTCCCATTGGCTGGCGGGTCCGCGCGGCCGTCCAACAGCGTCGAGCGAAGTGAATAATTTATAGGGATCACGCGACCCCGCCTCTCCCGCCCCCCTCCCCTCACCTTCCAGTCCCCGCCCATTTCTCCTCAGCACCTCGGACAGCAGCCTGAGCAGCTCGCAGAACGGCGGGGGGAGCCGGAGAAGGGAGAGGCGGGAGAGAGAGAGAGAGAGAGGAGCCTGTACTGTCATCCCCGGAGAACACCGACAAAAAGGGACCACCGATACCGCAGAGACAGGGGGAAGGAAGGGGGCAACTGCTGCACTACTGAGGGGAGACTGGGGCAACTGCTTCACTACTGAGGGGAGACTGGGGCAACTGATTCACTACTGAGGGGGGACTGGGGCAACTGCTGCCCTTCCTGAGGGGAGACTGGGGCAACTGCTTCACTACTGAGGGGAGACTGGGGCAACTGCTTCACTACTGAGGGGGGGACTGGGGCAACTGCTTCACTACTGAGGGGAGACTGGGGCAACTGCTTCACTACTGAGGGGAGACTGGGGCAACTACTGCCCTTCCTGAGGGGAGACTGGGGCAACTACTGCCCTTCCTGAGGGGAGACTGGGGCAACTGCTTCTCTACTGAGGGGAGACTGGGGCAACTGCTTCTCTACTGAGGGGAGACTGGGGCAACTGCTGCCCTTCCTGAGGGGAGACTGGGGCAACTGCTGCACTACTGAGGGGAGACTGGGGCAACTGCTGTCCTTCCTGAGGGGAGACTGGGGCAACTGCTGCCATTCCTGAGGGGAGACTGGGGCAACTGCTTCAATACTAAGGGGAGACTGGGGCAACTGCTTCATTACTGAGGGGAGACTGGGGCAACTGCTTCACTACTGAGGGGGGACTGGGGCAACTGCTGCCCTTCCTGAGGGGAGACTGGGGCAACTACTGCCCTTCCTGAGGGGAGACTGGGGCAACTACTGCCCTTCCTGAGGGGAGACTGGGGCAACTGCTTCTCTACTGAGGGGAGACTGGGGCAACTGCTTCATTACTGAGGGGAAACTGGGGCAACTGCTGCACTACTGAGGGGAGACTGGGGCAACTGCTGCCATTCCTGAGGGGAGACTGGGGCAACTGCTGTCCTTCCTGAGGGGAGACTGGGGCAACTGCTGCCATTCCTGAGGGGAGACTGGGGCAACTGCTTCAATACTAAGGGGAGACTGGGGCAACTGCTTCATTACTGAGGGGAGACTGGGGCAACTGCTTCACTACTGAGGGGGGACTGGGGCAACTGCTGCCCTTCCTGAGGGGAGACTGGGGCAACTGCTTCACTACTGAAGGGAGACTGGGGCAACTGCTTCACTACTGAGGGGAGACTGGGGCAACTGCTGCACTACTGAGGGGAGACTGGGGCAACTGCTGCCCTTCCTGAGGGGAGACTGGGGCAACTGCTTCACTACTGAAGGGAGACTGGGGCAACTGCTTCATTACTGAGGGGAGACTGGGGCAACTGCTTCACTACTGAGGGGGGACTGGGGCAACTGCTGCCCTTCCTGAGGGGAGACTGGGGCAACTGCTGCACTACTGAGGGGAGACTGGGGCAACTGCTGCCCTTCCTGAGGGCAGACTGGGGCAACTGCTTCACTACTGAGGGGGGACTGGGGCAACTGCTGCCCTTCCTGAGGGGAGACTGGGGCAACTGCTGCACTACTGAGGGGAGACTGGGGCAACTGCTGCCCTTCCTGAGGGGAGACTGGGGCAACTGCTTCATTACTGTGGGGAGACTGGGGCAACTGCTGCCCTTCCTGAGGGGAAACTGGGGCAACTGCTTCACTACTGGCGGGGAGACTGGGGCAACTGCTGCCCTTCCTGGGGGGTCTGCTATACTACTGAGCGGAGACGGGGCAACTGCTGCTGTCTCTGGGGATCAGCTGCACTACTGAGGGAAGCCTGCCCTTCCTGGGGGAGTCTGTTGTACTGCTGAAAGGGGCAGGGGGTATTGCTTCACTACTGAGGGCAACTGCTGCCCTTCCTGGGGGGTCTGCTTCACTACTGAGGGTTGACTGGGACAACTACTGCCCTTCCTTGGGGGTCTTCTTCACTACTGGGGGGGTAACTGGGGAATCTACTGCCGTCCCCGGGGATCTGCTGCACTACTGAAGGGAGCCTGAGAGAGCTGCTGCTCTTCTTGGAGGTCTGCTGTGCTGCTGAAAGGGGACTGGTGGGTCTGCTTCACTACTGAGAGGAAACAGGGGCATCTGCTGCTTTACTGTGAAGGATCCAGAGTTCTCTGTAGAGCAAAAGAGGGAATCTGGGCCTGTCCTTAGGGGTCTGCTGCACTACAAGAGAGGAGCCTTCACCGTCCCAAGGAAGCTGCTGCACTACAAAGAGGACTGTTGGATCTGCTGCTATCCCAGGGCTCCTTGTCCCCCCCCCCCCGTAGAAAGCACTAGACTTGGCTTGCTATCACCTGCTGGGTTCCTGTAGCTCATCCCCTGGTTTATGGATCGATCCCGAAGGCTCTGATCTGTTCTTCCAGTCATTGGATCCGTACTGAACTGTGGACTGCTGTAAAAAAAAAAAAAAAGACGTTAAGTGATCTCCTCCTTGTCTTCTGAACCTTCTTGAAGGATCTAGTGGGCTTCTGCTGGACTTGCTCTTGCTGCCTGGATCGCTGCTGAGAGCTCTGAGCTCTGCTGCTGGGCTTTTGGGGACGATTGCTGAATTTATCATCCCATCCTGACCCCTCCCCCCCTTCCTCCCGTGTACCAGCTCCTGGTCTCTAGGTCTGCATTGAAGAGCTCCTGGTCTCTGGGTCAGCATTGAGGAGCTCCTGGTCTCTGGGTCTGCATTGAAGAGCTTCTGGTCTCTGGGTCAGCATTGAGGAGCTCCTGGTCTCTGGGTCTGCATTGAAGAGCTCCTGGTCTCTGGGTCTGCATTGAGGAGCTTCTGGTCTCTGGGTCGGCATTGAGGAGCTCCTGGTCTCTGGGTCTGCATTGAAGAGCTCCTGGTCTCTGGGTCGGCATTGAGGAGCTCCTGGTCTCTGGGTCTGCATTAAGGAGCTCCTGGTCAGCCTTGAGGAGCTCCTGGTCTCTGGGTCTGCATTAAGGAGCTCCTGGTCAGCCTTGAGGAGCTCCTGGTCTCTGGATCACCATTAAGGAGCTCCTGGTCTCTGGGTCAGCCTTGAGGTTCAGGTACTGGACTCCTGTATAAGAGATCGGGAAACCTCTACCAAGGGACTTGTTGGTGCTGGACTGCTATAGATCTGCTTTCGATCTCTGGATCTGGTAATCAGTGCTCAGTATCAGCTACTTGGTTCCTCTATAGGACCTTCTGGTCTTTGGATCACCAATCTGGTGCTGCTGGACCCCTTTATATTCTCTGCTGGTTTCTCATTTATCAGTGAAGACTAGACTGTGCTCTGTTGCAGCCGAAGACGTTAAAAGACCTTCTGCAAAAGCTGATTGGTGAAAAGGATCTGTCCCCCCCCCCACCCCCCACCCCATAGCAGGTGCTGGACACTCAGATAGGAAGCTGAAGGACCTGCTCTAGCCCTAAAGAGCTGCTGCAGAGGACACCGGAGGGTCAGGAGCTGTCCGTAGGACTCAGTGCTGAATTCCTGCTCTTGGCCTCCCTAATTCAATTCCGGACTGTTGGTGTGCATATCAAGAGATCTGTAGTAGGTCTTTATTAGAAGATCTAGTCTGTGCTCAGTCACCCAATCCACCCCCCCCCCCTACACTTAGAAATCTATTCCAGATTCATCATTAACGATTTAAGGGCTGCTTCTTCTGGAGGATGCTGACGCATCGGATGCAGCCTCCAGCAAGAAACGCTCTTCCTTTTAGAACAATGGGGAACCAGGTTTTATTTTGCCTAGCAGCCACTACAAGCAGGAACGCTAGACTCTTGTAAATTGGTAACAAGGGGAGAGGTGGGGGGGGGGGGACGTTTGGATCCCACAGTTTCTGGTCTAAAAAACATCAAGCAAGTCGGGGGGTGGGTGGGGGGGGAAAGGTTGGTGTGCAGAATAATATATTGAGCCGTCCGGCTCCAGACTACTCCTGGTTTTCGGGGAGGCCGAGTTCATGCGCTATCAAAGCTTTACGGGGGAAGTTTTTGTTTTTTTTTACGTATTTAAGGGTCTTAAATGACATTTCATCAAGTTTTTGGATGGAAGAAAAAAAAAAGCAATGATGGGATAAATGGTGCATGGAAGATCGAGGAAACATACGGTGTCAGAGAATAGTCTATTTCTTCTGCTGTCATACATAGAGGACCTTATCGATTTTATTTATCATTTTATTGATACAAAAAAAAAAAAGACACCTAAATACTGGAATACACAACGCCTGTAGATGCGGGATTTTATTGGAAAGACTCGGGCTGGAACCTTGTGTACAGAAAGCATCACATACATGCGTTATCTGTAAGGTGGGATAAGCCAGGACAGCAATCATCAGCAAGTCCCCCCCCCCCCCATAGACTCTGGATCTTTTATATAAGACTCCGCATCGAATCTTACTTCATCGATTTAAAAACTGAATATTTTTTTTATATTCTCCATATTACAACGCCAAAAAAAACGACACAAACCATGGTTTCTTTCAACCACATATAGTCCTCCAAATCTTTTTTTCTTGTGCCTTTTTTTTTCTTCTTCGTACCTTTAAAGTCGTTTGGAATTGACTTCCATTTTTGTTTTTTTTTTCCTCGAGGGAATGCACATTGGGGCTCAGCTTACGAGGATGAAGAAGATCTTCAAAGTTTTGGACGGTTTTACTGCCTCGTCGCCGGTAGGTGGAGGCGCTGGGGTTGGCGGCGGACCAGGCGGGGGTTGTTCGCTTTACCCGTCTGGATCGCTTGGATCTGTCCTGTCCCCCAGGGAAACGGAAATACCGGAGAGCCTGACCTCCGAGCAGTTCCACGTCTGCAAGGTAATGAGCTTATATCTTTTTAGAAGTGATTGTTATTATATATATTGGGGGGGGGGGTTGATTGACTAAAAAACTGGAGAGTGCAAAGTCTGGTGCAGTTGTGCACACCAATCAGATTCCAATTTTTTATTTTATTTTAATTTTATTACTTTATGTTTTTGTGAAAGGCGCCTCGCCTGCCTCGGGGTGTTGAAGTAAGTCCTTTGCGATTTACATGGGATAGCTTTTTTTTTAGAAATCTGCCTCTTTTTAGCGTATGCTCATTTATTTTTAAAGCTGATATCCTGGAAATTTTCTTAAATATTACATACTAATATTAAAGTTTCTTAAAGGAATTGTAAAGGCAGAAGTTTTTTTTTTTTTTATCTTAAAGCCGAGTTCCACCCAAAAATGGAACTTCTGCTTTTTGGATCCCCCCCCCCCCTCCGGTGTCACATTTGGCAAATTTCAGGGGGGAGGGGGGAGCAGATACCTGTCTAATACAGGTATTTTGCTCCCACTTCCGGGCACAGATACCTGAGCCACCCGCGGGTATCTACGCCACTTCCGGCGCCTTCTCCGCCCCCCATGCTGTCTTCTGGCAACACACAGGTCCCAGAAGACAGCAGGGACCAGTGGGAAGGCGCAGTGCGAGTCACGCATGCGCAGTAGGGAACCAGGAAGTGAAGCCGCAAGGCTTCACTTCCTGATTCCCTTACCGAAGATGGCGGGGGGCAGCACTCGAGAGCCGAGGGAGAGATCGGCTTTGGGTGCCGACGTCGCGGGTGCCCTGGACAGGTAAGTGTTCTTATATTAAAAGTCAGCAGCTGCAGTATTTGTAGCTGCTGACTTTAAAAAAAAAAAATCGGCGGAGCTCCGCTTTAAGATAAAAAACATTATGTGTAGCAGTCTCCCCAGCACCCGCCCTAATTACTTACCTGAGCCCCATCTCTCTCCAGCGATGTCCATGAATGTCTAAGTCGTCCGGGGAAACTCCTCCTGATTGGCTGAGACACAGCAGCGGCGCCATTGGCTCCCGCAGCTGTCAATCAAAGCAAGTCAGCCAATCAGGGGAGAAAGGGGGTGGGGCCAGGTCTGGGCTGCGTGTCTGAATGGATACACGGAGCTGTGACTCAGATCGGGGGCCCCCTTAGGAAGCAGCCGGCTGAGGGGGCATTTGATAGGAGGGAGGGGCCAGAAGCAGCAAAGAGGGGCCCTAGAAGAGGAGGATCCGGGCTGCTCTGTGCAAATCCAACTGCCACAGAGGAGGTAAGTATAACATGTTTGTTATTTAAAAACAAAAACGAGACTTCACAATCAGTTTAACCCCTTCCCGCTGACCGCCCCCCTGGGCCCTTTAACTGCATAAGGACCGGGCCTATTTTTCAGACTCAGTGTTTACAAGATAAAATCTTTTTTTTTTTGCTAGAAAATTATTTAAAACACCCTAATCATATATATATATTTTTCATATATTTATATATATATTTTTTCAGACACCCTACAAAATAAGCATTTGTTGCAATACTTTATGTGACGCCGTATTTGCGCATGGGTCTCACAAGCGCATTTTTTTTTGGATAAAATACACTTTTTTGAATCAAAAAAATAAGACAACAGTAGAGTTAGCCCAATTTTTTTTTTCATATTGTGAAAGATAATGTTACGTCGAGTAAATTGATACCCAACATGTCACGCTTCAAAATTGTGCCCGCTCGTGGAATGGCGACAAACTTTTACCCTTAAAAATCTCCATAGGCGACGTTTAAAAAATTTCTACAGGTTACCAGTTTTGAGTTACAGAGGAGATCTAGTGCTAGAATTATTGCTCTCGCTCTAACGTTCGCGGTGATACCTCACGTGTGGTTTGAACACCGTTTTGATAGGCGGGCGCGACTTACGTATGCGCGAGCATGGCGAGGCGGGGCGCTTTAAATTTTTTAATTTTTTTATTATTTATTTTACTTTTACGCTGTCCTTTAAAAAAAAAAAAAAGGGTCACTTTTATGCCCATTGTAAACATCCCTTGTAATAGAAAAAAAAGCATGACAGGACTTCTTTAAATACCTTTTTAATTTTTTTTATTTAATTTTTTTATTTAAATATATATATATATAAATTTATATTATGCAATAAAAAAATAATTAAATAAAAATGTCCCATCATGCCTCTGCCTTTGGGGGTCATGCTTGTACCTGCCAGCTTTGCAATGCCTCATGGGACTTGTAGTTCTGCAACAACTGAAGGGCCACAGGTTGAGCACCCATGCGTGGGTTTGTATACACGGGCTTACTATAGTGTATGCTCATGCGAGGGCTGCGATTGCTCACATGGGGATGCACAGGTGTTCCATGCATCCCCTTTGCAGGCAGTCCCATTTGCCTCCATTGGGATAGTCATGTGGGCGCACAGCCACAAAACGCAGACGTTCGGGTGGGGGGGGCCGTGCATGTGCGTGGCTGTTAACTTGGGATCAGCGGCTGTATCCATGCGGCCACTGTGCCCCAATTGATATGAATGGCACTGCTTTCACGGAGATTGACGAATAGCCTGTGCAACCCCCCCCCCGTGTTAGCAAACAGGGCCCTCGCATGGACTTACACTATAGTACGCCCCATGTTAACGAGACCCTAATGTGGGTTGCTCCTGGGTGCTCGTAAGTAATTTCTGTACACCCGAGGGTCACCAAAATGTACACTTGTGCATGCAATGAAGGTTTTTCAATGGGAGCCACCAACTGCATAAATAATTGTGTAAATAAAGTCATATTTAAGACAATTTTTTTTTTTAAAATAACAAACATGTCATATGTACCTTGTCTGTGCAAAGCCGCTTCTCGGGTCTCCCTCCCTCCTGCCAAATGCCCCCCCCCAGAGCAAGAAACTTGCTATGGGGGCACTCAAGCAGGCCTGCTCCCGAGCCGCTACTGTGCATGTCCATTCACACACAGAAGAAAGGTAACAGCGCTCTCTGCATGGACAATTTAATCCATACCCCAGGTCCACTCACAGGTGCCGAGGCTCGATGTGTCCCAACAGACTCCAATACAACAGTAGTAAGAAGAGCCGGCAAAACTGTAATCCTTACATAAAATAATCCTTCAATAAATCTAACGCGTTTCGGCAATAGCCTTAGTCATAGCTACGACTAAGGCTATTGCCGAAACGCGTCAGTTTATTGTTTTATTGTCAGTATGATGTACCAATAAACGACACTTCAAGGATTACAGTTTTGCCGTCTCTTCTTACTACCATTCACACACAGAGCCGCGGCTCAGCCCCGCCCCCTCTCTCTCCTTATTGGCTCACTGTTTGTGATTGACAGCAGCGGGGGGGCCAGTGGTGACCCAGCCAATGAGGAGAGCCGAGGCTCTTGTGCACATCGCTATATCATGATGTGGCTTAGGTAAGTATTAGGGGGGTCTGGGGGGGAGGGGGGGCTGCTGCACAGAGAAGGTTTTTTTACCTATAGGATGCATGAACCTTGAGCCTTTAGAGCCACTTCAAATCTGAAAGCGGGCTAAGCTACCAGTATGTGGCACATCTCAGGTCCACTTATTTTGCTTGCCTGGTGTAGATAGATACTTATAATTTAGTATAGCAAATAACCCCCGCCACCTAGGTGACAAATGAAAACTGAGGAATCCAATCAGATTTTAAGGCTTTATGTATTGAGCAGACTAGTAATTAGTTGAGAAGAATGGGTTGTTTTTTTTTTTTTTTTTTAGAATCATACTAACCTATGTGGATGCTGCACCTGTCCCACGCCGGCTCTAATGCTGAGAACCGAGCGATCAAACACCGCCGATCACTCGGTTCTCAGGGCTCCCTGAGCAGAGAGCTGGTGACTGTCGCTGAGAAGGCTGAGCCGGGACGCCGGTCCAGGCATGTGGGCGGATCCCAACCATATGGTGCGCGATCTTTCCTGAGCCTGGGCCGACTTTGTGATGTCAGCCGGCAGCGGGCTTAAACCCCGATGTCTGCTACAAACGGGTCACAGGAGTGCTGAGCGTACTGCACTCCTCTGATCCACAGGAGAAGTACAGCCAAACGAGCTTTCCCCGTACTTCTCCTTTAAGTGGTGAGCAGGATGGATAAAAATCGATGATTTAAAAAAAAAACAAAAAAAAAAAAACAAATGTAAAAATCTGATTTTTTAAATTTAAATCAGATTTTTTTTATTTAAATCGGATTTATTTATTTTTTTTTTATTCAATTTCTTTTAATAAAATGCTTTTGGAGTAAAAATCTATCTAAAGATAGTTTTCTATTTAAGATACATTAATAATTTAGTTTATTCAGCATGAAATGGAGCTTAGTTCTGTAGCATATATATTCTGTATATTCTAGCAATATTTCAATTTTTGGTAAACTCATTCAATGAATCCAAGCTCTGCAAGCTGAGATAACATGCACGGCATTGATGCATTCACACAATGTCACAGTAACCACGAGATAAAACAAAGTTCAGGAATATTCTTTTATCCCATTGTTTTGCAAATCTAAGTACACTACAAACTGTATGATTAAATCGGTTCTGATATCGCTGTTTTACTAACCTGACAGCTTATTATTCTAAATAAGAAACCTTCATTTTGTTTGCAAATATTAAAAATTCAAACTCCCAGCAAGAATAAGTCCTTACATTTAAAGAGCACCTGTCCTTTCAGATCAATCGTGGCAGCGCCCGTTAGCGGGCGTCCACTCACCTGCTGCCGCCACGTCCCTCACCTTGTTGTGTCACCGCCGCATCACCAGCCGTCCCATTAAAGTGAATGGGACTGTCGGTGGGCCAACAGCGTATCAGAGGAGGGGCCAACAGCGGGTCAGAGGAGGGGCCAACAGCGGGTCAGAGGAGGAGCCAACAGTGGGTCAGAGGAGGAGCCAACAGTGGGTCAGATTAGGAGCCAACAGCGGGTCAGAGGAGGAGCCAACAGTGGGTCAGAGGAGGAGCCAACAGCGGGTCAGAGGAGGAGCCAACAGTGGGTCAGAGGAGGAGCCAACAGCGGGTCAGAGGAGGAGCCAACAGCGGGTCAGAGGAGGAGCCAACAGCGGGTCAGAGGAGGAGCCAACAGCGGGTCAGAGCCACTGAGGGACAGAGATGACAGTTGCTCCTTAACAATTAGGATTTAAATCGAGCCTTTTTTACTAGTGATTTAAATCAAATCCACCCCGATAGTGATTTGGGATTTTAAAGCTTAACGTGTTTGATGTCACTTTAAGTAGTTAATTTGGGCCAAGCTTGCCCAGACAAACTATTAACTGCGCTAACAGGTGCGCTAGCTGATCATACTTTATATATATACATATATATATATATATATATATATAAAGTATACAGCGCTGTGCGACAGGGACTTCCCACTCCACTCCAGGAACTAAATTGAGTCAGGCTGGACGCTGCTCAGCCATTCACGAGAAGCTTTGTATTCCCCTTGAAGGAGGAGTCTATTCACCCGAAACGCGTTGGCACAATGCACATGTTTCTACCTACAGTAAAAGTTTTTTGAACAATACATAAAAAGTTGTATTTTTTTTCTTTTTCCTTTCCTACCCAAGTCTGATTGGCTTAGGCCAGGGATAGGCAACCTCGGCCCTCCAGCTGTTTTGAAACTACAAGTCCCATGAGACATTGCAAGACCCTGACAATCACAGGCATGACTCCTAGAGGCAGAGGCATGATGGGATTTGTAGTTTCACCACAGCTGGAGGGAGCCGAGGTTGCCTACCCCCTGGCTTAGGCTAAGATAGTGACATGATACACCCGCCTCTTCACCTCAGAGGAAGCTTCGTATTCATTCATAGAAGGCAAAGCTTCCTCTGAATGGCTGATCAGCACTCAGTTTTGTTCAGGGAGTGGGACAGGAAAGGCTTAATCCCGCTGCTCGAACACAGCGCTGTATACTCTATGTATACTGTAGGCTTCATACAGGGCGGCCAACAAGCGCAGCTGTTGGGGGGGGTAAATAGTTCATTTGGGCCAAAAACAAGCTATTTATGGGACATTAAACGTGGAATTGGGCTTTAAGGTGTATGATCAACAAAAACGTAGTTTTGAATAAAGTGGGAAAGAATTAGAACTACCCCCATTAGAGAGATTTCTCCTCACTTCCTGTGAGTGTCTTTGATTACATAAACACAATTGTATTTGATTTATATTTCTGCTATACTGTCGTGTATCTTGCATTGTTGATCGTTTTAAAATGAATAGCTAAATATGAGATAATGCAGTTTGTTTGAAGGCAATTGCTGGTGATTGTTGATGATTGCGGTGGCATACAATAAAATATCTCGCCGTGGTTGACTCATTTTTTTGGAGGGGGATTTTGCGCTCAGTTCATATATTCAATGTTCCTGCTTAACCCCGTCCATGCAGATAATGGTTTGACCTTCTATGGCACACAAAATCCTTTGTAATGAAATTAAGTTAACCCAAAAATCCACTCCACCTCCAGAAAGATTTACCCCCCCCATTTACCCCTCCCTTCATGACCAGGCCATTTTTTGCGATACGGCACTGCGTTACTTTAACCGCTTGCCGACCGCCGCACACAAATATACGTCGGCAGAATATCTCGTACAGGCAAATGGGCGTACCTGTACGTCCCTTTAAATATGCCGCCTTGCGGGCACAGGCGCGCCCGCCACAAGAGCATGCGCGCGGGTCCTGCGAACTCGATGTTCGCCGGCGGCCCGCGATCGCGAGACGGAGAGGCAGAACGGGGAGATGCCTATGTAAACAAGGCATTTCCCTGTTCTGCCTAGTGACATGACAGGGATCTACTGCTACATGTCATCGGGAGCAGTGATCGCGGTCATGTCAGTGGTAGCCCATCCCCCCCCACAGTTTGAATCACTCCCTAGGACACACTTAACCCCTTGATCGCCCCCCCTAGTGTTTAACCCCTTCCCTGCCAGTGTCATTTATACAGTAATCAGTGGCTATTTATAGCACTGATCGCTGTATAAATGACAATGGTCCTAAAATAGTGTCAAAAGTGTCCGATGTGTCTGCCGCAACGTCGCAGTCCCGCTAAAAATCGCAGATCGCCGCCATTACTAGTAAAAAAAAAAAAAAAAATAATAAAAATGCCATAAATCTATCCCCTATTTTGTAGGCGCTATAACTTTTGCGCAAACCAATCACTATACGGTTATTGCGATTTTTTTTTACGAAAAATATGTAGAAGAATACGTATCGGCCTAAACTGAGGATAAATGTGTGTTTTTTGTATATATTTTTTTGGGATATTTATTATAGCAAAAAGTAAAAAATAAAGCTTTTTTTTTCAAAATTGTCGCTCTTTTTTTGTTTATAGCGCAAAAAATAAAAATCGCAGAGGTGATCAAATACCACCAAAAGAAATCTCTATTTGTGGGGAAAAAAGGACGTCAATTTTGTTTGGGTGCAACGTCGCGCGACCGCGCAATTGTCAGCTAAAGCGACGCAGTGCCGAATCGCAAAAAGTGCTCTGGTCAGGAAGGGGGTAAATTCATCTGGGGCTGAAGTGGTTAACTGACAATTTGCACGGTTTTGCAACTCTGTACCCAAATAAAATTTATATAATTTGTTTTCCATAAATATAAATTACTTTTGGTGGTATTCGATCACCTCTGCAGTTTTTATTTTTTGCTCTTTAAACAAAAAAAAACAAACAATATTTTTTACTTTCTGCTATACAGTGGAACCTTGGATTACGAGCATAATCCGTTCCAGGAGAATGCTTGTAATCGAAAACACTTGCATATCAAAGCGAGTTTCCCCATAGAAGTCAATGGAAACTAAGATAATTCATTCTATTGCAAGCAATACAGCATGTGGCCAGAGGTGGGAGGGGGGAGCCGGAGAGCCTCGGAAATACTCGGGGACAGCTCATCTGAACTCGGAAACCCTCGGAAAGGCTCAGAAACACTCGGGAACAGAGTATTCCTGTGTGTTTCCGAGTGTTCCGAGTATTTTCGAACGGCTCCGAACCGTTCCGAGTGTCACCGGCGCCCCCCCGCTCCTCTGGCCAAATGCGGTACTGCACACCCCATTAGCTTGAATTCTGCACGTTTTGTGAGACAACACTCACAAACCGAGCCAGGATTTAAAAAAAAAAGTTGCTAGTTTTTCAAAACGCTTGTTTGTTGTTACTCGTTAACCAAGGTTCCATTGTAAAACATATCCAATAAAAAAAAATAAATAAATCAAATGTTTTTATCAATTTAGGCTAATATGTATTCTGCTACATATGTTTGGTAAAAAAAAATAAAAAAAATATCCCAATAAGCGTATATTGATTGGTTTACGCGCACGTTATAGCATCTACAAACTATGGAATATATTTATGGAATTTTTTTTTTTTTAGCTGGACTGCGGCGGACAGATCGGACACTTTTGACACATTTTTGGGACCATTGACATTTATACAGTGATCAGTGCTATAAAAATGCACCGATTACTGTGTAAATGTCACTGACAGGGAAGAGTTTAACCACTAGGGGGCGATCAAGGGGGTAAATGTGTTCCCTGGGTGGTGTTTCGAACTGTGGGGGGAGGGGACTGACTGGAGGAGGAGAGAGATCGCTGTTCCTGATCACTAGGAACAGCAGATCTCTCTCTCCTCCCCTGTCAGAACGGGGATCTGTCTGTTTATATTGACAATTCTCCCGTTCTGGCTCTCTCTGGAGCGATCGCGGGTGGCCGGCGGCCGCGATGTCCGCCGGCCACCCGCAATTGCTCCACTGAGATCACTGGCTTCGGCGTCACGCTGCGGGCGCACGTGTGCCGTGCAATGACTACGATTCGCCCAACCTGCCGCAGTACAATCGCGGTGACAGGTCCTTAAGCGGTTAAAATAATACGTTTTCACTAAATTGGAGAATTTCATTTTGCACTAAATCTTTTATTGCGTGGATCAGCTGAATTTCACACACGTGCGGACAACGTATTATCAGTTTTTTGTGGTGATTTATATGTAAATGTCGGGTCACAAAATGATTACTCCCTCCTTACAAATATCGCTGGGTTCTTCATTTTTTTTTGCTGATATCTCCGAGGTATCCATTCAGGAGACGAGTAATGAAGTCGTTCTGAATGGAGACAGAATAATGTTTAATCAGGAAAATACCAGTTCCCGAGAAATGAATCATTATATAGCCTGGCAACCCGATAATGATTGAAGAGATATGCCGGATTGATGTGATTTATACATTTTGTTTCAAAATAAGAACTAAAAATAACATCGTTACTTTAACTTCTATTTAATATTTTTTTCTATTTTGATGCTTTAGATCAGGGCTTGACAAATTTGCTTTGAATCTAGGAGCCAGCTAAAAAAAGTTAGGAGCCAGGTTTTTTTTTTTTTTAAATTAACACAGCTTTATTTTCAGCGACAGTGCAGCCAGGGCAGTGGGCACGCGCACCCCCCTAACCAAAACCGGTGAATCGCTGATTGCCAGCAGAAGGGCTAAATGAAAAAAAAAATAAACAAAAAAAAACAAACAAACTGGACAAAAGCCCAGGTGCCAGGACACAATTTCTAGTTGCCATGGCGTCCTGGCGCCTGGGATTTGTCCAGCCCTGCTTTAGGGCTCATTTACACTTGCTTCGACTTTAACACAAAGTGCCTACCGCTTCAACATGCTTTTCTCATGTGTTTTTGATGCTTTAATGAAGCTTGGCAAATGCCCTGTGCGTGACTTGTTGACCCAGTAGAACCCCAGCTCAGGAGTACCCCCACTCAGCAGATCCCCAGTTCGGTAGTACCCCTGTTCAACAGATCCCCAGCTTATTGGTACCCTCGTTCAGCAGATCCCCAGCTTATTGGTACCCTCGTTCAGCAGATACCCTGCTCAGTAGTATCCCCCAGCACTGCTGATGCCCCACTCTGTAGAACCCCCCCAGCTCCGCTGATCCCCTGCTCAGTAGTAACCCCCAGCTTTGCTGATCCCCTGCTCAGTACTAACCCCCAGCTCTGCTGATCACCTTCTCAGTAGTAACCCCCAACTCTGCTTTTTCTTCACTCAGTAGTAACCCCCACCTCTGCTGATCCCCTGCTCAGTAGTAACCCCCAGCACTGCTGATCCCCTGCTCAGTACTAACCCCCAGCTCTGCTGATCACCTTCTCAGTAGTAACCCCCAACTCTGCTTTTTCTTCACTCAGTAGTAACCCCCACCTCTGCTGATCCCCTGCTCAGTAGTAACCCCTAGCTCTGCTGATCCCCCACTCAGTAGTAACCCCCAACTCTGCTTTTTCCCTACTCAGTAGTAACCCCCAGCTCTGCTTATCCCCTGCTCAGTAGTAACCCCCAACTCTGCTTTTTCCCCACTCAGTAGTAACCCCCAGCTCTGCTGATCCCCCACTCAGTAGTAACCCCCAGCTCTGCTGATCCCCTGTTCAGTAGTAACCCCCAACTCTGCTTTTTCCCTACTCAGTAGTAACCCCCAGCTCTGCCGATCCCCTGCTCAGTAGTAACCCCCAGCTCTGCCGATCCCCTGCTCAGTAGTAACCCCCAACTCTGCTTTTTCCTCCACTCAGTAGTAACCCCCACCTCTGCTGATCCCCCACTCAGTAGTAACCCCCAGCTCTGCTGATCCCCTGTTCAGTAGTAACCCCCAACTCTGCTTTTTCCCCACTTAGTAGTAACCCCCAGCTCTGCTGATCCCCCGCTCAGTAGTAACCCCCAGCTCTGCTGATCCCCCGCTCAGTAGTAACCCCCAGCTCTGCTGATGCCTATCTATCTATCTATCTATCTATCTATCTATCTATCTATCTATCTATCTATCTATCTATCTATCTATCTGATCAGGGCTTTTTACATGTTTAATGCAATAATGTGCTAGAATGCACCTCATACCTTACCTTTGAACCAGAGCCTTCCAGCACTGCGCTGTCACCGCTTCTAGTGCTTCCATCTTCTCCCGATCTTCCATCCGGGTTTGTGTGCTCCGACCATTTGAATTGCTGGGCCACAATGACGTCACTCTCTCGCATGCACACACGAGTCACAATCGCAGCACGGCACTGTATTCAGGGCAAACTCATGCGCAGTGACATCACTGGCTGGAGCTGATGTGAGCAATCGTTTTCTTTTTTAGGCTTTCTTGCACTTATTTCTACCTGGTGATCTTGGTGAGCCAAGTCTGTTGTTTTTCAAAAGAACAAGCTTTCTTGCAGATGTAGAAGGTAGAGGGATGAGGTAAACCATTTACCACTGACAGGGGTGTGTACAATTATTAGCATTTATTTATTTATTTATTTATTTATTCGTAAATTCGAAAATGCGCAAATTTCGAAAATGCGCAAATTCGAAAATTCTGAAATTCGAAAATCTGAAAATACGAAAACCCGAAAATAAGAAAGAAAATTTGAAAGAACGAAAATTCTAAATAATAACTAACTATCCGAAAATAAGAAAGAAAATTCGAAACAATAACTAACTAACTAATAATAACTAACTATTCAATTATAGGTATTGGAATTTCCTTTCAAATTTGTCTGTTAGTGAACGTATCGAATACGAATTTATCCGAAGTTTCAAATTATCCGAAATAAGGAATGCCGCATCTAAACAAATGGAACGGAATGAATTAATAATAAATAATAAAACATTTTTTATTATATTATTATTATTATTTATATTATTATTAATAATTTGTTACGTTCCATTGGTTTAGATGCGGCATTCGTTATTTCAGATAATTCTTAACTTTGGATAAATTCGTATTCGATACGTTCACTAACAGCCAAACTTGAAAGGATATTCCAATACCTATAATTGAATAGTTAGTAATAGTTAAGTTATTATTAGTTAGTTATTATCTCAGATTTACGAATTTTTGGTTCTTATTTTCAGATTTTCGTTCTTTTGAATTTTTGTTTTTATTTTCGGATTTTCGAATTTCTGAAACTTCAGATTTTCTAATTTATTATTATTATTAATTTTTTTTATGTTCCATGCATTTAGGTACGGCATTCGTTATTTCAGATGATTCGTAACTTCGGATAAATTCGTATTCGTTGCGTTCACTAACAGCCAAATTTGAAAGGAAATTCCAATACCTATAATATAATAGTTAGTAATAGTTAAGTTATTAGTAGTTAGTTATTATCTCAGATTTACAAATTTTCTTTCTTATTTTCAGATTTTCGTTCTTTTGAATTTTCGTTCTTATTTTCGGATTTTCGAATTTCTGAAATTTCAGATTTTCAAATTTCCAAATTTTCGAATATATTCGAATTTTCAAATTCTCGACTTGATGAATATTCGAATTTACGAATTTTCGAATATTGGAATTTACGAATTTTCGAATTTACGAATATTGTAATTTACGAATTTTCGAATTTACGAATATTCCGAAAAATTAGTTAAACGGGTTTTCCGAATTAAAAAATTTGTCGAAATTTGTTAAAAAAAAAAAATTCGGAACGAAACTAATTGCACATGTTTACTGTTATGGCGCAAAGCCCCTAGGGCCATTTTTTACATTTTTTTTTTGTTTTTTGATGGGGAGGTTTAATTCCACTTTAACATTTTCTATATAAGAACAAGACTGAGTCTCTCAGTCAGCTTAACACTGCTTAGTTCATCCTGGGAATGAAGCCGCCACGTGAGGCTCTCGAGACGCATGTTCTGACTACAATCTCTGGGGAATCTTTCCTTTTTTTTTTTACTGCAAAGAAATAAGGAGGAAAACATGCCTCGAACATTATGTAAAATGATTAGAAGCCTATACCCAGCGGCTCGCGTAGCTCCATGCACTTGTGTAGGAAACCAGCGCGGTTATAACGGGAAGCTGGAAAATGAAAAACAAATCCTCTCTGGTTCACTTGCCGACCAGGCTTTTTCTGTCACTTTCTGTTTACAAGTTTAAATCACTATTTTTTGCTAGAAAATTACTTACAACCCCCCAAACATTACACTTTTTTTTTTTAGCAGAGACCCTAGGGAATAAAATAGCGATCGTTGCAATTTTTTATGTCACATTTGCACAGCGGTTTTTGATATGCAATTTTTTCGAAAAAAAAAAAAATACACTTTCATTAATTTCATTTTCTCCTATACCTTTAAAAACAGGGGTAGGCAACCTGGGGTCCTCCAGCTATTGTGGAACTACATTTCCCATGAGGCATTGCGAGGCTGGAAGTTACAATTACTCCAAGAGGCATGATGGGACTTGTAGTTCTGCAACAGCTGGAGGGCCCCAGGTTGCCTTCTCCCTGCTTTAACCACTTGCCGACCAGCCGCCGCAATTTTACTGCAGCAGAATGGCACGGCTGGGCGAAACTGGCTTTATGTTACGTCGATTCGCCCTGTGGCCACTAGGGGCACACACGCGCCCGCTGCTCTCCCCCGAAGCCGATGCGAGTGTCCGGCGGGCTCCCGCGATCGCTCGTGACACACCGAGAACTGGGATCTGTGTGTATGTAAGCACACAAATCTCGGTTCTCTGAGGGGAGAAGAGACTGATCGTGTGTTCATACGAAGTATGAACAGCGATCTGTCATCTCCCCTACACAGTCCCCTCCCCCTTTCAGTTAGAACACACACAGTGAGGGAACACAGTTAACCCCTTGATCGCCCCCTAGTGTTAACCCCTTCCCTGCCAGTGTCATTTTTACAGTAATCAGTGCATTTTTATAGCACTGATCGCTGTATAAATGACGATGGTCCCAAAAATGTGTCAAAAGTGTCTGATGTGTCGCAGTCCCGATAAAAATCGCAGATCGCCGCCATTACTAGTAAAAGACAAAATAATAATAAAAATGCTATAAATCTATCCCCTATTTTGTAGACGCTATAACTTTTGCGCAAACCAATCAATAAACGCTTATTGCGATTTTTATTACCAAAAATATGTAGAAGAATACGTATTGGCCTAAACTGAGGAAAAAAATAGCTTTTTTAAAAAAAAAAATGGGGATATTTATTATAGCAAAAAGTACAAAATATTGTGTTTTTTTCAAAATTGTCGCTTTTTTTTGTTTATAACGCAAAAAATAAAAACCGCAGAGGTGATCAAATACAATCAAAAGAAAGCTCTATTTGTGGGGAAAAAAGGACGTCAATTTTGTTTGGGTGCAGCGCAGCACGACCGCGCAATTGTCAGTTATAGCGACGCAGTGCCGAATCGCAAAAAAATGGCCCGGCCATTCAGCAGCCAAATCTTCCGGGGCTGAAGTGGTTAAAAAAAAAAAAAGAAAAAAAAAGTTTGATCTTTTGCTTAAAAAAATAAAATAAAAATTGTTTACTTCCACCCTGGGCCGGAAATGACAACCAGGGGCTAAGATTGGCGGCTTCCTTGGCTGTAAAGGATTGGAAGATTTAATTTGGCTTTAACTGTTTGCCCTCTTTTTGAATTTTTTTTTTTTCTGCTGGACACTCGGTCCTTTATATTGTATTTATGTGGATTATATTTAGTGGTGCACTGAAATAAAAATTTTGGTGCCGAAATCCGAAAATTTAGGATGCACTCGACCAAAACCGAAACTGAAATTGACGTTTTTTAATATATATATATATATATATATATATATATATATATATATATATATATATATATATATATTTTTTTTATATAAATAATTGTATTATATTAGATTTCTTAATTGTTTTTGATTTTAAATGAATATGAATTTATTGTCGGACATTATTGGCACCTTTTGAAAGGTGTTAAAATTCCTACTAACCACAAACCACACCAAAAACGCACCTCCCCATTGAAAAACACAGCAAGAGCGCATCAAAAGCATCCGTTTTGTGTTTTTGATGCTTTTTTTTGGGGAGTCACGTGACCTATGGAAAACACACCATAAGCAAGGTAAAAACGCGGCAAAATCGCGGGCATTTTCGGCAGCTATTATCGGCACTTTTATGGGTTTTTATTTTGCACAACGCTGATAATTTTATTTTTGGCGGCCAAAATATCGGTGCCCCACTAATTATATTATTTTTTATATATCATATTCTCTTTTTTGGTATACTGTGTTTGGTTATGTAATTTTTCAGCAGTTTGCGTTTAAATTTTACCATCAACAGATTTAGCGGCCTGTCATTTAATTGTGCTCTGACCCCCCCCCCCCCCGGTATAAATAAATTGCGGTGTAGAAATGATGAGATGAGATGGTCATGCTGTCATTCATAATTACATCTCTTGATCCCGTGGAATTATTATAACCGTGCAGTTTAGACTGCATTGAAATCTGTTCCAGTGATTTCTTGTACTGGAAGTCACGGAAATGGTCCAGTTCTGCTGGTGTCTTTAGAGGCCGGAGAGTGAGAGTGGCGTGTGGGGAGCGGACAGTCCTAGATGTGGATATTGGGGGTCCTAGGGGGTGTGAATGGGAATTTTGAAAGGGTCCACAATTTCTTTATTTAAAAAAAAAATTTTTTCCACAGTAATTATTTTTTTAAGGCTGAAATGGGTGGATTTTAGACTTGGCAAAACAGATATCATACAGCAGGTAAAATAAGTATTGAACACGTCACCATTTTTCCAGGTAAATATATTTCTAAAGGTGCTATTGACTGACATTTTCACCACATTTCAGTAACAACCCATGAAATCCATACATATAAAGACACCAAAACTAATAGGTTCAGAAATTAAGTTCTGTGTAATAAAGTGGAATGATACAGGGGAAACACATGAAGAAAGGGAGGTGCAAAAAGGCATGGAAAGCCAAGACACCAGCTAAAATCTCTCAGTAATTAGAAAGCAATCCTGCCCCTTGTCAGTGCAAATTAATATCAGCTGGTTCAGTCTCAACTCAAAGGTGTCTCATTACAAAGATGTCACACAAGAAACATCTCATGATGGGTAAAAGCAAAGAGCTCTCTCAAGACCTTCGCAACCTCATTGTTGCAAAACATACTGATGGAATTGGTTACAGAAGGATTTCTAAAATTCTGATTCTTCCAGTGAGCACTGTTGGGGCCATAATCTGGAAGTGGAAAGAATATATTTCACCATAAACCGGCCACAACCAGGTGCTCCTCGCAAGATTTCTGACAGAGGAGTGAAAAGAATTATCAGAAGAGATGTCCAAGAGCCAAGGACCAGGTGTGGAGAGCTTCAGAAAGACCTGGAATTAGCAGATACAACAATAAGTAATGCGCTCACCCGCCATGGCCTGTATACACGCTCACCATGCAAGACTCCATTGCTGAAGAAAAAACATGTTGGCGCTCGTTTAAAGTTTGCTGCACAACATTTAGACACGCCTGTGAAATGCGGGGAGAATATAGTCTGGTCAGAGGAGACCAAAATTGAACTCTTTGGATGCCATAATACACATCATAATTGGAGGTCACATGGCACATCACCCCAAAAACACCCCCCCATACCAACAGTGAGGTTTGGAGATGGGAACATCATGGTGGGGGGCGGGGCTGTTTTTCAGCATACGGTACTGGCAAACCTCTAGAAGGAGGGATGAATGGAAAAATGCACCAAGACATTCTTGATAAAAATCTGCCACCATCTACCAGGATGATGAAGATGAAACGAGGAAGGACAATTCAGCAAGACAATCATCCCAAACACAAAGCCAAGAAAACTCTCAGATAGTTTCAAAGAAAATAAAGCTGCTAGAATGGTCCGGCCAATCACCTGACTTGAATCCAATAGAAAATCTATGGAAACAACTAAAGATCAGAGATCATAGAAGAGGACCACAGAACCTTCAAGATGTGAAGGCTGTATGGAAGAATGGGCCAAAATCACACCTGAGCAACGCATGCGACTCGTTTCTCCATACAGGAGGTGTCTTGAAGCCGTCATTAGCAACAAAGGATTTTGTACCAAGTATTAAATACATTTCAGTTAGCGGGTTCAGATAGACGGCAGGATGACAAGGACCGCCCTGTCTTACGCCGGCTTAGCGGGGATCAACGGAGCGATCCCCGCTCTGAGCAAGCGGATGTTCACGGGTCGGATCAACGCAGATCCGCACGTGTGAAAGGGGCCTAAGGGTGGTCTCCAAACTATCCAAAACAAAATAATTTGTACATGGCATGGTCTGTAACATGATAATCACCTAAACATTTCTCAGTGTTGTAAGGAGAAAAGTTTCAGTGTCTTGTCCCTATAGAGTAGTGGTCTCCAAACTGCAGCCCACGGGCCGAATACGACCCTTTGCTTGTGTCATTCAATTTTATTACACAGAACTTCATTTCTAAACATATTTGTTTTGGTGTCTTTGTATGTATGGATTGCATGGGGTGTTACCGACATGTGGTGAACATTTTATGTCAACAGAACCGTTACCAATATATTTACCGAGAAAAATGGTGACGTGTTCAACGCTTATTTTACCCGCTGTAGGTGACATTTTACACAATCTGCTTGTCTCTGCATACCTGTGAAGTGACCGTCATCCCTTATGGACCACAGTATATAGCAGCCAAGAGAGGGACATATTCCCTGTTAGGAATGTATAGCTGGTCACAGTGAGCGCCATCTCTCTCCTTTTCTGTATTACACTCATCCCAGCTTTATAGATAATAGGCATCTGTCTGGCAATACAAGCATACATTTGGACAGTGGATATTTTATAGTGAACAATATATATATATATATATATATATATATATATATATATATATATATATATAATAATAAACAAAATACAATGTAAATAATGTTTTTTGAAATATATAACACTACCAACATCCTGTGAACATCTATCTAAGGGTGGTCTCCAAACTATCCAAAACAAAATAATTTGTACATGGCATGGTCTGCGACATGATAATCACCTAAACATTTCTCAGTGTTGTAACGAGAAAAGTTTCAGTGTCTTGTCCCTATAGAGTAGTGGTCTCCAAACTGCAGCCCACGGGCCGAATAGGACCCTTTGCTTGCCTTTATCCAGCTCTTGGGGCACCATTCCTCCCACTGATACCAGCAATGGGGCACCATTCCTTCCACTGACACCATCAATGGGGCACCATTCCTTCCACTGATACCAGCAATGGGGCACCATTCCTTCCACTGATACCAGCAATGGGGCACCATTCCTTCCACTGACACCAGCAATGGGGCAATATCTTTCTGCTGACTTCAGTGATGGGGCACCATTCCTCCCACTGTTACCAGCAATGGGGCACCATTCCTTCCACTGACACCAGCAATGGGGCACCATTCCTTCCACTGACACCAGCAATGGGGCACCATTCCTTCCACTGACACCAGCATTGGGGCACCATTCCTTCCACTGACACCAGCATTGGGGCATCATTCCTTCCACTGACACCAGCAATGGGGCAATATCTTTCTGCTGCCTTCAGTGATGGGGCACCATTCCTTCCAATGACACCAATGATGGGACACCGTTCCTCCCACGGACACCAATGATGGGGCATTATTTTTCTCCCAATGACACCAATGATGGAACACTATCCCTCCCACTTACGCCAATGATGGGGCACCATTCCTTTCACTGATACCAATGATGGGGCAATATTCCTCCCAATGATACCAATGATGAGGCACCATTCCTTCCAATGATGGGGCACCGTTCCACCCCCTGACACCAATGATGGGGCAATATTCCTCCCAATGATACCAATGATGAGGCACCATTCCTTCCAATGACAGGGCACCGTTCCTCCCACTGACACCAATGATGGGGCATTATTCCTCCCAATGACACCAATGATGGGGCACTCTTCCTCCCACTGACACCAATAAAGGAGCACTATTCCTCCCAATGACACCAATGCTGGAACACTATCCCTCCCACTGACACCAATGATGGGGCATTATTCCTCCCACTGACACTAATGATAGTGTCATATCATTTGTGTCAGTGGGAAGAATAGTGCCTCATTATTGGTGTCAGTGGGAGGAATAGTGTTCCCACTGACACCAATTATGGGGTACTATTTCTCCCAATGACATCAATGATAGAACACTATTCCTCCCACTGATACCAATGACAGGGCAATATTCCCGCTCCCTCTATATGTGAAAACCAATCAATATACGCTTATTGGGATTTTTTTTTACCAAAAATATACAGCAGAATACATATTGGCCTAAATTGGTGAAGAAATTAGATTTTTTTACATTTTTTTTATTGCATATGTTTTATAGCAGAAAGTAAAAAAAATATATATTTTTCTTTTTTTCAAAATTGGCAGTCTCTTTTTTTGTTTATAGCGCAAAAAATAAACAACACAGAGGTGATCAAATCCCACCAAGACTATTTGTGGGAAAAAAAGGACATCAATTTTATTTGGGTACAGCGTTGCACGACCGCGGCGCAATTGTCAGTTAAAATAACGCAGTGCCGTATAGCAAGTAATGACCTGGTCATGAAGGGGGGGGGGGTGGTAAATCTTACAGAGGTCAAGTGGTTAATTGGATTGAATGTGGGAGGGTTAGATCAAATTTTTTATTGCTGCCTGTGTCCCTCTGGGAAGATTAGTCCCGGTGACCATTGTTACAGAGACAGATAGTAAGATGAAATCGTAAATTTTAGAGTTCTCATGACAGCAAGAGGTGAAGGGAACCCTTTCAGTGGGAACGGTTGTTTTGGTGACAGCTGGTTAAGGCTCTGTTCCCATTAGTGCAACTTAACATAAGGTCGCATGTTTGTAAATTTATTAAAAAAGAAAAAAAAACCTAAAAAAATCTCATGTGCATACAGTGCCTTAAAAACCAAAAATGTATTTTATTGGGATTTTATGTGATAGACCAACACAAAGTGGCACATAATTGGGAAGTGGAAGGAAAATGATAAATGGTTTTCAAAATAGTTTACAAATAAATATGTTAAAAGTGTTGGGGGGGGGGGAATTGTATTCAGCCCCCTTTACTCTGATACCCCTAACTAAAATCTAGTGGAACCAATTGCCTTCAAAAGTCACCTAATTAGTAAATAGAGTCCACCTGTGTATAATTTAATCTCAGTTTTAACACAGCTGTTCTGTGAAGCCCTCAGAGGTTTGTTAGAGAACCTTAGTGAACAAACCGCATCACGAAGGCCAAGGAACACACCAGACAGGTCAGGGATAAAGTTGTGGAGAAGTATAAAGCAGGGTTAGGATATAAATAAATATCCCAAGCTTTGAAAATCTCACGGAGCTCTGTTCAATCCATCATCGGAAAATGGAAAGAGTATGGCATAACTGCAAACCGAGCAAGACATGGCTGTCCACCTAAACTGACCAGCCGGGCAAGGAGAGCATTCATCAGAGAAGAGCCAAGAGGTCCATGGTAACTCTGGAGGAGCTGCAGAGATCCACATCTCAGGTGGGAGAATCTGTCCACAGGACAACTATTAGTCGTGTTCTCCACAAATCTGCCCTTTATGGAAGAGTGACAAGAAGAAAGACATTGGTGAAAGAAAGTCATAAGAAGTCCTGTTTGTAGTTTGTGAGAAGCCATGTGGAGGACACAGCAAACATGTGGAAGAAGGTGATCTGGTCAGATGAGACCAAAATGGAACTTTTGCCTAAAAGTAAAAATGCTATGTTTGGAGTAAAACTAACACTGCACATCACCCTGAACCCACCATCCCCACCGTGAAACATGGTGGTGGCAGCAGCATGTTGTGGTCATGCTTTTCTTCAGCAGGGACAGGGAAGCTGGTCAGAGTTGATGGGAAGATGGATGGAGCCAAATACAGGACAATCTTAGAAGAAAACCTGTTAGAGTCTGCAAAAGATTTGAGACTGGGGCGGAGGTTCACCTTCCAGCAGGACAACGACCCGAAACATACAGCCAGAGCTACAATGGAATGGTTTAGATCAAAGCAAATTCATGTGTTAGAATGGCCCAGTCACAGTCCAGACCTAAATCACATTGAGAATCTGTGGCAAGACTTGAAAATTGCTGTTCACAGACGTTCTCCATCCAATCTGACAGAGCTTGAAATATTTTGCACAGAAGAATGGGCAAAAATATCCCTCTCTAGATGTGCAAAGCTAGTAGAGACATTCCCAAAAAGACTTGCAGCTGTAATTGCAGCGAAAGGAGGTTCTACAAAGTATTGACTCAGGGGGGCTGAATACGAATGCCCCCCCCCCACACACTTTTCACATATTTATTTGTAAAAACTTTGGAAAACGATTTATCCTTTTTTGTTGGTCTATCACATAAAATCCCAATAAAATACATTTACGTTTTTGGTTGTAACATGACAAAATGTGGAACATTTCAAGGGGCATGAATACTTTTTCAAGACGATGTAAGTATCACAGCCTTTGCTCAATACTTTGGTGAAGCACCTTTGGCACCAATTACAGCCTCAAGTCTTGTTGAGTATGATGCTACAAGCTTGGCACACCTATTTTTTTTTTTAAATTCTTTTATTTTCACACTGAGTGGGTACAACCAGTTACATATTAATTTATATAGCAGTGTCAGAACCAAGCATACAAAATACAAGAGTGAATTAGTGTTCAAAGATAGGAGAAACAATAAGGACAATATACATGATAACTGACATTTGCACCGCCATCAAAATTCGTGGGGATTATATCCCAGCCAGACACTACTGTCAAAGTGCGGGCCTTGGGAGGTGCTCTATCATCTATGTTGCTTGATTCGGTACTGGCTCCCTTAAGTGTTAGATTGCATCATTCAGTGATAAATAATGTTTTCTCTTAAAAAATAATAAAAGTAGTAGGGTAGGGAGCTGAATGGCTAAGGAGCCCAGACATGGGATTACATGAAAAGGTAAATGGTTTCAGGATTTTCTTTGTATCTGGCCATAAGGAAACCCATGTCTGAGAATGCGTTAAAAAGAGATTAATACCCCCTGGGGGAATTAAGAAGTAGAACAAAATGGTGGGGGGGGGGGGGAGCAAGGAGGGGAGAGGGAAAAGGAAGGGGAGCGGGAACGAGAGGTTAAGGTATGAGAGAGAAAGAGTGCAGAAAGTGAGAGAATATGAAATAATAAGATATGAGGTGTAATGACCCCCGCCTGAGGCGAATAACCGGTTCACTCAGTTAATTAGATTGCGCCATTTCCTGAAGGTATGTTTCCGTGTATATAAAGTGTTGCCAGGGTCTCCATGTTTCCCTGAAGATCTCCTCCCTATTATGTAGGGTAGCCGTAAGGTCTTCCATGTCCCTTAGTTCATTCACTTTCGTAAACCACAGGGATTTCGCCGGTGGTCTCTCCGATTTCCAGCACAAGGGAATACATGCCTTTGCGGCATTCAGGAGTTGGATGGTGAGAGAGGTCTTATATTTTTTGATGGGTCGTTCTGACAGATGGAGCAAACAAGCTGCCGGGTTCCCCTCCAGGGAGACACCTGTAAGGTGTCCGATTGTGCGGGCCACCTCTATCCAAAAAGGGGCAAGTTTGGAACATGACCAAAAGATGTGCAACATCGTCCCCTCCTCAGAACCACAGCGCCAGCAGAGGCCGGGCACCTGAGGGAAGAAGCGATGTAGAATGGCGGGAACCCTGTACCAGCGTGTCGTAATTTTGTAACAGGTTTCTTGCACCCTAGTCGCAATGGAGGATTTCTGGGCAAAGTAGAGAATTTTTTGTCTCTGTACCTCGGTAAATTGGATTCCCAGTTCCTCCTCCCATTTAGTGAGAAACGGGGGCACGTATCCCTCCTCTGGTTGTGTTAGGGATGAGTATATCAGTGAAAGGCAATGACGTATCGGTTCTCCACGATGACAAATGAGTTCAAATTCAGTTAGTTTGCGGGTAATACCCGGTTTCCGCAGGTAACTGCGCAGAAAATTCCGCAGCTGTAAGCTGCTCCAGAAGTCTAGGGGGGGGTCTGTTACTAATGTCCCGGCATTTAGGGAAAGTTGGCCATTGGGGTCCATGAAATCATGTAAGCATAGCCTGGTGTTCATTGCGAGTCGCTTAAATTGCGGGCTCTGCAAACCAGGTAAGAACTCTGGATTACCCAGAATCGGCACCATAGGGGACGGCTGTGGGGATACAGATGAGCGTCTAAATGCATCTCTGGTCACCGTTAAGGTACTGCCAAGAGTGGGGTGTTCAATGATATCTTTGGGTAGTGATGTTGTAATCCAAGGCCAGCTCTTAGCTAAACCCCCGGAGTCCTCTTCCATTGCAACCCAATGTTTCGCCTCCGCATGGCAATGCCAGTCTACTAACCTAGTTAGATGGACTGCTCTGTAGTAGGCCTTGATGTCCGGCAAGCCCACCCCACCCCTGCTTTTTGCCAAGTGGAGAAGTTGAAGTCGCATTCGTGGTTTGCGGTGGGACCAGACAAACGCCCGGAACATGGAGTCCATTCGCTTGAAAAACGCCAGAGGCAGTCGGATGGGGATTGCCTGAAGCAGGTATAACACCCTTGGTAACAGAGTCATCTTCAGGGCACTACATCTGCCGAACCACGTCAGCGTAAGGGAATGCCAGTGTAGTAGGTCAGTTTTAAGACGTATCAGTAATGGGTCAAAGTTGGCTGAGTATAGTTCCGCTGGGTCAGACGTAATGTCAACCCCCAAGTAGCGTATAAGCTTGGTTGCCCATTTTAGTGGAAAGGTCGAGCGTATACGTTGGGCAGTTCCTGTGTCTACCGTTATGTTGAGGATGGAAGATTTGGTTAAGTTAATCTGAAATGAGGAGAGCGTACCGTAGTCTTGGAGGGATTGTAGCAGGTTGTGGAGAGAGGAAAGTGGTTCCGTTAGGAAGAAAATAAGGTCGTCCGCGAAGGCGGCCACCTTATGGGAACCTGAAGGTTTCGGGTATCCTTTAATGTCAGAGTTCGCCCTTATTGTGCATAGTAGGGGTTCCAGGGACAGGATAAAGATCAGAGGGGAGAGGGGGCAGCCCTGTCGGGTACCATTGCGGATATCAAAGAAATTCGATCTTGTCTCGTTGACCCTCACCGACGCAGTGGGGTGGGTATACAAGGAGAGTATCCATTGTAGCATGGATGAGCGAAGACCTATGTGTTCTAAAGTTGCCCGGATAAAGGACCAGTCAACGCGGTCAAAGGCCTTCTCCGCGTCGGTTGACAGCAGGAGAAGGGCCTTTTTGGAGGTCTTTGCCGCATGTATCAAGTTAATGACCCGAATCGTGTTGTCTCTAGGTTCACGTAGTGGCACAAAGCCTGCCTGGTCTCTATGGATCAAATTTGGTATGTGGGGAAGCAGCCTATTAGCTAAAATCTTGGCAAAAAGTTTAAGGTCCGAATTAAGAAGTGCGATTGGACGGTAGCTCCCACAGAGTGATGGATCTTTACCCTCTTTCGGGATGAGAGAGATATATGCCCTAAGGGTGTCTATTGGGAAGGCATTCCCTTCCGTGAGGGCGTTAAGGGCAGAAATCAAGGGCTTTGACAGTATGTCAAAGAAAGTTTTGTAATAAACTGGGGTTAAACCATCAGGGCCAGGGGCCTTTTTCGGTTTCGAGGAGGCCAGAGCCACGCCCAGTTCTTCGACCGTCAGGGGCTCTTCCAGTTCTTCCCTTACTTCATCTGGTAGTGATGGCATGCCTGAGGCAGCTACATATGTTTGGGGGGACTGCCTGCTCTCTAGAGAGAGGTCTCCAGGTTCCGTTTTTTCTAGGTTATAAAGGCCTGTATAGAAGGAGCGGAACTCCTCCGCTATATCTGAGGAGGTATTAAGCTTCCGCCCCGAGGATGACTGAATGTGTGGGATGTATGTTTTCGTGCGAGGGCCCTGCAAGGCTCTGGCCAGAAGCGATCCAGGTTTGTTCGAGAACTCAAACATGGTGCGTCGCGCCCACGCCAGTTTTTGTTTGGTCTTATGGAATAACAGAGAGCAGAGTTCCTCACGAGCCTTCTGTAGGTCCCGGAGTGTTGCGCGGGCAAGACTAGCTTTATGTATTCTCTCTAATTTGCGGATTGATGCTAGGAGTTCCTCTGTACGTTTTAGTCTATCTCGCTTGAGGCGGGTTCCTATCTTGATCAGTGCACCTCTCACAACCGTCTTGTGAGCTTCCCAAACCACAAGGGGGTTGGGGACTGACCCTTCATTGACCGCAAAGTATTCCCGTAAAGCGTTCAATATCTCTGCGCGGGTTTCCTCTGATTGAAGCAGTGCTTCATTCAGTCGCCAGGATGGGGGGGACCTATTCATTGGTCCCAATTGGAGAGTCAGATGGACCGGTGCATGGTCGGAGAAGGATATGACATCAATGGACGTTGAGACCACCTTGTCAAGATCCTTGTGTGACAGCAACAAATAGTCTAGCCGAGAGTAGGTGTGGTGCACCTGGGAAAAAAATGTGTAATCTCTGTCTTGGTTGTGGAGCAACCTCCACGGATCGACTAGGTGCAAGGTATGAAGGTCCGTCTTGAGGCGCCTCAGACGAGAATAAGACATGTGGGAGGCTCCTCGTGAGACGTCTAGTGTCGGGTCCATGGCAAAATTAAGGTCTCCGCCAAAGATCAGCATCCCCTCTGAGAATTCCAAAAGCTCAGAGAGTAGCCTGCGCAGAAACTGAGGATGATTCACATTGGGGAAATAAACATTTGCGAATGTGACCCGCACATCAGACACCCTTCCCTTTAGAAGAAGAAAACGGCCCTGCTCGTCTGTCCTCTGTGCTTCAAATACCCAAGGAACCGACCTAGCCAGGATGATGCTGACCCCTTTTGACTTGGAAATCGGAGAGACGCTATGGTATGCTACAGGGAAGGTCCCATTAGTCAGCCTAGGTATAGAACCTGCACGGAAGTGCGTCTCCTGCAGAAAGGCTACATGTGTTTTGCCCCTACGCAGGTCAGCCAATAGCTGTGTGCGTTTTTCCGGTATATTGAGTCCCCGCACGTTTAGAGAGGTGATCTTAAGGTGACCCATCGTGTCTTCTGGCAGGGAGAAGATGGCAATATAAGTATGGGAAACTCCCACAATGAGAACCCCCCTCAGGCAGAGGCCAAGGAGAGAGAAGAACAGTACAGCTAGAGGAGAGCAGAGAGGTGGAAAAAGGAAGAGGAACAAAAAAGGGGGGGGGGGGGAGAGGAGTAAACAATTCCTGTCGTAGACTAACTATGGGCCCCTGTTGCACACTCGAGGTGTCCAGTCAGGGGACCGCCCTAATGTGGGGGTGGAAAGTGCGTCGAGATCAACTCAAGAATGAGTAGAAGTTAGGCAGAAGTTTGAGTAAACATATAATGCGGAGATGTGAGGGGATGGTGCCACTGAGAATCATGTTATTGCTAATATGAGAACTAACATCGTTTAACATCGTTTAACAAGGTTATACATAACTTTTGCTGGAGGGCACCTACCGCGAAGCAGCCAGGCACCCTCCGCTAAGACCACCTAGTAACCGCGTCTCCAGGAGGGCCGCCGACGCCACAGCGGACCACGCCACCCGTGCAATCACATAAGACCGCCGGTATGGCCCGCAATGGCGCCCCGCGGCACAGCCCACAGCGCAGAACCAGGAGCCCTGAACCTTTGTATCAAGGAGTACCGAAGTAAGCCCTGATGGGCACAAAGCAAACCCAATATTATAACCGTAAAACAGTAAGATGAGAACATAATAAAACAAAATAAACCGTTGCATGAGTCATAACAGAACATAACAGGTAAAGCATGTTGCCTGTAATTGTCATATCCCCAGGGTTATTGTACATTTCTAGGCCACGAAGCCATAAGGCTACCCCCTCCCTCCCTCACCACACAGTTGTCGGTCTATCCTCCCAGAGGGAGCTAAGGGAAGGAGGGGTCCTAGGGGAGCCCCGGGTGGCGGACTGGACTTCTAATGAACCTGTGACCAAAAAGCTATTGGGGGGGGGGGAGGGGGGAAAGACGCCGGGAGGCAGCCCGTGCCTCCAGGGCTATCATCTAGGGTCGTGGGACCCCCCTGGCTAAAAAATCGATATCTCAAAGTGTCAAGATCAACAGCCCGATTGCCGTCTCCCCCACCCCCATCCGCCCCCCCCAGCCGGCCATCGGCAGTGGAACCGTATGGGAGAAGCGGTGTGTAGGCAATCAGGCCCGGATTACAGGTAGACTGAGGTAACTCACCACCCCCCCGAGCAGGTTAGCAAGAGTCAGTTGACAATCTGTTGTTTCCCACAGGGGTTCAAAGGCACATCTTGGAAACACAAGTCCTGAGCGTGTGATATGAATGGCAGTCAACTCAGGCCTGGGGTGTCGTCAAACGAGACGGCCTCCCCGGCCTCCTGTAGGTGTGGGACTAGAGTTCTTGGTGTGCCCGGGAAGGTGATGAAGTGTGAATGTTCACTCTGTCTTACCAGTCCTTGGGATGAGATGGGTGATTAAGCTTCAGAGGACCTCGGGTGAGGTCTGACAGTCTCTCGGCTGGTGGCGCGTGAGCGCGGTCTACGGACTCGTTGCGGTCTGGGTAAAGGTGGGCCCAAGGCCTCCGAAGATAGTAGGTAGTCAAACCAGTTGGGGACACTTATAGCCGGCTTGGCTAGGAAGCTGAACAAGTCTGGGAGTTGGTCCGGTGAGCGCAGGTAGAATTCTGTTCCTTGCTTTCGTACGATAAGATGGAAGGGGTGACCCCAGCGATACGTCGCCTCTGCCGACCGGATTACTTCCAGTAGAGGTCTCAGAAGGCCTCGCATTGCTCTTGTCTGCCTGGATACGTCCGGGTAGATTCTGATCATTGCTCCATCAAAGTCAATTGGGCCACGTTCCCATGCCATGCGCATGATCTCCTCTTTAATGGTGAAAAAGTGCACTCTGCAAAGGACATCTCGTGGAAGGTCTGTGGCATTAGGATCCTGGGGATCAGCAGGGGGTGTCCTGGGTCCTGGGATTCGGTGGACCCTGTCCAGCTCTAGCTCTGCAGCAGGCGGTTTTCCTAGCACCTGGTTAAGAATGGCCGCCACAGTTGCGCGCAGGTCTGAGCCCATGGTGGCTTCAGGAATGCCACGGAGGCGCAGGTTATTCCGTCTGCTCCTGTTCTCGCCATCGTCCAGCTTCAGTTGAATGTCAACAAGATGGCGGCGAAAGCCACGCTGCTCCTGTTCTATGGCAGCAATGCGAGCATCAGAGGTAGACGCAGAGGTCTCCAGCACAGTGACCCTCTCTTCCACTGTGTCTACCTGTTGGCGTAAATCGTGTAGTTCCCTTGACAGGGCATTTACTATGGTTGCCGCCATCTCCTGCAAATCCTGCCTTGTAGGTAGGCCAGACACAATGTCTTTAAGCGAGCCCTCCACAGTGTCACCTGGCTCCCTTGTGTGGCTGCAGCTGAGAGAGATGTCAGTAAAGGGGATCACAGGGGACAGTATGGGAGAGGCTGACCTGTCATCCGAAGTGGCTCGATCTCCCCCTGTTGTGTGTCCCGGCTGAGTGCCTTTCTTGGAGGAGACGGCGGTGTTCGTCGGAGGCACACGCGGCGGCGCCATCTTGGCCGGCGCGGCTGGGGACGAAGCTGCGTGTTGCCGGAGGAAGTAGTGGGTTATCTCAGCTCCTTTTTGGCCCCCCAAGTCCAGCGGGTGTCTGCGGTCCCCTGGCATGAAGTCTGGCTCTCAATGTCCCGGTTTGCTGGTCTATCTCAGGGCTTCCCCGCACAGAGCTCCGAGGTGTGCGTCCTCACTCTGCCATCTCTTGGCCACGCCCCTTTGGCACACCTATTTTGGGCAGTTTCTCCTATTGTCCTTTTCAGGACCTCTCAAGCTCCATCAGGTTGGATGGGGAGCGTCGGTGCACAGCCATTTTCAGATCTCTCCAAAGGTGTTCAACCGGGTTCAAGTCTGGGCTCTGGCTGGGCCACTTAGGACATTCCATTCACAGAGTTGTCTCGTAGCCACTCCTTTGTTATCTTGGCTGTGTGCTTAGAGTCGTTGTCCTGTTAGAAGATGAACCTTCGCCCCAGTCTGAGGTCCAGAGTGCTCTGGAGCAGGTTTTCATCAAGGGTGTCTCTGTACATTGCTGCATTCATCTTTCCCTCAAACCTGACTAGTCTCCCAGTTCCTGCCGCTGAAAAACATCCCACAGCATGATGCTGCCACCACCAGGCTCCACTGTAGGGATGGCATTGGTCAGATGATGAGTTTCCTCCAGACATGACGCTTGCCATTCAGGCCAAAGAGTTCAATCTTTGTTTCATCAGACCAGAGAATTTTGTTTCTCGTGGTCTGAGAGTCCTTCAGGTGCCTTTTGGGAAACTCCAGGCGGGCCACTCTACCATACAGGCCTGATTGGTGGAGTGCTGCAGAGATGGTTGTTCTTCTGGAAGGTTCTCCTCTCTCCACAGAGAAATGCTGGAACTCTGTCAGAGTGACTAAGACCCTTCTCCCCCCATCTCTCAGTTTGGCCAGACAGCCCACTCTAAGAAGAGTCCTGGTGGTTCCAAACTTCTTCCATTTATGTATGATGGAGGCCACTGTGCTCCTTGGGACTTTCAATGCCGCAGAAATCTTTCTGTATCCTTCCCCAGATCTGTGCCTCCATACAATCCTGTCTCGGAGGTCTACAGACAGTTCCTTGAACTTCATGGCTTGGTTTGTGCTCTGACGTCTGGCACTGTTATCTGTGGGACCTTATATAGACAGGTGTGTGCCTTTCCAAATCATGGTCAATCAACTGAATTTACCACAGGTGGACTCCAATCAAGTTGTAGAAACATCTCAAGGATGATCAGTGTTAACAGGAGGCACCTGAGCTCAGTTCTAAGTGTCATGGCAAAGGCTGCCTGTGATACTTATGTACATAGGTTTTGTTTTATTTTTAATAAATTTGCAAAGATTTCAAACAAACTTCTTTCACGTTGTCATTATGAGGGATTGTTTGTAGAATTTTGAGGAAAATAATGAATTTAATCCATTTTGGAATAAGGCTGTAACATGACAAAATGTGGAAAAAGAGAAGCGCTGTTATACTTTTCGGATGCACTGTAGTTCTGGCCTCAAGTTGTAGCGACTTTGAAAAGGTTCCTGCACTACTTTTGATGCGACTTTCTCCAAAGTCGCACTAGTGGGGTAACGGAGCCTAAGATGGCGGTTCCCCACACTTTTTCCCTCTTACTTCCTGTTGCAGTTGTCCAGATGAGCATTTCTCAACCCCAGTCCTCAAGGCTCCCCAATATGTCATGTTTTCAGGATTTCCCTCAGATGAAAACGGCTGTGGTAATTACTAAGGAAGTGAAGATGATCAAATCACCTGTGCAAAAGAATGGAAATCTTGAAAACATGACCTGTTGGGGGCGCCTTGAGGACTGGAGTTGAGAAACGCTGGTCCAGATGATGCAGATCACCGGATCTAAAAAAAAAAAAAGTAACCAGCTCTGACATGTAAAGCATTACACCTTTCATTATTTTTATACTGTTACATACAGCGTGTTTTTTATACAACTGGTCTTTTCTAGTTATTTGTTGTAATAGTTTTTTTTTTTTTTTGTGCGTTATCCCTGCTGATCTCAGCTTCTTTTTTCACACATTCTGAAACCGTACATTTCCAAATTAGATGCAAACGTGTTGGAAAACATTATTATATATCTTTTCTGCAAATGCAGCATGAAGCTGAATTGCTAGTAAGTTTATCTTGTTATTGCCTCGGGTGGTATTTATTTATTTTTTGTTTCATTAATCTGACACGCATAACACACTGACAGACACAAATGGGGTGGAGCAGAATGGAGGCTGTTGAGGTACAAGAGAGACCATGGCAATCTATAAATTAAGGTGGAGCACTTTGGTTTTGAATGTTTTTTTTTTGTAAGGATTTGGTCTTTTGCTTTCCTGGACCCTGGTGTGTAGATCACCCCCTCACACTCCTAGCATGTCCATGACAGCCAGGAATGTGCTGGGAGCTAGGAAGGATTGGTGTTACCATATTACTGTCCTCTCCACTTCCCTTGGGGGGGGGGGGGGATTGTTCGTAGGCTTCAGCAGATGTCTATTGTATTTCATGCGTTCATTGTGAAAGCAAGCTGCAATATTCCACTCCAGTGGCTTTCCATTTAGTCTCTGACTGACATGCACTGGGAGGCTGCATCTGACATGCACAGGCAGGCTGCATCTGACTGGCACTGGGAGGCTGCACCTGACAGGCACTGGGAGGCTGCACCTGACAGGCACTGGGAGGCTGCACCTGACAGGCACTGGGAGGCTGCATCTGACAGGCAAAGGTAGGCTGCATCTGACAGGCACAGGTAGGCTGCATCTGACTGGCACTGGGAGGCTGCACCTGACAGGCACTGGGAGGCTGCATCTGACAGGCACAGGTAGGCTGCATCTGACTGGCACTGGTGATGCTGCATTTGATGGACACTGGTGAGGCTGCATTGATCTCTTGTATCATGTCTGCAGTCTCTGACCATCTCCTGTATCATGTCTGCTAGAGGTGTACCGAATGGAAATTTTGCTAATACTATTAGCAGGGTGTTTAAGTTTAAGTAAGAGATTACATGATACAAGAGATGGTTAGAGACTGAGGACATGATACAAGAGATTGTTAGAGACTGAGGACACGATACAAGAGATTGTTAGAGACTGAGGACACGATACAAGAGATGGTTAGAGACTGAGGACACGATACAAGAGATAGTTAGAGACTGAGGACATGATACAAGAGATGGTTAGAGACTAAGGACACCATACAAGAGATGGTTAGAGACTGAGGACACGATACAAGAGATTGTTAGAGACTGAGGACACGATACAAGAGATTGTTAGAGACTGAGGACACGATACAAGAGATGGTTAGAGACTGAGGACACGATACAAGAGATAGTTAGAGACTGAGGACATGATACAAGAGATGGTTAGAGACTAAGGACACCATACAAGAGATGGTTAGAGACTGAGGACACCATACAAGAGATGGTTAGAGACTGAGGACACCATACAAGAGATGGTTAGAGACTGAGGACACGATACAAGAGATGGTTAGAGACTGAGGACACGATACAAGAGATGGTTAGAGACTGAGGACACCATAGAAGAGATGGTTAGAGACAGAGGACAAGATACAAGAGATGGTTAGAGACTGAGGACATGATACAAGAGATGGTTAGAGACTGAGGACATTATACAAGAGATGGTTAGAGACTGCAGACTGCATTTTTCTTGAGCTTTCTTGCACTAAATTTATATTAATTTAAAATGATGATTTTAAAAAAAAAGTTGAATATAATACAATTATATATAATAATATAAATATTTTTTTTAAAACTCATTTTCAGTTTGGGTTTTCGGCAAAGTGCATCCAAAATTTCCATTTGGTGCACCCCTAGTTTTAAAGAGGAGGTCCAGCCCCCCCCCCCCCCCCCACTGTAGCTGCTGACTTTTAATATTAGGACACTTACCTGTCCTGGAGTCCAGCAATGTCGGCACCCCAGCCGATGTTTCCATCAGCTCTCGGGTGATGCCGCCGCCATTGCCTGTAAAGGAAACCGGCAGTGAAGCCTTGTGGCTTCAAAGCCGGTTCCCCACTGTGCATGTGCGAAGCGTGCTGCGCTTTGTGAATGACCCGGTAGCGGGGGAGAAGTCTGAACTTCCGGGTGATCTCACTGCAGCCAGATCACCTGGATGTGGGAGCGGGTACCTGTTGAAACCAGGTACCCGTTACCCTACCTCAAACCCGAAAGACAGACAGATAAGCAGAGCTTCCCCTTTTGGGTGCAGCTCCGGTTTATAACGTTTTTTCATTGAGATTTTTTTAAGCTGACCTGGTATACGAAGAATTAAGGATTGTGGCACCCTTAAGTGTCTTTATCCACTTGCCGAACGTACTGTACTGTAAATGTACTGTGGGTGGCATCTGCAGGCAAAGTGACGTAGCTATATGTAATTTTGCCTGTACAGACTCAGGGGTGCACTGCGCACCCACTGGGGCACGGGGCGCGCCCCCCCTGCGACCAATGTGTCCACCACACACAGCGGAGTGCAGATCACAATATTCGGGACCCAGTGATAATGTGATCACTATGCGATCGCATGCTTACAATCAATATGATTCATAACAGCTTTGCTTACTTTTCTAGTGAGCTGTGATTGGCCCACAGCTATCACGTGGTACCTGGGCCAATCTCGGCACCCTCTACCATGTGATTAGCTGCAGCCAATCACAGATTACTAGTATTCACAGCTGTCATGAACCTAACCCATTCATGACAGTTGAAAGCATCGCTGGTACAATGATCTTCATTATTCGTAAGAGAGAGGGGGCGGGACCGAGCCATGGCTCCGTGTCTGAATGGACACGCAGAGCAGCGGCTTGGGAGCAAGCTTGCTTGGGTGCCCCCCACAACAAGCTGTTTTCTCCGTGGGGGCACTCGGCAGGAGGGTGAGGCCAGGTAATCCAGCAAGGGACTGCAATAGCCCCCATGGTATGGGACAAACATGCTCACCTCTTACAATTCAGGGCTTGATGGTTGCGTTAAAGTACTGTTGTATGGGCCTTGCCTAGCCCAGTGCAAATCCTCGGTTTCAGAAAAGTCATAATTTGCACAATATTGGGGGGGGGGGGTCCCGGAGGAGGACAGGAATGCTAAAGATAAGCTTACCAGGCCTCCTGAGCAGTAGCGGGGTTATTGCATTGATTTTAAACTCAACATAAGAGGTGTGCTTTAAATCCTTCATTTTATTGTTTGCTGAAGTGACTCCAGAGAATGTTTCCTAGAGATCGAATGCTTCTTATTACCTTTTATGAAATCCTTTTCTACGAAGCACTCCTACCTCTCCTGTTATATCTCCATAGCTCACAAACCATTCAACTATTTAACACAATTCATATTTAATTTCTCTTATCTACTGCCAGGAACACTTAATAAAGGTTGTGCCATGTTCTTTAAACATGCAGCAGGTTTGATATGTATTTTTCGCAAAAAAAAATAAAACATAGGTTGACCATAATGAGCGCTGCTAACCACATTTTACGCAATGATCAGGCTATTTTTTGCTATTTAGCACTGCGCTACTTTAAAGCGTTTGTTACCCTAAACATAAATAAAGAATCCTTTTCCTTTAAAGCTCGAATAACAGCACAGTGCTTGTACTGTGTAATTTGGCCCCCTGCAACACCTGAAATACCTGGTTGATCCTGCCTGGTCCTGCCCTCCCCTCTGTAAACTGACCACGGTTTATCATGGCTGCTGAGCCTTGACACCATGGTCAGTTTACGTGCCTCCATTATCCGCAGCCTTACTCTGGCCTCCCCCCCCTCCCCTCCCTGCCTGTCAGCTCTGTGTGTGAGCCGCTCCTTCTCTCCCCTTCACCGTTCTAAGCAGTATAAAAATTACTGCTCAAAATCACCACCAGTCCCTCTGCTAGGATAACATGTAGTATACAGTGTATGCCATTTTTTATAATCCTTCTTCTAAATACCTTATTTCCCTCGCCGATCAGTGGTCACGTGACTCTCTTCCTCCAATGTATGTACTTCAGAGGGAGGTCACGCGACCGCCCATCACTTTATTCCTCCGATGTATGTACTGCAGGGGGAGGTCACGCGACCGCCCTTCACTTTCTTCCTCCGATGTATGTACTACAGAGAGAGGTCACGCGACCACCCGTCACTCTCTTCCTCCGATGTATGTACTACAGAGGGAGGTCACGCAATTGCCCGTCACTCTCTTCCTCCGATGTATGTACTACAGAGGGAGGTCATGCGACCACACGTCACTCTCTTCCTCCGATGTATGTACTAAAGAGGGAGGTCACGCAACTGCCCATCACTGTCTTCCTCCGATGTATGTACTACAGAGGGAGGTCACATGACTGCCCGTCACTCTCTTCCTCCGATGTATGTACTACAGAGGGAGGTCACATGACTGCCCGTCACTCTCTTCCTCCGATGTATGTACTACAGAGGGAGGTCACACGACTGCCCGTCACTCTCTTCCTCCGATGTATGTACTACAGAGGGAGGTCACGCGACCGCCCATCACTTTATTCCTCCGATGTATGTACTACAGGGGGAGGTCACGCGACCGCCCTTCACTTTCTTCCTCCGATGTATGTACTACAGAGAGAGGTCACGCGACCACCCGTCACTCTCTTCCTCCGATGTATGTACTACAGAGGGAGGTCACGCAATTGCCCGTCACTCTCTTCCTCCGATGTATGTACTACAGAGGGAGGTCACGCGACTGCCCGTCACTCTCTTCCTCCGATGTATGTACTACAGAGGGAGGTCACACGACTGCCCGTCACTCTCTTCCTCCGATGTATGTACTACAGAGGGAGGTCACATGACTGCCCGTCACTCTCTTCCTCCGATGTATGTACTACAGAGGGAGGTCACGTGACCGCCCGTCACTCTCTTCCTACTATGTATGTACTACAGAGGGAGGTCACATGACTGCCCGTCACTCTCTTCCTCCGATGTATGTACTACAGAGGGAGGTCACGAGAAATCAGAGGGAGATCTTGGCCCCTCCCCCTCTAGTGACCGCTGATTGGCGAGGGAAATAAGCTATTTAGAAGAAGAATTTTAAAAAACGGCATACACTGTATACTGCATGTTATCCTAGCAGAGGGGCTGGCAGTGATTGTGTGCACTGCCTTTACAACCCCTTTAACTTGTAATTGCACGGTCATGCAACGCTGTACATAAATGAAATTTATATCATTTTTTCCACACAAATAGAGCTTTCTTTTGGTGGTATTTGATCACCACTGGGTGGTTTTTATTTTTTTTATTATATAAACGAAATAACGACCAAACATTTTGAAAAAAAACCCCCAATATTTTCTACTTTCTGTTATAAAACGTATTCAATAAAAAAGAAAATCAAATTTCTTCATAAATGTTGGCCAAAATGTATTCCGCTACATGTCCTTGGTAAAAAAAAATAAAAAAAATAAATCAAAAACCACTTCCTGACCGCATTACGTATATATATATATATATATATATATATATATATATATATATATATATAATATATATATATATATATATATATATATATATATATATATATATATATATATATATATACTGTGGTTTACCGGGGTTATGGCTTTGCATGCTTTTAAAGCAGTTGTAAACCGCTGGGTGCTTTTATTTTATTTTTTCTAACCTGCAAGGTAAAGGCATAATGTGCTTACCTATAGGTACAAGTACAAGCCATTAGGTTTACAACCACTTTAAAAAGTGTTGGTTTCTTGATATATATTTTTTATACAGTATATATTTACATTTCCCCATTTGTGTTTCTTTATGAAACCATTTATACCTATAGCAGAGGGAAAACACACTAAGGAGAGTGCTGCTCACCCCATTGTAGGCAGAAAAAATGGGAAGGGTCCCCCAGGGGGGCTTTTAGGCAGCTAGATAGATAATTTATTTAATGCCTTATTTTCTCATTATCTATCTAGCTGCCTAAAACCCCCCCTGGGGGACCCTTCCCATTTTTTTTTTTATGAAACCATTTATACCTAACCATGACTATAGCCACGCTTGAGTATTTGTTCTCGTGTTCCATTGTTACCAGTTTTCCACAACAAGAACCCTTCAGGATGAGCTGTATATGAACACAAAGACCAGTCCACCTTCTCTTGCAGGATCCTGTAAACCTGTGCCATCTGAATTTCTCTTTGATCTTTTTGATTGGTCACAGCTAATCACATGGTACAGATGGGCTGTAATTGGCCCCGTCTGTACCATGTGATGACTGTGACCAATCACAGAGCTCATCACAATAGTACACACCAAAAGGCATGTAACAAACCCTTTCATACATGTCAGGGCTGGGCTCAGCCCTTCCTTCTCTGAGCTGGCCGCTCAGCTGTCGGCTAATTGTCGACTCCTATCTCTCCACAGTTACTGAGCTGTTGATGATATCCTGCTCGTCAGTCCTCTCCTACTTAAGCTGTCCAGTCCAGAGGTTCTCTGCCTTCGCCTGGATCAGCATCACAGAAACTCCTGCGATCCTGTTCAAGACCTGCTTTGCTGACATCCCTTCTGGTTCCAGATCCTGGTTGCTGATCCCTGACTTCTGGCTTTGCTGACTATCCGTTCCGGTTACTGAACTTTGGCTATGTTTTGACTATGTTTGTTTTTTTTACTTTTATTATTACACAAGTGTGATTTAACTGTACTTCTGTCTCGGCCTAATTTCATCATTTCTGACAGTACAACTGTCGTGTGACCTGCTGTGATTGGCCATAGCGTTTTCCCATGGTGCCGGCAGCGGGCCAGTACAGTGATCTGTCATGATCAGCGGGCCAGTGACAGATTGTGCAGAGCGTGGCCGATTGCAAGGCACGATTCTGGGAGGACGTCGATGCTCCCGCTCGTCCATAATTTTACAATAGGCCAGACAGGATTAGGTTAAAGTAGCGCAGTGCTGAATAGCAAAAAATGCCCTCGTCGTTGAGGGGGTAAAACCTTACAGAGGTCAGTTGGTTAAAAATCATTTTTGATTTTACCTGGAGTGTTTTCTTTTTAGTGCGGTAACAGGCACCTCAGGCAATTGAAGGTTCTTGTTATAGCACTGGGAGAGTCGGCAACTTGTTCCTGCACTTGCTGTGCGTTATGCGAACTCACAAATATATATATAAAATGTAATGGTCATATATGAAGCAATAGATTAACCAGAGCCGTGTCCCAGAGAGTAATTTCATGCTTCATGTCCTCCAACACTGCACTGCTTATTTTGTTGAAATGAAATGTGTTGATGTTAAAGAAAGAAAGCCCCGAGCACGTTCTACTGCATCTCCCAGCTTAAAGGGAGTATATCTCCACATTTAAAAAAAATTCTTCCAGAGCAAGGCTTGTCCATCCATAGCCAAATATTCTTTCAACATGGTCACCATGGAGGTGGCCTGTAAGATTCTTCTCCGCTGGTATTGGGTCCCAGTCTGCATAGCCTATTTGAACCTGTCATATAGTGATAGATGTTTCAGAGGCTCTGGACTCACATTTGGTGGCCTTACCCCCATTTGGTGGTCTTCTGGTCCAGTGTCTATGGCCTCCTCTCGGCACTTTTTAATGTACCCTTCCACAAGGATGCCCTGCATGCACTTCTCCACTGCCCCCTCCCAGGCCTCTTCTCTTACCAGCAGTAGTTGGCCACCTACGTTTTCATTGCCGCAAAGCATGCCATTGCCAGGGCTTGGAGGAAGCCCTCGGTTGAGTTCGCAGAGGTGAAGAGTATTCTGACTACCCTCATGCTTCATGAGAAGGTGATCAGGATACTTCATGACTCTCAAGCTAAGTTCCTCAAAGTGTGGAACCCATGGTGGTGGTCTTATGCTCTCCTCACGCTGTCTCCGGCCAGCTTGGGTATTCTGGACCATTCTGGAACACCTTCTAACCCGCAGGTTTCCACTCTCCCTTCCTGCTTAGGTCTACACCTCTTTTCTTCCTTTCTTGTCTTGACTACTTCTCTCTTTCTCACCTTGCCTAGTTCTGCACCTCTTCTCTTCCTTATCCTGCCAGTTTCTTGCCTTTTCTCCCCCCAACTTCCCCTTCTACCTCCCCGTCCCTCCCTATAACCCCCCCCCCCCATTTTTTTCCCATTTTTATTGTTTCCCCTTCCCCTCCACTACGGGACAACGATTGTCTCACTGCGACCCAGGCCTCCGGGCCCAGTTACCCATTGCCACCTCTGACGCTAGATGCCGGATGCTTCTACTTTTCACTTTGAAAATGTGATTTGCTGTTTTGCTCCCCTACATGGGACCTTTTTCATTTTTCTTTACTCAAGCCTGTATCTTGGCATTGTTTTACTCAATTAAAACTATTGTACCAGAAAAAAAAAATCTGCCCTCCTTCACCTAGACCCCATAATTACAGACCCAAATCCATGATCATATAACGCTCCATGATTCCTCTTCCAGGGGTGGGGACAGGGGATTTCTTTCTGCTCCATTGGTTTTTACCGCTCTCTTAATTTTTTGTTACCACCCCTTGTGACATCATGACATTGATCCTCTAAGGACCTTCTGTGAACTCAGGTGATGAACAACTTCGGCAGCCAATAAAAGCAGTCCCTGCAGCACCAGAAAGAGATGTTGGCACTGCAAGTAGGACCCTCCCACACTGCAAAAAAGAAGGATAAACCGTACCTTGGCCTGTCACATGACTGCAGTTTGTATGTATATATTCTATATGGTGGGGCTGAACCAATACCGCTGCCGATACTAAGCATTTGCAGAAGTACTCGTTCAAATGATCTGATACCTGAAACCAATGCATTTGCGGTGCGATTTCAGCCCATTCGTTTTGTATGGACTCAAATCTCACCGAAAAGGTATCGGTACTCGGTGTCGGCAAGTACTTGTCCGAAAGTATCCGTGAAAAACCAGTAACGGTGTATCTCTACCATATGGTCAGAATCCTCCATTCTTCTGTGAAAGCTTTCCACAGGATGTTGGAGTGTTTAAGTTTGTGTCCAATCAGCCAAAAGGGCATTTGAGAGGTCTAGTACAGATGTTGGATGAGAAGACCTGGCTCACAAGTGATGTTCCAATTTATCCCAAAGGTGTTCAGTAGGATTGAGGTCTGCACTCTGTGGTGGCATCCCGATTTTCTCCACACCAAAGTGGTCAGACAATGACTTGCTGGAGCAGAAAAGGACCTTCCCCAAACTGTAGTCAGAGGGTTAGAAGAGCACAATTATCTAAAATGTCTTTGACTAAATCATTGTTTCTCCTTCCCAGTGTTAATTTTCGTCAACTAAAATATTTTCGTCGTCAAAATGGAACACTATTAAAGTCAACTACAATGTACTGGAGCTTTCAGTTGACTAAAATACAACTAAAACTAAAACAATTCAGATGACTAAAATACAACTAAAACTAAAACAATTCAGATGACTAAAATACGACTAATGCCGCATACACACGATCGGGATTTTGGTCGGAAAAAGATATGATGGCTTTTCCGATGGGATTCCGCTCAAGCTTGCCTTGCATACACAAGTTTACGCAAAAGTTCACTGAACTTTCGACCGTCAAGAACGCGGTGACGTACAACACTAAAACGAGAAAATGAAGTTCAATGCTTCCGAGCATGCGTCGAATCGTTTCCGAGCATGCGTAGGAATTTCGCGCGTCGGAATTGCTACAGACGATCGCATTTTCGGATAGGAACTTTTTCCGACCGAAAAATTGAGAACCTGCTCTCAATCTTTTGTTCGCTGGCCAGCAAAAGTCTGATGGAGCATACACACGGTCGCATTTTCCGACCAAAAGCTCTCATCGGTCTTTTGCTGGCCGAATTTCCGATCGTGTGTACGCGGCATAAGACTAAAATGGCATTTTAGTCAAAAGACTATGACTAGAACTAAGTCGAAATTTGACGTCAAAATTAACCCTGCACTACCACGTAAGAATAAGTATCTATTTTAGCCACTTGACCTCCGGCCTGCCTATGTTACGCCCCTTGTTACCATAAATACAATTGTAATATTAATGTGATACCTATGTAATTATGTGTATAAAAACCTTCAATTGCGTCATAATAAAGCAGAACAGTTATTTGGAAAGATGAGGAGTGTATCTTTGGTGTCTGTTCCCTACTGCAGTAGTTTATAATTTGGAACTACTAATCAATATGAGGATAGGAGTTGCCTATCTATAAAATGGCCAGGTCACTATAAACAAAAAATAGACAATTTTGAAAAAAAAAACAAATATTTTTTACTTTCTGCTATAAAACAAATCAAATAAAAAAAATGTCTTCATAAATTAAGGCCAACATGTATTCTGCTACATATTTTTGGTAAAAAAATTAAAAAATCCCAATAAGCGTATATTGATTGGTTTGCACAAAAGTTATAGCGTCTAAAAACTATGGTATACATACTGGATTTTTTATAAATTTTTTTTTTATAGTAGTAATGGCAGCAATCAGCGGGACTGCGATATTGCGGCAGACAATCTGGCACTAACTGAAACTTTGGACACTTTGTGAGAACCAGTGACACTAACAGTGATTGGTGCTAAAAATATGCCCCTTGCTTTGCAGGGACATAAAATCTATACTAACCCCCATGTCAGAACAGAGCTCTGCCTTGTTTACAGAGCTCCATTCTGTGTGTCTCTGCCCGCCGATCGGCAGGTGCCGGCGGACATCCATTGCCCAGCACCTGCAGATAGGCTTCTGCTGTGACTAATCACAGCAGAAGCAGCCCGCCGGCATCTGTCGGCGGAAGTGCAGAGTCACGTATATATATATATGTGATTCTGCACAGGAGAGCTGCCCTGTAGCAGTAAATCTGCTATAGGACGGCCCTTAGGTTAATGTTGTACTTCTGTTTGTCAAAAAAGCTATATTTTTGTTTGTTTATGAAACTTGGTTTTATTTATAAAGTTGTTGTATATCGCAACGGCCAAATCTGTGTCTGTAGTGCATGTTCAACCCTTCATACCAGAAATAATAACCTGTTATTAGATTTTTACTCCAGTAGTATATAATTTAGTTTGGCAATTCTAGAGAAATGCTTAAAGTGTTACATAGTTACATAGTAGGTGAGGTTGAAAAAAGACACAAGTCCATCAAGTCCAACCTATGTGTGTGATTATATGTCAGTATTACATTGTATTTTCCTGTATGTTGCGGTCATTCAGGTGCTTATCTACTGTATATACTCGAGTATAAGTCGACTCGAATATAAGCCGAGGCACCTAATTTTACCACAAAAAACTGGGCAAACGTATTGACTCGAGCATAAGCCTAGGGTGAGAAATGTGCAGCTACTGTAAGTGGAAAAGAGGGTCAACAATACCCATTTGCAGCCTCACTGTGCCCATTTGCATGCCTCACTGTGCCCATTTGCAGCCATAAGTCCCCCAAACTTGAAAATCGGTAGTTAAGGGTTCCTAGATGCCCCCTAGCTGCAGCCAAAATTTGGGGTCTCTGGACCCAAAGGTTCCCGAAATGACATTGCTGCAGATGGACACAGTTGACCGACTTTGGGGCCCCGTATCTTGGGGCCACTTAGTGCTAGGAACCCCAAATTTGGTGTACAAAGCCAGTGGAACCACAATATATCCAAAGCTGGGGTTCCTAGCACCAAGTGACCCCTGAGATACAGGGCCCCAAAAATCGGTTCAGAAAATGTCAAGCACTTTTCTGCAGCAGAGAATGACATTTTCCGAACCAACTTTGGGGGACCCGTATCTCCGGGCCACTTGGTGCTAGGAACCCCAGCTTTGGATATGTTGTGGTACTAGTTCCACTGGGTTTGCAACTTTGGGGTTCCTAGCACCAAGTGGCCCCGAGATACGGGGCCCCAAATTCGGTTCGGAAAATGACATCTTTTGCTGCAGAAAAGTGCTTGACTCGAGTATAAGCCGAGGGGGGCACTTTCAGCACAAAAAAATTTGCTGAAAAACTCGGCTTATACTCGAGTATATACAGTAATAGTTTCTTGTAGCTATCGATGCTCCCCACTGAGACCACCGCCTGTGGAAGGGAATTCCACATGCTTACTCTTACAGTAAAGAACCCTCTACGAAGTTTAAGGTTAAACCTCTTTTCTTTTAATTTTAGTGGCCACAAGTCTTGTTAAACTCTCTTCTGCGAAAAAGTTTTATTTCTATTGTGGGGTCACCAGTACGGTATTTGTATATTGAAATCATATCCCCTCTCAAGCGTCTCTTCTCCAGAGAGAATAAGTTCAGAGCTCGCAACCTTTCCTCATAACTAAGATCCTCCAGACCCTTTATTAGCTTTGTTGCCCTTCTTTGTAGTCGCTCCATTTCCAGTACATCCCTCCTGAGGACTGGTGCCCAGAACTGGACAGCATACTCCAGGTGCGGCCGGACCAGAGTCTTGTAGAGCGGGAGAATTATTGTTTTATCTCTGGAGTTGATCCCCTTTTTTAATGCCAATATTCTGTTTGCTTTGTTAGCAGCAGCTTGGCATTGCTGAACCTAACATCTACTAGGACCCCCAGGTCCTTTTCCATCCTACATTCCCCCCGAGGTTCTCCCCCCAGTGTTACTAAAGCGAGTAATATGAAAATAGTTACTGCCACTATATACCTTTTTGGCTGATCTGTATACCACGGTCATGTGATAAACTGCAGGGTCTGCCTGACTGCTGAGTGTTCAGGTAGGAGGAGATTTCCATTACAGCCTGTGTCCTCATGTTGTTATGGCAGGCGGCGTATCATCCATCAATCAAGATGTGATATCCCACCCACTGTATTCTTTTTTAGTTACTGGACATGGAGGAGGAGGGAGGGACTGGGCTGTCATTTAGGATCTGTATACACGCCCACATGTGTAATGTCATTACCATGTGACCTGAAAAGCTGAGCACAACAAGGAAATATTCTCTCCAGCAATAGAGACCAAACTGAGCATGTGCAGGAGGACCACTCTGCCTGTGTATTATCTGGCCTTGCCTAGAGAGACCCTGCAGGAGGGGTAGGATCTGTGCATATAGGATCAAACAGCTTTTTTACACAAGACAGAGTATTAATCACTTAAAGTGTTACTAAACCCAGTAATATGAAAATAGTTCACCCCCCCAACAGCACCCACAGCTTATAAATCTTCTTTTTACATTAAAATACTGCCACTATATACTTTTTTGGATGAGCTATATACCACGGTCACATGATAACCTGCACAGTTTCTCCAGTGCTGAGCGTTCAGGTGAGTGGAGATTTCCACTACAGCCTGTATACACGCCCACGTGTGTGATGCCAATATCATGTGACCTGGCTAGCTCTGAGAACAAGTACATGTTCTCTCCAGCATAAAAGACACAACTGAGCATGTGCAGGTCGGCTACTCTGCCTGTGTTAGCTGGCTTTCCCCAGATAGACGGCGCAGGGAGGGGGAGGATCTGTGCATACAGGATCAAACAGCCTTTATACACAATGCAGAGGATTAACCTCTTAAGTTCCACAGTGAGTATAACAAGCATGCTATTCTGCATACACAGACTGATTTTACTGTTGTGAGGTTAGTAACACTTTAAATAATGCGTTACAATGTAACCAAACCCCATTCGATTTTAGCCCCCCCCCCCGTTGCGTCACTTGGGAGCCAATGCGCGTGACCGCCGCACCCGCGATTGCCCGTTAACAGAGCAGGACCGTGGATCTGTGTGTGTAAACACACAGATCCACGTCCTGTCAGGTGAGAGGAGACCGATCATGTGTTACGTGTACAGAGGAACACCGATCGGTCTTCTCCCCTTGTGGGTCCCCTCCCCCTACAGTTAGAATCACTCCCTAGGTAACACAATTTGCCCCCTAGTGTTAACCCTCTCCCTGCCAGTGACATTTATACAGTAATCAGTGCATTTGTATAGCACTGATCGCTGTATAAATGTGAATGGTCCCAAAATGGTGTCAAAAGTGTCCGATGTGTCCGCCACAATGTCGCAGTCACGATAAAAATCGCAGATCGCCGCCATTACTAATAAGAAAGTAAGTAATAAAAATGCCATAAATCCATCCCCTATTTTGTAGACACTATAAGTTTTGCGCAAACCAATCAATAAACGCTTATTGCGATTTTTTTTACCAAAAATAGGTAGAAGAATACATATCGGCCTATACTGAGGAAAATTTAAAAAAAAATAAAAATGCTCTTCCTCCCTGAAAATGGGAGTGGAGAGGGAGGGGGGGTCTCAATTTTTTTTTACCCCCCCCCTTTTTTTGTTGTTGTTTAGTTATGTTCTGTATGGTTTGTTTTCTATGTTTAAATATGATTAAAATAACAGGAGAATTGAAACTTCGGAGGCATATCGATGTAGAAATATGAGGAGAGGGTTAAGTATGTTTGGAAAGTATAAGTATGTAGGGAAACAATGTACTCCCGGTAAACAATTTTTGTTATGGAATATACATGACGTGACTGTATTATGACTATGATGTATTGTTGTTTCATTTTTTTTCTTCTCTTGTAAAAATAAAGAATTAAAAAAAAAAGGGATATTTATTATAGCAAAAAGTAAAAAATATTGTGTTTTTTTTCAAACTTGTCGCTCTTCTTTTGTTTATAGCGCAAAAAATAATAACCGCAGAGGTGATCAAATACCACCAAAGAAAGCTCTATTTGGGGGGAAAAAATTATAAACATTTCATTTGGGTACAGTGTTGCATGACCGTGGAAATGTCATTCAAATTGCAACAGCGCTGAAAACTGAAAGTTGGCTTGGGCAGGAAGGAGGTGAAAATACAACTAAATACAACTAAAATTATTGACTAAAATACAACTAAGACTAGTACACGGGACGCTGAGGCAATCTCCTCAGAACTATTTTTTTGACAGCTTGAAACCGGCGTTTAAAAACGCCTGTTTAGCCACGTTTGCATGCTGCGTTTAGCCACGTTTGCGTCTAGGAGCGTTTATTTAAGATAAGCCCATAGGACCCTCCCAAAGCCCAAAAAACAGTATTATTTAACTATTTTAGCCATTCTTTGAGACCAGAGTGAGTAGCAGCAGCTGAGAGAGCAGCAGTGTACTTGTATCTACCTCAATTTTAGTGCTTTTAATATGGATCCCATAATGAGCATATGTGAGGAAATGCTTCTGACATTGCTGGAAAGACGTTGGAAATTGCGTGCGAGGACCAGAAACCCTAACCCTAATCCCTAACCACAAACCCTAACCCTAAACTTGTTCTTCAAGGGGAAAACCCTAGCCATAACCCCCTAACCCTAATAGGAAACCCTAACCAGAAACCCTAACCCTAACTTGTTCTTCAAGGGGAAAACCCTAACCATAACCCCCTAACCCTAGTGGGAAACCCTAATCCTAACCCTAAACCCTAAACTTGTTCTTTAAGGGGAAAACCCTAACCATAACCCCCTAACCCTAATAGGAAACCCTAACCGTAAACCCTAACTTGTTCTTCAAGGGGAAAACTCTAACCATAACCCCCTAACCCTAATGGGAAATCCTAATCCTAACCTTAACCAGAAAACCTAACCCTAACTTGTTCTTCAAGGGGAAAACCCTAACCATAACCCCCTAACCCTAGTGGGAAACCCTAACCCTAAAATTGTTCTTTAAAGGGAAAACCCTAACCCTAACCATACCAGAAAACCCTAACCCTAACTTGTTCTTTAAGGGGAAAACCCTAACCATAACACCCTAACCCTAGTGGGAAACCCTAACCCTAAAATTGTTCTTTAAAGGGAAAACCCTAACCCTAACCATACCAGGAAACCCTAACCCTAACTTGTTCTTTAAGGGGAAAACCCTAACCATAACACCCTAACCCTAGTGGGAAACCCTAACCCTAAACTTGTTCTTTAAAGGGAAAACCCTAACCACAACTGGAAACCCTAACCGTAAACCCTAACCCTAACTTGTTCTTTAGGGGGAAAACCCTAACCATAACCCCCTAACTCTAATGGGAAATCCTAACCGTAAACCCTAACCCTAACTTGTTCTTCAAGGGGAAAACCCTAACCATAACCCCCTAACGCTAGTGGGAAACCCTAACCCTAAACTTGTTCTTTAAAGGGAAAACCCTAACCATAACCGGAAACCCTAACCGTAAACCCTAACCCTAACTTGTTCTTTAAGGGGAAACCCTAACCATAACCCCCTAACCCTAGTGGGAAACCCTAATCCTAACCCTAAATCCTAAACTTGTTCTTTAAGGGGAAAACCCTAACCATAACCCCCTAACCCTAATAGGAAACCCTAACCGTAAACCCTAACTTGTTCTTCAAGGGGAAAACCCTAACCATAACCCCCTAACCCTAATGGGAAATCCTAATCCTAACCTTAACCAGAAACCCTAACCCTAACTTGTTCTTCAAGGGGAAAACCCTAACCATAACCCCCTAACCCTAGTGGGAAACCCTAACCCTAAAATTGTTCTTTAAAGGGAAAACCCTAACCCTAACCATACCAGGAAACCCTAACCCTAACTTGTTCTTTAAGGGGAAACCCTAACCATAACACCCTAACCCTAGTGGGAAACCCTAACCCTAAACTTGTTCTTTAAAGGGAAAACCCTAACCACAACTGGAAACCCTAACCGTAAACCCTAACCCTAACTTGTTCTTTAAGGGGAAAACCCTAACCATAACCCCCTAACCCTAATGGGAAATCCTAACCGTAAACCCTAACCCTAACTTGTTCTTCAAGGGGAAAACCCTAACCATAACCCCCTAACGCTAGTGGGAAACCCTAACCCTAAACTTGTTCTTTAAAGGGAAAACCCTAACCATAACCGGAAACCCTAACCGTAAACCCTAACCCTAACTTGTTCTTTAAGGGGAAAACCCTAACCATAACCCCCTAACCCTAATAGGAAACCTTAATCCTAAACCTAACCGTAAACCCTAACCGTAAACCCTAACCCTAACTTGTTCTTCAAGGGGAAAACCCTAACCATAAGCCCCTAACCCTAATAGGAAACCTTAATCCTAAACCTAACCGTAAACCCTAACCGTAAACCCTAAGCCTAACTTGTTCTTCAAGGGGAAAACCCCAACCATAACCCCCTAACCCTAATAGGAAACCTTAATCCTAAACCTAACCGTAAACCCTAACCGTAAACCCTAAGCCTAACTTGTTCTTCAAGGGGAAAACCCCAACCATAACCCCCTAACCCTAATAGGAAACCTTAATCCTAAACCTAACCGTAAACCCTAACCGTAAACCCTAACCCTAACTTGTTCTTCAAGGGGAAAACCCTAACCATAAGCCCCTAACCCTAATGGGAAACCCTAATCCTAACCCTAACCCCTAACCCCTAACCCTAACTAGAAACCATAACCCTTACCATAACCCTAAACTTGTTCTTGTTCTTGTAACGTGTTCTTCAAGGGAAAAACCCCAACCCTAATCATTGTCGAAGCTACCTAGAATTTAACATGAGGAAAAAAATGCAATTAAGAAAGCCAGATATTAAATTTCATGCAACTAATTTTGACCAAGTCGGGGGTGAAGCTCAATGGGGTCATCTGGTTGAAATCTAACAACATATAGGTCAAATTCCAATTCTACTTTGGCTAACAGCAATGCTAGTGGTGTATTAGATTGGATCATCGGCTCATTAGGGGTATATAAATGGTCTATGAAGCATAGCAAGCAATTACAAGTTTTTAAAATAATTTTTTTAGTGGTTTTTCATCATTTGCTATCATTTTTAGGATTTGTAATGTAAAAAAAAATAGGGCAAATTTAAAAACGCTTCTAAACGCCGGTACCGCGTTTAGCCACATTTAGCGTCTGAAACGTCGGAAACATCGGAGTCTGAACTCATTTTTTTGCCTTCAAAGAAAAACCTCTAAAGGCAACTGCCTAATGCAGTCGCATTTTGTCCATTACGTGTGCAAACTGTTCTCCCTTTAATAGTAATGTGCCTGCGCTTCACTTGTCCTCTCTCCCAATACAAGGTGAGGTTATCTCGGCAGTCCTTCAGCAGGGATGCCAATCCAAACCCTTATATGCAGAGTAGAGGGAAAACATAAAACACAAGTTATGTCAAAAATATTTCTCAGATCAGCCTTGTGACAATAAATATATAGTTTGTGTGCAGAAGACCTTCCCTTTAATATGACCTTTTTCTGTTTGCTTCCATTGAACTGCTTTACCTTCATTAAGCAATTACCCAGATTTCCAAGGGGGGGGGGGGGGGCTGCAAGGCTCCCTTTATTTCACATGATAATAGTTGTTCTGATTGTAATTGCCTCGGTTTATGTGTAAGTTATTATGCGCTTGATTAATGCTAAATTAAGTGGTGGGAGAATGCTGCGAGATCTGTGCCACCAGAACGAAAAGAACCTTCTGAATTCGCCTCACATCTTCCCTAAATAATAGGATTTTGATTAATTAGATTTTTTTTTTAGGAAAAAAAATCTATATTTTTAATAATTATGATATATATATATATATATATATATATATATATATATATATATATATAAGGATATAAGGGTATATTCACCTGGGGCAATTTACTGTGGGCCCTGTGCAGGTCCGTGTCTTCCCGCTGGCATGGGGATGCACAGGTGACATGCGGGTGAGTGCAGGTGTGGGTCCCTGAACACCCCTGCACTCACTGTCCTATTGGGACCAGGGCTTCTTTTCTCAGAGAATAGATGCAGGAACTCGCCCTTTCTGAGTCACCTCTTGCCCCTGGCCGCCTCCAAGCACCGTTTCTTGGTTACGCCCCCTACCCACCTCCCAGTACTGCCCCTTTTAGAGAATACAGAACTAAGTAACATTTGTGGTATTAAAAGGGGTTGTAAAGTCAGAAGGTTTTTTTATCCTAATACATTCTATGCATTAAGATAAAATGCCTTCTGTGAGCACCAGCCCCCCCCCCTTTAGCCCCCCTAATACTTACCCGAGCACCATCTCTATCCACGACTGCCTCAGCCGTCCTGGACTCTTCCCCCTCATTGGCTGAGAAACAGCAGCGGCGCCATTGGCTCCAGATACTCTCAATCAAAGTCAGTTAGCTAATGAGGAGAGAGACGGGGCGGGGCCGAACCGCAGCTCCGTGTCGGAACGTATACACAGCAATATCTATGAATATATGAGCCGTGGCTCGGCTCGGGTGCCCCCATAGCAAGCTGCTTGCTGTGAGGGGTATTCAAAAGGAGGGAGGGGTCAGGAGAACCAAAGAGGGACCCGAGAAGAGGAGGTATCCGCGGCAATCTTTCCTCGGAAGTGGGAGCAAATACCTGTATTAGACAGGTATCTACTCCCCCCGGAAAGGTGCCAAATGTGACACCAGAAGGTGGGGGGGGGGGAATCCATGTCTGCCCCCCTGCTGTCTTCTGGGTGACACACAGATCTCAGAAGACAGCAGGGACCAGTCAGAACGCGCATCGCGACTCACGCATGTGCAGTAGGGAACCAGGCTGTGAAGCCGCAAGTCTTTACTTCCTGATTCCCTTACTGAAGATGCCGGCGCCTCCACCCGGGAGCCGAGGGACGGGTCGGCTTCAGGTGAGGACATCGCGGGCGCCCTGGACAGGTAAGTGTCCTTATTTTAAAGGTCAGCAGCTGCAGTATTTGTAGCTGCTGACTTAAATTTTTTTTTTTTCAGGCAGAACTCCGCTTTAAAAATCTCCATAGGCGAAGCTTTAAACATTTTTTACTGGTTACCAGTTTAGAGTTACAGAGGAGGTCTAATGCTAGAATTATTGCTCTCGCTCTACTGTAGTGTTCACGGCGATATCATGACATGTGTGGTGCCAGGGACGGCCCCCTTCATTAAGGGCGCATGGGCGCCGCCCCTCTATCCACGTCACCCCCTAAATGATTAATATATAGATTCATGGAAATCAGGGTGCCGGGCGCATGAATTACAGTGGCGGTGTTTTTTTTTAAAGCCATAGGCTCTAATAGGCTTCAAAACAGGGTGGACTCTTGGCGCAGAGTATTGCACTCGAAGCCCACCCAGGTGTGTTAGAAAAGCCAATGAATATTCGCTTTTCTAACACTGAATCGCCTCTCCGCCATTCAGGAAGCGCGTGTCTGATATCCGTTTCCCAATTGGCTGTAAGGTCAAGTGATCCTATTTGATGCCTATGAGGAGGAGGATGCATGGTGGAAGCCGTGATCCACACCACAGGAGGAGGAAGAAAGCTGCAGGACATGCTGCCCGCCCACCCACTTCCTAGATGGGGTAGGTGCGGGGATTTGATGTCCTGACTGTCCTCTGGGGGGGGGGGGTTGTACCTGCCACTGGCCAACCGACTGGAGGGGGGGTGTCTGTTTGCCGCCCCCCCAAAAGTAAAAAACACCAGCAGCCACTGTGTGGTGCAAACACTGTTTACATATGCGTGCGCGACCTATGTATGCGTTCTGCACTCGAGCACGGAGGGATGGGGGTAGCTTTCATTTTTTTTTTATTATTAATTTTTTATTCTATTGTTACACTGTCCCTTTATGTATTTATTTTTGATCACTTTTATTCCTATTACAAGAAATGTAAACATCTTAAAGTCTGCCCATCAGTTCCTGACTTCAAGCTCAAGCTTACTTGGGTTATGCAGCGACACAAAAACAGCCAAAAACACACCACCAAGTCCACCTCTGAATGGCTCAAAAAAAACTAACAAAATGAAGGTTTCAGAGTGGCCTAGTCAAAGTCCAGACTTAAATCTGGTAGAGATGCTGTGGCATGACCTTAACCACTTCAGCCCCGGAAGATTTGGCTGCTCAATGAGCAGGCTTTTTTTTGCAATACGGCACTGAGCGCATTAACTGACAATTGCGCGGTCGTGTGATGTTGTACCCAAACAAAATTAACGTCCTTTTTTCCCCACAAATAGAGCTTTCTTTTGGTGGTATTTGATCACCTCTGCGCTTTTTGTTTCTTGCTCTATAAACAAAAGAAGACTGAAATTTTGAAAAAAAAACAATATCTTTTACTTTTTGCTATAATAAATATCTCAATTTTTTTTAAAAAAAACACATTTTTTCCTCAGTTTAGGCCGATATGTATTCTTCTACATATTTTTGGTAAAAAAAAAAAAAAAATCGCAATAAGCGTATATTGATTGGTTTCCACAAACGTTATAACGTCTACAAAATTAGGGATAGATTTATGGCATTATTATTATTATTTTTTACTAGTAATGGCTGCGATCAGCGATTGTTATCGGGACTGCGATATTGCGGCGGACACATTGGACACTTTTGACACTATTTTGGGTCTATTGTCATTTATACAGCAATCAGTGCTATAAAAATGCACTGATTACTGGGCGATCAAGGGGTTAAATGTGTTCCCTGGCAGGTGTTTTTAACTGTGGGGGGAGGGGGCTGACTGGAGGAGGAGAGAGATCGTTGTTCCTAATCACTAGGAACAGCAGATCTCTCTCTCTTCCCCTGTCAGAATGGGGATCTGTCTGTTTACATTGACAAATGCCCGTTCTGGGGATAAAACTGGGGGTTAACACTAGGGGGTGATCAAGGGGTTAAATGTGTTCCCTGGGAGGTGTTTTTAACTGTGGGGGGGGGCTGACTGGAGGAAGAGAGAGATCGTTGTTCCTAATCACTAGGAACAGCAGATCTCTCTCTCCTCCCCTGTCAGAACGGCGATCTGTCTGTTTACATTGACAAATGCCCGTTCTGGGGATAACACTGGGGGTTAACACTAGGGGGCGATCAAGGGGTTAAATGTGTTCCCTGGGAGGTGTTTTTAACTGGGGGGGGCTGACTGGAGGAAGAGAGAGATTGTTGTTCCTAATCACTAGGAACAGTAGATCTGTCTCTCCTCCCCTGTCAGAACGGCGATCTGTCTGTTTACATTGACAAATGCCCGTTCTGGGGATAACACTAGGGGTTAACACTAGGGGGCGATCAAGGGGTTAATTGTGTTCCCTAATGTGTGTTCTAACTGTAGGGGGGAGGGGACTGACTAGGAGGAGACAGAGATCGATGTTCATACATAGTATGAACACACGATCTGTCTCCTCCCCCCTGAGAGAACCGGGATCTGTGTGTTTACAAACACACAGATCCCGGTTCTAGTTCTGTCACGAGCGATCGCAGGAGCTCGGTCATCACGCCTGCCAGGCACTCGCATCGGCACCGGCGCGCCTCCTAGTGGCCAAAAGGCAAAGCGACGTAAGGTAACGCCGTTTTGCCCAGGGGAGCCAACCTGCCGCAGTACAACTGCGGCGGCTGGTTGGGAAGGGGTTAAACGGGCCGTTCATGCTGGAAAACGCTCCAGTGTGCCTGAATCCAAACAATTCTGCAAAGAATAGTTGGGCCAAAATTCCTCCACAGCGATGTGAAAGACATACTGCCAGTTATCGCAAACGCTCGATTGCAGTTGTTGCCACCAAGGGTGGCACAACCAGTTATTAGGTTTAGGGGGCAATTACTTTTTACAGCAGTGCATTTCGTACCCTTTACCTTTGGAAGCCCCTTTTTTTTTTCTTTTTTTTTTTTGGTCTTTGATTTTTTTTCACAGCACAATATGATGTGAGTTTTAATAGTGGTCTTCCCAGTGAGCCATTTTGGTTACTTCTTAGCATTTGGACCGTTTTGTTTTTTTTTTAGGGTTTTTTTTTTTGCATTCCAGGGAATTCCCAGCAGTTTTCTCCAACACCCCTAGTCCAGAAGCGTTGTTTTCCCGAGTGCAGCATTTCTGATTAGCCAACTCTCCTTGGAATTGCCTTGGAAGACTATAACTCTGTCTATAGAAAGATGCGTTGGCTCTTCCCTGCATTATCCAGATCTTCCATAGCATTCCTCCCAAGGAGAAAGCTTGATATAATTCCATGACATGGTAATGATTGGGTTGCAGTTTGGCTTGTGAAGTGTGTTGGGGGTTTGTTATACCTTGTTCTTCTCTTCTTCAGTCCTCCATCATCTGTTTTTATCTCCAGGCTGTGTGGTGCTTGCCGCAATGCCAAGGTCAGGAACTATAGCGGGCAAGTGTTGCTTCACCTTTACCAGCACCCGTTCCCTCCAGGTATTGATACGCAGTGCTATCGTTTCTGGCCTTTTGACGCAAGGGAACGAGCGTAGGTAACAGAAAAGACTACCTGTGGTCTTCAGGAGGTTGCTCTTTGGGGGGTTGAGATCTTGCTGGACTGACTCAGATCGGTCACTGCTTTTACATACAGTGGATATAAAAAAACTACACACCCCTGTTGAAATGTCAAGTTTCTGTGATGGAAAAAAATGAGACAAAGATAAATAATTTCAGAACTTTTTCCACCTTTAATGTGACATAAATTGTACAACTTGAAAAACAAACTGAAATCTTTTGGGGAGGAGGGGGGGGGGTAAAAATAAATAAATAAATAATGTGGTTGCATAAGTGTGCACACCCTCTTATAACTGGGGATGTAGCTGTGTTCAGAATTAAGCAATCACATTCAAACTCATGTTAAATAGGAGCCAGTACACACCTGCCATCATTTAAAGAGCCTCTGATTAACCCCAAATACAGTTCAGCTGTTCTAGTAGGTCTTTCCTGACAATTTCTTAGTCGCATCCTACAGCAAAAGCCATTGGTCCGCAGAGAGCTTCCAAAGCATCAGAGAGATCTCATTGTTAGAAGGTATCAGTCAGGAGAAGGGTTGAAAAGAATTTCCAAGGCATTAGATATACCATGGAACACAGTGAAAACAGTCATCATCAAGTGGAGAAAATCTGGCACAACAGTGACATCACCAAGAACTGGACGTCCCTCCAAAATTGATGAAAAGACGAGAAGAAAACTGGTCATGGAGGCTGCCAAGAGGCCTACAGCAACATTAAAGGAGCTGCAGGTATAGCTGGCAAGTACTGGCTGTGTGGTACATTGTGACAGCAATCTCCCGTATTCTTCATATGTCTGGACTATGGGTAGAGCTGCACAATTAATCGTTAAAAAATCGTGATCTCGATTCACCCCCCCTGATGATCTCTCCTGGAGAGGTTGCCGATTCTTTCATATAAACAAGTGGAGAGACTTATCTGCTCACTCAGCTGTCAAAAGAAAGCATCCAGGCAGCATGCCAAGTCTTTAACTTAAAACATTGTAACTAAGCTTCCTACTTAGATCAAAGGGAAAGAACTTCTGTGTAAATAAATAATCCAGGCAGTCTGCCAAGTCTTTAACTTGAAACATTGTAACTAAGCTTCCTACTTAGATCAAAGGGAAATAACTTCTGTGTATATAAATAATCCGGGCAGTCTGCCAAGTCTTTAACTTGAAACATTGTAACTAAGCTTCCTACTTAGATCAAAGGGAAATAACTTCTGTGTAAATAAATAATCCGGGCAGTCTGCCAAGTTTTCAACAAGGTGTAAATGCAGGAAGTTTAACCACTTAAAGTCTAAATCTTTTTCTGACACTTCTTTCTTAATTTAAAATCAATTTTTTTTGCTAGAAAATTACTTGGAACCCCCAAACATTATATATATTTTAGCAGAGACCCGAGGGAATAAAATAGCAATTGCTGCAATATTTTATGTCACACTGCATTTGCCCAGCGGCCTTTCAAATGCAATTTTTTGGGGAAAAAATACACTTCAATGAATTAAAAAAAAAACGAAACAGTAAAGTTAGCCTAATTTTTTTTGTTTTAATGTGAAAGATGATGTTACGCCACGAGAATCCTGAGAGAATCGTGATCTATCTTCTAAGCAAAAAAATTGTGATTCTCATTTTAGCCAGAATCGTGCAGCTCTAGCTATGGGGTAGAGTGACAAGACGGAAGACTTTTCTCACCAAGAAAAACATCCAAGCCCGGCTAAATTTTGCAAAAACACCTCTGAAAACTCCCAAAAGCATGTGGGAAAATGTGTTATGGTCTGATGAAACCAAGGTTGAACTTTGTGGCCATAAACCATACCCACTGTGAAGCATGGTGGTGGCAGCATCATGCTTTGGGGCTGTTTTTTTTTTCAGCTGGAACAGGGGCCTTAGTCAAGGTAGAGGGAATTATAAACAGTTCCAAATACCAGTCAATATTGGCACAAAACCTTCAGGTTCAACCTTCTGCTAGAAAGCTGAATATGAAGAGGAACTTCATCTTTCAGCGTGACAACGACCCAAAGAATTCATCCAAATCAACAAAGGAGTGGCTTCACCAGAAGAAGATTCAAGTTTTGGGATGGCCCTGCCAGAGCCCAGACCTGAATCCCATTGAAAATCTGTGTGTGTGTGGGGGGGGGGGGGGAGGGGGCATCTGAAGAGGGCTGTGCACAGGAGATGCCCTCGCAATCTGACAGATTTGGAGTGGGCTGATGTTGCCAAGTCAAGATGTGCCATGCTGATAGACTCATACCCAAAAAGACTGAGTGCTGTAATAAAATCAAAAGGTGCTTCAACAAAGTATTAGTGTAACAACCATATTATTTTATTTTTACTTCCCCCCACCTAAAAGATTTCAGTTTGTTGTTCAACTGAGTTGTAGAGACTTTTTATATCCACTGTCGGTATAAATGTGGGCAGGTAGGAAGAATTTTCTTCCAGAGAATGGTGCCCAGCTTGAAAGAAGGTGGTGGGCCCTTATCAGGGCCTGGGCTGCTCCCTCGGGGTATGGCCTACTGGTCGATTCCGCATGTGTTCAAGAAAGGTGGATGTAAAGGCACACCCGATGTCCAGTAGATGTGGGTTTGGAAAGAAGTTTTATTTAGGGTAACAACAATAAAATAAAGCCAACGCATTTCGGGGGACAAGGTCTCCACCCTTCCTCAGGGCTGCTGCTGCATGCTATTGGAGAAGAATCTTATTAGGATCTGCCTGTGGCTGCCCCTGAAGTCACAGCCGGAACTCAGATTCCAATCCATCCGATCTCTGCGCCACAGGCAGATCCCAATAAGATTCTTCTCCTATAGCATTCAACAGCAGCCCTGAGGAAGGGGGAGTACTTGTTCCCCCAAAACGCGTTGGCTTTATTTTATTGTTGTTACTCTAAATAAAACTTCTTTCCAAACCCACATCTACTGGACATCGGGCGTGCCTTTACATCCACCTTTTGTTATCATTAGGAGGATTCGTCATAAGACGTAGCATGGCAGCAGACTATCCGTTAGGGATACACCGACATTGGCGCAGTTACCGAGTATCTTCACTCTTACAAATGCTCCAGATACCGAAAACCGATATTTTGCGGTGCTATTTGTGTCCATACAAAAGGAATGGGTGCAAATCGGACTGCAAAGAATCGCATGCAATTTGAACAGGAATGCGGTGTGATTCCTGTCCGAATCGCACACACTTTCCCACACTGCTCCTGTGGGGACACAGGCTGAAATCACTATGACAAGTTTCACACGGGAGCAGTGGGGAAACCGCATGCGATTCGGACAGGAATCACATCTTATTCCTGTTAAAATCACGCGTGATTCTTTGTAGTGTGCTTTGCACCCATTCAATTTGTATGGATGCAAATCACACAGCAAAGTGTCAGTACTCGGGCAATGGGGCACTATTCCTTCCACTGACACCAACAGTGGGGCACTATTCCTTCCACTGACACCAACAATGGGGCAATATTCCTTCCACTGACACCAACAGTGGGGCACTATTCCTTCCACTGACACCAACAGTGGGGCACTATTCCTTCCACTGACACAACCAACGAGACACTATTCCTTCCACTGACACAACCAATGGGACACTATTCCTTCCACTGACACCAACAATGGGGCATAATTCCTTCCACTGACACCAACAGTGGGGCAATATTCCTTCCACTGACATTAACAATGGGACACTATTCCTTTCAAGGACACCAACAACGAGACACTATTCCTTCCAATGACACCAACAGTGGGACACTATTCCTTCCAATGACACCAACAGTGGGACACTATTCCTTCCAATGACTCCAATGATGGGGTATAATTCCTTCCAATGACACCAACAATGGGGAACTATTCCTTCCAATGACACCAACAATGGGGAACTATTCCTTCCAATGACACCAACAACAGGGCACTATTCCTTCCAATGACACCAACAATGGTGCACTATTCCTTCCAATGATGGGGTATAATTCCTTCCACTGACACCAACAATGGCGCACTATTCCTCCCAATGACACCAACTATTTCTCTCCCTAATACCAAAGGTTGGGCATCGTTTAATCCCACTGAACACTGTCCAGCCCCCCTAAAGTCTGAAGGACAGTAAACTGGCCTTTTTTTTAAAGAAAGTTTGGAGAGCCCTGTTCTAGCCTATAGCGTATATTTAACCCTTGCAGTGTGTGTGGGGGGGGGGGGGGCGCCACTGCAAGGGTAGATTTGTTCTAATTCCTGGAGTTGGGCTTTAGCACCTCCTCGCTCGGCCTATTGTACAATGACAACCAGGCGGGGGCAGTGTTGTTCAGGGAGGACGTCACATGCCTTTTGTTGTGATTAGTTGTGATTACCCAAAGCTAATCACATAGTACAGATGGGCTGTGATTGGCCCTCTTTGTACCATGTGATCACTGTGACCAATCACAGATAGCAACACAATTGTACACAATGGATAGCAATGAAAGGAAGCCATCCATTGTTTACAATTGTCATGTGATCTGCTGACTGACAGCATGTAAAACAAACAAAAAAAAACAACAAACATTTTAATATTTTTTTTAAACTTTTTTTTTAATTTTAATACATTTTCTTATTTAATTTATATATATATATATATATATATATATATATATATATATATATATATATATATACATATGAAATTGTTTTCTTAAGTTTCTTTACTTTTCAAATAATTATGACAAAGAATTACAACTTCAAAAAGCTTGCCATGCCCAGCCTGTGCAGGAAGGGGGGGGGGGGGGGTAAAAGTGCACGGTATTGAAGCGGTTAAATGACAAAATAACAATTTCTTCCTTTCTAATTCCCCCCCCCTCCTTTGTTGTTGGTACGAGTTACACATTACAAAAGCCAGCAAGGTTCTTATGGACAATATAATCTCCGAGGAGCAATTCACATGGATTTTCACAATAAACGGGAATAACGAATGTCGTTTTCTCTTAACCTTTCCCCCCCTTGTATGTTCTGTTTCAGTATAACCAGCATGCAGCTCTTTAAAAAAAAAAAAAAAAAAAAAGATTAATTGGGGTTACAGTAATAAATCAATGCAGAATTAATTCAGCTTCACATAAATCAAGTCTGAGTCTTTTTTTTTTCTCACAAATATTTTTTTTTTCAGTCATTTAAATGCAAATCAAGACTCTTTTAAGTGCCTGAAAATGTTTTAATAATGTCTGGCCACACGTGTGGTTATGTGTGACCTATAACATGTTTCACCGACGCCGGGGGCGGGCCATTGATTTACCAGTCGCAAGAAAAATGCTTTTTTTTATAATTCATATTGATGGCCAGACGTTATGACCTTCTAGAAAAAAAAAAAAAACATGTTTGTAGACTTGGCTTTGACATGCAGAGTAATGCCCCGTACACACAATAGGATTTTCCGACAACAAAATCCATGTTTTTTTTTTTTACGACGGATGTTGGCTCAAACTTGTCTTGCATACAAACAGTCACACAAATCTTGTGGGAAATTCCGAACGTCAAGAACGCGGTGAGGTACAACACGTAAGACGAGCCGAGAAAAATGAAGTTCAATAGCCAGTGCGGCTCTTCTGTTGGATTCCGAGCATGCGTGGAACTTTGTGCGTCGGAATTGTGTACACACGATCAGATTTTCCACAGACAAAACCTCAGACTTTTGTCCGAAGGCGTGTGCCTGGATTTTGTCTTGCATACAAATGGCAAGGAATTGTCGGCCAGCAAACACGAACGTAGTGACGTACAACGTGGTTTTTCAGCTCTTTAGCGCCACCCTTTGGGCTCCTTCTGCTAGTTTCATGTTAGTAGAAGTTTGTTGAGTGTTGATTCACGCTTTTCATTCAGCGCTTTTCATTTAGTTTCTGAACGGACAATATTTTTTACTTTCTGCTATAAATCATATCCAATAAAGAAAAGGCATCCATGGACTTCCTCCAAGAACCATGCCTTTGTGTGCCCCCCCCCCCCCCAGCGGCACACTTTCAAAGCGCTCTGTGATCACAGATCGGGGTAAAGGGCCAATCACAGCGGCCCTTTACCATGTGATCAGCCGTGTCCAGCCACAGCTGATCACATGTAAACAAACTTGACTTTTATCGGCATTCCTTTCCTCAAGCGCTGTCACAGTGTGAGAAGATGAGATCCGCGGTGCGCCTAGTGCGGTGCGTCTAGTGCGATTTGAGATTCTGCAAATCGCACTCCATTTTGCAAACCAATTTGGGGGGGAGCTGTTAACTTAACATACACTCTGCAAATCCGTACATGCGAACCGATTGCAGAGTGTATGTTAAGTTAACAGCCCCCCCCCCCCCCCAAAATGCACCCATGCGATCTGATTCTGGTGCAGACAAAATAAGGGTCCTGCATGAGTTTGGTGCAAATGCGGTGCAATTTGAACCATACAAATCCATGTCTCAAATCGCACCCCCAGAGACACCCCATGTAATTTGCACAGAAATGCTCTGCGATTCCTGTGCAAATTGGATGCGGTGTCCTGCATGGCATCAGTGTGAACCCTGCCTTACACAGATAATCAGGGCACTGATCATCAGTGTCCTGTTGATCAGTGCAGCCCAAACAGTGCCCATCAGTCTTACCAATCAGTGTCCATAAGTGTCTCCTATCAGTGTCGCCCATCAATGCCCCCTTCAGTTCTATCTATCAGTGTCCATAAGTGTCTCCTATCAGTGCCGCCCATCAATGCCCCCTTCATTTCCGCCTATCAGTGCCTATCATTTCCTGCCTATCAGTGCCCATCATTGACATCTATAAGTGCTCATCATTGCCACCTATCACTGCCTATCAGTGCTGCCCCTCAATGCCCTCTTCAGTTCCATCTATCAGTGCTGCCCCTCAATGCCCTCTTCAGTTCCATCTATCAGTGCTGCCCCTCAATGCCCTCTTCAGTTCCATCTATCAGTGCTGCCCCTCAATGCCCTCTTCAGTTCCATCTATCAGTGCTGCCCCTCAATGCCCTCTTCAGTTCCATCTATCAGTGCTGCCCCTCAATGCCCTCTTCAGTTCCATCTATCAGTGCTGCCCCTCAATGCCCTCTTCAGTTCCATCTATCAGTGCTGCCCCTCAATGCCCTCTTCAGTTCCATCCATCAGTGCCCATCTTTGCCGTCTATGAGTGCCCATCATTGCCGTCCATGAGTGCCCATCATTGCTGAATATCAGTGCCCATCATTTCCTGCCTATCAGTGCCCATCATCTCCGTCCATTAGTGCCCATTATTGCCATCTATAAGTGCTCATCATTGCCACCTACAGGTATCACTGTCTATCAGTCCGGCCCATCAATGCCCCCTTCAGTTCCATCTATCAGTGCACATCATTGCCGTCTATCAGTGCCCATCATTGCTCCCTATCAGTGCCCATCATTTCTGTCTATCAGTGCCCATCCTTGCCTTCTATCAGTGCCCATCATTGCTCCCTATCAGTGCCCATCATTTCCGTCTATCAGTGCCCATCATTTCCGTCTATCAGTGCCCATCATTGCGGCATATCAGTGCCCATCAGTGAAGGAGAAAAAATACTTATTTGCAAAATTTTGTAACAGAAACTAAGAAAAACTTTTTTTTTTCAGAATTTTTGGTCTTGTTTTGTCTGTTTAGCAAAAAATAAAAACCCAGCAGTGATTAAATACCACCAAAAGAAAGCTATATCTATCTAAAAAAAAAAAAACTGATATAAACTTCATATGGGTACAGTGTTGCATGACGGGGCAATTGTCATTCAAAGTGCGACAGCGCTAAAAGCTGAAAATTGGCCTGGGCAGGAAGGGGGTGAACGTGCCCGGGTATTGAGGTGGGTAAAAGTCTTTTCCAGTGTGAGGAGCACAAGGCCAGCCACAGAATGGCAGACGTCAGGCTTTGCTTATCCTTGAGCTTTTTCACCACACGCACCGCAGATTTATTATTATGACTGAGTGATGTGTTCTGACAGGTGACATTTACTAAACATAGCAAAACTGTTGACCTGCTAGCAAAAGGATAATATTATTAAATGTTGGGGTGGACAGATGGGTGGTGTGCAATTCGGGGATGCCTCTGATTTTGGGGTTTGGGAATGCACAGGCGCTACCAGAAGCCTTAAAGAATATTGAGGCTCGGTTCACACTGCAGTGATGCAGGAACCTTGCAAATCCACTGCGGGTTCCCACATCGCATGTCTCCCGCCATGTCTTCCTATACAAACTGCTGGGAGTGTCGATTAAGGGCCAATTCACAGCGCTGCGAGGTGCCAGACCGCATGTGATTGGCACCGCACTGCAGTGCAAATCACATGCGATGTCCGTGCGATGCGAATTCAGCCATACAGATAGTATGGCTGAATTTGCATCGTATCCGAACCAAAACTCGCACAGGACCCTTTTTTTGGTTCGCAGCTGAATCGGATCGCATGGGTGTTCACACGATTCGATACTATGTGTATGGCTGAATTTGCATCGCATGGACATCTCGTGTGATTTGCACTGCAGTGCGGTGCGAATCACATGCGATCTCGCACCACGCAGCTGTGTGAACCGGCCCTAAATCGAATAATGTCTTATCCTTCACTTGTTCCAGACTCTGTGTTGTTTTCAATCAGTGATCTGTGCTTTTCCCTGTTTTTGACCTGGTGATCCTACCAGTTGCAGCCTTGCATTAGCACTTCCTGTCCTAGAGCTGCTCCCTAAGCAGAAACTGCATTATCACCCAAAGAATGCACACTGCTGAACTGCATGTACAAATAATTCCCCAGCATATGCTCCAAGCTAATAAAAACAAAAAAAACAAAACAAAAAAAACCAAAAAAAAACAACTTATTGTCCTAAGCTATTTTAGTATCTCGGGTTCAAAAACAGGTTTTTGTCGCATAGTTACATAGGTTGAAAATTGAGTACTGTCCGTGATACTTTTTTTATTTGCACTAACATACAATTTTTCAGGACAAACTTTCAGGGTATGTCCCCCTCTTCAAGGTCCTCACATCAAGTATAGGCTGAAAAAAAAGACACAAGCCTGTAAAACTTATGCACATGGGAGGAGCCTGTGATACTTATGTACATGGGAGGAGTCTGCGATACTTATGTACATGGGAGGAGCCTGTGATACTTATGTAGATGGGAGGAGTATGTGATACTTATGTACATGGGAGGAGTCTGTGATACTTATGTAGATGGGAGGAGTATGTGATACTTATGTACATGGGAGGAGTCTGTGATACTTATGTAGATGGGAGGAGCCTGTGATACTTATGTAGATGGGAGGAGTATGTGATACTTATGTACATGGGATTTTTTTTCATTTTTTATTTTTAATAAATTTGCAAAGATCTCAAACTTCTTACACGTTGTCATTATGGGGGGATTGTTTGTAGAATTTTGTAGGAAAATAATGAGTTGAATCTATTTTGGAATAAGGCTGTAATATAACAAAATGTGGAAAAAGTGAAGTACTGTGAATACTTTCCCGGATACACTGTAAGGGGGGGTGACATAATTTTTTGAGTGATTGCAGAAAATTATTGTTTAAATATCATTTCAATAACCGGCCCTGTCATTGTTTTTTTTTAGACTGTTCGACATGGATTTCCTTATCAGCCCACTGCTTTAGCTTTTGATCCGGTTCAGAAAATTTTGGCCGTTGGGACAAGAAACGGAGGAGTACGCATGTATCCTTTTCTTATCACCATAATCTTTGCAGTTTGTTACAAAAACGTGTTCAAACCCCGAGGTAAGATGGCGTCTTATTTCCTATCATACAATTGCAGGATATTCCAGTGTAACATTCAGTCATTGGAGGTGATTGGGAGGAGAACATTCACCTAACGTTGTGTACATTGCAATCATCCTATCGTGTGTAATGGGAATTCTTATGCAAACTTAACAATAAGCTTCTCTTATTTGATCCCTTTTGGTCTGTGAAATTCACCATTGGAAGTGTTTAGTTATATCTGCTGGGTAAATGAAAAAAACATATGTGCTCCCTGCATGTGCTGACTGTTCTCAGTTATATTGTTCCCAGTTCTCTCTGTGAACTACAGAACACCTCTCCTTATAGTATAGAGATGAAGAGAGGGGAGGTGCTCTGTAGTCCTGCCCTAAGACCCCTTTCACACTGGGGCCGTCTGTGCGGTAGCTCTAAAGCGGTGCCTAAGCAGCGCTTTTCGGCCGCTAGCAGGGAGCCTTTAATCCCCGCTAGCGGCCGAAGGGGTTGTGTTACGGCGCTTCCGAAACACTTTTCATTTGCTTTGGAAGCGCTGCCCATTCATTGCAATGGGCAGGGGCGTTTTGGGGCTGCTGTATACAGCGCTCCCAAACCGCCCAAAAGATGCTGCTCGCAGGACTTTTTTTAACGTCCCGCAAGCGCAGCGCCCCAGTGTGAAAGGACTTACTGGGTTTGGCATACTCAGACTTCTTGCCGTTTGTGTAGCAGCTAAACGCAAGGCATCACTAAAAGGCGGACCGTGGTCCGGATGGACCGAGCCACTGTTCCATCCAGACCCGCGGTCACTCAATTTAGGAGCCGCCAGTCTATGTCACTGCCCCCTTCACATCTTTTTCCCCCACACACAGCCAGAGTAGTGTCCTCTGCCCCCCTTCACCCCTACCTTAGACAGAGCAGAGAGCGGGAGGCAGACCATTTAACACAGCAGTGTTAGGACTGTCCTGCAGCCAATCACCAGCTGGTTAACTGGAAAAGTTAACCCCGGCAGCTCCCGCTCCTGCACTCTGTTCAATGGTGATGATTTGAAGGGGTGTGTGAGGTGAAGGGGGTTCAGTACACTACTGTAAAGGGTGGGGGGGGGGTGATATGCAGGGGGCCTAAGAAGAACACTATTGTAAAGGGGAAACTAATGTGAATTGGGGGACTGTGATGTTGGGGGGGGGGGGGGCGCTGAAGACACTGCATTAAAAGATTTTCATGTTGAAAGAGAGGGCTGAAAAAAATTCAGTTCGGACCTCTGTTCGAAGAAAATTTTACTGGTCGGACCTCCATGAATTTTAATTCAATACCCCTGAGCTAAAGTATCACATGCAGATTGTGTCTCATTTCTGGAACTGGGGGGTAGGGTGTTGAGAGTGTCTGCAGCAGTCAGTTGGGCTCCAGCTATTATGTTTTGTGGTGCAAGACTAATCATAATAAGGACTTGTGTGGGTGGGTAGGTGGGCTTTTGTTTGCATCATAACCGCTACTTTCCCTTTACAAGTCAAGGGGAATGGAAAAACAGCTTGATGTAGGTTGATGCAGCTTAGGAGGTCAATGGCAGATCTGGGGGAGGTCAAAGTACCTGATAGGGAACTGTAATGGATCTTAGAAGCTTTTTAAATGCAAGTGCAATCAGGGATGATCCTAGGGTCACAGACACCTGGGTGCAGAAATAGTTCTGGGGCCCCCACATGGGCGTGGTCATCTTACCAACTCCTCCCCTACCCTAAGAAGTCTTCGTTACCCTGGGATCCTTCCACAATCTCTTAACAAAATACAGGAAGAGGAGCAGAGTACTCTAATGGGACCTGGAGGAGGTCTCTCTAATGGACACAGAGAGGGCCTCTGTTAGAGAGTCTGTTAGAAAGAGCCCCCACCAGGCCCCATTAGAGACTACAATGGGGTCTAATGGGACCTGGAGAGGGGGTCTCTCTAACAGAGGCCCTCTTGGTGTCCATTAGAGCGTCTGTTAGAGCCCCCACCTGGCCCCATTAGAGACTACAATGGGGTCTAATGGATCCTGGAGGGGGGGTCTCTCTAACAGAGGTTCTCTCTGTGTCCATTTGAAAGTCTATGTTAGAAAAAGCCCCCATCAGTACCCATCAAGGGAGTCTCATCAGTAACCATCAACGCAGCCTCATCAGTACCCATCAACGCAGCCTCATCAGTACCCATCAACGTAGCCTCATCAGTACCCATCAATGCAGCCTCATCAGTACCCATCAATGCAGCCTCACCAGTGTCCATCAATGCAGCCTCATCATTACTCATCAGTGCAGCCTCATCAGTACCCATAAGCGCAGCCTCCACAGTACCCATCAATGCAGCCTCATCAGTACTCATCAGTGCAGCCTCATCATTACCCATCAATGCAGCCTCATCATTACCCATCAATGCAGCTTCATCAGTACCCATCAGCGCAGCCTCATCAGTACCTATCAACGCAGCCTCATCAGTACCCATCAATGCAGCCTCATCAGTACCCATCAGTGCAGCCTCACCAGTGTCCATCAATGCAGCCTCATCAGTACTCATCAGTGCAGCCTTATTAGTACCCATCAATGCAGCCTCATCAGTACTCATCAGTGCAGCCTCATCAGTACCCATCAGCGCAGCCTCATCAGTACTCATCAATGAAGCCTCATCAGTACCATTCAATGCAGCCTCATCAGTACTGATCAGTGCAGCCTCATCAGTACCCATCAGCGCAGCCTCATCAGTACTCATCAATGCAGCCTCATCAGTACCCATCAATGCAGCCTCATCAGTACCCATCAATGCAGCCTCATCATTACTCATCAGTGCAGCCTCCTCAGTACCCATCAATGCAGCCTCATCAGTACCCATCAGCGCAGCCTCATCAGTACTCATCAATGCAGCCTCATCAGTACCCATCAATGCAGCCTCATCAGTACCCATCAATGCAGCCTCATCAGTACCCATCAGCACAGCCTCCTCAGTACCCATCAATGCAGCCTCATCAGTACTCATCAGTGCAGCCTCATCATTACCCATCAATGCAGCCTCATCAGTACCCATCAATGCAGCCTCATCAGTACCCATCAATGCAGCCTCATCAGTACCCATCAGTGCAGCCTCACCAGTGTCCATCAATGCAGCCTCATCAGTGCCCATCATTGGACTATGAAATGCCCAAAAAAAGCAAGCTGCATTCCATTAACTGCCCATTAACATGCTCCCAAAGCCCTTTCGATGCAACCTACCAAGCACTCACTTGATAGTTTGTAGATCTGTGTGTCTTTTGCTTCGATTTGTGCGGATGGACTCCAGCGCGGGTCATTCTGAGTTTTTGGGACTGAACTCGGAAAAGCCATGCAACTTTCAGGTTGTGGCCTTGGCAGCAGGACAGGAAATTAAACTGGACTCTTACAGTTTATTAACTTTAATTGCCTTCTAATGTATTAATTGGTCTTTTTATGTGTTTGTTGCTTCAGCTGTAAATATATAGGTTCGGAAATTAATTTGAGATTAGCTAGGAAAGATGGCTGGGAGGAGGGGGAGGCTTTCCACTGCAGATAATTGCCGCCTGGGCTGATCTGCAAAGTAAACATAGCACCCTTTATGGAGAGAAACACAGTGCACAAATCGAATTCTTCTTATTTTTCCATGTAAATCATTTTTGTTTTTTTTTAAAGCTTACATGAAGGATATATTGCATAAATTTTTCTCTACTGAATGAATTTATTCAATTCTTTTTTGAGAATCTTCCATTAATTCAATTCATTTCTGAATTATTCAATTAAAAGATAAACAACCCAATGTATAAAAGTGACCCTATACACCAGGCATTCCTAAATGGCGGACCGCGGTCCAGGTTCGGCTTGAGTCAATGTCCCACCTGGACCCGCCACGGTTGCGCCATTTAGGAGCCAGTTCTTCCCCTCAGCCACCGCTAGCACTGTCTGCTTTACAGAGCTGATATTGGGAGGCAGCACAGCAATGGACGGAGGGGGGGAGCTGGCCCAGTTAACTGATTGATTGCTAGGGCCTCCCTGCATCCTAGCAACCAATCAATTAACTGGGACAGCACCCGCTCGCCATCCTTCGCTTTGCTGCCCTTCCGATGTCAGCTCTAGACCTTCTGTGCCTCCCGCCTTATCCACTATGTAAGGTAGGACACGTAAAAGGGCTCCAAAAGTAAAAAGTCATAGTAGTAGTAAAATGGTATATCCCAAGATTGGGTGGATGCTGCCTTCCTCAGATTGGGTAATCCGAAGAAAACTACAAGAAAAACAACACCTAGTGCATTACCAATGATAATTTAATAGTATAAAATTTTCATAAAAGTGTGCAACTGTCAATGAGCCAATGTAATACAAAGTGTATGGACATGCCAAGGAACACAACAGCTGACGCGTTTTGCACGGGTGCATCCCCTTCTTTAGCGCTAAAAGGGGTCTTTCACTGCTAAAAAGGACAGAGGAAGCCAGGGGTGATGTGAAGGGGGTCTGGAAACTGTAGTGTGCGTGAAGGAAGGAGGGTGATATAAAAGGGGGTAGGGTCAGGACAGGAATGTGAAGGGGGGCTAGGGACTGCAGTGTGAAGGAGGGGTGCTATAAAGCTGGCGAGGACATGAATGTGAAGAGGGGCTGGGGACTGCAATGTGAAGGAGGGGTGCTATAAAGGGGGTGAGCACAGGAATGTGAAGAGGGCTGAGGTTTGCAATGTGGAGGGAGGGGGTTCTATAAAAGAGGTGAAGACAGGAATGTGAAGAGGGCTGAGGTTTGCAATGTGGAGGGGGGTTCTATAAAAGAGGTGAAGACAGGAATGTGAAGAGAGCTGAGGATTGCAGTGTGAAGGGGGGTTCTATAAAAGAGGTGAAGACAAGAATGTGAAGATGGGCTAGGGACTGCAATGTGAAGGATGGGTGCTATAAAGGGGGTGAGGACAGGAATGTGAATGGGGCTGGGGACTGCAATGTGAAGGATGGGTACTATAAAGGGGGTGAGAACAGGAATGTGAAGGGGGCTGAGGTTTGCAATGTGAAGGGAGGGGGTTCTTTAAAGGGGGTGAGGACTGGAATGGGAAGAGGTTCTATAAAGGGGGTTAGGACAGAAATGTGAAGGGGGGCTGATTGCAATGTGAAGGAGATCTGCTATAAAGGGGTGAGGACAGGAATGTGAAGGGGGGGTTGAGGACTGTAATGAGAAGGGAGTTAAGTAAAGGGGACGAGGACAGAAATGTGAAGTGGGGCTGAGGATTGCATTGTGAAGGGGGGTTATATAAAGGGGATGAGGACAGAAATGTGAAGGGGGGGGGGGTGGACTGCAATGTGGAGGAGGGGTGCTATAACAGAGGTGAAGACAGGAATATGAAGGGGGGCTGGGGACTGCAATGTAATGAAGGGGTGCTATAAAGGGGGAGAGGACAGGAATGTGAAGGGGGCTGTTTGCAGTGTAAAGGGAGGGGGTTCTATAAAGGGGGTGAGAACAGAAATGTGAAGGGGGGCTGAGGATTGCAACGTGAATGGGGGGTTCTATAAAAAGGACGAGGACAGGAATGTGAAGGGGGGGCTGAGGATTGCAATGTGAAGGAGGGGTGCTATAAAGGGGATGAGGACAGGAATGTTAAGAAAGCTGAGGATTGCAATGTGAAGTGGGGTTCTATAAAAGGTGAAGAGGTGAAGACAAGAATGTGAAGGGGGGCTGGGGACTGCAATGGAAGGAGGGGTGCTATAAAGGGGGTGAGGACAAGAATGTAAAGGGGGCTGAGGATTGCAATGTAAAGGAGGGGTGTTATAAAAATGGTGAAGACAGGAATTTGAAGGGGTGCTGGGTACTGCAATGTAAAAGAGGGTTGCTATAAAGGGGGTGAGGACAGGAATGTGAAGGGGGGCTGTGGACTGCAATGTGAAGGAGGGGTACTGTAAAGGGGGTGATGACAGGAATGTGAAGGGGGTGATATGAAGGGGGGCTGGAAACTGCAATTTGAAGTAGGCGGTTTATATAAAGGGGGGGCTGAGGACTGTAATGTGAATAGAGGGATGATGTGCAGGGGGGACTGAGACCACTGCTGTAATAACAGGATTGTGATGTGAAGGATCTGAGGCTAGGTTCACATCATTGCATGCTGCGTTCTGCGTGTAGGTGGTCCATTTATTTTAGTGGGCTGCCTTGTACGTAGAACGGCAGAGAAAGAAGTCCCTGACCCTTTTTTAAATTGCGCCGTACCGAGCTGCATGGTACTTGCAAAAATGTGCCGCGTTTCCCAATGCACAGAGGCACCAGTAAGGCGCCTCTGCTGGAAGAAAATTTTACTGACTTGACCTTCATGAATTTTGATTCAATACCTGTACTATACACTAATGTCAGTGTAAACCAAATCAGCAAAATCATATTTATCGCTTTAACATGTTATTGTATTTTCAGACTTCATTTCCAATCTTTTTAATTCTGCAGCTTTCATTAAAATAATAATTGATTCAAATAAAATAATGAAGGCTCTTGTCCAGTAAACGATACCACCTCCACTTCACGGATAAGGAACGATAGATGTGATGTGTTGGTAGAGCATTGGTCCCAAAGCAGAGTAAGTAGGGCTTTAGATCCAAAAGGAAAATATATATTTATATAATTATGTGAAAATTATAAATAGAATGTGATGTCTGGCCAGTGTCCCGAATCAGCCTTTGATCGTTTTATTTGGCAATTTGCTGTCCACTATTCTTCTCATTTATGACCAGTATTATTAACTCTCAGTATTTTGTAACTTAACACATTGAGCACAATAAAGTTAACATTCCCCAGTAAACTATTTGTTAAAATCCTTAGCCCAGCAGTTGCCGTTTACAGCTTTCAATGCTGCTGGCACCTGCTGTCTTGGTGCTGCTTCCTTGAACTTCCGGGTCTTCACAGGAAGAGTTAACAGTGGTCATTGCAGTCTCGGGTCAGTTTGTTAGCTTGGGGAGATGAGGAGGGCAGAAGAGGGGAGTTCCTTGCTATTCTAGGGTCAAGAGCTGTGTGTGATGCACATATAGTAGGGAGACACAACTCTAGTCCCTGCATGCAAGGGTGGCTCCATAGGATACTGTTAGAATAAGGAGCCACCCTGAAACGGGAAACCTGAGATGGGGTCATGGCACCAGTGTAAACTGCAGCATAGGCAAGGCATACCCAGTAAATCACATTTGTCAAACACAATGCCCATAAGCCCCTCAGACCTTGTTCTGTGGCCCTCATTGCCAGTTTTGCAGCTGGTATGTAGCAGAATTCTGCCACCTCCGGCTTTCACTCTTTGATGCCGCAGTGAGAGAAAGATCTCCAGAGAGGAAGAACACTCTCCCTGCAAGGAGAGGCAGAGCCGCCTACACAGGGAGGTACTGGAGCCGGGCCAGGTAGGAGGGAGAGATGTGAGGAAGCTTTAGGGGTGAGGGGGGGTTTCGCACACCCCTGAATTCTGCACTCTGTACATAGCGCACCCCTGAACTAGGGATCGACCAATATAGTTTTTTCTGTGCCGATACCATACTGATATTTCGGCCACCTCTCAGGCAATATTATGTGCCGATATTCTGTACATTTAACAAAAAAAATGTTTACACTGTCCTTTTACATTTTTTTTATCACTGTTATTGCTGTCACAAGGAATGTAAACATCCCTATTGACAGTAATAGACAGTGATAGGTACTCTTTATGGAGGGATCAGGGGTCTATAAGACCCCAAACCCCTCCTCTGCACTTGAAAGTATTCAAAATGTCAAGATTTGAATACTTTCAGTTTTTTAAAACTGGCGCGTTTAATATGCCTGTAATCTGGGAAGTAATGTCATGACATAGCTTCCGGGGTACTAGATCTGAGACCCGAATGAAGCATCGTCTTTCTTCGGGTCTTTGGCCAGCCGGCGGACGTGCCAGCTGGTTGCTCGGGCCTCCCGGTGGGATGGGAGAGCCGGGGCAAGCGGCGGAAGGTGGCGGGGGGAACGTCGCCTCATCAGTTAGTATTACAATAAAGCTGACTGTCCGCTCTAAAGAACGGTACCGGCGTGATGCATGCAGCTGAATGCATCACCCCAGGAAAACCCCTTGAAGAAATATCGGGTACGTTTGTGACCGTCCGATACTGCAAAAAAAGTGAGTATCGGCCGCCGATAATCAGCTGCACCGATAATCGGTCAATCCCTACCCTGATCAATGCACTTTGTACATAGCGCACCCCTGAACCCTGCACTCTATACGTATTGCACCCCTGAACCCTGCACTCTGTGCGTAGTGCACCCCTGAACCTTGCACTCTGTATGTAGTGCACCCCTGAACCCTGCACTCTCTACGTAGCGCACCCCTGAACCCTGCACTCTGTACGTAGTGCACCCCTGAACCCTGCACTCTGTATGTAGCACACCCCTGAACCCTGCAGTCTGTAAGTAGTGCACCCCTGAACCTTGCACTCTGTATGTAGTGCACCCCTGAACCCTGCACTCTCTACGTAGCGCACCCCTGAACCCTGCACTCTGTACGTAGTGCACCCCTGAACCCTGCACTCTGTATGTAGCACACCCCTGAACCCTGCAGTCTGTAAGTAGTGCACCCCTGAACCCTGCACTCTGTACATAGCACACCCCTGAACCCTGCACTCTGTACATAGCACACCCCTGAACCCTGCAGTCTGTAAGTAGTGCACCCCTGAACCCTGCACTCTGTACGTAGCAGAACCCCTGAACCCTGCACTCTGTACATAGCACACCCCTGAACCCTGCAGTCTGTAAGTAGCGCACCCCTGAACCCTGCACTCTATACGTAGCACACTCCTGAACCCTGCAGTCCGTAAGTTGCGCAGCCCTGAACCCTGCACTTTGTTCATAGCGCACCCCTGAACCCCGCACTTTGTTCATAGCGCACCCCTGAACCCTGCACTCTGTACGTAGCACACCCCTGAACCCTGCACTCTGTACGTAGCACACCCCTGAACCCTGCACTCTGTATGTAGCACACCCCTGAACCCTGAACTCTGTACGTAGCACACCCCTGAACCCTGCAGCCTGTACATAGTGCACACTTGAACCCTGAACACTCTATGTAGCATACCCCAGATACAACTGGTGTTCTGCCGAGAAAGTTCCCCTCGGCGGATAATGAGCCCCCTGTACTGCGCAGGCGCAGCGCTTGCGCAGTACGAACAACAAGGGAGCCGCCGAAAATCTCTGAAGCTGAACAGCTGTGAGTCAGCTGTAGACGGCGCCTGCGCAATGAGCAGGACATTGTGCCCGATGCTGCCGATGCTCGTGCTACTCTGCAAGGGGCGGGTGTATCATATCGTGGTAAGGGGCGGATGCTACAGAAGAGGTCGAATGTTAAATTAAAGGGCAGAGCTGTTTGTATGAGCATCAGGAGTGTCTGTTAGAATGTGGTGTTCATTGCGCAGGCGCGGTGTACAGCTGACTCTCAGCTGTGTATGTTAGGCTATTTTTGCCGGGAGGATTTTTTTGGCAAGCTTCGTACTGCGCAAGCGCTGCGCATGTGCAGTACAGGAGGGTCCTTATCCGCCGGGGAAACTCTTTCGGCCAGACACCGGCCCTTTGATGGCAACCATACTGCTGATGCGACCCACTATGAAATCGAGTTTGACATCCCTGCAGTAAAGGATTAAAGTGGTTGCAAACCTCTCTGTGTCACTTGTACTTATAGGTAAGCCTATAATAAGGCATACCTATAGGTACTGTAAATATCTCCTAAATGTGCGCTGTTTAGGAGATATTTGCTGTACACTGCGCCGATGATGTTGCATGATGTCGGCCCTCCGTGCAATTTCTTCACTAGCAAGTGCCGTGACTAATGGCTCCCTAGGGGCGAAGATGGATGCGCCCATCAGCGGGGACAGCGTGGGCTTCATTTGCAGGTAAGTGCCACATAATGGGCTAGTATGTGATGCATACTAGCCCATTATGCTTTTACTTTTCAGGGAGAAAAAAGAGAAAGTAAAACCCATCAGGGTTTACCTCCTCTTTAGGTCAGTTGCTGAAAGTACATTAAAAAACTGAGAGTTTAATATCACTTTAAGGCCTGATGAAGGAGGAGTGTTGATCCTGAAACATGTCGGCTTTCTCTTATGACAATAAGTATTTGCTGGACTTACATTAGATATGTGGTGCTCTTACCAATTCCATATCCTTTAACACAAAAGAAAACAAATTAAAACTGCTGTTCTCACACATATGATTAAGGGGTGCAAGTTTATATGTTAAAAAGAAAGATATGGGTTTTCATGATATAACCCACTGTAACCGGTTCCTACGCCCCCAGAGCATACAATTGTGAAGGGCTAGCAAAGCAGTGTTGCCTTTGGGTTCATCACAAAGGTTTTACATCTGCTGGTTTGCGATTAGTCTCACATTTCTGTTTTTCAAAGGGAGCTTATTATAAGCCTGACTTCTTCTTTAAAGCTGTTAGAGGAGTAATGCGCTTCCTCTTCTGCTGGGTTGGAAGGTTTCCATCGGTGATGTCACCCGGTCTGTGCCCATCTGGTAATGCCTTCAAATCTCCCACATATCAAATCTGCTCCATGCAATCCAAGACAAAGAAAAGAATGTCTAGCTGCTGTTATTCCTAATAGCTTCACCATGTTTCTTCTAGTATATGGATGAATTATGACACATGATGGATTATGCTGCCTTCTATGAGAATCATTGTATGTATAGAGCTGGCTTGCCAAGCATACTATACATGGGTCTCATCTTGGTCTACGGCTCGTAGTTTTATCTTCTAAATACCCCCTTGTCCCTTCTGCACAGTACCTCCTCTGAGGCTGGCGCTGAGTGAAAGATATGATGACATTAGAGCCATGTGACTGTTGAGCAGGGGCGGCCTGTCCATTAGGGGCGCTACCCCCCCTACCCACGGCTGCTCCGTCTATCCATGCATCTAGGCCCCTTTCAGGACGCCAGATGCATGAATTCCGGGGGGGGGGGGGGTGTTTGCAGCACCTGATTACAGCCAGAGCCTCTAATAGGCTTCAAAATAGGGTGGGCTTACAAAAGCGAACGAATATTCGCTATTGAAACACTGATCCTCGTCCCGGCCAATCAGGAAGCAGTTATGAGACCCGTTTCCCCATTGGCCGAAAAGAGAAGAGTTCCGATTGGCCACCAAGGAGGAGGGAGGAAACGGAAGCCGCGAAGAGCAGGGGAAGAGGAAGCCGCTGCCGCCACCATGATGCCCACGGAGAGCAGGGGAAGCCCAGGAGAGGCGCTGCCTGCAAATAGATGGGGTAGTGCTCCGGACCCGACCCAGGAGGGGAGGGGGGGATGGTGGTGGCACTGTTTACTGCCCCCTCAAAAAGAATTACCGCCGCCCCCTACTGCTGTTGAGCCTCTGTTATGCTTCCTAAAGCAGACATGCAAGCTCCTCTCTGAAGCCAGGACTGAAAAAAAGAAAAGATGTACATCACAGTCACGTGACCTGGCTGAGCCTATGTTATGCTAGCTAGAGCAGGCAGACAAGTTCCTCTGTAAGGCCAGGACTGAGAGAAAGAAAAAAATGACATCACAGTCATGTGACTGTATTGAGACTGCGTTAGGCTACTTAGAGCAGACAGGCAAGCTCCTCAGCATGGAGAGAAAAAAAAAGATGACATCACGGTCATGTGACTGTACTGAGCCTGTTATGTTGCCTAGAGCAGACAGGGAAGCTCCTCTGAGTCCGGAGAAAGAAAAGATGACATCACAGTCACATGACTGGGCTTAGACTGTGTTATGCTGCCTAGAGCAGACAGGGAAGTTCCTCTAGGGCTGGGACTGAGAGAGAAAGAAATATGACATCACAGTCATGTGACTGGGCTTTGACTTTCTTGTGCTACCTACTGCTGTAGTCTTGCTAAACTGATAAAAAATTGATTGGATAATATTGGTAACAGTTTAATTATATTGTTTTCTGGAACTCTAAGGGGGTGTATTCATAAAAATATTTGCAGAACTTTTCATCCTGTAAACGGCATGTACATTGGTTCTGTGCAAATGTCAGCAAAGTAGAATGTGAATAGGCTATTTTCTCTGCAGGATGGATATTCTTCATTCATAAGAATAGCGTGAATCAGGAAAATACCACATTATGGGCCCAACCTTTTAAAAAACCTTGCTCCCGAAAAGTGATAGTTTGGTAAAGGTGACGTTTTGTGGGCTTATTTAGCCCCTGGCTTCTTGTATGTCTTGTACACTCCAACAATGATATCTCCTTGGTATAATTCCTGACTTTGTTCCTGGCTAAGACCCCTTTCACACTAATGCCGCGTACACAAACGGTCAGACTTTTCGGCTACAAAAGTCCGACAGCCCGTCCGACAGACTTTCGACGGACTTTTGGCGGACTTGCGGCAGACTTTCTAACGAACGGACTTGCCTACATACGATCACACAAAAGTCCGACGGATTCGTATGTGATGACGTACACCGGACTAAAATAAGGAAGTTGATAGCCAGTAGCCAATAGCTGGCCTAGCGTGGGTTTTTGTCCGTCGGACTAGCATACAGACGAGCGGATTTCTGGGTCCGGCGTAGTTACGACGTAAAGATTTGAAGCATGTTTCAAATCTAAAGTCTGTCAGATTTGCGGCTGGAAAAGTCCGCTGAAAGTCCGGGGAAGCCCACACACGATCGGATTGTCAGCCAGCTTTAGTCCGTCGGACTTTTGTAGACGAAAAGTCCGACCGTGTGTACGCGGCATTAGGCAGTTTTCAGGCATTTTAGCGCTAGAAATGGCGCCCGTAAATCGCCTGAAAACTGCCTCCCATTCTTTGCTTTCCCACTGGGGCGGTGCGTTTGAGGGGCTAACCCCTCATAATGGGCACAGTAGTTGTATAGACCCAAGAGCTCAGCACAGGGGTGGTGGGAACCCCTCATAATGAGCACAGCAGGCATACAGACCCAGGAACTCAGCACAGAGATGGTAGAAGCCCCTGATTATAGGCACAGCAGGTGTACAGACCCGGTAATTTGGCACAGTGATGATGGTAACCCCTCATAATGGGCATAGTAGTTGTTCAGACCCAAGAACTCAGCACAGGGATGGTGGGAACCCCTCATAATGGCCCTTGCATGTGTGCAGATGTGGAAACTCAATACAGGAGTAGTAGGTGTACAGACCTGGGTAACTCAGCAAAGGGATGGTGAGAACCCCTCATAATGGGCACATCAGGTGTACAGACCTGGGAACTCAGCACAGGGATGGTGGGAACCCCTCATAATGAGCACAGCAGGTATAAAGACCCGGGAACTCAGCACAGGGATGGTGAGAATCCCTCATAATGGGCACAGCAGGTGTACAGACCTGGAGAACTCAACACAGGGATGGTGAGAACCCCTCATAATGGGCACATCAGGTGTACAGACCTGGGAACTCAGCACAGGGATGGTGGGAACCCCTCATAATGGGCACAGCAGGTATAAAGACCCGGGAACTCAGCACAGGGATGGTGGGAACCCCTCATAATGGGCACAGCAGGTGTAGACTCAGAAACTTAGCACAGGGATGATGAGAATCCCTCATAATGGGCACAGCAGGTGTAGACTCAGAAACTCAGCACAGGGATGGTGGGAACCCCTCATAATGGGTACCGTAGTTGTTCAGACCCGGGAATACAAAGCAGGAATGGTGGGGACCCCTCATAATGGACACCGCTGGTGTACAGACCTGGATCACTCACAGTAGGGATGGTGGGAAGCCCAAATGCAGAGATCTCACCAACTGAGTCCCCTAGCGATAAAAGAAAACGTCAGACGGATTAACCCTCCAGCATCTACCAAAAACAAAATATGAGTTGCGGGTGAACCAACCAGTTAAATATCTCATAAAAGCTAAGAGTTTACTGATTTCACTAACCCAGATCCTGCGGGTAAGACTGCGACTGGCTCTGGGGTTTCTAGAACTGCCAGTGATGGTAAGAGGTGGGAGTCAGATGAATAGAGGAAGAGTCTCCGCCGGGCTCTGCTATCATTAGATACACTCTATTAAATCTGGTCCAGGAGAGAAAACAATTCCACATTGCTAACATTTCCTTTTAACCTGCTGGTTCATGTACCTGTTTGGCCTAGTTGTTTCCTTGCTATTACATGTGTCTGTTGTAATTTCATCCTCTGCGACTCCCCTCTGTGGAGCTGCCGTGCTGGCTGGGGACAGTGGAGCACCGCGGGGGGGGGGGGGGGGGGACACACGCTGGTGTGGCGTTGCTTTAACTGTCTCCCCTTGTTGGGTATCACGATGCTTGCGACCTGAGCAGATTTAACTAGAAATGTGTTTGATTCCTATCAGATGAGGCTCCTAAAATAAAGCAGCTGGATGCTAGCCTGATGTTATTTATGAAGTTTAATTTACAGTGCTGTGAAAAAGTATTTGCCCCCTTCCTGATTTTTTTTTTTTTTTGCATATTTGTCACAGTTAAATGATTTAGATCATCAAACAGATTTTAATATTACACACGGATCATTTTAAATGACAATTTAATTTATTAAGGGAAAAAAAGCTGTCTGAACCTGCCTAAAAAAGTAAGTGACCCCCCCCCCCCATTGGGAGCCATTGGCTTACGCTGCTGTCAATCACAGCCAGTGAGCCAATCAGAAGACGGGGGGGGGGGGGGGGCTTTGCGCCACGGCTCGGTTTGTGAACGGACACATGGAGCTGCTGATCGGGAGCGCGCCTGCTCGGGTGCCCCCATTGCAAGCTGCTTGCTATGGGGGCACCCGGCAGGAGGGAGGAGCCAGTAGAGGAGGATCTGGGCTACTCTGTGCAAAACCTCTGCACAGAGCAGGTAGGTATAACGTGTTTGTTATGTAAAAACAAAAAACGAGACTTTACAATCACTTTAATAAATTAAATCGTCATTTTAAAACTGCATTTTGTATTTACTCGGGTTATCTTTGTGTAATATTAAATTTAGTTTGATAATCTTAATTATTTCAAGCGGTTGAATACCCTGCTTTCACATTTTTACCTACAGGTAAGCCTATAATTAGGCTTACCTGTAGGTAATATGAATATCTCCTAAACCTGTACAGTTTAGGAGCAATGGTGTCTCCAGCTGTCATATTTAGGGGGGGGGGGGGCACATGGTGGGACAGGGACAAAAGTAGGGGGGCCAAGTGTACAATGTAATTAATATATATATATATATATATATATATATATATATATATATATACAGTGGGGATGGAAAGATTTCAGACCCCCTTAAATTTTTCACTCTTTGTTATATTGCAGCCATTTGCTAAAATCATTTAAGTTCATTTTTTCCTCATTATTGTACACACAGCACCCCATATTGACAGAAAAACACAGAGTTGTTGACATTTTTGCAGATTTATTAAAAAAGAAAAACTGAAATATCACATGGTCCTAAGTATTCAGACCCTTTGCTCAGTATTTAGTAGAAGCCCCCTTTTGATCTAATACAGCCATGAGTTTTTTTGGGAAAGATGCAACAAGTTTTTCACACCTGGATTTGGGGATCCTCTGCCATTCCTCCTTGCAGATACTCTCCAGTTCTGTCAGGTTGGATGGTAAACGTTGGTGGATTTTTAGGTCTCTCTAGAGATGCTCAATTGGGTTTAAGTCAGGGCTCTGGCTGGGCCATTCAAGAACAGTCACGGAGTTGTTGTGAAGCCACTCCTTCATTATTTTAGCTGTGTGCTTAGGGTCATTGTCTTGTTGGAAGGTAAACCTTCGGCCCAGTCTGAGGTCCTGAGCACTCTGGGGAAGGTTTTCGTCCAGGATATCCCTCTACTTGGCCGCAGTCATCTTTCCCTCGATTGCAACCAGTCGTCCTGTCCCTGCAGCTGAAAAACACCCCCACAGCATGATACTGCCACCACCATGCTTCACTGTTGGGACTGTATTGGACAGGTGATGAGCAGTGCCTGGTTTTCTCCACACATACCGCTTGGAATTAAGGCCAAAAAGTTCTATCTTGGTCCCATCAGACCAGAGAATCTTATTTCTCACCATCTTGGCGTCCTTCAGGTGTTTTTTTTTTTAGCAAACTCCATGCGGGCTTTCATGTGTCTTGCACTGAGGAGAGGCTTCCGTCGGGCCACTCTGCCATAAAGCCCCGACTGGTGGAGAGCTGTGGGGATGGTTGACTTTCTACAACTTTCTCCCATCTCCCAACTGCATCTCTGGAGCTCAGCCACAGTGATCTTTGGGTTCTTCTTTACCTCTCTCACCAAGGCTCTTCTCCCCCGATAGCTCAGTTTGGCCGGACGGCCAGCTCTAGGAAGGGTTCTGGTCATCCCAAACGTCTTCCATTTAAGGATTATGGAGGCCACTGTGCTCTTAGGAACCTTAAGTGCAGCAGAATTTTCTTTGTAACCTTAGCCAGATCTGTGCCTTGCCACAATTCTGTCTCTGAGCTCTTCAGGCAGTTCCTTTTGACCTCATGATTCTAATTTGCTCTGACATGCACTGTGAGCTGTAAGGTCTTATATAGACAGGTGTGTGGCTTTCCTAATCAAGTCCAATCAGTATAATCAAACACAGCTGGACTCAAATGAAGGTGTAGAACCATCTCAAGGATGATCAGAAGAAATGGACAGCACCTGAGTTATATATATGAGTGTCACAGCAAAGGGTCTGAATACTTAGGACCATGTGATATTTCAGTTTTTCTTTTTTAATAAATCTGCAAAAATGTCAACAATTCTGTGTTTTTCTGTCAATATGGGGTGCTGTGTGTACATTAATGAGGAAAAAAATGAACTTAAATGATTTTAGCAAATCGCTGCAATATAATAAAGAGTTAAAAATTTAAGGGGTCTGAATACTTTCCGTCCCCACTGTGTATATATATAATCTCAAGAATTGGAAAGAGAGGAAGGAGGGGAGAGAGAGGTATCAGTGCCGGCTCTGACGTCACTGGTTGCTAGAGGCGGCTCTAGCAACCAGTAGCCGGGGGTAGACTCAGGAGGCGGAGCCGAAGCCAACAATACGGTGGCTTAGTCCATACCTGTCCCCTGCTTTCCCAGTGTCCTTTTTTTTTTTTAACTGGGGAAGATATTCACCTTGCATGCAGCCGCAGACATCAGGGGCGCATGCGCTCTGAAGGTCCGGCGGATGCTGCCAGAAAAAAATCAGAGCCCCTTGCCGCAAAGGGCACTTCCGTGCGTCATTGTGGCTCCGGCCACTCACAGTGCCGGAGCCGCGAACCCGGAGGAAATGCCGAGGGAACATGTCCGCTCCCTCAGCGGTGACCCGGAGGCCCTGCCGGCGCTTTGTTCTAAGGTAAGTATTTCATAATGAGCTAGTATGCAGTGTGTACTAACTAGCTCATTATGCTTTTGCCTTATGTGTTTTTTTGGGGGGGGTTTTTGCGGCATACAACCGCTTTAAGTGTGACAAATATGCAAAGAAATCAGGAAGAGGGCAAATACTTTTTTCACAGCACTGTAAGTAGGTGTTCTGTAGACTTATCGGAGAGGTGACAACACCTCTTCTCTATAAGTACAGTATGATGAGAGCGTTGTATATAACATACAGGAAGTGTGTTAAAATCAAAACAAACCAAGTAAAAATAAAGCCTGAACAAGGAAAGCCATTCAGCCTCTACATCCAACGGCTGGTTATCTGCAATATATGACCCTTTTGTTGTTGGCTGTATAGATACACTATAATGAGTGGCACTAAGCACGTGTTGTGAAAAGACATTGCATTGTGGGGAAATAACAAGTGTTGTGTGCTGTTGTGTAGGTAGATTTATTGCGGCAACATATGTAATTGTAGAGGAGGAAGGAAAGTTCCTTGTGGGAATGGTGCTGGGATTTAATCAGACATGTGGTCTGCAGTGTACTGGGTGGAATGTTGCAGCTGCTTCTATTAGTAATCATATCACGCACTGGGTGCAGTGCAGATCAAGCTCTCCCTCCTACCTAATCCTGCAATAATGATTTTTTTTTTTTCTATCACCTCTAAGCAAGCACCTTTACAAAAAGCAACATGGCAAAGATTGGCTTCCTGAGTTCTCCGGATCCAAGTTTCATTTAACCCCTTACGAGCCATAGACTTAATAGACATAAATGGAGGGATGTGGTTCACTCCAAACTCCAGAACCCTTTCCTATTTAAATGCAGCAGGCGCCGTTGCAAGGTCATGAATGAGAGAGTGGATCCCCCCAGCCCCTTTTAAAGTGATATTAAAGGTTCAGGGTCTCTTTTTTTTTTGCACTTAAAGTGGAGTTCCACCCCAAAAATAAAAATTATAGTAATGTGCTTAAAAAAAATAAAAATAAAACATTTGGAGAAAAATGTTTTATTTACTCACCTCTAAATGCCTGTTGCTAGGGGGTCCCTCATAGTCTGCCTCCTTCGGTGCCTGGGCTCCTGACGTCACTTCCCGTGACCGGTCCCAGATGATTGCGCAGCCAGTGACCGTGCGCAGCGCGGCTCGCGCATGCGCAGTGGGTGCCTGGCTGTGTGAAGCCACAGCCGGGCGCCCACAGTTAAAATGCCAGCGCCGCCGAGCGGAGGGGGGGGGACGAGCGGGCCTTCGATCCGCCACATGGCTGGACCCTGGGACAGGTAAGTGCACGAATATTAAAAGTCAGCAGCTGCAGTATTTGTAGCTGCTGACTTTTATTTATTTATTTTTTTAAATGGGAACCCCGCTTTAAGGACCGGAAGACTTTTCCCCTTTTTGCCTTTTTTTTGCGATACAGCACTGCGTCGCTTTAACTGACAATTGCGCGGTCGTGCGACGTTGTACACAAACAAAATGTATGTTTCCTTTTTCTCCCACAAATAGAGCTTTCTTTTGGTGGTATTTGATCATCTCTGCGGTTTTTATTTTTTTCGCTATAAACGAAAAAAGAGTGACAATTTTGAAAAAAACAAAACAATATTTTTTACTTTTTGCTATAATAAATATCCCAAAAAAATAAAAAATAAATTTCTTCATCAGTTTGGGCCAATATGTATTCTTCTACATATTTTTGGTAAAAAAAATGTCAATAAGCGTATATTGATTGGTTTGTGCAAAAGCTGTACCCAAATAAAATGTATGTCTCTTTTTTCCCCCCACAAATAGAGCTTTCTTTTGATGGTATTTGATCACCTCTGCATTTTAATTTTTTTTAATTTTTTGCGCTATAAACAAAAATAGAGCGACAATTTTGAAAAGAAACAACAATATTTTTTACTTTTTGCTTTAATTAATATCCCCAAAAAAAAACAAAATACATTTCTTCATCAGTTTAGGCCAATATGTATTCTTCTACATGTTTTTGGTAAATTTTTAGTTAAAAAAAAAAAGTGTATATTGATTGGTTTGCGCAAACGTTATAGCATCTACAAAATAGGGGATAGATTTATGGCATTTTTATTATTGTATTTTTTTTACTAGTAATGGCGGTGATCTGCGATTTTTAGCAGAACTGCGACATTGCGGCGGACAGATCGGACACTTTTGATACTTTTTTGGGACCATTGATATTTATACAGCGATCAGAGCTAAAAATAGCCACTGATTACTGTATAAATGTCACTGGCAGGGAAGGGGTTAACACTAGGGGGCGATCAAGGGGTTAAGTGTTCCCTAGGGAAGTGTTTCTAACTGTGGGGTGGGGAGTGTAGTGACTAGAGGAGGAGACAGATCGCTGTTCCTAATCACTAAGAACAGCAGATCTCCCTCTACTTCCCTGCCAGAATGGGGATCTGCCTGTTTACATTGACAGATCTCTTTTCTGGCTCTCTGAGGAGTGATTGCTGGTGGCCAGTGGACATCGTGGCCGCCGGCCACGTGCATCGGCTCCAGGGTCGCGCCAAGGGCACGCGCGTGCCCCTTATAGCCCTTAAAGCGGACGCCGTACAGCTACGACGATTTGCGTAGGGGAGCCAACCTGCCACCGTATAATGACGGCGGCTGGTCGGCAACTAGTTAAATAGCAAATATGTTATGCTTACTTGGTTTTTCACAGAGTAGCTATGATCCTCCTCTTCTCTGGGTCCCCCGCCAGCACTCCTGGCTCCTCCTCCCTTCGACTACCACCCCTTGCAAGCGGCTTGGGGGTACTCCCGAGCCCTGCTGGTTGCGTCCATATACACAGACAGCAGGGCTTTGCCCTCGTCATAGGATTTGATTGACAGCAGCAGGAAACAAAGGCTCCCGCTGCTATCAGTCTGCCTTGTGAGAAGGGAGAGAGCTGCTGCTCTTGTGCACATCGCTGGATGGAGATCGGCTCAGGTAAGTTTAAATGGTGGGGGCTGGGGGGGATCCTGGACACAGGTTTTGTACCCCCCTTTTCCTTACCTAAACCCGATCGTTCCAGAGACAAAAATCTCCAGCCGCTGTCTCTGGTCCTCAGTGGATAGATTGATAGCAGCAGGAGCCATTGGCTCCCGCTGCTGTCATTTAAATCCAGTGACACGGGGGGCAGGGCCAAGCTCTGCTGTCTGTGTCAATGGACGCAGCAGCAGGACTCTGGAGCACGCCCGCACGAGTGCCCCCATGGAAAGCGGCTCTCCGTGGGGGCACTCGATAAACAGGAGGAGGCAGGAGCGGCGCCGGGGGATCCCAGAAAGGGAGGATCGGGGGGGGGGGCGCTCTGTGCAAACCCCCACAGTCCAGCAGTGGGCTGTTCCTGGTCTATGGAGCCTGCTCTGGGCTTGATGATGTCAGGAACAGTCCACAACTCAAGACCGCGGGGGTGGCAGACCGGTCTTGTGCTGGGAGGATCGGAGGATTTGGTAAATATATCTCCCTTCTCCTTTCTTGACATAAATGGGTTAACCCATGCAGTGGTAGGGTTGCCACATCATCTCTTTAATCCAGGACACATATGAATTACACAGATTCTAAGGCTGATTTAATACAGATAAGGCACCAATTGAGTTTAATTATCACCTTAATCAGCCACAGAACCCGTGTAATTAATGTGTGTCCTGGATTAAAGGGATGATGTGGCAACCCTATGCAGTGGGCTTTAATTCAGTACCTTCATCAGTCAACAGTGGCGGCATGAAGAGGCTGAATTACAGTGATTGTAAATACAATTTTTTTCTAACCACTTCAATATCACACAATAGCTGAGAGACAGCCATAGCACGGGTCTGTTGTTCTAGGGTGGGGGGTATTGGGCATGCTCTGTTAACGTGGTGTCCTTCAGACACAGCTGATCACAGATTGAGGTAAAGGACCAATCACAGCGTCCCTTTATCATGTGATCCGCTGTATCCAATCACAGCTGATCATATGTAAACAAACTTGCCGGTAACTGGCAAGTCTGACAGGATACATTTACACTGATGATCAGTGCCCTGATTTTTATGCAGCCCAATCAGTGCCCATCAGTGCCACCTATCAGTGCCCATCAGTGCTGCCTATCAGTGCCCATCAGCGTCACCGCACCGGTGCAGCCTCATCAGTGCCCCCTCATCAGTGCGGCTTATCAGTGCCCATCAGTGCCCTCTCATCATTGCTCATCAGTGCCGCCTCATCATTGCTCATCAGTGCCCTCTCATCATTGCTCATCAGTGCCCCCTCATCATTGCTCATCAGTGTCCCCTCATCATTGCTCATCAGTGTCCTCTCATCATTGCTCATCAGTGCCCCCTCATCATTGCTCATCAGTGCCCTCTCATCATTGCTCATCAGTGCCCCCTCATCATTGCTCATCAGTGTCCCCTCATCATTGCTCATCAGTGTCCTCTCATCATTGCTCATCAGTGCCCCCTCGTCATTGCTCATCAGTGCCCCCTCATCATTGCTCATCAGTGCCTCCTCGTCATTGCTCATCAGTGCCCCCTCGTCATTGCTCATCAGTTCCCCCTCGTCATTGCTCATCAGTGCCCCCTCGTCATTGCCCATCAGTGCCCCCTCATCATTGCCCATGAGTGCCCTCTCATTGCTCATCAGTGCCCCCTCATCATTGCCCATCAGTGCCCTCTCATCATTGCTCATCAGTGCCCTCTCATCATTGCTCATCAGTGCCCCCTCGTCATTGCTCATCAGTGCCCCCTCGTCATTGCTCATCAGTGCCCCCTCGTCATTGCTCATCAGTGCCCTCTCATCATTGCCCTCTCATCATTGCTCATCAGTGCCCTCTCATCATTGCTCATCAGTGCCCCCTCGTCATTGCTCATCAGTGCCCCCACGTTATTGCCCATCAGTGCCCCCTCGTTATTGCCCATCAGTGTCCCCTCATCATTGCTCATCAGTGCCCTCTCATCATTGCCCCCTCATCATTGCTCATCAGTGCCCCCTCATCATTGCTCATCAGTGCCCCCACGTCAATGCCCATCAGTGCCCCCTTGTCATTGCCCATCAGTGCCCCCTCATCATTGCTCATCAGTGCCCCCACATCATTGCTCATCAGTGCCCCCTCATCATTGCTCATCAGTGCCCCCTTGTCATTGCCCATCAGTGCCCCCTCATCATTGCTCATCAGTGCCCTCTCATCATTGCTCATCAGTGCCCCCTCATCATTGCTCATCGGTGCCCTCTCATCATTGCTCATCAGTGCCCCCTCATCATTGCTCATCAGTGCCCCCTTGTCATTGCCCATCAGTGCCCCCTCATCATTGCTCATCAATGCCCTCTCATCATTGCTCATCAGTGCCCCCTCATCATTGCTCATCGGTGCCCTCTCATCATTGCTCATCAGTGCCCCCTCATCATTGCTCATCAGTGCCCCCTCATCATTGCTCAGCAGTGCCCCCTTATCATTGCTCATCAGTGCCCCCTCATTGCTCATCAGTGCCCCCTCATCATTGCTCATCAGTGCCCCCTCATCATTGCTCATCAGTGCCCCCTCATCATTGCTCATCAGTGCCCCCTCATCATTGCTCATCAGTGCCCCCTCATCATTGCTCATCGGTGCAGCCTCATCATTGCTCATCAGTGCCCCCTCATCATTGCTCATCAGTGCCCCCTCATCATTGCTCATCGGTGCAGCCTCATCATTGCTCATCAGTGCCCCCTCATCATTGCTCAGCAGTGCCCCCTTATCATTGCTCATCAGTGCCCCCTCATTGCTCATCAGTGCCCCCTCATCATTGCTCATCAGTGCCCCCTCATCATTGCTCATCAGTGCCCCCTCATCATTGCTCATCAGTGCCCCCTCATCATTGCTCATCAGTGCCCCCTCATCATTGCTCATCGGTGCAGCCTCATCATTGCTCATCAGTGCCCCCTCATCATTGCTCATCAGTGCCCCCTCATCATTGCTCATCAGTGCCCCCTCATCATTGCTCATCGGTGCAGCCTCATCAGTGCCCATCAGTGCAGTCTCATCAAGGCCCGTCAGTGAAGAAGAAAAATTACTTATTTGCAACATATTATAACAAACCTTTTCTTTTCAGAATTTTCTGTATTTTTCCGTTTGCTTAGCTAAAAAAAAAAACCCCAGTGGTGATTAAATACCATAAAAAAAAAGCTTTATTTGTCTCAAAAAAAGATAAAAATTTCATATGGGTTCCGTGTTGCATGACTGCGCAATTGTGATTCAAAGTGCAAGAGCCCTGAAAGCTGAAAATTTGCCTGGGCAGGAACGGGGGGGTGAGAGTGCCCGGTATTGGTGTGGTTAACTAAAATAAAAAAGATGTTATACTTACCTTCAATGTATTGCATGATAGTGCCCCCCCCCCCCCCCCCAAAAAAAAAACTACTCAGGTTCTGAAAAAGAGGCTTCTTTTCAATGTCATACCTGTAGGCCATGTATGACCTCTCTCAAGCCTGCCAACTTGGAAGAAAGGGCACTCTGCCGCATTTGAGACCCGCCCATGCTCAGTGTGGTTTCCCTCTGATGATGCGGATGAGCTCAGCGTTGTGCGATAGAAGGAGAGAATGCACATGCTTCGGTTTTCAACGAGGTAGAACGCTCATTCCTTGGAAGCTGGAGGAGCACACCAAAGATCTGACGCCCCCTTGTCATCTAGGCTGGACGGGCTTGAAGGGGTTGCGTTCCTAGGAATTTATTGGACAGGTCACACACAGCCTACAGATATGACATTGAAACAAAGCTTCCTTTTCAAAACCAGAGCAGTTTTTTTTTATGTACTAGGGATGCTGGAATTGCACGGGCAAATTTTATTGTGCACTAACCCTTTAATGGAGCACATGAGGTGCTGGTGATCCGGGCTTGCTTTTATGTAGTTAATAAAGGTGCATGAAAGCTGTAAAATGTGATCTTTCCCAGACATCTAGGGCAGTATATAAAAGCACAGGACAAAGTCATTGTTGGTTGTAGGAAGTTATTGGTGGTTAGCAGAGACAGGCGAAGGGGCTGGGCAGGAAGGATGGCTGCCCTGGGCACTGTGGTATCATGTGAGGTGATTTGGAGCGAGGGGGATTTATGTTGGGAGGGGGAATGTGAAGGGTGTCAAAAGGCAAGAGTTGTTCTAGGAGGGGAAATTTGGAGGTATGCTAGGGGGAGGTGGTTTAGGGGGATTTGTTTTGGGAAGGGGGATAGGGGAAGAGGATTTGTGCTAGAAGTGGGGATTTTTTTTATGTGGAGTGGGTTGGGGGGATTTGTGCTAGTATGGACGAAGGGGGGGGGGGGGTATTTGTGCTATGAGGGGAGATTTGAGTGGTAGAGGATTTGTGCTAGGAGGTGTAATTTTTTTGGGGGGGGCATTAGAGCTGGGGGGGGGGGGATTTGGTGAATGGGGGGGGGGGGATTTGTGCTGGAAGCAGGGATTTCAGCATGGGGTGGATTTGTACTTGGAGGAAGGGGAATTAAGAGTAAGCATGCAGATTAGTGCTCAGTTTTTTGGGGGGGGGATTTTTGCTGACACGTAAAGTTCATACATCCTGCGGGGGGGGGGGGCAATTTTGCATGGGGGCTGTAGATGACCTCCTCCCAGCGTTGGTGGTTAAATGTATTCAAACCGGCCTGTGATTGGTTGATTATTGATTGCTTTATATTCCTTGGTGGTCAGTGAAAGTATTAAAAAAATTACATAGTGCCTGTGATCAATATGAGGAGGAATAGTGCCCCATCATTGGTATCAGTGGGAGGAATACCATCATTGGGGTTAGTGAAACGAAAATTAAATTTCCCCCATCTTTGGTGTCAGTGAGAGGAATAGTGCCCCATTGTTTGTCAGTGGGAGGAATAGTGCCCCATCGTTGAAACCAGTGAAAGGAATAGTGCCCCATTGTTGAAACCAGTGAAAGGAATAGTGCCCGATTGTTTGTTAGTGGGAGGAATAGTGCCCCATCATTCGTGTTAGTGGGAGAGATAGTGCCATATTGTTTATGTCAGTGAAAGGAATAGTACCCCATCGTTGATATCAGTGGGGCACTATTTGTTGGTGTCAGTGTAAGAATAGTGCCTCATCATTGGTGTCAGTGGGAGGAATAGTGCCCCATCATAGGTGTCAGTGCATGGAACAGTGCCCCATCTTTCGTGTCAGTGGGAGAGTCAGTGCCCCATTGTTTATGTCAGTGAAAGGAATAGTGCCCCATCGTTGATACCAGTGGAAGAAATAGTGCCAATTTGTTGGTGTCGGTGGACGAAAAGTGTCTCATCATTGGTATAAGAGGGAGGAATAATGCCCCGTGTTTGGTGTTAGTGTAAGGAATAGTGCCCCATCTTTGGTGTCAGTGGGAGAGATAGTGCCCCATTGTTTATGTCAGTAAAGGAATATTGCCCATTTGTTGGTGTCAGTGGAAGAATAGTGCCTCATCATTGTTGTCAGTGCAAGGAATAGTGCCCCATCATTGGTGTCCGTGGAAGGAATAGTGCCCATTCGTGGGTGTCAGTGGAAGGAATAGTGCCCATTTGTTGGTGTCAGTGGAAGGAATAGTGCCCATTCGTGGGTGTCAGTGGAAGGAATAGTTCCCATTCGTGGGTGTCCGTGGAAGGAATAGTGCCCATTTGTTGGTATCAGTGGGAAGAATAGTGTTCCAACATTTATAACAGTGGAAGGAATTATGCCCCATCTTTTGGTGTCAGTGAAGGAAACAGGGTCCCACTGTTGGTGTCAGTGAGACAAACTATGCCCCACTGTTGGTGTCAATGGAAAGAATGGTGCCTTATTGTTTGTGTCAGTAGAAGGAAAAATGGCTCGTATGAAGGATGTAGGAATAGTGCCCCAAGGCTGAATAAAGACAGGCAAAGGGCCTCATCTGGCCCACGGGCCGCAGTTTGGAGATTACTGCTGTAGAACATAGACTTATTGCAGGAGAGGTATTCCCAATACCCAGTATAAGCTTCATGCTGTTGCTGATATATAGGAAGACGGATGTTTTAGTGTGTCTTGCAAGGAGAAGGAGAACGCAGACTGACAGAGAGATGACATCATCACTGTGCTACTGCTCCTTCATTGACCAGACACAGGCTGTAGGGTGGACATGGAGAAACATATCATCCTAGGCTCATAGGACGTGGGTTGAATGATGTTGGACATTATTGATGATCTTATTCCCCGCCTCACAGCCGCATATATTTAAGGGGTATGTATATGTGAGGCAAGGAATGCCTCTGCCTCCTATGATTAGTCGTCACCTTTGATGGTTTCCAGGCGGGATGGCTTAGATGAATCCGGACTTCGTGTCCAAAAACACGTAAGCTCATCCCTACTGCATACCTCCCAACTTTCTGACATGGGAATGACGGACACCTATTAGCAGAAGTATGTAGGCATGGGACACATCTCCTGCTACTCCCCCCCTTAAAAGAGAATTAAAAAAAAGATTGGTTAAACCCACAAGTGCTTTTTTACCACTACTATTCCTTTATACTGGCTTTTGTAATTCACAAATGCAGCAATTTAGAAATTGGATGAAAGATTTAGCACTGTAAAACACTTTTTCATAGATAAGTAGTGAATTTCATATACAACTATATAGATCAGACAAAAATGGGGTACAAATGAAGAGGAAAGAGGGACAGGAGGACTTTGTTCCCTTGAAATCAGGGACAGTTGGGAGCTATGGTACACTAGGAAAATGGTTACAAAAACCTTGGCCTACACTAGCAAAAAAAAAAACTAACTTGGCCTACACTAGGAAAAAAGTGTACAAGAACCTAGACCTACACTAGGAAAAGAGTCTACAAGAACCTTGACCTACACTAGGAAAAATTCTACAAAAACCTGGCCTACAAAAAATGTTTGAAGAATCTTGTATACACTAGGAATAAAGGCAAGAAGAACCTTGGCCTACAATAGGAAAAGAGTCTACAAGAACCTTGGCCTACACTAGGAAACAAGTCTACAGGAACCTAGAACTACACTTCGAAAAGAGCCTACAAGAACCTGGCTTACACTAGGAAAAAGGGCTACAAGACCCTTGGCCTCCACTAGGAAAAAACACTACAACAACCTTGGCCTACACTAGAAGAAGAGTCCACAGGAACCTTGGCCTACACTAGGAAAAGAGTCTACAAGAACCTAGGCCTACAGTAGGAAAAAACACTACAAGAACCTTGGCCTACACTAGAAAGAAGAGTCAACAGGAACCTTGGCCTACACTAGGAAAAGCGTCTACAAGAATCTTGGCCTACACTAGGAAAAGAGCCTACAAAAACTTGGCCTACACTAGGAAAAATGAAGAATCTTGGTCTACACTAGAAATAAAGGCTACCAGAACCTAGGCCTACACTAGGAAAAGAGTCTACAAGAACCTTGGCCTACACTAGGAAAAAAGTCTACAAGAACCTATGCCTACACTAGGAAAAGAGTCTTCAATAACCTAGGCTTACACTAGGAAAAAAGGCTACAAGAGCCTTGGCCTACACTAGGAAAAGAATCTACAAGAACCTTTGCCTACACTAGGAAACTAATCTACAAGAACCTTGGCCTACACTAGGAAAATAGTCTACAAAAACCTTGGCCTACACTAGGAAAAAGGTTTTAAGAATCTTGGTCTACATTAGGAATAAAGGCTACAAGAACCTTGGCCTACACTAGGAAAAAAGGCTATACGAACCTTGGCCTACACTATTAAAAGAGTCTACAGGAACCTTAGCCTACACTAGGAAAAGAGTCTACAAGGATCTAGGCCTACACTAGGAAAAGAGTCTACAAGAACCTAGGCTTACACTAGGAAAAAAGGTACAAAAACCCTGGCCTACACTAGCAAAAAAACTACCAGAAACTTGGCCCATGCTGAGGCAGCAGCAAACTTTACACTGGCCATCATTCATCCTGGAAAACTGAGGACATCTAGTGGCAGAATGGAATTACTGTGGGCAACTGCTGATTGAAGGTGAGTATTGCAGCAAGAGCAGCTTTTTTTTTCTTCTACTGTTCCTGGGATCCCAATTTTGTAGAGCAGCTTTAAACACTTTCCAGAATAATCCATTTTTATTGCACTTGACTCATCTAACCCTCTCGGGAGGTATTTTGTGGTCTGTTTTCACCTGCTTTAGTCATTCTTCTGTTCATTGTATGGGAGGTATTGTCAGGGAAGTTTATTTCTGTCTCCACAGAAGAGTGTTATTATTTACTTATAAAGGTTAGGAGAGCAGAGCTATTCAGTGATTCGTGCCAGCATATTCAATTTTCTGTACAAACAGATGAGCAGGCATTTTCAGCGATTTCCTGTATACAGATGGATATTCTGTTCTTTTTCACGGAGAATGGGAGAAATAATTACATTCGCCCAATTATGCTCTGTAGCATGTGAAGGCTTTTGTCGTAGCATTATACCATTACCCCCTTTGGGTACCCCTCCTTCCTTAGTTTTCCTTGCAAGAACTGGATGGAAGTGCACTGCTTATAACAACAGATTTCTGAGCCTGCTTTCATTTTCTAACCTACATGTGATATATAAAAAAAAAAAAAAAAAAAGCTGCTGGAATTTTATGGTTTCAGTAGCATTTGCTGCTATACCTTGGGTGAGGAGTTTTTATAGCAAAAATGTGGGGTATTTTATTTGACCTTATAAAATAATTTGATATGATAGGGGCAGTTTTAGAACATTGTATACTATTTTATGTTTACCATTTGCTGTTGGTTATCTAAAAGCAAGCTTTGCAGCATTATAGGGGTTTAGATAACAGCTGTTGTGGTAAAAAATAGGTGTTAAAGAGATACTACCCATTCAGGGCCCATTCAGGGCAAAGCAGCGGTGTCTGCATATAGCCACCCCCTGACCACTTAGTAGTTACCTCTCCAACGCTCATTCCTCTGTCACAGCTGCCAGTGTTGTCTGGTGTCGGAGCTGAAGTGGAGCGTTGACGTCATCCTCTCTGTTATGTGACATTGCTGTACAGGACATCAGTACCTGGGGACTTCTTTCTGCAAAACGTGTCATTCATATGTGTTGCTGCTGCTCTTACAGAGCTCTAAATGAGAAATGGAGAGCCACTGCACCAGTATTTTATAGCACAGATGCTTAACTGTGGAATTTCAAAGGTACAACAGGCAGTATTTTTTTTTCCAGTGTAACCGGTGTATGTAGGAGGCATTATACTGTCACTGAATCCTGCTTAAGGGGCATTATTTTCTCACTATCACCAATGTAAGGGGCCTAAATTACGTGTTCTTGACCATTGTACTCTGTGCATTACATACTCCTGACCATTACACTGTGTAGGTGACATACTCTTGACCACTGCACTCTTTACATACTACTGGACTGTGTACATTACATCCTCCTGAGTCCTGTACTCTGTACATTACATACACCTGAGCCCTTTGCTCTGTTCATTACATAGTCCTGATGACTGTATTCTGTACATTACATCCTCCTGAGCCCCGTACTGTGTACATTACATCCTCCTGAGCCCTGTACTGTGTACATTACATCCTCCTGACTCCTGTACTCTGTACATTACATCTTCCCGAGTCCTGTACTCTGTACATTACATACTCCTGAATCCTGTACTCTGTACATTGTATCCCCCTCAGCCCTGTACTCTGTACATTACATCCTCCTAAACCCTTTACTATGTTCATTACATAATCCAGAAGCCTGTATTTTGTACATTACCGTATATACTCGAGTATAAGTCGACCCGAATATAAGCCGAGGCACCTAATTTTACCACAAAAAACTGGGAAAAGCACCAAGTGGCCCCGAGATATGGGGCCCCAAAGTCCGTTCGGAAAATGACATTTTTTGCTGCAGAAAAGTGCTTGACTCGAGTATAAGCTGAGGGGGGCACTTTCAGCACAAAAAAATGTGCTGAAAATCTCGGCTTATACTCAAGTATATACGGTACATCCTCCTGACCCCTCCCTGTACTCTGTACATTACATCCTCCTGAGCCCTTTACTATGTTCATTACATAATCCTGAGGCCTGTATTTTGTACATTACATCCTTCTGACCCCTGTACCCTGTACATTACATAGTCCTGGGGCCTGTACTCTCTATATTGCATACTTCTGGGTCCTGTACTCTCTATATTACATACTTCTGAGTCCTGTACTCTCTATATTGCATACTTCTGAGTCCTGTTACATCCTCCTGAGCCCTGTACTCTGTACATGACATAGTCCTGAGCCCCTTGCTATGTACATGACATAGTCCTGAGCCCTGTGCTCTGTACATGACATAGTCCTGAGTCCTGTACTCTGTACATTACACACTCCTGAGTCCTGTATTCTGTACATTACATCCTCTTAAACCCTGTACTCTATGTTCATTGAACATATCTGAGCCTACAGACTGTACACTGCATACTTTTGACCCTGCACTCTGTAAATTACATACTCCTGACCTCTGCACTCTGTACATTACATACTACTGACCTCTACACTCTGTAATTTAAATACAGTTATATACCACTGACCATTGTGAGTTACATATTCCAGTCCATCGAAATCTATATATGTCACATGCTTTTGACCCTTGCATATTGTACATTATACACTCCTGACCCCTTCACTCCCTACAATACATACTCCCAACCCGTGTATTCCCTGTGTTACATACTCCAGACCCTATGCCTCTGTGCCTTACATACTCTTGATCACTGCACTCTGTACAGGACCTACACCTGACTCCTGCACCTTGTATGTTACAAACTCCTGACTAATGCATTCTGTGCATTACATTTTATGTAACATAGTCCTGACTGATACACTTAAAATGTATGTGCATGCAAAGTGTTCGCTTTCTATATTCTGGATGTGGACTTCTCTGTTCATTTTGGGGGGACCGGTGCTATGGATGCTGTGCCTAGAAAAAACAAGCACAGGGCAAAGGACCAGTCAACAGTAGCTTTGCACCGATACCGATATCGGTGCTGATACTAAGCATTTGCACAAGTATTTGTACTCGGCACCCATAGTGGTGCAACGCCACTGTTGGCTGATCCTTTGCCCTGTGCTTGTTTTTTTCTGGGCACAGCATCCACAGCACAGGTTCCCCCAAAATGAACAGAGACATAATATCATGTTACACGATGGATGTGGCCTAAACAAGCCTATTTGCTATATACATTGCACGTACGTGCTACAGTCCATCTACCCACAAAATGTTCATTCAATACTGCACCACTGGTGAGAATCTAAACATACAGATATAAACCTCAGAACAAAGTCAATTTAAAAAAAAAAAAAAAAATCATCTGCTATGTATGCCTTTCCACACACAGAATATAGAAAGCTAACACTTTGCATGCACGATTCCATTGCGATCTGCATTAACTTCTGTTAAATGAAGTCGCATGAGGTCCAAATCGCACTGATTTGCAGCTTTTAAATCGCACTGAAGAAGCTGCGATGGTAAGAAAGCTATGCTCTCATTGGCTGTTACTACAGCGGTATCCACCATTCTTTGCATTTATTATGCATTCAGCCAATTTCAGGATAGCGCCCATATCGTTTCGGGGCTGCGCCCCCCGATCTCTGGAGTAAAAGCATCGGAGTCATTCATAGCCGTTTTCATTGCCGGCAGAACTCTGCGAGCCGCCATATAACAAGCTCTTTTATATTAAAAGCAGAAGGAATATCTGCAGCGTACGCGTTGATCCAGTGTCTTTGTCAAGACTACAAAAGAACCCGCGTTAAAAAAGATTAGTATTTTCTCTCTTCTTTTTTTCTCCGTCTAATCCGGTTACCGTTTGGCCCTGCAGCTTTCATATGATGTCGTCTTCATGAAATAGAAAGGGGAAAAGAAAAGAAGAAGAAAAAAAAAAAAAGAACCCTCCAACGTAATCTTATTACATTTAAAAATGGCAAGCAATATTGTGAGTGTGTTCTGTTTGCATTTGTCTTATAGGCTTCCAGCACAATTTACGCTCCCCGGCGCTGGTATAAATAATATATGACAGCTGTATAGTCCGTGGCCTTGTGTGTGTGACTGATTGTTCCAGACGTATCCTTGTACACTCGCTGCCCCATTTAGCGCTGGACTTGACGTTTGCAATAGACATTATGCTGGAAAAGAAAGGCGGTAGAGAAGATTGGTACAGAGACTTTTTTTTTTTTTACCATTTTAAGTTTTATTGTTTTTATTGATTTTTTTTTTTTTTTTTTTAATGGAACAGTTAGATAAATATAGCAGAAAATACTATACATAAAGTGTAATAACATTAAAGCCCAAGTGAACTGTCAGTTTAAATCAGCTAAATACATTCCAGGTGCATGAAAACAGAAAATGTGTAATGTCTTGCAATTTCATTTTCTTTAGAAAGCAGCCACGGCTTCAGCAGAAAAAAAAAAAAAGTCCCCTGCCAGCATGCTGCAGAGAAGGACCTTTGTTCTGTGTGTGGAAGCAGCGGTCTCTCTGCAGATGTCCAACACACCTCTGATGGGTCAGTTGCTCCTGGAATGTATTAAGTTGATTTGAAAGTTCAAGTGAGCTTAAAGGGGTTGTAAACTCTCAAGGTTTTTCAACTTAATGCCTAGGGTTCCTCCAGAGGTGGCTAGGGGTTCCTTGATTGTGGCTGATTTACCACCTATTTGATGGTGCCTACATAGTTTTGAGCCAATGCCACTTGGAGGAGCCAGTGGTATGACACCAATGATATTCATAGCTCTCTGTAAGGAGGCCATTCTTACCACCACTGTAAAAAAGGGCATTCTTCTCACTCTCCACCAAAGTAAGGGGCATTATTCCCACTGACCGCCAATTAATGGGTTTTATCAGGGGTTACCCGAGACCTGAAAATTACTTTAAGGGTTCCCCTGGGGTAAAATGGTTGAGAAAGGCTGCATTAAGGGGAAAACCTCCTGTGATGCAGCAGCCCCCCCAGAGCCCCCTTTTTCTTACCTGAACCTGGTCTTTCCAGAGACGGGGTCAAGCACACCATCTCCTGCCGGTGTCTCGGGTCTTGATTGGATAGATTGATAGCAGAGCAGCCATTGGCTCCCGCTGCTGTCAGTCAAATCGAGTGTGGGGGTGAGGGGGTGGGGCCGAGTCCTGCTGTCTATGTCAATAGACGCAGAAACAGGTCACGGGAGCGTGACCGCACGAGTGCCCCGAGTGAGAATGGCTCTCCAATGGGGCCCTCGAGAAGAGGAGGAGCCAGAAGCGCCCCTGAGGGACCCTAGAAGAGGAGGATTGGGGCCACTCTGCGCAAAACCAACTGCGCAGAGGAGATAAGTATGACATGTTTGTTTGTTTTTGTTTTTTGTTTTTTTTAATAAACCTTTACATATTCTGATAAGTGTCACTAACCTCACATCATAAAAAGCTATCAATAAATGGTGTATTCCGTGCTGTTCATACTCACTCAGTCACTATGAGATTCATTTTCTGTATTCTGCAAAATTCCTGGTTGATCCCGCTGCTCTCTATCTCCCCCTTCTGTTCATGCCCCCAGTTCAGCTAGGGATTTTGCAGAGTAGTGTTGGCAGCTCTGCACATGCTCAGTTTACCATGAGTTCCTATGCTGAGCATCTCCCCCCTATCACATCTGAGCAGCCCATGTGACTATAGAGTCACACATGTGGGTGTATACACAGTGGTAAATGACAGCCCACTCTCTCCCTCCTTCATGCCCACTAACTAGCTAAAAACAGTGGGGGGGGGGGGGGGGGGGAATATTACTGTTAGGAGAATACCTGTAGTAAGTAGAGACCAATGGCTGAAAACATCAGCCTAAGTACAGTTCTCAATTCTTAAGAGGTTGAATTGTCTGAACTACTAAACCAATGATTGTGTCAGGGTCACAAGCCAAGGTTGATGCAGGAGAAAAGTTTCAGAGGAGCAAAGTGTTCAAGAATCAGCAGAAATCAAGGCACAAGGCAGGGTTTTCCAATGGATCAGGCAGGGTCCTGTCCAGCATCTCAAGTAGCTTAGCAAGAAGAGTCATTGCTAGACACTGCTAGAGCTCCCAGGTGCAAGTCCAGGCCCTGACAATTACAGTGAGGGAAAACACTGACAAAGAAATGATCAGTCTGTAATTTTAATGGTTGTTTTTTTTTTACCAGAGAGAGACAGAATAACAACAAAAATATCCAGAAAAACACATTTCAAAGAAGTTATAAATTGATTTGCATTTTAATGAATGAAATAAGTATTTGACCCCTTCGCAAAACATGACTTAGTACTTGGTGGCAAAACCCTTTTTGGCAATCACAGAGGTCAGACGTTTCTTGTAGTTGGCCACCAAGTTTGCACACATCTCAGGAGGGATTTTGTCCCACTCCTCTTTGCAGATCCTCTTCAAGTCATTAAGGTTTCGAGGCTGATAATTGGTAACTCGAAATGTAACGAAACGTCCCCACTCCGCTTGAGTGCTTTCGTCATATACCACTTCCTCCCAGTCTGAATACAGATATCAGATATTCCAACTGCTCACAAGCACAAAACAAGACGATACTTGTGTAGCTGCTAAACATGGACTGATTTATTTGAGATGACACACAAATATATACAGCAGGCTTACAATAAGAACTGTAACCAGAAACCTAATTAACATGAGCTTATTAACTAATCCCTTAAAGCAGCCGATGTGACTCCTTGCCCTCCGAAGCATTGTTATGATTAATCAGTATTTCACTACAGGTCAGACTTGTTGTCACCGAGCTTCACACATTAGTATAAACACAGGGCACCTTCTCACAATAGCAGGAGCTAATTACAATTAACAATACAAACAGTGATCCCCCCCTCCTCCGCCCAGTAGGCAACAAACTATAGTAGGAGTAGACTGTCCGGCTCCTACCCAGTTCTAGAGGCCAATGTGATCAGCTCTCTCAACTAACATGTTAAGTTCAGAATCAAACAAACCAAGAATAGTCTTTACATATATCCTGGGAGATATTGTGGATAAATATTACTGTCCCATTTGAGAAGACATACCCTCCCAGTCACCATTTCCAATATGGCATACACAGGGTTCCCAGAGTCTGTGTGTCCTGGGGGACATGGATCCGAATCCAAAGTAATGCCACCTCAAGGGTCCCCAGGCATACAGCTCACAAAGCGCATCGTTCCCCCAAATGCCAGGGCCCATAATCGGTAGGCAAGAGTCTAGCATTCAGTCCCCTCCAAAAGCCTCTGTCCAGGGTGAGTCTGTCACACGAGCCTTCAGCTCCCTCCACATATTTTCTATGGGATTAAGGTCTGGAGACTGGATAGGCCTCTCCAGGACCTTAATGTGCTTCTTCTTGAGCCTTACCTTTGTTGCCTTGGCTGTGTGTTTTGGGTTATTGTCATGCTGGAATACCCATCCATGACCCATTTTTAATGCTCTGGCTGAGGAAAGGAGGTTCTCACCCAAAATTTGATGCGTTGAAGTTGTCCTGTCACCTTAGCAGACAAACACCCCTAAAGCATAATGTTTCCATCTCCATGTTTGACGGTGGGGGATGGTGTTCTTGGGGTCGCATTTCTCCTGCTCCTTCAAACAAGCAGAGTTGAGTTGATGACAAAGAACTTGATTTTGGTCTCCTCTGACCACAACACTTTCACCCAGTTCTCCTCTGAATCATTCAGATGTTCATTAGCAAACTTCAGACGGACCTGTACATGTGCTTTCTTGAGCAGGGGGACCTTGCGGGCGCTGCAGGATTTCAGTCCTTCATGGTGTAGTGTGTTACCAATTGTTTTCTTGGTGACTATGGTCCCAGCTGAGATCATTGACAAGATTCTCCTGTGTAGTTCTGGGTTGATTCCTCACCGTTCTCATGATCATTGAAACTCCACCAGGTGAGATCTTGCATTGAGCCCCAGACCGAGGGAGATTGACAGTTAATTTGTGTTTCTCCTATTTGCAAATTATCGCACCAACTCTTGTCACCCTCTCACCAAGCTGCTTGGCGATGGTCTTGTAGCCCATTCCAGCCTTGTGTAGGTCTACAATCTTGTCCCTGACATCCTTGGACAGCTCTTTGGTCTTTGCCATGGTGGAGAGATTGGAATCTGATTGATTGATTCCTTCTGTGGACAGGTGTCTTTTATACAGCTAACAAGCTGAGATTAGGAGCCCTCCCTTTAATGCTCCTAATCTCAGCTCGTCACCTGTATAGAAGACACCTGGGAGCCAGAAATATTGCTGATTGATAGGGGATCAAATACTTATTTCACTCATTAAAATGCAAATCAATTTATAACTTTTCTGAAATGCGTTTTTCTAGATATTTTTGTTGTTATTTTGTCTCTCACTGTTAAAATAAACTGACCATTAAAATTATAGACTAATCATTTCTTTGTCAGTGGGCAAAATCAACAGGGGATCAAATACTATTTTCCCCTCACTGTACATGTAGATTGATGAAGCCTTCACCTCCCTCTTATTCTAAGACACAGGCTGAAGGGGTGTGACACAACCCGTGACTGGCAGAAATCTGCCCACACCATGTTATTTTCACAAAATAATAAAGATTTGATTTCAAATCTATATTTGTATGACAATTTACATCAGCCTAAGTACAGTTCTCAATTCTTAAGAGGTTGAATTGTCTGAACCGCTAGACCAATGATTGTGTCAGGGTCACAAGCAAAGGTCAGTGCAGGAGAAGATTTTCGTAGTCTCCTTCACAAGCCAAGGTCAGTGCAGGAGAAGCATTTGTAGTCAGGGGTCACAAGCCAAGGTCGGTGCAGTAGAAGAGTTTCATAGTCGGGGGTTACAAGCCAAGGTTGGTGCAGAAGAAGAGTTTCGTAGTCGGGGGTCACAAGCCAAGGTCGGCACAGGAGAAGAGTTCGTAGGTTGGGGTCACAAACCAAGGTCGTAGCAGGAAAAGAGTTTCGTAGTCGGGGGTCACAAGCCAAGGTCAGTGCAGTAGAAGAGTTTCAATAGTCAGGGGTCACAAGCCAAGGTTGGTGCAGGAGAAGAGTTTCGTAGTCGGAGGTCACAAGCCAAGGTCGATGCAGGAGAAGAGTTTTGTAGTCGGGGGGCACAAGCCAAGGTCCGTGCAGGAGAAGAGTTTGTAGTTCGGGGGGCCACAAGCCAAGGTTGGTGCAGGAGAAGAGTTTGTTGTCAGGGGTCACAAGCCAAGGTTGGTGCAGGAGAAAAATTTCGTAGTTGGGGGTAACAAGTCAAGGTCGGTGCAGAAGAAGTGTTCAAAGTCGGGGGTCACAAGCCAAGGTTGGTGCAGGAGAAGAGTTTCGTAGTTGGGGGTCACAAGCCAAGGTCGGTGCAGGAGAAGAGTTTTGTAGTTGGGGGTCACAAGCCAAGGTTGGCGCAGGAGAAGAGTTCGTAGTCGGGGGTCACAAGCCAAGGTTGGTGCAGGAGAAGAGTTTCCTAGTTGGGGGTCACAAGCCAGGGTCGGTGCAGGAGAAGAGTTCGTAGTAGGGGGTCACAAGCCAAGGTTGGTGCAGGAGAAGAGTTTCGTAGTCGGGGGTCACAAGCCAAGGTTGATGCAGGAGAAGAGTTTCGTAGTCGGAGGTCACAAGTCATCGTCAAGAGGCTGAGCAAGGTACCAATCCAGGGCTCTGGATGGATCCCGAACATATGGACCGGCTGAATGACGTCAACCGACAGCAGACTTTAGCCCACTGTTGGCTGAAAACGTGTCACAGGAGTGCAGAACAAACTGCACCCCTGTGATCCATAGGGGAAGTGTAGGCAAAATAGCTTTGGCTATACCTCTCCTATCTTGACACACCTAGAAAAAAAAAAAACTGTGTGTAAAACCTTAGTGTAATATTAGAAAAAGATCAAATCAGAAATTAAATGTTTCCACAAGGTTGCCTACAATTCTGAACAACATTGCGCTCGCTAACTCAAGTCTTTGATGCTCTTGCAGCAAATGACATGCAGAGCTTTAGACATTTGTTAGGACCTGGGGGCTAATCAGGAAAGGGTTGTTTTTTTTTTTTTTTTTCAATTGACTGAATTAATTCAAGCAGAATAAACCCTAAAAATAAAAAATAAAAATGTTAGGAGGAGGTGGGATTTTTGACAGAAAAGACACACAGAGGGGAAAGAACCTGTATGACTCAGCATTGCAGAACAGCACAATTGTAAGTGTGCCATATTGTGTAAGAATGTGGTGTATAACTTCACACATGAATCACTTGACCTTCCGAAGAATTACCCCCATTCATGACCAGGCCATTTTTTGCAATACGGCAGTGCGTTCATTTAACTGACAATTGCGTGGTCGTGCGACGCTGTACCCAAATAATATTTATGTCATTTTTTTCCCCCACAAATAGAGCTTTCTTTTGGTGATATTTGATCACCTCTGCGTTTTTTTTTTATTTTTTGCTGCTATAAACAAAAAAAGACAGTCAATTTTGAAATAAAAGACATATATTTTACTTTCTGCTATAAAACATATCCAATAAAAAATTCTAAAAATCATTTTTTTTTTATAAATTTAGGCCAAAATGTATACTGCTACAAATTTTTGGTAAAAAAAAAAATAAATCTCAAAAAGCGTATATTGATTGGTTTGCGCAAAAGTTTTAGCGTCCACAAACTATGGGGTATATACTGGAATTTTTATTTTTTTAGATACTAGTGAAATGGCCGGCAATCAGCGACTTATAGCGGGACTGCGATATTGTGGCAGACAACCTGTCACTGACTGATACTTTTTGGGAACCAGTGACACCAATACAGTTATCAGTGCTAAAAAAATATGCACTGTCACTGTGCTAATGACACTGGCTGGGAAGAGATTAAACATCAGGGGTGATCAAAGGGTTAAATGTGTGTCTATACAAAAAAGGAGTAAGGCTGGTGCTATGAAAGTCAGCTAAAACATTGTTTTTATATTGCATGTGAACAGCAGTCAAAAGAAAAAAGCCAACACGTCTCGGCCGTCAAGCCTTAATCATGGCTGACCCGTGATTAAGGCCTGACGGCCGAAACCTGTTGGCTTTCTTTTTGACTGCTGTTCACATGCAATAAAAAAGCCATGTTTTAGCTGACTTTCATAGCACCAGCCTTTCTCCTTTTTTTGCATGGACTATATGAAGGTTTACAGAGACTTCGTAGGCTGAGTGCTGTGTTCTTGAGACTAGCCAGGCATTGAACAGGAGATAGTAGCTCTGATGCACCTGTTCCAGTTCTAAATGTGTCTATCCAGTGTTTTTGTGAACTTTGTGAGGTGCTTTCATTAAGGTATGTGATAGATTTTATTCCCTGCTTTGCAGGAATAGAAAATCAATCACACCCTTGCTGTCAGAACGGAGCTCTGCCACTTTTCCCGACAATCGGCGGACACCCATTGGCTGGTACCCGCTGATCGGCTTCTGCTATGACTAATTACAGCAGTAGCGGCGCCCCCTAGGTGGAAGTGCAGAATCACGTGTATATAATATACAATGCCCTTCAAAAACACGATTTCTTTACGGTTTGTTCTCCATAAGCCTGTTGTAACAAAGCTAAAGTTTCATTCTCACTTTTGCCGATTTTCACACAAAATCTGATGGTAATCCGCCGCTCCAGATTCCTGTCACTCATTTCCTGAGTCTAACAGTGCAGCGAACACGCGTGTTATTTCTTCTACTATTCTGCAAAGACTAAGTCAGCTGGTCTCCGACCCAGGCGAGAGCAAGTTAGAACATGTCAGAACACGCTCAAGTGAGAATGGCTGTGTGACTTCCCACCATAGTGCTACACCACGGGCAATCTGGGAATTAAATTGTCACACCTCGTATGTTTGGGATCTATAACAGGAGCCACACGCCGAGTCCTTGTGGGTCGTATTTTCAATGCCAAACAAACTAAAACCTCAAAAGTTTGGGATTTTTAAGGCAATATAAACAAAGAAAATTTTTTTTTTTAGTATAAAAAATATAATTTATTGATACAAAAATTCCTAAAAACAATGATCCAGTAGATCAAACCACGATGGTGGAAATTAATACATAAAATACACAGAGTTACACATAGTGGTGACATTGAAAAGTGGCAGATTTCAACTACAGTTCAACAAAGAGATCAATAACATAGCTCTAGGTGATACGTAGTTGCAGAGTCCATTAGACTTAGGCCCTCCCATTCCCCTAGATTTTGGGGGTTTGTGTGATGCATAATGGTGGAGCCCCTTTGGGATTTGATGTCCTTGTTGAGTGTACCACTCTTGGGCCCCTTAATGCGGTGGAGGGCTAATACTGATTGCGGTGTAGTGCCTATGATGGAGGAGCTTTCCCCTGCTTCTAGGATCAACATTTTGACATGTACCATATATACTCGAGTAGAAGTCGACCCGAATATAAGCCGAGGCACCTAATTTTACCACAAAAAACTGGGAAAACGTATTGACTTGAGTATAAGCCTAGGGTGAGAAATGTGCAGCTACTGTAAGTGGAAAAGAGGGTCAACAATGCCCATTTGCAGCCTCACTGTGCCCATGTGCATGCCTCACTGTGCCCATTTGCAGCCATAAGTCCCCCGAACTTCAAACTCGGTAGTTAAGGGTTCCTGGATGCCCCCCTAGCTGCAGCCAAATTTTGGGGTCTCTGGACCCAAAGGTTCCCGAAATGACATTGCTGCAGATGGACACAGTTGACCGACTTTGGGGCCCCGTATCTCGGAGCCACTTAGTGCTAGGAACCCCAAATTTGATGTGCAAACCCAGTGGAACTAGCACCACAATGTGTCCAAAGCTGGGGTTCCTAGCGCCAAGTGGCCCCGAGATACAGGGCCACAAAATCGGTTTAGAAAATGTCAAGCACTTTTCTGCAGCAGAGAATGACATTTTCCGAACCGACCTTGGGGCCCCGTATCTCGGGGCCACTTGGTGTCAGGAACCCCAGCTTTAGATATGTGGTATTAGTTCCACTGGGTTTGCACACCAAATTTGGGGTTCCTAGCACCAAGTGGCACCGAGATATTGGGCCCCAAATTCGGTTCGGAAAATGAAATTTTTTGCTGCAGAAAAGTGCTTGACTCGAGTATAAGCCGAGGGGGGCACTTTCAGCACACAAAAAATGTGCTGAAAAACTCAGCTTATACTCGGGTATATACGGTAAGTGTTTCTCAATAGGTTGGTTTGATCTACTGGATCATTGTTTTTAGGAATTTTTGTATCAATAAATAATATTTTTTATACTAAAAAAAAAATTTTTTCTTTGTTTATATTGCCTTTAAAATCCCAAACTTTTGAGGTTTTAGTTTGTTTTGTATACTAAGGGATGATGGCAATAACATGCCAGCCTACATGAGCCTAATTAATTCCGCATTTTCAATGCCAGGGCCCTAGATCATAAGAAGGTGCAGAGGTTCCCTCCAATCTTGCTGCTATATAGATGTAGGTGCTTGTCACTGTTTTATGTAATATTGTTATTATTATGTGTATTCTTGTATCTTTATCACTCACTCCACGTTCCCTGTATACCTCGGGCAATTATGTAAATTAACCACTTAACGACCAGCAACCTACCTGTATGTCACTGGGCTTTCGGTGGTATTACCGCATACCTCCCAACTTTATGAGCTGGGAATGAGGGACGCCTATTAGCAAAAGTATGCAGGCATAGGACACACCCCTTTGCCACACCCCCTTAAAGGAGAATTGTACAAAAAAAACAAGATTGGTTAAACCCACAAATGCTTTCTTTTTACCACTACTATTCCTTTATATTGGCTTTTGGAATTTACAAATGCAGCAGTTTAGAAATCAGATAAACGGTTTAGTGCTGGAAAACACTTTTTGATGGATAAAAAGTGCTTTTTATATACAGCTATATAGAGCAGACCAAAATGAGGGACAAAAGAGGAGGAATGAGGGACAGAGGGACAGTCCCTCCAAATCAGGGACAGTTGGGACCTATGATACCAGGATAATGCCGGCAGCCACAGGCACCATCCTGGTTCCAGTTTTTAGAGCCGGCTGTCGGCTCTCTTGTAAAAGCCAACAGCGATCGTCCCACACATGTGACGTATCGTTGCGAATGTCAGATCATGGTAGCACCAGACCTTCTGTGTAAATCTAAAATGGTAACCTGTAAAAGATTTTAAAGCGTTGCCTATGGATGGTAAAATGTACGTGTCGCCATCACGTTGAAAGTTTGTTAGGTATCTATTTACTTGATGTAACATCATCTTTTATATTTTACAAAAAAAAAAAAAATGGGGTTATGTATTGAGGATTTTTGCATTAAAATTGCAAAAAAATTATTTTTCCCCCCAAAAATTGTGTTTGAAAAACCGCATGACAAAAAAATTGCGACACTTACCAATTTATTCTCTAGGGCCTCTGCTTTAAAAAAAAAATGATATGTATAATGTTTTGGGGTTCTAACTAATTTTCTAGCAAAAAAAATACAGATTTTCATATGTAAACAAAATTGTGAGAAAAAGGCCCAGAGCTGAAGTGGATAAATATATCAATAGATATACCTGAAACTCTGTAGTACTACAGTATATATATATATATATATATATATATATATATATATATATATATATATATATATATATATATATATAAAACATCAAAAATAAAAATATATATTTACGTTGCTACTCAAACTAAAAAATAAATTTACAAAATAGGGTACCATTTATAATACAGATACAAAGATAGCATTCCATGTATATATATATATATATATATATATATATATATATATATCTTTATATACACACACACACACACAGTATCTGACAAAAGTGAGTACACCCCTCAGATTTTTATAAATATTTTCTTCTATCTTTTCATGTGACAACACTGAAGAAATTACACTTTGCTACAATGTAAAGTAGTGAGTGTACAGCTTGTATAACAGTGTAAATTTGTTGTCCCCTGAAAACAACTCAACACACAGCCATTAATGTCTAAACCGCTGCCAACAAAAGTGAGTACACCCCTAAGTGAAAATGTCCAAATTTTGCCCCTATTAGCCATTTTCCCTCCCCAGGGTCATGTGACTCGTTAGTGTTACAAGGTCTCAGGTGTGAATGGGGAGCAGGTTTGTTAAATTTGGTGCGTCCTGCTCTCTCATTCATCGCATGTGATGTCATAAAAAAAAAAAAGCGCCTGGGATGGACAGAAGGGAAGAGCCATTGGCGATCAGCACAGGACAATTAGAAAGTATGTAAACCCAACATTTCGTATTCCTGATATGTTCCTGCTATACCATTTACTTGTATGAGAAAGTCTCCTGTTCTCTTTGTATCGCTTCCTTTTTTGTGAAATCCCTGGTGATCCTGCCAGTCCCTCTGCTTTCTTATTAAAAACTGACCACGCTAGGCATAAGAACACACTTCGGTCAGTTCTCTAGCTACTCTAGGAACTCAGCCTGCTAACCTCCAGTGTTCGGACTTGTCCTGACACCTCCCCTCTTCTCCTGCACAGCCATTCACTGGGAAGACCAGTGTACTGCTGTTCCCCCCCCCCCCCCAGCTCTCATGCAGCTGAGACAAGAGGGAATGTGATCACTTATAAAATAGGGGGGAAAAAAGTACTTATTATATTTTTGATTTCTATACAAACACAAAACCATTACAGGATCTGAATAGCGATGAAAAAATGTGTCTGCCTCGCCTAGCAGGGGGTATCAATCACCAGATGGACTGAACAGATTTCCAAATATTTTTGCAGGTCAGACAGTATCGCAGGTATACCTACACCATTCATCAGTGTATTTAGCTGTTGGTTGGTGCTCTTCTTTAGCTCCAGAAAATAAAAGTAAGATGACTAAATGAATAATATCTGTGACTTGGCTCTGTGCTTCCTCAGAGGCAAAAGCTGGCCAGATAATCCATGCCAAGCAGAAGTTCTGATGACTCATCCGCTCGTTTCATATTCGCCTGGTCACGGTGAGGCCTCTTTTGGCACATTTCACCCTCTCTGGGATGCCAGGGCTAAATATTAGAGTAAATATTGTCACTGTGCAGCACGTGCCCTCCTGTCCTCAGTACCACAGCGCCACAATTTCTCCATAACGCACAAATCACCCGCTGCATTCCCTGGACAATGTGTGAAGACCCTTCACATCGTTCACATCTCAAATAGTGCCCAAAAAACGAGCATTATGTGCCAACAAAATCCCTCCCCCCCAAAAAATAATATTACATAGTTACATAGTAGGTGAGGTTGAAAAAAGGCACAAGTCCATCAAATCCAACCTATGTGTGTGATTATATGTCAGTATTACATTGTATATCCCTGTATGTTGCGGTTGTTCAGGTGCTTATCTAATAGTTTTTTGAAACTATGGATGCCCCCCACTGAGACCACCACCTGTGGTAGGGAATCCCACATCCTTACCGCTCTTACAGTAAAGAACCCTTTACGTAGTTTAAGGTTAAACCACTTTTCTCCTAAACTTAATGAGTGTCCACGAGTCTTGTTATTCCCTTCTTCAAAAAAGTTTTCTCCCTATTGTGGGGTCTCCAGTACAGTATTTATACATTGAAATCATATCCCCTCTCAAGCGTCTCTTCTCCAGAGAGAATAAGTTCAGTGCTTGCAACCTTTCCTCATAACTAATATCTTCCAGACCCTTTATTAGCTTTGTTGCCCTTCTTTGTACTCGCTCCATTTCCAGTACATCCTTCCTGAGGACTGGTGCCCAGAACTCGACAGCATACTCCAGGTGCGGCCGGACCAGAGTCTTGTAGAGCGGGAGAATTATCGTTTTATCTCTGGAGTTGGTCCCCTTTTTTAATGCATGCCAATATGCTGTTTGTTAGCAGCAGCTTGGCATTGCATGCCATTGCAGAGCCTATCATCTACTAGGACCCCCAGGTCCCTTTCCATCCTAGATTCCCCCAGAGGTTCTCCCCCCAGTGTATAGATTGCATTCATATTTTTGCCACCCAAATGCATTATTTTACATTTTTCTACATTGAACTTCATTTGCCATGTTGTTGCCCACCCCATTAATTTGTTCAGATCTTGTTGCAAGGTTTCCACATCCTACGGAGAAGTTATTGCCCTGCTTAGCTTAGTATCGTCTGCAAATACAGAGATTGAACTGTTTACCCCATCCTCCAGGTCGTTTATGAACAAAATAAATAGGATTGGACCCAGCACAGAGCCCCTTGGGACCCCACTACCCACCCCTGACCATTCCGAGTACCCCCCATTTATCACCACCCTCTGAACTCGACTCTTGTAGCCAGTTTTCAATCCATGTACTCACCCTATGGTCCATGCCAATGGACCTTATTTTGTACAGTAAACGTTTATGCGGAACTGTGTCAAATGCTTTTGCAAAATCCAGATACACCATGTCTATGGGCCTTCCTTTATCTAGATGGCAACTCACCTCCTCATAGAAGGTTAATGGATTGGTTTGGCAAGAACGATTCTTCATGAATCCATGCTGATTACTACTAATGATACCGTTTTCATTACTAAAATCTTGTATATAGTCCCTTATCATCTTCTCCAAGAGCTTGCATACTATTGATGTTAGGCTAACTGGTCTGTAATTCCCAGGGATGTATTTTGGGCCCTTTTTAAATATTGGTGCTACATTGATAGTCAAAGGACAAACAGTCAGCGCAAAAAAAACCTGCACAGGAACTAAAGCCGCTGGACACTTAAGGCAAATATATAAGTCCTTTCTAGATATACAGTAAATAATAGTGCAGCGCTGAAAATTAAACAACTAAAATGATAATAATGTCCATATACATTCATGTACGGAAAAATAAATGTAGTAGGGAGGCTGGAAACATCAACGGTGGTAAAGGGTGCTTCATGCGAAATCTGAAGTGCTCCTTAATCCGTGCTCACACATTTGCTAGTCAAACTGCTCACCTTGCTACATAGACCCCTGAGCTAACTGGAAGGTCTCACAGGCATTCACCACCAATGGTGGTCGGGGTTAAATCTTGGATGGAAAGCCGGACACCTCTTTCGTTAGTGGCTTAAACGTTTGCATCCGTAATCGCATGAAAATATAAAGGAATAATATAGTGCTCTCTGTATAGCTAAAAAATTGGTTACTTTATTAAAAAGACAGGTACTCACAAAGGAAGCACTATACCCAGTGCTAGGATAGTAGGTGTATGTACATCAATGGTGATGGTAAATGATAAGGTGCTACATTGGCTTTTCTCCAAACTGCTGATACCATTCCAGTCAGTAGACTGTCAGTAAAAATTAGGAACAATGGTCTGGCAATTACTTGACTGAGTTCCATAAGTACCCTCGAATGCAAGCCATCTGGTCCCGGTGATTTATTAATGTTAAGTTTCCCAAGTCTAATTCTAATTCTGTCCTCTGTTAACCATGGAGGTGCTTCCTGTGTTGTGTCATGAGGATAAACACTGCAGTTTTGGTTAGTGAACCCCCCCGATTCCCTTCTTGAAGACTGAGGAGAAGAATAAATTCAATACCTTCGCCATCTCCCCATCCTTTGTAACCAGATGTCCTTCCTCATTGTTTATGGGGCCAATATGGTCTGTCCTCCCTCTTTTACTGTTTATATACTTAAGGAATTTCTTGGGATTTTTTTTGCTCTCCTCCGCTATGTGTCTTTCATGTTCTATCTTAGCCGCCCTAATTGCACCCTTACATTTCTTGTTGCATTCTTTATAAAGTCTGAATGCTGATGATGATCCCTCAACCTTTTATTTTTTGAAGGCCTTCTCTTTTGCTTTTATATGCATTTTTACATTGGAGTTAAGCCATCCAGGACTTTAGTTCGCTCTGCCAAATGTATTACCCAATGGGATTCATTGGCTAATGCCTTTATTTAATATGCTCTTAAAGTAAACCCATCTCTCCTCCGTGTTTTTTGTTCCTAAGATTTTATCCCAATTCATTCCTTCTAGCAAGGTTCGTAGTTTAGGGAAGTTGGCTCTTTTGACATTCAGTGTCTTTGTCTTATGTTTACCATTTGTGTGATTTATACTGAAGCCAATTGACCTGTGATCGCTGTTTCCTAAATTGCCCCGTATTTCCACATCTGTGATCAGGTCTGTATTGTTGGTAATCAGTAGATCTAGTAATGCTTTATTTCTAGTTGGTGCGTCTACCATCTGACCCATGAAATTGTCCTGCAAGACATTTAGGAACTGGCGAGCCTTAGATGAATGCGTGCTTCCCTCCGCCCAGTCAATGTCTGGATAATTAAAATCCCCCATTATGATCACACTTCCCACCATTGCTGCTAATCCAATTTGTGATGGGAGATCTGTCTCCCCCTCCTCCCTCAGGTTAGGGGGCCTATAGAATACTCCCAGTATTATTTGCCCTTTAGCTTCATTCCTTTGGAGCTCTACCCATAAGGATTCCACCTCCTCCCTAGCTCCCTTATTGATGTCATCTCTCACATTCACTTGTACATTATTCTTGATATACAGGCATATCCCTCCCCCTTTTTTACCCTCTCTATCCTTGCAATAAAGGGAATGTCCTTGAATGGTTGCCAACCAATCATGAGAGCTTTTAAACCAAGTCTCTGAAATTCCCACAAAATCCAAATCCTCCTCATACAACAGTATCTCTAGTTCACTCATCTTGTCCGCCAGGCTCCTGGCATTGGTGAACATGCCACGTAGTTTAGACTGGTTGCATACTATCGTCTTATTGGGTGTTCCGAGATTGCAACTAGGACTTGTTACTACTTACCTTGGGTTTATGTGCTTTAGTCAACCTACCACTAATGCCCCCAATACTACCCTCTGGACTATGTTCCGCGCTGACTATCTCTACCTCTGGGCCCTCCCCCCCGTCACCTAGTTTAAGAGCCCCTCTAACTTTTTGGCCATCTTTACTATTGAGTAGTAAACTGCATGCTTACCCTCTACATAACATAAATCCTCCCCCTTCCCAGTATAATTCTGCCCCTGCTGAAAACCCTTCTGCCAGCACAAATCTTCCTCCCCCATGCTACCCTCCAAGCTCAAATCTTCTTTCTCTCCAAATCCCCACCACCCCCAAAACAATTACTCCTCCTAGCATAAATCCTCTACCACTCAAACTTCCCCTCCAAACTCAAATACTCCCCCCCACTCCAAATCCTCCCCTCCCCCCTAAATTACCCCTTCTAACATAAACACCCCCCCCCCCAATCATCCCTACTAGCACAAGTCCCCCCCCCCAAAAAAAATCTCCTTCTAGTACAAATTCCCTCCCCCCTCTACCATATCACCTCTTCTAGCACAAACCACCCAAATTCTCCCTCCTATCTCAAATCTTCTTCCCCCCTGCCCCAACACAAACCCTCCCAAATCACCATTCCTAGTACACACCCCTAGTTTCCCGTGCTAGAACAATTCTTAATTTCTCTAATTGCCCCTCCCCACACAAATCCCCACCCCACTCTGAATCCCTCTTCTTAGAACAAATCCTCCGCCCTCCTAGCAACCCCCCCCCCCCCAAATGTCACAACCTAGCATAAATACCTCTCCACCTAATTTCACCCCCCCAATCATCCCTCCCCCTCTACCATACCACCTCTTTCAGCACAAACTGCCCAAATTTCCCCTTCCAGCATGACTCCTCTTCTCTCATCCCCCCTCCCAACACAAATCCCCATTCCTGGCACCCCCCCCTAATTTCCCCTACTAGAACAATTCTTATCTCCTGCTACCCTCCAAATTCCCCCTCACAAAACAAATCCCCCCCAATCTCCTTGAGGTACCCCCCACCTCACATGATACCACTGTGTCCAGGGTAGCTGCCCCTTCTGGCTACCCCTTGTCCTGGCAGGATGACAATTACTAAGTGTCCTACCGTAACCTCATCTAGATTCAGTTTGCTAAAACAAGAGAAAGGAAGAATAAGACCCCTTTCACATGGGCTGTCTGTTTTGACAGACTACGCTTGCTCAGCAGGGATCAATCCGTTGATCCCCGCTGAGCCGACAGACGACAGGTCAGTCTCTGCTCACTGTGCAGGGATGGACCTGTCAGAGCCCCGCTCTCCTCTATCGGGGGATCGAATGAAAACGGACCGCCCGTCCATTTTCATCCGATCCGCCAGACGGAAGGAAAATAAGGTTTCCATCCATCTGCATTTAGCGGATCGGATGTCACTGCTGACATCCGTCGCTCCATAGGAGGTACATGGAGCGTCCATTCAGGTCCGCCTGAAAAACTGACAGGCGGACCTGTCAGTCCGCTTGTGTATAAGAGCCCTAAGGGGAATTAATCCAGCAAGTAACTGACAGAATCAATCACTTATCTAGTGCAAATCAGGCGGCCGCTTGTTTACCAATGGGATTGCCAGGCTTATGTCATTTAAATTCTAAGCATGCACACATTAGGTGATCTATACCACACCCAATCCGGTACTGCTGACTTATGTGATCACTCCATACCGCGCTCAGGTATGCTTTAGTGTACCGCGCCCTGGCCCGTTTGATGAGGTAGAACCAGGCATGGTGCGCATTTGCGTGATTGCTAGCCATGCCTGAGCATGGAACCCTCACAGACACGGATCCCAGAATCATTGTGGTCTGGCTGGCAGATATGATGACCTTTACAACTGCTGAAACACATATGTGTGCGGTGGCAAAAGGGTGGGCTTTAACACCCATATAATAAAGAACAAAAGGGGGCGCCACTAAGTGCAGTATTAAAAACAGCTTTAAAACCACTTGACCTCCCAAAGATTTACCCCCACCTTCATGACCAGGCCATTTTTTTTTTTTTGCGATACGACACTGCGCTACTTTAACTGACAATTGCGCGGTCACGTGTACCCAAATAAAATAAAATATATGTTTTTGCCACAGATAGAGCTTTTTTTTGGTGGTTGGTCACATGCCCGATGAAGGGGTCCTGCGCGGCTCCGAAACGTCGCTTCTATTTATTTTTTTGATACTATGTGATTAAAATTTTGGACCCAATTTTGGAGATCCTGGTGTGCTGTGACACTTCCATCCCATGATTGCAGTCGGTTCCAGCTGTTGGTCATTTCAGCACCCAATTTAAGATACAGCCGTTTGTGCAGGAACATGTGCGTTGGGAGTATTGCATTGGAGTGGGAGGAATAGTGCCCCATCATTGGTATCAGTGGGAGGAATAGTGCCCCATCATTGGTGTTAGTGGGAGGAATAGTGTCCCATCATTGGTGTCAGTGGGGGGAATAGTGTCCCATCATTGGTGTCAGTGGGAGGAATAATGCCCCATCATTGGTATCAGTGGGAGGAATAGTGCCCCATCATTGATGTCAGTGGGGGGAATAGTGCCCCATCATTTGTATCAGTGGGAGGAATAGTGTCCCATCATTGGTGTCAGTGGGAGGAATAGTGTCCCATCATTGGTGTCAGTGGGAAGAATAGTGCCCCAATCATTGGTGTCAGTGGGAGGAATAGTGTCCCATCAATGGTGTCAGTGGGAGGAATAGTGCCCCATCATTGGTATCAGTGGGAGGAATAGTGCCCCATCATTGGTGTCAGTGGGAGGAATAGTGCCCCATCATTGGTATCAGTGGGAGGAATAGTGCCCCATCATTGGTGTCAGTGGGAGGAATAGTGCCCCATCATTGGTATCAGTGGGAGGAATAGTGTCCCATCATTGGTGTCAGAGAGAGGAATAGTGTCCCATCATTGGTGTCAGTAGGAATAGGAAAGCCCCCTCCCCCGCCAGTATTCGTGTTCAGTTGTACTTGGCTTTGTACAGACTCCATGTCTCAAACAGCTCCTCTTGGTGATGTCACAGCTGGGACTATATAATCACCATCGGGCAGGAGATAACACTGGGACCTAAGATAAATTGCTGATTGAGTGACAAAGTCCTGCATGCAATACCTGTTTATTGCAGTGGCCATGACTGGCCCCCGACCCATAGTATGAAGACCTCTGGTTTATATACTAGGCTTACATCTGCTTTTCGATGTGCACCTTATCTAATGATATCACTGCATTGGTGCTTTTTACAGGTCCGGTGGCGTTCTTATTTCGTGCTGAGCTTGTAGACTGTATGAAGAGATGGAAGTGATGAAATAGATGCTCACAAGGCCGGTGCATCCCGTAGAGGAATGCTGCAGAGAACTTGTGCGGCAGATCACAGTTACACAAGAGAAGGGAGACGTTTCAGATAACCTCAGATAATTCTGAAAAATGGTATCTAAAAGCATAAAGTGAAGAGAGAATTGAAGGTTCTGATCTGAGGTGTCTCAGAAGACATCTGTGGATGCTTTATATAACACACAGCACTGACGGCACTATTAGGAAAGGAGAAAACTGCAGTAATTGTATCCCATGAGCCTCTCCTGCCACCATGGGAAGCTGAGGCATAAATGGATTGCAGTGTGACCAGAGCCCATAAAATGCTCCGGTAACACCATTGTCTGAATATAGAGCTGGAGCGAGCCGTTCCATGCCGCACGCCACAGCAGATGTGTCAGTTTTCCAGATGAACGCCACTCACTCGCCTTGTTCTCCCATTCTGCAGGAAGACAATGCGTATTTGCTGCTTTTCCACATTTAAAGGGGAACTAGAAAATATTTCTTGTGTTTGGGACCATTGCTGTATTGTTTTCATGGAAGTCATTTTTGATGCAGCTTCCCCATTGTGGTACGCTGGATGTTCAGTAATCTCATGACTGTAAACATACAGTGGTGAAGATATCAAAGCATGGGGGCAGCTTTTGGGTGTGGCCCAGATCCTACCAGGGGCCCTTTTTCGTGAGAACTGTATGCTCTCTGTACTCTATGTCAGCATGGTTAAAGTGATACGAAACACACACTGTTTAATTTACATTGTCCCTTCTATTTCTGTATATTAATGATAGCATTGTAATTATTATGGGGGGGGGCAGTATTTTGAGATTTTCTTCTGCTAGCTATCGTTGGGGCCCTTTGAGAGCATCGGTGCAGATACTAAACACAGACCGTTTAATTTACATTGTCCCTTCTATTTCTGTATATGGGTGATGGCACTGTAATTATTATGGGAGGGGCAGTCCTTTGAGATTTTCTTCTGCTAGCTATCGTTGGGGCCCTTTGAGATTGTTGGTGCAGATACTAAACACAGACTGTTTCATTTACATTGTCCCTTCTATTTCTTCTGTATGTGGATGATGGCACTGTAATTATTTTATTTAAAAACAACAAACATCTAAGTAACTGTTTCACTCAGCCGGTCCAGGCTCTGAAAAGATTTTGACCATATGGTCGGGATCCACCCAGAACCCTGAAATGGCATCCTGCTCAGCCTCTCCCCCTGCTGTGTCTGGCAGTAACTCTTCTTACTGAGCCACCTGGACAACTCCCTTCCTGATTGCCAGGGGTAGTGAATTAAAATTCAAGAAGGTCCGGGTACTCTCTTATATTAGGTGTCTCCATCAGAGTGCCCCTTACATCAGGTATTCCCATCAGAGAGCCCTCTTACATCAGGTTTCTTCATCAGAAAGCCCCCTTACATCTGGTGTCTCCCATCAGTGTGCCCCCTTACATTATTTGTCCCCATCAGAGTGCCCTCTTACACTATGTGCTGTCATCAAAGTGCCTCTTTACATTAGGTGTGTCCATCACATCAGGTGTGCCCATCAGAATGCTCCTTTACATTAGGTGTGCTCATCAGAGTGTCCCTTTACATCAGGTGCCCCCACCAGAGTACCCCCATCAGAGTGCCCCTTTACACCAGGTGACCCCATCAGAGTGCCTCTTTACATCAGTTGTTTCCTTCAGAGTGCCCCTTTACTTCAGGTGTCCCCACCCCATTAGGGTACCCCTTAACATAAAATGTGCCTATCAGCATGCCCCTTTAACATAATAAGTGCCCATCACTGTGCACTCACTAACATATGTGCCCCTCAGTGTGCCCCCTTAAAATAAAATGTGCCCATCAGCATGCCCTTTAACATAAAATAAGGCGCATGCTGATGGGAACATTTTATGTTAAGGGGCACTCTGATGGGCACATTTTATGTTAAGGGGAACTCTAATGAGCACATTTTATGTTAAGGGTCACTCCGATGGGCATATTTAATGTTAGGGGGCACTCTTATGGGCACATTTTATGTTAAGGGGCACTCTGATGGACATATTTATTGTTAAGGGGCACTCTAAAGAGCACATTTTATTTTAAGGGACACGCTGATGGGCACAACAAAATATGCCTATCAGCGTGCCCTTAACATTAAATATGCCCATTAGTGTGCCCCTTAACAATAAATATGCTCATCAGAATGCCATTTTTTGTTAAGGCGACACTGATGAGCACATTTTATGTTAAGGGGCACGCTGATGGGCACATTTTATGTTAAGGGGCACACTGATGGGCACATTTAATGTTAAGGGGCACACTGATGGGCACATTTAATGTTAAGGGGCACTCTGATGGGCATATTTAGTGTTAAGGGGCACTCTGATGGGCACATTTTGTTGTGCCCATCAGAGTGAACCTTACATGTGCTCATCAATGTGCCCCATTATAACAAAATGTGCCCATCAGAGTGCCCCTGTAAACACCCTACATACCTTGTGGCAGGCAGGGATCAGGAGGTAACAGGCTGCAGGGGACGAGAGTTGCGCCGGCAGTATTGCTAAAGGGACGCGCATAGCATATCATACCTCGTGGCTCCTGGCTATCACTCGCTGATCACGCCTGCGATAACAAACAGCGCACACGCAATGTCATTGGTTGCAGGGCATCCGATGACTGCTGGTCAACCAATGACTGCTGAACAGAGCAGTGGGGATGTGGCGCTGTACACTGGCAGCCTGACGGTCCAGCCAGGTGTGTCGCCATTTAGTGACGTCTGATATAAGCCATGTCTCAGCACTTCCTGTTTGCCAGATCATTGTACTCTCTCCAGCCAATATCTTCCTCTTGTCACTCCTGTCTGTGTCTTCGCTACTGCTCGTTACCGTCCTTTGGCTTGTTCCTCGACTACGCTTCTGCTTTATTCCAACTTGCAACGCCTTGTTACCGACCTTTGGCTTGTTCCTCGACTGAGCTTGATCCCAACCTGCAACCCCTTGTTACCGACCTTTGGCTTCTTTACTAACTATGCTTCTGCTTGACCCCAAGCTGCAACCCCTTGTTACCAACCTTTGGCTTGTTTACTGACTATGCTTCTGCTTACCCCCAACCTGCAACCCCTTGTTACTGACCTTTGGCTTGTTTACTGACTACGCTTCTGCTTGACCCTAACCTGCAACCCCTTGTTACTGACCTTTGGCTTGTTTACTGACTACGCTTCTGCTTGACCCCAACCTGCAACCCCTTGTTACTGACCTTTGGCTTGTTTACTGACTATGCCATATCTGCTTCTGGACTCCGGCTTGCTCACCTCCTAGTGGGGTGATCCTGAGGACAAACACGCAGCAAATCCACCTCCACCATGAGGAGCTCTGGTGAACACTGATTAGTACACTGATTAGTACTTAGACCCCACACCTCGGGTGAGCGTCTTCTGTAAAGGCGACCTGCTTGTTCACTTATCCAGCTGGTCAGTAGTAGCCTCTCTATTGCTATAGCTACTGGTCTCCACACCTGACCCCTGACTGTGACATTAACATCAAGCTGCTGTGCCCTCAGACTACCTGCGGCAGCTGTTATCAATGCCGAAGGTGACATGTACAGAACTGAACAAGGGCCTCTTTTTCTGACTAGGGATTTTTCTTTATGGTTGATTTTATGGTTTATTTTTGGTTTATGAAGACGGGGTCACACAGGGGCTGGCCTAACATGTTTTTGTTTGCCAGTGTCCCAGCTTCCAGAAGGTGTCACTATAATCCAATTGTCTAAGACTTGCTTAATTCCTGTGTCCCTCAATAGACTCAGATAAGATCATATGGTAAATACATAAATCTTATTGTATTTTACTTCGTTATGGTGCACATCTTCCTAGTTTAACCGCCTGCCAACTGCCCCATAGCAGATTTACTGCTACAGGGTGGCTGTTCCGTGCAGAATCACGTATATATATATGACTCTGCACTTCCTGGCAGTGACCACACGAGTGGATGCCGCTTCTGCTGTGATTAGTCACGGCACAAGCTGATCAGCGGGTACCGGCCAATGGATGTCCACCGACACCCGCTGATCATCGAGGAGAGACACAGAATAGAGCTCTGCCTATGTAAACAATACAGAGCTCTGTCCTGTCACCAGGGATCTGGTGGATTTTCTTTCCCTGCAAAGCAGGGAAAGACAATCCATCAAATCCTTTAGTAAAAACAGCACACATAGGGGTTGATTTACTAAAGGCAAATAGACTGTGCACTTTGAAAAGTGCTGTTGCTCTAGAGCTTAGTGAATGAGGTAAAGCTTCACCACTTTGCACAGAATACCCAATCACATGCAAGGAAAATTTAAAAAACAGCATATTTGTTTGCACGTGATTGGATGGTGAGCGTTTTCTCATGTACTAAGCTCTGGAACGACTGCTCTTGCACTTTGAAAAGTGCACATTCTATTAGCCTTTAGTAAATCAACCCCATAGTACACACAAACCCTAGTTAGGCAGACATTTAACCCTTTGATTGGTCTAGATATTTAACCCCTTTCCCAGCCAGTGTCATTAGTACAGTGACAGTGCCTATTGTTCAGCAATGATCACTGTATTAGTGTCACTGGTTCCCACAAAGTGTGAAAAGTGTCAGATTGTCCGCCGCGACATCGCAGTCCTGTTATAAGTCGCCAATCACCGCCATTACTAGTATAAAAAAAAAATAGATAAAATATATCCCATAGTTTGTACCAATCAATATGCTCTTATTGGGATTTTTTTATCAAAAATATGTAGCAGCATACATACTAACTCAAATTTATGAAGAAATTTGATTTTTTTAAAAATGTATTGGGTATGTTTTATAGCAGAAAGTAAAAAAAAATATATATTTTTTTTCAAAATTTTCGCAAACGTTGCGCAAAAAATAAAAACCGCAGAGGTGATCAAATACCACCAAAAGAAAGCTCTATTTGTGGGGAAAAAAAGGACATACATTTTATTTGGGTACAGCATTGCAGAACCACGCAATTGTCAGTTGAAGTAACGCAGTGCCGTATCGCAAAAAAAATGGCCTCGTCATGAAGGGGGTAAAACCTTCCGGGGCTGAAGTGGTTAAAGTAACGCAGTGCCGTTTTGCAAAAAAATAGCCTGGTCATGAGGGGGGGGGGGGGGGTAAATCTTCCAGGGGGTAAGTGGTTAAGCTCACATCTTACTGTGTGAGACTGTAAAACATAATATGATAAAGGAGTGCTGTTTCTATTTTTTTGAGAATCTGTTCAGTTTATTTCACCATTTATACATTTTGTATCTTAGGGCTGTAAGTGATTGCTGTTAAATCCAAATACGGCAACGGATAAACTCCGGTTATTAAAAGCAGAATGAAATGACACGGCCGTTGTACTTTCTCTCCAGACTGCAGAAATGATTGAATTTTCGGAATCTGCAATGTGATCAGGAAAAGGTTTAATTCTTATTCATTAAAAGAAAAAAAAAAAGAAAAAACCATGCGATGTGACTCACTTCCCAGCCTGTCAGAAGCAGAAACCCAGACCCGTTAAACAGGTTTTCCTTTTTTTCTGATACAAAGCAGGGACCCTGTGAGTATGTCTGCTGCCTGGCCGCGGTCTCCCCCACTCACAACTCCCACAGATCAGCTGCTGGGCCATTAGAGGATAATCCTGCGACTGATGCTAAATGCCGTATAAGAGGGAATCAGATCCACAGTTTTTACACTTTCCCTTCGAATGCGGTAAACATATTTATTTCCCATCTTAAAGTGATACTAAACACACACACTCTTTGACCTCTGAAAGATTTACCCCCCTTCACCGTCAGGCCATTTTTTACGATACGGCACTGCGTTAATTTAACTGACAACTGCGCGGTCCTGCGACGCTGTACCCAAATGAAATTTATGTCATTTTTTTTTTTTTTTTTTTGCGCTATAAACAAAAAAAGAGCGATAATTTAAAAAAAAACAAAAAAGAAACAGCAATATTCTTTACTTTCTGCTATAAAAACTATCCAATAAAAATGTTTCATGAGCATGAAAAACACATAAAAAAATAAATTTAAAAAAAAAAGGAAAAGTGGAAAAAAAATGCTTATGCTCACAAAAGCTCAAAGGAGCTCAATAAAAAAAATGTGCAAAAGGGCCCAAAAAAGTACAAGCTTCTTCAAGCTGAAAAATAAAAAACTCGAATGCCCGTAAAAGCAGCTTCTTTTTTTTTTTTTAGCTGCAATGTGCATGAGCCCTAATTCCGCGTACACACGGTTGGACTTTTCGACCGGACTTGTCCGACGGACGCCGACGGACCAAATCCGGCGGACAATCCGATCGTGTGTGGGCTTCACCGGACCTTCAGCGGACTCTTCCAGTCGCAAATCTGACGGACTTTAGATTATGAACATGCTTCAAATCTTTACGTCGTAACTCCGCCGGACCCAGAAATCCGCTCGTCTGTATGCTAGTCCGACGGACAAAAACCCACGCTAGGGCAGCTATTGGCTATCAACTTCCTTATTTTAGTCCGGTGTACGTCATCGCATACGAATTCATCGGACTTTGGTGTGATCGTGTGTAGGTTAGAAAATCTGTTGAAAGTCCGGCAAAAGTCCGTCGAAAGTCTATCGGACGGGCTGTCGGACTTTTGTAGCTGAAAAGTCCGACCGTGTGTATGCGGCATTAGCGTGTTTGAACATCCTTTTATTGGTGGTCACATTGTCTTGGTAAGGTGGATCTGCACACACCGTGGTGTTCTGGTCAAGTGTTTATAGCTTCTTTCCGGTTGGTGGAATGACCATCTGGAGGGTTTCATGACTCCCAGTTCAGGAGAAACACTGATATATGCACTTTCCGTTGTGGACTATTCATACACTTTTTGGGGGGGGACTTTTGTGTTTTATGGACTTTTTATATGTCACTATTATATGCGTTCATGCATAGGTGTGCACACAGGTTTTTTTTTTTTTTAGCATTTTGGCTTATATTTGATATGGGTCTAATAGGAAGGTGACCGTGCATTCTATTAGGGTGAAGGTGCACATTTGTGATTGTGTCAGGATCCATGGGTGCTCACATAGGATTGAAGGCTCATTAGAGTGAAGCAGAACGTTTCTTTGCACAGTACTATTTTTTTGGACTATTTTCTTTGGACTTATTGCACTTTTTCATTCATGCACTTTTTTGTAAGATTATCTATTTATTTGTATATACAGTTGTGCTCATAAGTTTACATACCCTGGCAGAATTTATGATTTCTTGGCCATTTTTTTGAGAATATGAATGATAACACAAAAACTTTTCTTTCACTCATGGTTAGTGTTTGGCAGAAGCCATTTATTATCAATCAACCGTGTTTACTCTTTTTAAATCATGACTGAGGGACCTGCAGAGTGTAGAGGCTCCGATTATCTAGAAAACATTAAACACTTGACCAATCCCTCCTTCCAAAATGACCAGACAACACATTTTATTTGGAGTCGAATGGCCATAGCAACCTTTTATTACAAACCATTAAATACAACATTCACAAGAAAACAAGTTTAATGCATATAACACAGTCAATGCATAACAAATAAACCAACCTCAGCTTATGCCCGGTCTAAGGTCTTTGAAGGCCTATATACTCACGACTAACCGGTTATATCTGCCACCCAATCAAAGGCCCCCAGCCGCCACTACACTACGGCTCAGGGACAATTAACCACTTTTGTACTACCAGATACAACGTAATTAATACCCCGATGTTACCACCGTATTGTTAGGAAGGGACACCCATGCCTCAGATGGGCCCAACCCACAATTATTTAACAAGCACCGCCTTCAAAGACCCAATAGACCCCCTGCCTGCTGCTATGACAAGAAAATAAGGACTAAGGTCTAAGAGAGCCTATATACTCACGATTAACCAGTTGTATCTACCACCCAATCAAAGGCCCCCAGCCGCAACTACACCGGCTCAGGGACAATTAAACACTTATCTACTACAGGATACAACCTAATCAATACCACGATGTTACCACCGTATTATTAGAAAGGGACACCCATACATTAGATGGGCCCAACCCACAATTATTTAACCAGCACCACCTTCAAAGACCCAATAGACCCCCTGCCTGCTGCTATGACAAGAAAATAAGGACTAAGGACTTAGAGAGTCTCATGTTTCACATGCCTTGTGATATGCCTTTTAAATGTTATATGTATTATTCTGTCCCTGGTTCCTCCCCTTCCTGTATCTCAGCTTATTCTGTATAGTTAGCCCCACCCTTTTCCCAGTAATGCATTTCAGCACACATGTGGACTGGATCACATTATGATCTTTTGACCTATCTGATGTTCATTGTTGTAAGATCCTCACAGTTTATGTATTAAACTTCACAAGATCAACAAGGTGTCGTCTGGATCAAGTCACTGTCTGTTTATCCAAATTTAATTGGGGTTATTGACATCTCAGCACAATTAACTGTACGTTACGGAGATCACACTTTCAATACTTAGATTGGAGAGACAGAACCGAGAGCCTATATACTCACGATTAACCGGTTGTATCTGCCACCCAATCAAAGGCCCCCCAGCCGCAACTACACCGGCTCAGGGACAATTAACCACTTATGTACTACCGGATACATCCTAATTAATACCCCGATGTTACCAAAGTATTGCTAGGAAGGCCCACCCATACCTCAGGTGGGGCCCAACGCACAATTTCCCACAATTATTTAACCAGCACCACCTTCAAATAGCCAATAGATCCCCCTGCCTGCTGCTATGACAAGAAAATAAGGACTAAGGTCTTAGAGGGCCTTTATACTCACTATTACCGGTTGTATCTACCACCCAATTAAAGGCCACCCAGCCACAACTACACCGAATCAGGGACAATTAACCACTTATGTACTACCAGATACAACCTAATTAATACCCCAATGTTACCAACGTATTGCTAGGAAGGGACACCTATACCTCAGATGGGCCCAACCCACAATTTTCCACCGATTATTTAACCAGCACCACCTTCAAATAGCCAATAGACCCCCCTGCCTACTGGTATAACAAGAAAATTAAAGGACCAAGAAACTGAATGGCAAGCTAACATAAAACCCAAAAACCCACTACAAATACCCCAGCACCTTGAGAAAGTAGGAGGCTCCCCCAAAACAAACAAGGGAGGGATGGTAGGGGGGAAAAACTGTCTGATGCTGTGATGAGCTCTGACTGAGCTGTGACACGACCCCCCTATTAGCAGAGTATTGAAATCATGCTGTAAGCTTGTTGTATGAAGTAATATGGCTTTACTTTCTTGGAGAAATATCAACGCATGTCTTTACAGAATGGAGAAACATGAACACAGGAACAAGGAGCATCCAAGTACATAGAGAGGATAGACAAACATCCTGTTATATCATAGATAACATAACTATACACTATAATACTACAGCGCCACCTGCTGCTTAGGCAGGCATAATGCATATGCAGTATATAGTCAGTTTATAAACAACTTTTTTGTTGTACTTTTCCAACACCCCCTCCCCCCTCCTCTCTACCCACTACAGGACACACCCTCTGCCTTGAACTCTTCAACCTGCGAAGCAGACTGCATCATATCAAAATCACTTACTAATACTCCGCCTCTTCTGCAGGCCCCAGTCATGCTGGCCCTCCTCCTAGTTTGACTCAGCTCCAGGCCATGTACTTAATGACAACAGAAACTACCCAAATGACCCTGATCAAAAGTTTACATACCCCAGTTCTTAATACCCCTTCAACATCAGTGACAGCTTGAAGTCTTTTGTGGTATTTGTGGATGAGGCTCTTTATCTTCTCCGATGGTAAAGCTGCCCATTCCACTTGGCAAAAAGCCTCCAGTTCCTGTAAATTCTGGGGCTGTCTTGCATGAATTGCACTTTTGAGATCTCCCCAGAGTGGCTCAATGATATTGAGGTCAGGAGACTGAGATGGCCACTCCAGAACCTTCACTTTATTCTGCTGTAGCCAATGACAGGTCGACTTGGCCTTGTGTTTTGGATCATTGTCATGTTAGAATGTCCAAGTACGTCCCATGCGCAGCTTCCTGGCTGATGAATGCAAATGTTCCTCCAGTATTTTTTGATAACATACTGCATTCATCTTGCCATCAATTTTGACCAAATTTCCTGTGCTTTTGTAGCTCACACATCCCCAAAACATCAGCGATCCACCTCCGTGTTTCACAGTAGGAATAGTGTACCTTTCATCATAGGCCTTGTTGACTCCTCTCCAAATGTAGTGTTTATGGTTGTGGCCAAAAAGCTCAATTTTGGTCTTATCATTCCAAATGACTTTGTGGCAGAAGGTTTGAGGCTTGTCTCTTTTGCTGTTTGGCGTATTGTAAGCGGGATACTTTGTGGTATTTGCATAGTAATGGCTTTCTTCTGGCGACTCGACCATGCAGCCCATCTTTCTTGAAGTGCCTCCTTATTGTGCATCTTGAAACAGCCACACCACATGTTTTCAGAGAGTGCTGTATTTCACCTGAAGTTATTTGTGGGTTTTCTTTGCATCCCGAACAATTTTCCTGGCAGTTGTGGCTGAAATTTTAGTTGGTCTACCTGACCGTGGTTTGGTTTCAACAGAACCCCTCATTTTCCACTTCTTGATTAGAGTTTGAACACTGCTGATTGGCATTCTCAATTCCTTGGATATCTTTTTATATCCCTTTCCTGTTTTATACAGTTCAACTACCTTTTCCTGCAGATCCTTTGACAATTCTTTTGCTTTCCCCATGACTCATCAGTGCAGCACTGAATGGAGGATGCAAGGGTCTGTCAGGAGTCCAGGAACTCATTGACCTTTATACACACACACTAATTACAAGAAAACAGATCACAGGTGAGGATGGTTACCTTTTAATAGCCATTCAAACCCCTTTGTGTCAACTTGTGTGCATGTTATCAGGCCAAAATCACCAGGGTATGTAAACTTTTGATCCGGGTCATTTGGGTAGATTCTGTTGTCATTATGATTTAAAAAGAGTAAACACAGTTGATTGGCTCAATCCATTTATTATCAAACACTAACCATGAGTGAAAGAAAAGTTTTTGTGTTATCATTCATATTCTCTGAAAAATGGCCAAGAAATCGTAAATTCTGCCAGGGTATGTACACTTATGAGCACAACTGTTTATTGTTTATGCACACTGTGTTAGTGGGGCATTAGTGTTTTCACTATTTTATATTCACTTCATTGTTTATGTTATACATGTGCACTGGGTTAACAAGTCAGTAATGTGTTTATTATACATTTTTGCTAATCGGATTTGCATGCTATATTCATTATCTCTAATTTATCATTTGCACATTGTGTTAGTTTAGTATCGGTGTGATTTTGATTATCTTATCTTGATTATCTTTTATTGTGATTCCATCTTATTTTACTTTTGTTTGTTTTTTGTTTGGGGGGGGGGGGGTTGGTCTTGGAGTCAGGCAAAACATTCTGCTTCCTTTGTTCAGCACGTGGCTGTTCAAGTCCTTTCCCCTCTCCCTACTTCCTGTAGCATAATTTCCTGTTTTGAGCTCATGAACCAGTCCAACAGGTTCATTAGCCTATGGATAGTGGAATCTTAGATTCTAAACAATACATGCTCTTAAATGTTCTTCCATATTTATGCTATTAAAAATAATCACTAAAATAGCCATAGCAACACAGGGGTGCTCTGATAAAGATATAACGGCACCAAATAGAGTTAATTTACTAAAGGCAAATAGACTGCACTTTTGTAAGTGCACTCTGCAGGTGCAGTTACTCCTGAGCGTAGTAAATGTGGTAAAGCTTCACTTTACAAAGAACACCCAGTCACATGCAAGGAAAAGAAAAAAAAATACATTTTTGCTTGCACATGATTGGATAATGGAAGTCAAAAGAGCTCAACCTCATTTTCTAAGCTCTGGAGCAACTGTGCTTGCAGGGGGGAACTGCACTTGCAAAAGTGCACAGTCTATTTGACTTTAGTAAAGATATCTAAGAAGCTAAACAGTCATTACACAAGTTTAGCTCAATGTGCAAAGGGGCAGTGGCGACCCTCTGGTTGCACAACAGCGCTTGCTGCAACCAGAGCAGTGTAGGAAAATGAAAGGCACACCCTGATTGGTCAGTTATACCCAGTCACTGTATTTCCCCCCTCCCTGGTATGAAGTTTCTGAGCAGCAGAACTTTGCATGCAGTCAACACTTGACAGCCGCTGCAGAGATGGCGTTATGAATAATGTTAGTGGAGGTTTGGGAGATGAATCTAAATGAATAATTTTCTGGGTGAGTCTGGGTCACTTAATCCTTTGAGTACTGAATTAGATTTTGTTGCTTTTTCCCAAACACAAGCGAAAGTACGATTCCGCTGCCATTTTAAGCGCCGTCCCAGTAAACGAGTTAAGAATCCATTATCCTTCATTAAATAACCGGTGAATTATACATACATATTTGTCACCGTGACTGCTTCCAGTTAATTATATATACCTTTCCTACGTGGAGTGGGATTAAGTGCTTTTACGTCCTGGATATTTTATTTTCCCCTCGGAATTGTATCATCCCTTGAGGCTGTATGTATGTTGGCGTGCTACACTCCGCTAAGCGGCTCAGGCTGGAATAAATTACCTGTCATTCTAATGGGTTGGGTCCTGTAGGGTGAAATCCATAGCATGGACCTCTGTGATAAGAGTAATGCCGGGTGGCTGCTTTTAGGGCAGACATGACGCACTGATGTCTTTAGGCATGCATGTGCCTTTCCTGTTCCTTTTCTTCCCCCCCCCCCCCAGTCTTTCTATAAATTTTATGTGCAGGCAAATAATTTTGTTATTAATAATTGAGAAAGAGTTGGAACCATTATCAGGTTTTTTCTTGCTCTGTTTCCTTGTTTTGTTTGTCCTAGTGACGATTGTTACTGAAATAGGGAGTGATAGAAAATCCAAAAAATGTTGGAGTTGTCATCTGAGCAAGAGATTTTTATAGTGTGTCTGCTGTGTTGGTATCATTCTTATCTTACTGTTGCCAACCTTGATCTCAACTTCTTTGTCTCTGCCCCTGTAGTGGTACCACACTCTGGTTCTTTGACCTCCTGTTTCTGACCCTTGGCTTGTCTGCTGAATGCCTTGCACTCCACCTCTGTTACAGTATCTCCAGGATTCTGTGGATGCACAGCCAGGGGCATGGCCTGTCCTGTTTGTCTGTATTGTGTCACATGCGACGTGGATCGTGGTCTCTTGGATATGACTGGCCATGCACATAGGTGTTAGCATGAATCTGCGCACGTGCATTGCCCTCATCCCTGACACTGGGCATGCTCAGTGGCTTAAATGGTATTTTAAACAACTTCCTTTCTTGCTGTGTCCCCTTACCAGCTTACTCTAGCTACCTTATGTGTGAGACTGCTATTCTCATTACCCAATGCTGACTTGGATCTTCTGATTCTTGTCTCCAGCCCTTGTTGCTGACTATGCCTGTTCCTGTTATTCGCCTTGCCTGCTGCCTGCTTTAACCTCTGATTGGAACCGGACTACTCTCCTGCCTGTCACCAGCATCTACCTCTCTTTGGACCCTGACTACTCTCTTGCCTGTCACCAGCATCTACCTCTGCTTGGACCCTGACTACTCTCTTGCCTGTCACCAGCATCTACCTCTGCTTAAAACCTGACTACAATCTTGCCCATCACCAGCATTTTGTGGAAAACAAGCTTTCACCATACCTCGGGAAAGCCTGCATCACCTGCCAGGGGTTTCATAGATAATAGCCTTGGTTTTCCTGATTCCTGACCTGCTAATTGCCATTAGTAAGGCCATGCCAGAATTTGTGCTTTTGGGGGTAACTGCCAAAGAAACTTGTAGCTCTGCTAAACACCAGGTACCACTAGAGTTTGCATCCTTGGCATCATCCAGCATCTACCTCTGCTTGGACCTTGACTACCCTCTTGTCTGCCTATGCTTGGACCCTGACTACTCTCTTGCCTGTCACCATCATCTACCTCTGCTTGGACCCTGACTACTCTCTTGCCTGTCACCATCATCTACCTCTGCTGGGACCCCGACTACTCTCTTGCCTGCCACCTGCCTGGTCCTCTGCAAAGATACCAACCTTCTGCCTTATTCAGATCTATCTCCTTAATATAGCCACCCTGCTCCAGCAACCCCTTGGTGGAACAGAACTGAGATCTGGTGACAGCTAGCAGCAAAGTAGCCCTAGCAGCCGCTAGGGTCTCTGGCCCATTATGTCTTGTGAAGAACAAGCCTGCATCAGCTGCCAGGGGTTTCATCCATAATAGCCTTGGGTTCCCTGTTCCCTGACCTGCTAATTGCTATTAGCATGGCCATGCCAGAGTTTGTGCTTTTGAGGGTAACTGCCAAAGAAACTCGTAGCTCTGGTGAAGACCAGGTACCACTAGAGTTAGCATCCTTGGCATCATCCTTTTAGAAACCAGCAGTTGGCCAGAAGCATGCTTTGTCTGCTCTGTCTGCATGGACCTTGGCTCCCAATGAGGGAACCTTACTTCTTCACTCTGTTTTTTACTGTTCAAGCATTTTTGAATAGAGAGTGCCAGCTGAACATTTTCATGAGAAACGTGTAGCTATTAACACTTACAATTTGAAGCTGGAATCATATAAATCATTTAGGGCTTGTTCACACCACAAATTACACAGGAGCATGCTGTGCATTTCTGTGCAATTCACATGCAATCCAGGTGCAGTGCAATTTCAGCCCATTTATTTGAATGGGCTGAAATTGCACTGGACCACAACAAAAGTAGTGCATGCATGTTCTGGTGTGAAGTGGCCCTTAAAGCACAAATATACATATTTTTTGTACATATGTAATCAGTAATTTGCCAAGTGGCCGTAGCCCACCAACCAGCATTAGTCATTGTTAAGATATACATGTATAAAAGGTCACCTACAGTAGAAATGTGGCCAAGCGTTGGACATTCAGATACTTACATATTCTAAACATTTGGTAGATGAGCCCTCACTGACCTCTGTAGCTGCAGAAACTGTTAAGTTATTCATCCATACATGGAAAGTCTTCATTTAACCCCAACTAAGATAGCTAGAAATATTCCTTCATACTCTTCTAATTCCTTCTAAGGATTCAGTAACTAAGAAACAATTCTCCACCTGAATTTGGATAAGGGTATTATCTATGATTAAAATGGTACTAAAAAAACAACGATGTATCTGAAAAGATTACTATTGCCAGCCAAACATCTCTCCTGGCGTGGAGAGCTATTGCCTTGTGCCTTATGTCTGCTGAACCTTGAACTCTTTGCTCCTCCCATGAACTTTCTGATTTAAGCCATGTCTCTGCACTTCCTGTTTGCCAGATTATTGTGCTCTTTTCAGCCAGTATCTTGCTTTTGTCTTCCCTGCTGCCTTCAATATATTGCTACCACTTGTTATCAACCCTTAGCTTGTTCCTCGACTACACTTCTGCCTGATTGCAACTTGCAACCACTCGTTATCGACCCTTGGCTTGTTCTTCAACTACGCTTTTGTTTGATTCTTACCTGCCTATCCGCTACTGGACCCCAGCTTGCTCACCTCCTAGTGGGGGGATCCTGAGGACCACGACCTGGTACTAATACGCAGCAAAATCTATCTCCACCATCTGGAGCTCTAGTGAACACTGTTTAGTACTTAGACTCCGTACCACAGCGGAGTGCACATCATTCGCCAGGTTGACTGTCCATGTACCTATCCTGCTGGTCGGTAGTAGTCGCGCAACTGCTATAGCAACTGGTCTTCGAGCCTGAACCATGATTTAAGCCATGTCTCTGCACTTCCTGTTTGCCAGATTATTGTGCTCTTTTCAGCCTGTATCTCGCTCTCGTCTTCCCTGCTGCCGTCCATTTATTGCTACCACTCGTTATCGACCCTTGGCTTGTTTCTCAAGTACACTTCTGCCTGATCCCAACTTGCAACCACTCGTTATCGACCCTTGGCTTGTTTCTCGACTACACTTCTGCCTGATCCCAACTTGCAACCACTCTTTATCGACCCTTGGCTTGTTACTTAACTACGCTTCTGTTTGATTCTTACTTGCCTATCCGCTACTGGACCCCAGCTTGCTCACCTCCTAGTGGGGGGATCCTGAGGACCAGGACCTGGTACTAATACGCAGCAAAATCTATCTCCATCATCTGGAGCTCTAGTGAACACTGGTTAGTACTTAGACTCCGCACCGCAGGTGAGTCAGCGTCATTTGCCAGGGTGACTGTCCGTGTACCTATCCTGCTGGTCGGTGGTAGTCGTGCAACCGCTATAGCTATAGAAACTGCTATACTTCTATGGGTCTTTGAGCCTGACCCATGATCGTTACACTGGTGTAACCAATGAAGACACTGACTTATGATGACTACTCTCAGTGTTTCACACTAAGATTGTAGTACTGCAAACTTACTGGGACTTATTTGGCTGTTTATTACTGTTTCTCTTTTTTTCCTTTTTACATTGCCTTTGGCAATTACATCTTTGTATCTTGTTTGTACCTTTTGTATTGAAAACTTTATAAAAACCTATTGACACAAAAAACCCCAACAATATATTATTTTTAGTAAAACAATTAATGATTAAAAAATGAATCTGATTGTTAGGTCAGAAAAAATAATCCCCACTGTTATAAATAATACATATTAGATAAATCAATATCTTTATGGCTGCCTGTGCCCGGAATGGCCCTGTGCGCCAACACCTACAAAGAAAAGAATTCTGCTTCCTTACAGCCACATAAAAGTCACATTCAGCCCCGAAGCTCGAAATTCTTGCATTTTCCTCTCGGCGATTGTTTAAGCAGTTGTTTTTGAAGACTTTTTTCTTTTTTTAATTGATATTAGAAAATTGTTTTGGAAGTGATGTCTAAACAGATTGCTCTGCAGAAGGCGGCACATTGTACTGGCTGTCCATCTGGAGCAGCAGGCGGCACAGTCTTCCGTTCATTGTGGGCTTGTTTGGCTGCTCTGAATCTCATCTGAAGACCAACGAGACCTTATTCTGCAGACACATGACATCATCACTCTCAGAGAACATTGCTGCACGTATGTCCTCACTAGAAAGCGGCATCTTCTGTATGCATTGTGAATGCAGCAGTATACAGATGCTTGCTGACTTATGTGAATATTGTCTTCCACAAGCATAAGGAGATTTTTCTTTTAAAGATATATATATCTTTATTGTGTGCATATGTGGTGCATATGTGGTTTTGATCTGCTTTACTATTTTATATGCTGTATTTGTGTGGATATGTAACGCTTTAACATTTGTGCTTATGAAAGTCATATGCTGCAGTATAATTGTTGCTTAGAAATGTTTTTAAAACCTAATCCAGGGCAAAGAGCAATCCGCCAGCAATGTATATACTCAACTATCCATGCCTGGTGGGCTTTCTGGGTATTGGAGAACATGTGATCTCCCCCATGTTTCAGCGATTGGGCCTGAGCAGCCAGTCACTGGACCTGAACACTGTTAGTGGGGGGTGGCAGTATTGTTTTTGACCCGAGTAAGCACAAACATAGGAGTTTACCCATTGTGGACTCCAGCACGTGGGGAAAGGGGTAAATATACCTTGTTGGTAGGTGGGCTATTATACAGGACTGCTGTAATATAGGGGATATCTAGAATTGTTAACTGTGCTTAAGCAGTACCTTGAAAAAGCTGAATCCTTCCTTAAAATTAGCTGTGCAATCCTGACATATGACTGCTGAAGTTAGATTAGAGTGAGGAGAGCTCTGAGAGCTTATTGGAGGGAAGAGACCCCTGTTAATCAGCTGGAGCTCCCTCCTCCCCTGTCACCTTTTTTCTCTTGGTGTCAGGAAAATATGTCAGAAGTGACTCATGCTGATAGCAGAGGAACAAGATAGCAGACAGAAATGAAACTTAGTGCTCTGTATTGGGACAAGCAGAGCCACCATCGGGGGGGGAGGGGGGTCAGCCCATATACATGTAGGGGTCCCGAGGGGCCTGGCTGCCTGGACCCCAACCAACAAGACCGAGTTGTTGCTGTTGTAGTAAATGGAAATTGCTAAAGCAGGGCTGCTACGCAGTGTGCCAATGCAGCTCACTTAGCTCCAGCTGCTGTGTGGAAGAGCTGCGCTGTGTGTAGCCTGCAAGACTTCTCAGTGGACACTGTGCACTGGCCTCGAGACAAGTTGTTAGACATCGCAATGGAAAATGGATTGACAATGTTGCTGGATGTGGGCCTGTGCTGTTACTGTCTCTTTGCTGGATTTGGCTGTTTGTTACTGTCTCTTTGTTGGATAGGGCTGTCTCTTTGCTTGATGGGGATGTCTCTTTGCTATATCGAGATGTCTCTTAGCTAAATTGGGATATTTGTGACTGTCTCTTTGTTTGAGTCGGCTGTCTCTTTGGTGTATGGGGATGTCTCTTTGCTATGTGGGGAGTCTCTTTGCTGAATATATGGGCATTTCTCTGCTGGATTGGGGCGTCTGTTTGCTGGATTGGCATGTCTCTTTGCTAAATATATGGCATGTCTCTTTGCTAAATATATGGCATGTCTCTTTGCTGGATTGGGCTGTCTCTTTGCTTGATTGAAATGTCTCTTTACTGGATTGGGCCATCTCTTTACTGGATATATGGGGATGTCTCTTTGCTGGATTGGATTCATTTTCATATATTAAGTTGTAAAAGTGTACAATAAAAGTGGGTGCACTGAAGGACCCGGTTGGTCGGCCCGTGGGTGGGCCCTGGGGAATGTTGGCGGTCAAGCCCAGGAGGACCAGGGCTAAAGCTGTGTAAGGGGCCCCAAAATTTCTGATGGCTTCCCTGGAAACAACTATAGAGCGGGTGTCTGGAATCTGTAGATCGCAGCTGACCCGCCATCCCAGAGGATCAATCAGAGTGCAATACAGAGGGACTACTTGTAAAGTTGGACCTGTAGTAGGAAACAAGAGCCGCATAATCCGATGGCTCCTCTTTAGTGCCAGCTCCTGTCCCAGGCGAAGTGATACCAACTGCACTCCACCTCTTATACCGGCAAGCGCTCTCCTCCAGAGTGGTTCCATCAGCAGGAAAGAAGAGATCTTCAGGTCATTGTGAAGTAATACACCAGGCATAATAGTATAGGGCTGCTTTCACATTCATGCGCTGCGGTTTACCCACACCGCGGGTGCAGTGCAGTGTACCTACAGCTTTCCTGCGCAGTTGCTGCACTCAGCCATAGACTTCTATTATATCCTGCAGGTTTGGTGCACTTTCTGAAAGTGCACCAAAACTCTTGAATGAAGGAGTTTTTGGTGCGCTTTCAGAAAGTGCACCACACCACGTGATTGCAACACAATACAATTAGAGGTTTAAAAAAGGTGTAAGGAGGAGACACTGTGCCCAGTGATCTTTGACTTCTCCCATGTTGTTCAGGTAGATCTCCACCTCTTTAACTACCTCCCACCCGCCGTCATTTTACTATAAAGCGGGCGGGAGGTAGTTAAAGAGGTGATCTACCTAAACAACATGGGAGAAGTCAAAGATCACCAGGCACAATCTCCTCTCGTTCTGGGCCGACATCATATGACTTCGTCCCAGTGTCACCGCTCTCGTCCGCCCGCATGGAGTGAGCAGCGCGGCGATCGTGTTCGTGCCCTAGGATGAGGCGGCTCTTTTGCATGTGATTGGCTGTGTTCAATCACAGCCAATCACATGTAAATACGAAATTGCCGTGTATTTGCTCTCCTCACCTCACACTGACGTGTGAGGTGAGGAGAGCCGATCAGCAGCATCTCCTCACAGGGGAGACTGTAGAGATAATCAGGGCACTGATCATTAGTGCAGTTCTAGCAGTGCCCAGAAGTGACACCAATCGGTGACCATCAGAGACACCAATCAGTGACACCAATCAGTGCTGCCTTTCAGGACCCATCAGTGCTACCCATCAGTGCCGCCTATCCGTGCTGCCTATTAGTGCCACCTATCGTTGTCCATCAGTGCCACCTATCAGTGCCCATCAGTGCCACCTATCAGTGCTCATCAGTGCCGCATATCAGAGCTACCTATCAGTGCCCATTAGTGCCTCCCCACCCCAGACGATGTCCTTGGAGACGAAACGCGTTGGGACGGTCCCCACTGCTGCCTAACAGATTTTATACCAGCGCTATTTTACTTCCATTCATGTGAGTGTTTTTACTTCAATAAATTTCTTTTGATTTACGGTATTACACTATGTGGTCCCCTTTTGCTTTCTTCTTTGGCATCCTCTACATGCTTGTGGATTTCTGAGTTTCGGTCTGCACGTGATACCATGTTCCTCATGTCTCCATCCGGCTGTCATTTGTGAATATCTGCCTGAGGACACCGATCCAGAGTCTATAAATTTTTACCCAAGCCTGTTTGACACGCAGAGCATATGCTCTGACGTGTTCAAAATATCCGGTAAGCCTCCTTTTCACGCGGTGGTGGTTTCTTTCACAATTACAAAATTAATCGTTTGCAAGTTCTCCTTCCATAGAGGCCCTTAATTAGTGCATCTCATTGATTTAACTCTGTGGACTAAGGACATATTTTCATTCCTCACTATCTTTGCACTATTATCCATATGGACTCCTTTTGGACTGTTTTGCACATTTAATTGTTTGTTTCATCTATTCATTCATATTTTTTTAATTCAGTGCTATCAGGATTTACTGTATACACTGTCCCGGGCATATCATTTTTTAGCGCTACACTTCGAAGTTTTTATGTTTATATACCATTTATTCAATGTGGTGTGTTAGCTGCTGACTTTGAGAGCAGCGCAGAATCACTTTGTTTTATTCCCATTAGTGCCTCCTCATCAGTGCCACCTAATCAGTGCCCTTTAGTGCTGCCTCATCGGTGCCCATAAGTGCCGCCTCATCTGAGCCCATAAGTGCCGCCTCATCGATGCCCATAAGTGCCGTCTCATCGGTGCCCATCAGTGCCACCTATCAGTGCTCATCAGTGCCACCTAATCAATGCCCTTCAGTCCCGCATGATCGATGCCCACAAGTGCCGCCTCATCAGTGCAGCCTCATCAGTGCCACCTAATCAATGCCCTTCAGTGCCGCCTCATCAATGCCCACAAGTGCCGCCTCATCAGTGCAGCCTCATCAGCGCACATCAGTGAAGGAGAAAAATTACTTATTTCCAAAAATTACCGACAGAAACTAAGGAAAACTTTTTTTCTTTCAACATTTTTGGTCTTTGTTTTTTGTTTTTCTTAGCAAAAAATAAAACCCCCAGTAGTAATTAAATACCACCAAAAGAAAGCTCTATTTGTGTGAAAAATATGATAAAAATGTCATCTGTGTACAGTGTTACATGACCGCGCAAATTGTCATTCAAAGTGTGACAGCGCTATTGAAGCAGTTACGCTTGACTACCCCCCGCTATAGAGGGATACTCTTTGTCCATATTTCATGTCTGAGGTTTACAACCACTTTAAGGCACTTGGGCCTACTGTCACCATTGCTGCCCACCCTCCCCCTCCCCCGTACCCACATATTAAAAAAAATGAACAGCTCTGCAGATTCTTGGATTCCCAGGTCTGGATAGTATGTAGAGAGGTGGTTGTGGGAAAACTGCATGATATTTGTATTCTCTTCTGCATTAACTTGTGTGCCGTATAAAGTGCGTCTAATCAATAATGCAGACATTTCATTCAGCAGACGCTGAGAGTCAGGGACAGGATTTGAGAGGCTGATGATTATTCGGCGGTCCCGGGCTGCGGAGCTGCCATATTTGACATGGTAATGAGCTATCTTACATCTTCCTTCATTACAGCGCAGACTATTTTTAGAAGATATCATGGGGTGATGAATGGCTTTCTCATACACTTTGCGCTTCAGAGAGAGAGAGAGAGAGAGAGGCAGCTCTCCATGGCTGGCCTTATATTTATTTCCCGCACTCTTCCTCCTTTGACTCGCTCCCGGCATTAGACGTTTTTTGTTTTTTTTTATCCGGTCATGTTGTCAGCGTAGGTTTTGTGAAATGTTAGGTACACGCTGATGCATTCTGTCAGGTAACAGCATGATGCCCACCATCAAAAGGAGATGCGCTTGTAGCCCAAAATGACGGTACAGATTCTGCCCTGTACTTTGAGGACAGCGATGACATTGATGAGGAGCGATATCTCTCTAGGGCTGAAGAAGATGTTTTGTTTTGAGGATGGCGGCGGTACATGACAGCAGCAACAAGCACCTCCAAGGCTTTGCACAGGGTTTAAAGCGGTATTCCGCCCCCACCCCCCTCCAAAAACTAAAAGTCAGCAGCTACACATACTGTAGCTGCTGACTTTTAATATTAGGACATGACCTGTCCTGGAATCCAGTGATGTCGGCACCCCAGCTGATGTTTCCATCGGCTGTTGGGTGCTGCCGCCGCCATTGCCGGTGAGGGGAACCCGGCAGCGAAGCCTTGAAGGCTTCACAGCCGGGTCCCTTCTGCGCGCTCCGCTCTTGTAGACCCCTTTCACACTGGAGCGGTTTTCAGGCGGTATTGCGCTAAAAATTCCACCTGCAAACCGCCCCTAAACAGCCTCCGCTGTTTGTTCAGTGTGAAAGCCCGAGGGCTTTCACACTGAAGCGGTGCGCAGGCAGGGCGGTGAAAAAAGTCCTGCAAACCGCTTTTTTGGAGCGGTGAAGGAGCGGTGTATTCACCGCTCCTAAACCGCTCCTGCCCATTGAAATCAATGGGACAGCACAGCTATACCGCGACTATAGCCGCGCTGTACGAGGGATTTTAACCCTTTTTCGGCCGCCAGTGGGGGTTAAAACCGCACCGCTAGCGGCCGAATACAGCTACAAGAACGACGGTACAGCAGCGCTAAAAATAGCGCTGTTGTACCGCCGATGCCCCCACCGCCCCAGTGTGAAAGGGGCCTTACTGGCCTGGCAGCAGGGGAAGGAGGAGGGAGGATAGTGTTGCCAACCTACCAGATTGAAATTTACTGACACGACACCCAAAACTTACTGGCACTGCCACGTTTTTACTGGCGTATCTAAAAGTTACCGAATTTCATTTTTAAGTGCAAATTTCAATATTTAGGATACAAACAAGTAGAGCTGCACAATTAATCTTTAAAAAATCGTGATCTCGATTCACCCCCCTCTGACGATCTCTCCTGCTGAGTTTGCCGATTCTTTCATATAAACAAGTGCAGAGATTATCTACTCACTCAGCTGTCAGAAGAAAGCATCCAGGCAGTCTGCCAAGTTTATAACTTGAAACATTGTAACTAAGCTTCCTTCTTAGATCAAAGGGAAAGAACTTCTGTGTAAATAAATAATCTGGGCAGTTTGCCAAGTTTTCAACAATGTGTAAATGCAGGAAGTTTAACCACTTAAAGTCTAAATCTTTTTCTGACACTACTTTAACTTAAAATCAATATTTTTTGCTAGAAAATTACTTGTAACCCCCAAACATTATATTATATATATTTTAGCAGAGACCCTAGGGAATAAAATGGCAATTGCTGCAATATTTTATGTCACATTGTATTTGCCCAGCGGTCCTTCAAATGCATTTTTTTTGGGAAACACTTCAATGAATAATAAAAAAAAAAACAGTAAAGTTAGCCCATTTTTTTTTGTTTTAATGTGAAAGATGACGTTACGCCGAGAGAATCGTGATCTATCTTCTAAGCAAAAAAATCATGATTCTCATTTCAGCCAGAATCGTGCAGCTCTACAAACAAGTACAATATACAATTAGCAAAGTGATTTAAGGTAGATATTAGGGCAAAAACATTTTTCTTATTTTTATTTCGATATAGTAAATAAGTAGCTAAGGGACAGGAATCGAGAGGGCAAGAAATTAGAATGGGCGGCACACACATGAAATTGACTCTTATGCCGCGTACACACGATCGGTTTTCTCGTCGGAAAAAGATATAATGGCTTTTTCGACGGGATTCCCCTCAAGTTTGCCTTGCATACACATGGTCACGCAAAAGTTCACTGAAATTACGACCGTCAAGAACGCGGTGACATACAACACTACGACGAGCCCAGAAAATGAAGTTCAGTGCTTCTGAGCATGCGTCAAATTGTTTCTGAGCATGCGTAGGAATTTTGCGCTTCGGAATTTCCACAGACGAACGCATTTTTGAATAGGAACTTTTCCCGACCGAAAAATTGAGAGCATGCTCTCAATCTTTTGCTGGCTGGAATTCGGCCAGCAAAAAAAACGATGGAGCATACACACGGTTGCATTTTCCGATGAAGAAAACTCTCATCGGTCTTTTGCGGGCCGAAATTCTGATCGTGTGTACGCGGCATTACAGTGACACTGACAGCAGTGTGCAGCAGCACAGATGATGATGGCACCTCACCAACATGACACGTCCCCTCCTGGCATGGAGAGCCACAGTGACTCTCTCTCTATCCATGCCAGGTGGTCCCTTCAGTCCACTCCCGGCTTGCCTTCCTCCTGTTCCGCAGACCTGCACACGAGGCTCTGGCTGCCCCATACCCCTGCATCATGACTTCACGCAACACACTGCCGGCACAGGCCGAACACACTGTAGCAGGCCCTCGGATGGTTTCGGCCAAGCGCCACAGCCATTTTTTTTTACTGCCAACCTTTTTCTTTCACTGACATTTACTGGCAGGAGAAAAGTGCCCATTTTTTACTGGCTGCCAGTAAAAATACTGGCAGCCAGTAAAAAATGGGCACTTTTCTCCTGCCAATAAATACCAGTGAAAGAAAAAGGTTGGCAGTAAAAAATATGGCTGTGACGAGAAGGGGGAGGAGAAGGGGGGCCGAACTTCTGACGTACCTCGTCGCGGCAAGGTCTGACGGAAGTGGGGACAGGGTATGCGCCCCCGCTCCCCCCCCCCCCCGAAAGGTGCCAAATGTGGCACCGGAGGGGGAGGAATCAGATAAGCAGAAGTTCCACTTTTCGGTGGAACTCCGCATGAAAGTGCAAGTCAAGCCTGACGCCAATTGTTCTTAAAAATGTTCCCCCTTCTCCTACCTATCCTGCCTATCCTGTGTTAACCACTTCAATAACTTACTATTATTATTATTATTATTATACAGGATTTATATAGTGCCAACAGTTTACGCAGCACTTTACAATATAAAAGGGAGATAATACAGTTATAATACAATAAAATACTAGAGGATTAAGAGGGCCCCGCTCAGAAGAGCTTACAATCTAATAGGGTGGGGCAGGTGGTACGAAAGGTTGTAACTGTGGGGAATGAGCTGGTGGAAATGGTAGGAGATTAGTTGGAGACGTGATAGGCTTTCCTGAAGAGATGAGTTTTTTAGGGATCGCCTGAAGGTAGCAAGAGCCGGACAGGTTGAGGTAGCGAGTTCCAGAGGATGGGAGAGGCTCTGGAGAAATCCTGGAGATGAGCATGGGAGGAGGAGACGAGAGAGCTTGAGAGTAGCCGATGGAAATAACGGCCACTTTTACCCCCTTCCCGCCCATACCAATTTTCAGCTTGCTGTCATTGTTTGAACGACAGTTGCGTGGTCATGCAACTCTGTACCCAGTACAGTGCACACTGGTATGCAGGAGGGGCCATCCCCAAACTGTTCCCACAAACTTGTAAGCATGAAATTGTCCAAAATGTCTTGGTATGCTGACGCCTTAAGAGTTCCCTTCACTGGAACTAAGGGGCCAAGCCCAACCCCCCACCTCACCTTTGCCAGGGCCGTGTAGCTTCTGCATTTTATCATACAGTGATTTGGATCCTCCATTCTCTACTTGTACCAGTGAGAGCATTTACACAGATCAGCATTCCTTCAGCTATAAAGTCCTGTAAGCAGCCCCGAGGACAGCCGCGTGCCCCGCTGCCCAGCAATACCATGATGTGGAGCCGAGAAGATTGCTGTGACCCTCTTATGGCTGCGGGATAATATAACCGGCACATTACAAACAGTCGCTTGCACATTAGAGGGGAAAACAGCATCCGCCCTCGGGCCAATGTCAGATCCATAGTGATTGAGGAATTTATATTGGTTATATCGGTGCCCACTCAGGTCCCAGGAAACCTCACATACAAAAGTTTAGTATTTCACATCAGTTATTTGATTAAAGTGGATTTAACAATAGTCTTATTTATGCAGGTAAAATAAACTGTTCTTAAAGGGGTTGTAAACCTTCCTGGTTTTTCACCTCAATGCATTCTATACATTGAGGGGAAAAACCTTGTGCAGTGCAGCAGCCCCCCCCCAGTGCCCCCGTTTTACTTACCTGAACCTTCTTTTTCTCTAGCCGGTGTCTCATGTCCTGATTGGCTAGATTGATAGCAGCGCAGCCATTGGCTCCTGCTGCTGTCAATCAAATCCAATGACGTGGGTGCCGGGGGGGGCGGGGCCGAGTCAAACATTCGGTGGCTATGGAAAAAGTAATAGAGGGGAAATCTTCCCATGGGGGGGGGCACTAGTTCTGGTGACCTGGAGTTCCCCCAAGCGATTCCCTTAATTTGCAGGGATTTCTTCTCACTTCCTGTTTGGCCATGGGACGGGAAGTAAAGGAAAATTTCCGCAATGGGACACAGATGGCCAAAAAAAAATATGACAGGGGTTATAACCCTCCCTTGCTCTATCCAAAATGAAAAAAAAAGTTTTGCCTATAGTTCTACTTTAAACAAAACAAAAAAAAAAAAAAGAAACTGGGCATAATAAGTAAAGAAAGAAAATATGTACAATATACTTCCCTTGTAAAGCCTTTGGTTTTCTATACTTTTATCTTGGAGGTTGTTGGGTAATTTGTGTCCCTATTGAAGCCTATTGGACCATCTTATAGCGTTTCCCTGCTTTTTCCTGGATTGTGGAGGGGTCATTTAAAGATGGCCATGTTTTTTTGTCTATGGACTTTGTACTTCTGTTAAATTATTTAAACTAAAAAAACTTTTAAGCTGATTACACAGCCTGCTAAGGAAGGGCACCTACCCCCCCACCCCCCCCCACCCCCAGGGCTTGGAGGGAGTTGAGCCAGTGGCCTCCAATCTGTGAGCCTGGATGGTAGAAATGACACGAGACATGGAAGGATTCAGTAATTGGGGGCTTTTAGTGCCTTATATCGATGCTTTCCTTATTTGTTAATATTTTAAGGGCATATATCCTTTTTAGATGTGACCTTCCTCTTCCATTTTCCATAGATCAGGCAGTCCTTGAAGATCCCTTGGTGTGAATTTCACTTGTCAGAAAGCAGAGTAAGTGAAATGCCTCCACCGGGGGGGATTGTGTTGGTCGGTATTTTGGTCTACACAAGAATAGCTTTGATTTCGATTCGGAGCTTAATTCACTGAAAATATAGGAAAGCAGGGAGTCGCCCATTTCAACCAATCGCATTCAAGTTTTCATTTATTTGTCCCAGAATGTATAGTGTTTACATGATATTTATAGGGAGCACAGCCCCAAACGTGCCTGGAAAGGTAAGACGAGTGCTGAATGCAGTACCTTGTGGCAGCTGGACTCTTTCTACAGTCACTAAACCTGAACTGCGTGACATTGAGGCTGCATTCACACCTGAGCGTAGCGTCTTTGAGTGTTTTTTTTTTTCCGGCGGGTTTTTTTCCCCTGCGATTTTGGCACGTTTTTATGCACAACCTGTGCTTTTTTATATACGTCGTTTTTAAGCTTTGCCGTTTTTTTATTAGCCAATAGAGAAAACTATTATCTGTCGCATCATATGTTGCTAGGTATTTCAGCTTTTCATTAGCTTTTATTTCTTTTTTTATTAATATTATTCATTTATTTTTTTTATTTTTTTCTTTCGTTAGGGTAAGGGGTTAGAGTTAAGGTTAGGGTTAGGATTAAGGGGTTAGCGTTATGTATTACGCTATCAGCGGCAGAAAAGGAATACTGATAATCGGCATTTCCTGTTTACTCTGTGATTATCTGTGATTGGACACAGCTGATTACATGGTAAAGAGCCCACGTCATAGGCTCTTTACCGTGATCAGTGATGTGCTTTGTCCGAGGGGTGTCAGAGGCATGAGTGGCAAGAATGGGATGACGTCCTCCCAGAACGAGAGCAGCTAAATATTTTTTTTCCTTTACAGTCGCTAAAAATAGCGACTGTAAAGCGCCTTAAAGGCGCCTCTCATGCTTCCCCAGTGTGAAAGGCAGAGTGCTTTCACACTGGGGGCAGTGCGCTTGCAGGACGGGGAAAAAAAGTCCTGCAAGCAGCATATTTTGGGGCAGTGCGGGAGCTCTGTCAAAACACCCTGCCCATTGAAATGAATGGGCAGCTCTGCCATAGCACCTGCAAAGCGATTCGGCCGCACCGCAACACGAGCGCATTTAACCCTTTCCTCGGCCGCTAGTGGGGGTTAAAGCAGTTGTAAAGATACGTGTTTTTTAACCTGGCAGTCACCGCCCCCCCCCCCCCGTTTTACTTACCTGAGCCCCTTCATTCAGTCGGCAGGGACGCGCTGGCTCCTTCTCCACGGGCTCCCGGCTCTTGATTGGATAGATTGATAGCAACGCAGCCATTGGCTCCCACTGCTGTCAATCAAATTCAATGACGCGGGTCCCGGGGGCGGGCCGAGTCCGGCATTCTTTGTCTATAGTCGCAAATGCTGGACCCCCCGGGGAAGCGCTTCTCCGAGGGGGTTATCAGATGTGGGGAAGAGCTGCGAGTGCCGCCGGGGGACCCCAGAAGAGCAGGTTCGGGGCCACTCTGTGTAAAACAAGCTGCACAGCGGAGGTAAGTATAAAGCGCCCCGCTAGCAGCCGAAAAGCACCGCTAAAAGGCTGCTAAAACTAGCGGCACTTTACCGCTAACGCACTCCCAACCCCAGTGTGAAAGTAACCTTAAAAAGATGAGGACAGACCTAATTTATAACAGTGTCTGCAATATAAATTGTCTGTACTGCTACATCAGCCAATCAGATTATTATTATTATTATTATTATACAGGATTTATATAGCGCCAACAGTTTACGCAGCGCCTTACAACATTAGGGAGGACAGTACAAGTACAATACAATTCAATACAGGAGGAATCAGAGGGCCCTGCTCGTTAGAACTTACAATCTAGGATTGTTCACTCCCTGGCTTTCATTTTCTAGCACAGGCCTGGCTTTTACAGCCACAACACAGACAGTCCTTTTTTCAGGCCCTGTCAGTATTTAGGTGCTTGCAGTCGGTGTCTGAGCCGTATCATTTTTTGTCATCCGAATAGAATTTCCAGAGATAGTTTTTTTTTCCTTTGATCCTAGACATGTTGCTTGTGTGCTTTGAAGAACACTAATCCTTCGCACAAATATATATCGGTTTCTAAAACTCACACAAAAAAATCCCACTCTTTATAATGAGATCGCGTTCTTAGAAGTGGGTGTAAAATGTTGAGCAGCTGTAATATCAGTCCTGTAGTTATGAAGAAGAAGATTCTGATCCTCCTGGCCTTCCCATCGCCTTCCCATCACCTCCTCAGATACCTCCAGCAACATGTCAGGTCTGCACTTGAGATGTGGGGAAAAGAATGGCTAGGACCAGGTCAGAGGCCCACTATAGCAAATATATTGTATTTTTATCACTACTTGATGTCTGTACTAATCGAATGTTATATATCAGGCTTTCTCAACCTTTGTTGCCCCAGAGGAACCTTTAAAATATTTTTCAGGTAAACGAACTGAAAAGCGCAAAATGAAAAGTACGAATCAACACTCACCAAACTTCTACTAACACGAAATTAGCAGAAGGAGCCCAAAGGGTGGCGCTAAAGAGGTGAAAAACCACGTAGTACGTCACTACGTTCGTGTTTGTTGGCCAACAATTCCTTGATTGGATTTTCCGCAGACAAAACGTTGGACTTTTGTCCAAAGGCGTGTGCCTGGATTTTGTCTTGCATACATACAGAGCTGTGTAGGTAGAACTTACCTGTCAGCATGTGTTCATCAGAGCGAAGATCAGAAGACAGTATAGTGCTGGGTGGCAGGTGGGAGCTGCCGGAGTTCATAATACTGTAGCAAGTTGGTGATTGGCTGCTAGGACCACCTAGCAATCAATCACTGAGCAGCCCCCACCCTCCATCCAGCTCCCGCCTCCCGCTCTCCACTCTGCAGTTAACAGGAGAGCGGCAGAGGCTTGGAGGAGGCAGAGCCATGGTCACGATCCACCTGTCGCCCCCCCGTGGTCTTGATCGACGGCTTTGCGCCCCCTGCTGTAGATAAATAGGTACAACTTATAAAGGAGGGTTTATTTAATGTCTGTGTATCACATGAGGCCAGTCACTTCACTAGATGTGTGAGAGGGTTTACAACCACTTTAATATTAATTATAGACTGTGTCTTATATGTCATGTTTTAAAAGAGTTCCTCTTTCAAGGAAAATAAGTAATCTAGAACGGTTGTTCTCGACCTTAGTGACACCAGGGCCCAGTACATTCTTTCAAAACCTTTTATGCTCCATAGCTTCCTTATTCATTGGTGTCAGTGGGATCTGGCCCCCTAGGAGAGAACAGCCTGCCAAATCATTGGTGTCAGTGAGATTGTGGCCCTCCCAGGAAAGAATAGCCTCCCAAACCATTGCTTCAGTGGGATCATGGCCCCCCATGAGAGAATAGTCCCTCAGTTCATTGGTGTCAGTGGGATCGTGTGCCCCAGGAGAGAATAGCCTTTTCATTTATTTGGTGTCAGTGGATGGAATTGTGGCCTCCAGGAGAGAACAGCCTCCCAAATCATTGGTGTCAGTTGGATTGTGGCCTCTAGGAGAGAATAGCCTTTTAATTTATTCTTGTCAGTGGGATCTGGGCCTCCAGGAGAGAACAGCCTCCCAAATCATTGACGTTAGTGGGATTGTGGCCTCCAGGAGAGAACAGCTTCCCAAATCATTGGTGTTAGTGGGATAGTGAGTCCCACAGCAAGATAGCCCCTCAAATTATAGGAATAGAAGGCCCAAGGAATGAATGTCAAATCATTGGTGTCAGTGGGATTGTGGCCCTCCCAGGAAAGAATAGCCTCCCAAACCATTGGTGTCAGTGAGATCGTGGCCCCCAGGAGAGAATAGTCCCCCAATTCATTGCTTCAGTGGGATCCTGTGCCCCAGGAGAGAATAGCTTTTTTATTTCTTTGGTGTCAGTGGGATTTTGGCCCCCAGGAGAGAATAGCTTCCCAAATCATTGGTGTCAATGGGATTGTGGCCCTCCCAGGAAAGAACAGCCTCCCAATTCATTGGTGTCAGTGGGATTGTGGCCTCCAGGAGAGAACAGCCTCCCGAACCATTGGTGTCAGTGGGATTGTGCCCCCAGAAAAGAACAGCCTTTTAATTTATTTTTGTCAATGGGATTGTGGCCTTCCCTGGAAAGAATAGCCTCCAAATTCATTGATGTTAGTGCAGTTGTGGCCTCCAGGAGAGAACAGCTTCCCAAATCATTGGTGTTAGTGGGATAGTGAGTCCCACAGCAAAATAGCCCCTCAAATTATAGGAATAGAAGGCCCAAGGAATGAAGGCCAAATCATTGGTGTCAGTGGGATTGTGGCCCTCCCAGGAAAGAATAGCCTCCCAAACCATTGGTGTCAGTGAGATTGTGGCCCCCAGGAGAGAATAGCATCTTAATATATTGGTGTCAGTGGACATTGAGAGAATAGCTTTTTCATTTCTTTGGTGTCAGTGGAATTGTGGCCCCTAGCAGAGAACAGCCTCCCAAATCATTGGTGGCCCCCAGGAGAGAACAGCCTCCAAATTCATTGGTGTCAATGGGATTGTGCCCCCCCCCATTAAAGAATAGCCTCCCAATTCATTGATGATAGTGGGATTGTGGCCCCCATGAGAGAATAGTCCCTCAATGCATTGGCATCAGTGGGATCGTGGCCCCCCACGAGAGAATAGTCCCTCAATGTATTGGCATCAGTGGGATCGTGGCCTCCACAAGAGAATAGTCCCTCAATGTATTGGCATCAGTGGGATCGTGGCCTCCACAAGAGAATAGTCCCTCAATGTATTGGCATCAGTGGGATCGTGGCCCCCCAGGAGAGAACAGATCCTCCAAATCATTGGTGTCAGTGGAATAGCGGCCACCAGGGAAGAACCGTTTCCCCAAACCATTGGTGTTAGTGGGATAGTGAGTCCCACAGCAAAATAGCCCCTCAAATTAAAGGAATAGAAGGCCCAAGGAATGAATAACCCCCTTCCCCCCTCCCAATTATTGGTTTTAGTGATGGTACTTCAGGTTAGGATCCAGCGCTGCCCACACATGAACACCGATGGTCCGTTATGTTGCCCCCCCAATGCCTCTTCTGAGGACATCTTTCTGTGAGCAGGCGTAGCAGCACTAGAACTATTTTAAACCCATCAGGTCCAGATCGATGATCAATCCGAGTATTTTCAGCCAGGGTACCTTCATTCATAAAGTTTAGAACTACCCTGGCTTTTTTCGGTGATGCAGCGGGGCCAGTCCAAGCCCAGTCAGTACCCCGTCAGAGAGAACAGGAATCTGCTGCTCTGCAGGAGGAAGGTCGTGGCCCCCCGTAGAACTGAGTGGAACACTTACTCCGATATAAAGGATCTCAGCCAGGAATCTCACTAATAAGCTTTATGGAAATGTTTCGGTTTTCTCTCTTTTTTTTTTTTTTTTTTTTTGAGCCGCGCTCTGGATATTGCTTGCGAAGTCTGACTGGCAATATCGCCGTTGTGTGGAGCGTTCTCCAGAATAAATTGCAAAGCCATCCATCCTTCCTTCAATTCTCATTTCCATCACTCTCCTCTATTCCCTTTACAATATCAACGGGAAGAAGGTATACGGTTGGAGAGCTCGTAATTTACTAACCGCTGCTTTCTGATCATTGATCTTTGAATAAATTTTACGATCCAGTAACACTCTGACTATTGAAATAGAGAAAAATATTACATTCAAGCATCTATAAAGTGCTTTCATTCCAGCTTATGAATAGATGAGAAAAATAGAGAATTAATAGGAGAGAAAATAGAAATCGTATGAAAGATAAAACTTCACCGTCTCCTTTCTTATTTTTCATGAGGGAAAGAATGTTTTGTGAATGGAACTTACATTATAGCAGAAGCGGCTACACCGCAGAATTCAGGAACCAGTCAGCCTTCTCCTGGAACCCGGCAACATGCGATTTGGATGAAAAAAGAGGCTAAAAAACTTTGGCCAAAACATAAGCACTGGATAGCTGGCTCCTGCCAGCCTTGACATATGAAATCTACAGTATCTCACAAAAGTAAGTACACCCCTCCACATTTTTGTAAATATTATCTTCTATCTTTTCATGTGACAACACTGAAGAAATGACACTTTGCTACAATGTAAAGTAGTGAGTGTACAGCTTGTATAACAGTGTAAATTTGCTGTCCCCTCAAAATAACTCAACACACAGCCATTAATGTCTAAACCGCTGGCAACAAAAGTGAGTACACCCCCTAAGGCTGCATTCACATCTGAGCGTTTTCAGCTCGTAAAACACCAGAAAAAAACGCCAGAAAAACGCCCAAAAAAGCAAAATCCCATTCATTTCAATATATATCAGGGGGGAGGTTGGGACTTTGAATGTGGTGTGCGTGGTGGTACCAAAACATAATTATATGGGTATAAACAAATGGTATTTATTAATAAGCAAAATATTGGCATAGCATAAAACAATATCACATGCATAAAACATGAGGAATTAAATATGCATAATGGGAATGTATATAACAGTATGACACATAGTACATTAATTTTTGTACATATAGTCCCCCTTGTAAGCGTTGAACAATATCACATAATGGATTCTACAGCCTGGTAAAACCATCTAAATTATTGATATAGGTAGTTGCGTCAGATACAGGCTCTACACGTTTCATGGACTTATATCGACTTGTCAGGAGCAAAAATTCTACCATGCTGTAGAATCCATTATGTAAAATTGTTCAATGCTTACAAGGGGCACCACATATACAGAAATTCATGTACTATGTGTCATACTGTGTTATATACATTCCCATTATGCATATTTAATTCCTCATGTTTTTATGCATTTGATATTGTTTTATGCTATGCCAATATTTGGCTTATTAATAAATAGCATTTGTTTATACCCATATGATTATATTTTGGTTCCACCACGCACACCTCATTCAAAGTCCCAACCTCCCCCGCTTATATATATATACAGACAGGGATGGGGGCGTGAACCTTTTCCTCGCGTCCCATTTAAAGTCCCAATATTGTCCCCCCTTCTCTTTTGCATTCATTTCAATGGCACCTGTTCACATCTGAGCGTTTTGTCACCTGAAGAAAAATGGCTGAAAAACGCCCAGAGCTCAAAAAAGAACATGAGCTTCTTTGGAGCAGATTACAGGCATTTTTCTGCCTTTTACATTGGTAGCCTGAACAAAATCATGGTAAAAACATGGTCAAAATGGCGGTAAAGATGTGCGACTTTGAAATGCTCAGGTGTGAATGCAGCCTAAGTGAAAATGTCCAAATTGGGCCCAAAGTGTCAATATTTTGTGTGGCCACCATTATTTTCCAGCACTGCCTTAACCCTCTCGGGCATGGAGTTTACCAGAGCTTCACAGGTTGCCACTGGAGTCCTCTTCCCCTCCTCCATGATGACATCACGGAGCTGGTGGATGTTATACAAGCTGTAAACTCACTACTTTACATTGTAGCAAAGTGGAATTTCTTCAATGTTGTCACATGAAAAGATAGAATGAAATGTTTACAAAAATGTGAGGGGTGTACTCAGTTTTTTGAGATACTGTATATTCTGTTCAGAAAAAAAAAGACTCGGTTCACATATCTGCGGTCTGGTTGGTCCAGTGTGATTTCATTCAGCGGTTCAGCTGCGATTCCAATGTGAATTGTATTGTAAAGGATTAGAAATTGCACCTGAACCAGTCTGAAATCGCACAGGACTCCTTTTCAAATCGCACTGCGGCCGGCCTGCACATATGTGAAGCGCATATGAAAACTGATGTCTCTGCAAGTGAAATCTGTGCGGTTTTCCTAGGTATCGGTAATCGGTATCGGCGAGTACTTTAGAAAAAGGGTTGGTACAGTGGAACCTTGGATTACGAGCATAATTCGTTCCAGGAGAATGCTTGTAATCCAAAGCACCCGCATATCAAAGCGAGTTTCCCCATAGAAGTCAATGGAAACAAAGATAATTAGTTCCACATTGACTTCTGTTGCATGCAATACCGCATGTGGCCAGAGGTGGGGGGGCACCAGAGAGCCTTGAAAATACTCTGGGACAGCTCGGCTGAATGCGGAAACCCTCAGAAAGGCTCGGAAACACTTGGGAATGGAGTATTTCCGAGTGATTACAAGTATTTCCGAACGTCTCCGAACCGTTCCGAGTGTTACCGGCGCCCCCCGTACCTCTGGTGTGCGGTACTGTACACCACATTGGCTTGAATCCTGCTCGTTTAGCGAGACAACACTTGCAAACCGAGTCAGAATTTAAAAAAAAAAAGTTGCTCGTCTTTAAAATACTCGTTAATCGCGTTACTCGTAAACTAAGGCTCCACTGTACTCGGTCTTAAAAAACTGGTATCGGTGCATACCTAGATGTATGACATCATTTTGGCCTATAGTCTAAAAAAACCAGGAAGCAACTGAAGAAATGTAAAAGTAAATATAATATATCCTACTATCTATATACTAATGTTAGCAGCATAAGGATTAACCACTTGACCCTTAGAAGATTAATTCCCCTTCCTGAACCAGGCCATTTTTTTGCGATTCTTTAACTGACAATTGCGTGGTCATGGAACGCTGTACATAAATTAAATGTGTGTCCTTTTTACCCCACAAATAGAGCTTTTTTTGGTGGTATTTGATCACCACCGTGGTTTTCATTTTTGTGATATAAACAAAAAAAACAACTATTTTTGAAAACAAATATATTTTTTACTTCCTGCTATAAAGCATATCCAATAAAAAGTTGTTAAAAAATCGAACTTCTTCATAAATTTAGGCCAATGTGTATTCTGCTACATACTTTTGGTAAAAAAAATCCCAATAAGCGTATATTGATTGGCTTTCTCAAACTTTTTAGTGTCTACAAACTATGGGATATATACTGGAATTTTTTTTTCTTTACTAGTAATGGTGACTATCAGTGACTTATAGCAGGACTGCAATATTGCGGTGGGCAGTCTGGCTCTAACTGCCACTTTTGACACTTTATGGGAACCAGTAACACTAATACAGTGATCAGTGCTAAAAATACGCACTGTCACTGTACTAATGACACTGGCTGGGAAGGGGTTAAACATCTAGGGCAATCAAAGGGTTAACTGTGTGCGTAACCAGTGTTTTGGTGTACTGTGTGCTGCTTTTACTAAGGGAAGTAATGGCTTTTCTTTCCCTGCTGTGCAGGAAAAGAAAAGCCATTACTTCCCTGCTGACAGGACAGAGCTCTGCCTGCCTCGTTTACATAGGCAGAGCTCTATCCTGTGTGTCTTCTTGATGATCGGCGGGTGCCAGCTGTCATCCATTGGCCGGTACCTGCTGATCGCCATCTGCTGTGTATAACCACTTAAAGCGGAGTTTCACACAAAAATGGAACTTCCGCTTTTCAGAACCCTCCCCCCCTCCGGTGTCACATTTGGCACCTTTCAGGGGGGAGGGGGGTGCAGATACCTGTCTAAGACTGGTATTTGCACCCACTTCCGGCATAGACTCCCATGGGAGTCTATGCCTCTTCCTGTCCCTCCGTGCTGTCTCCTGGGAAACACACAGCTCCCAGGAGAGAGCGGGACCAGTTACGATGCGCAGCGCAACTCTCGCATGCGCAGTAGGGAACCGGGAAGTGAAGCCGCAGCGCTTCACTTCCTGATTCCCCCACCTAGGATGGCGGCGGCAGCTGCTTGCCGACATAGCTGGACCCTGGGACAGGTAAGTGGCCATTTATTAAAAGTAAGCAGCTGCAGTATTTGTAGCTGCTGGCTTTTAATATTTTTTTTTTTTGGCGGTTTAGGTGGACCCCCGCTTTAAGGACCGGAAGGATTTGTTCCCCTAATGACCAGACCATTTTTTGCGACACGGCACTGCGTCGCTTTAAATGACAATTGCGACATTGTATCCAAACAAAATTTACGTCCTTTTTTCCCCACAAATAGAGCTTTCTTTTGGTGTTAGTTGATCATTTCTGTGGTTTTTATTTTTTTGCGCTATAAACAAAAAAGCGACAATTTTGAAAAAAATATATATTTTTTACTTTTTGCTATAATAATATCCCCAAAAAAATATTTAAAAAAAAACAAATTTCTTCATCAGTTTAGGCCGATATGTATTCTTCTACATATTTTTGGTAAAAAAATGGCAATAAGCGTCTATTGATTGGTTTGCGCAAAAGTTATAGTATCTGCAAAATAGGGGATAGATTTATAGCATTTTTATTAATAATTTTTTTTTTTTACTATCAGGACTTTTATCAGGACTGCGACATTATGGCGGACACATCGGACACTTTTGACACCTTTTTGGGACCGTTGTCATTTATACAGCGATCAGTGCTATAAAAATGCACTGATTACTGTATAAATGTCACTGGCAGGGAAGGGGTTAACACTAGGGGGGCGATCAAGGGGTGAAATGTGTTCCCTGGGAGGTGTTTCTAACTGTGGGGGGGGGAGGAGACTGACTGAAGGAGGAGAGAGATCGCTGTTCCTAATCACTAGGAACAGCAGATCTCTCTCTCCTTTCCTGTCGGAACGGCGATCTGTCTGTGTACATTGACAGATCCCCGTTCTGGCTCTCAGTGGAGCGATCGCGGGTGTCCGGCGGATGTCGCTCTTAAAGCAGCCGATGTACACCTATGGCGATTCACCCAGGAGAGCCAACCTGCTGCAGTATAATGACGGCGGCTGGTCCTTAGGCGGTGTGCGCCCCGCCACCTGGAAGTGCAGGATCACGTACCTAGTGCATGATCTGACGCAGGAGAGCTATCATTGGCCGGGACCTCTTGATCGGCATGTGCTGTAACGAATCACAGCACAGCGCGCACCCCCCTTACACGGAAGCGTTGATCACGTATTAGGTACTAACACAGAAGAGACGCTTTGCCACCGTATATGTAAGTTATACGGTCGGCAAGGGGTTAAAATAGTTTGTTGATTGGGAGAGTAAAGTTCCACTTTAAATTGCTGTAGCTCAGCTTTAAAATATATCAATATTATCAATTATGTTAATTACAATAAAATGTAATAAATGAAAGCGGGGGCTATAGGAAATGGAATCAATATTTTTATAGCTGTAACAATGTCATTTCCTTGGTTATGAAAAACCTTGCAGCATCCCTGCAAACCAAACATCAACAAACGCGCTATAAAGATATAGATTGATATTAAATATAGAACATTTAATATATATATTTGTCATTTATATTTTTATTTAATATATATATATTTTTATAGCTGTAACGATTTTCTTTTTTCCTGTAAAGTCCGTGTCATTTCCTTGTTTCTGAAACACCTTGCAGCATCCCTGCAAACCAAACATCAATAAACAGGCCTGTTTATTGTACATTTATATGGAAATTGGAAGCTTAAAGTACGTGTTTGCTGAGTACTCTGGGAAGGTCCGCTAAACTCTGGATGTTCTCGTCGTTCTCAGATAAACAGACAGCTGGCTTGAATATATATAGGAACCAAAATAACGAGCTGATTCAATTATTTATAACACATAATAGAAGGAATTCAGTTAAATAAACAATTCAGCTCTCTCTCTCTCTCTCGACTCGGGGCGGATTCTAGACGAAATGGGCCGTATGTCTAACTCCTCTAAAGGGACAGTCTATGGGGTTATTTTTGAACCACCTAAAGACTAAGCCCTATTCTAAAAATGATACTTGGTTTTGGCAGCTGTATGGGGGTGGGGGGAGGGGGCAGTTAGAGGAGGTTTAGGACTGGATCCATTGCCCGTGAGAATCCAGATGAGCCCAAGATCACCCAAACTTTAAATCATGCAAATCCACGGACAAACGTTTAAAATATTGCAGCTTACCAGTCCTTAGAGTGGTGGTGTCATGCGGGCCACCTACCTGAGATGAGACCGAAGTAGTGGGGAGGCCTCCCTTGCACCTAGAGTCCCTGAAGCCTCTGGAGATGGAGACAGAGACTTGGTGGACACCGAGTGGCATGGGTGCCAGGGGTGCAGAGCACTGTGCAAGCCTTAGTCCGAGATCCAAGCCGAGGTCAAGTCCAGTTTGGCAACAAAGTATAAAAGGGTTAATCAGAAGAGGAATGGTCGAGATCCAAGCCGGGGTCGGTTCCAATCTGGCAGCTGAGTACAAAAGGGGCACAGAGGTAGAATGGTCAAGGTACAAATCCGAGGTCAATGGCAAGCAGCAATCAAGAGTAGTCAAATAGGATTCCAGGTCACAACAAGTTCAGACAGATCACACACTTGCACAGGAACAAGGGGCAGGTGAAGATAATCCAGAAACTTGGCAGTGTCTGGGCTGGGCTTATATAGGGAAGTTTGAGGTCACTTCCTGTGCGCCTCCTGGGCATTTTCCCGCCTTTTTCCATCAGGTTGAGGTCACTTCCTGTGCGCCTCCTGGGCATTTTCCCGCCTTTTTCCATCAGGTTGAGGTCACTTCCTGTGCGCCTCCTGGGCATTTTTCCCGCCTTTTTCCATCAGGTTGAGGTCACTTCTGGTGCGGCTCCTGGGAATTTTCCTGCCTTTTTCCATCAGGTCTTCTGCGCAGGTGCGGGTTGGCGCACTGAGGCGTCTTTGGCGCATGCTCAGTTGGCACGGATTTCCTCTTGCGGCACCGTGCCATTGGTGAACGCATAGTAAGCCCTGGACTCTTACAAATGGCTGCATTGGTATTTTTTCTGTTTCAATCGTTTTTTATTATTATGTTTTGAAAACAACAAAAAGTAAGTGATCACTTTCCAAAGCAGCAAACAATCCTTGCGTGCTCTGTACATAAAACAACAATGATACATAAGTGGGGGGTAAGAGGGACAAATATACCAAAAGGGGAAACTAGGGAAGATCTTGGTAGTTAGGTTTAGTCCTTCATAAGGCCACAGGTGTATAAACATTGGGAGATAGTCATCTAGACAGCTCCTCCTAACAAAGCAACAAGTCATAAGGATCTGGAGGTCAACACCACACCAATATGTAATCACTATAAAGAGGCATGCGAAGTAGTAAATCCTTAATCTAGTGAGTATAGCTTCCTAAGTATTTCCCGTTTATGGTACAATAAAACAATCCAACATAAGGAACTCAACCCCCCCCAACTGTAAGTAAACATGAGCAGCTCTGTTAAGAAAAGTCCAGAAGAGCTGCTAGAGCAGGAAGCCAAGACTGGCAAGAATCAAAAGAACAATAGAAAAGGTGAGGATAGCAAAAAGAATAGAGATAGAAGTGCTTCTGTCTGGGGATCCTCCATGCAATATCCACCACGTTCATTTGGGACCTGCAGGTAAGCTAACAAGGAGACCATATTTTATCAAAAGTGGAGTGTTTGTCTCGTAGGACACTCACAATTTTTTCGTTCAACATGATCCACGTAAGTTTCGTTTTTTCCTTTTGCATTAGTATTTTTTAAGCTCCCCCCCCCCCTTTTATTTTTTCCTGGTGATCCTTCCAGAAACACAATACCTGTCCTTGGGTGACAACATTATTGTACCAATGGAGTGTTGTCACCTTAGCACAGGATATTGTTAGGATGGCAGAAAATGTTCACCTCCCCTCTTTATAACAAATGGGGCGTGTCTACAGTTAAAGAGGAGGGCCAGTCAAAAAAAAAAAAATTTAAAAGTCAGCAGCTACAAATACTGCAGCTGCTGACTTTTAATTGGACACTTATCTGTCCCAGGGTCCAGCGATGCAGGGGATCGAAGCCCCGCTCGTCTCCCCCACCGTTCAGCTGCGCCGGCATTGCAACTGTGGGCGCCGGGCTGTGGCTTCACAGCCTGGCACCCACTGCACATGCGCGATCGGCGCCGCGCGCCGTGATTGGCCGCTCAGTCACCTGGGACCTGTAATGGGTCCCAGATGATTGACAGGAGGGAGGGAGCAGAGCTGAGCCCTTCCTGTGCCGAGACGGAAGTGCTGTCACCAGCCCAGGCACTGGAAGAGGCAGACTACGAGGGACCCCTTGGCAACAGGCATTTAGAGGTGAGTAAACAAAAAAAAAAAAAAATCCAAATTTTTTTTGTATTTTTTTTTTAGAATTTTTCATGTAGTTTTTTTTTTTTTTGGGTGGAACCCCACTTTAATGTGGTTCTAAAGGCTGAAGGTTTTTTTTTTTTTTTTAACCTTAAAGGAGAAGTATAGCCAAAGCTTGTTTGGCTGTACCTCTCCAGTGGTTTACAGGAGTGCAGACCCGCTGTCAGCTGATGTCACAGAGCCGGTCCAGGCTCGGGCAAAATCGCGCCGATGAAGTTGGGATCCGCCCACATGCCTGGACCGGCACCCAGCTCAGCCTCTCAGAGTGGCTAAGAGCCTGAGCCGTCCGATCCCGCCCCCCCCACAGCCAATGCAAGGAGGGGAGGGGGCAGAGCAGACAGTGGTGACTGATAGTCACCAGCTCTCTGCTCAGGGAGCTCTGAGAACAGAGCAATGGGCTGTGTTTGCTCGGTTCTCAGTGTTAGAGCCGGCGGGGGACAGATGCAGCATCGGATCGATGATGCATCCACACTTAGATCTGTAATTTGCAGTTTGCTTGGCAGGGACCAGAGCCATCTGCTAAGTGACCACAAAAACCAACCTCCCCCCCTCCTCAAAAGCTCCATGTAGCACAATATGATCCTAATGCCTCTAAATTGTGTTTATACTGCAACATTCTGAAATGAGAAATACACATCATGGACTCCTCAGGTTCCCACAAACACATCAGATGCTCTGAATGACATCTACATTTCCCTTCTGCAATCAGGACAGATTTCTTCTTAGGTGCACAAAATTCATTCTGAGTGCAGCTGAGGCACATCGTCAACGTACCCGACACACGCCAACAAATCCCACTCTTTGCTGAATTTATAAAGCCCGTTGCAGCATCTTGGTCAGTTTTACAATTGTTGTCTCAGCGTGCATGAAATATGCATGTACATTAGTAAGCCCCTGCATCGCCTGTGACTCTTTTACTAAGGAAGCTGTGCTAGAAAGCAGTTGTTTTTTTTTTGCTGCTGTCCGAGATTTTCTCTCACTTCCTGTCCTGCTGACATTTTACCAGCCAGAAAGTGAAGGAAGTCAACTACCAGCAACACAGAGAGAAATGCAAAAGAGGAGCTGTGGGCAAAGCTGATTTGTTTCCAAAAAACACCACATTGTGTGCCGTACAAATAGCGAAAATCCTATATAGTTATCTTTTTTGGCAATAATCTTGACTATTAATATTAATTGAAAAAATGCTCTTTTCCTCACATGTCCTTTCTCCTGTACTCGCCCATTTTTATAACTTCAGGCAAATGAAGCCCTGGTCCCGCCCCCCACAAGTCCAGCTCAGTCTCGCGCATGCGTAGTAAAGGCTTGTTCAGTTTACGCCGGTGCACTAAGCGCTGCGTTTCCAGCCCTACGCGCACATAGCGCTAAAGCGGCGGCAGCGAGCTTCCCCTGTGGCTGCTAGACATGTGTAATTCGTTTCAGTCCAAATATAAATTTGGACGAATTTATTCAGACGTATCCGAATCTCCAAATGAAATAGTGACAAATTTCTTTAAAACTAATGTTGTATGTTAATTTTCTAATGAATTCCATATTTTCGTGACCGTTCAAATTCGGAACGGTCGACAAATGATTGACCGATTTTAAATTCTGTGTGAAAAAGAGCTTGTTAAAGAGGAACTGCTCACATAATTTGTAATAAAAACATCTTTGCCATTCTGAAGCTTCCCTCCAACCACTTTGCATATTATTTTATATATACTGTGGATTCTGTACTTGCCAAATAGGCTGCAGAAATCTCCCTCCTCTGAGTGCGGCTGCAGCCATTTTAACTGTGGGCAGCTGAAGCTGCTGCTTGTTCACTTCCTGGATTTACACAGACACACACAGAAGCAGACCTTCAGCTCCGCGGCTCTCATTGGCCCTCTTATGACTCCCCCCCTCCTTTCCTGGCATACTCTCATCAGAGTGAGAGAGAGAAAGCTGTGTATGATGTCATAGGCCTAGACTAATGACCGGACAAGAAACAGGAAGTGGGCTGTATAAGGGATTTACTGGCAGAATTTTTTTTTTTTTTTACTATCCAAAGTTAAAAACCACAACAAGGGCAGAAGATTTAATAGATGGAAAGATGAAAAAATGACTGAAGGTTGCGCTTTAAGTAGGTGAAGGCTGAAAAACCCTGTCAGGTCCTTTTATTTCTGCCCATTTCAGCACCACGAACAGCGATCGCCAAGAGAAATAATCCCCTCCTTCTGACAAGATTTGCACCAGCCTCAGCGTTCCACCTTATAGACAATATTCGCCCGCCGGCGGCCTGCATAAAAATTAGAGTGAATGTCGGCAGAGATTCGATGACAACAGAATTTTTTTTAGGAGAATATTTTCTGGCGAAAATTTACAGGGTGAAATGCCAAAGTAAATGTTTGATTAAGAAGCTCCTAGATGTCAATGAGATTTTGGGTTTACATCTATTTTAACCCCAGATACGCAGATATGCGGCCTCACTGGACTGGGCTTTTTTTTTTTTCCCGGTGGGGTACACATATCTGTGTTTGAGCTGGGAGCGTGCCATACTGTGCCCTCCCAGCCCAGAGACTGCGGTCTCGCTAAGAGCCTCGGGTCTCATACTAACGATCGGGACCCGGAACAGGAAGTTCCCGATCGTTCAAAGTGAAGTCGCACAATGTGGACGGGGGGGAGGGGCTAAATGTATATGCGCTTTGTGGTTCATACACATGTTTGCTGCATTCTTATACTGATTTTGGTATGACCTTGTACTGAACTATATACTGTATGACTGATCTTGTTACCCAAAGAATGTTGGACAATTTAAAGGATATGTAAAAGTTTGTTTAAAAAAACCCCAAAAAAACCCAAACATGTCATACTTACCTCCTCAGTGCAGTTGGTTTTGCACAGAGTGGCCCCCGATCCTCCTCTTCTTCAGCGGCGCTCCTGGCTCCTCATCTTCTCAAGTGCCCCGTTGGAGAGCCGCTCTCCCTTGGGGACACCCGTGTGGGCGCGCCATTGACACAGACAGCAGGACTCAGCCCCCCCCCCCCCCCCTGTCTCCCATGTCATTGGATTTGATTGACAGCAGCAGGAGCCAATGGCTGCGCTGCTATCAATCTATCCAATCAGGACCCGAGACATTGGTTGGAGCTGGTGTGCTCTTCCCCGTCACTGGAAAGACCGGGTTCAGGTAAGTAAAAGGGGGGCTATGGGGGGGGCTGCTGCATCACATACATTGAGGGTTTACAACCCCTTTAACCACTTCAGCCCCGGAAGGATTTACCCCCTTTCCTGACCAGAGCACTTTTTGCGATTCGGCACTGCGTCGCTTCAACTGACAATTGCGCGGTCGTGCGACGTACCCAAACAAAATTGACGTCCTTTTTTTCCCACAAATAGAGATTTCTTTTGGTGGTATTTGATCACCTCTGCGTTTTTTTATTTTTTGCGCTATAAACAAAAAAACAGCGACAATTTTGAAAAAAAGGCAATATTTTTTACTTTTTGCTATAACAAATATCCCCAAAAAATATATAAAAAAACTAATGTCTTTCTCAGTTTAGGCCGATACATATTCTTCTTCTACATATTTTTGGTAAAAAAAAAAAAAAATCGCAATAATTGTGTATTGATTAGTTTGTGCAAAAGTTATAGCGTCTACAAAATAGGGGATAGATTTATGGCATTTTTATTATTCATTTTTTTTATTAGTAATGGCGGCGATCTGCGATTTTTATCGTGACTGCGAGATTGTGGCCGACACATCGGACACTTTTGACACTATTTTGGGACCATTGTCATTCATACAGCGATCAGTGCTATAAAAATGCACTGATTACTGTGTAAATGACACTGGCAGGGAAGGGGTTAAACACTAGGGGATGATCAAGGGGTTACGTGTGTCCTAGGGAGTGATTCTAACTGTGGGGGGGGATGGGCTACCACTGACATTACAGAGATCACTGCTCTCAATGACAGGGCGCAATGATCTCTGTTATGTCACTAGGCAGAACGGGGAAATGCCTTGTTTACATCTCCCCCCGTTCTTCCGCTCCGTGACACGATTGCGGGCCCCCGGCGGACATAAAGTCCACGGAACCCGCGGTCACGGAGTATGCGGTGGGCACGCGCCCACAATGCCACGATTTAAAGGGGACGTACCTGTATGCCCATTTGCCCAGCCGTGCCATTGTGCCGTATATCATCGTGCGCTGGTCGGCTAGTGGTTAAATAAAGAATTTGCAAAAAAAAAAAAATATTGAAAAATACTTTTGAAATTTAAATTGACACATTAACACTTTTAGTGATTGGGTGTACATATCCTTTAAGAATATGGGACTTTTTGGATTGGGGAATGTTGTGATGATATTATTTAGTGATGCAGAAACAGATCTAACTGAAACCTTTTCTGCTAAAGAAGAATTCTACGTATGAATATTTTATACATAGTTACATTTTTTCCAATCTAACAATGCATATACCATACCTGGCCAGTGGCCCCGCAAGCTGCAAATCACTGATTGGAGGAGGTGGAGAGTGTGATGTCACAGCCCCGCCTCCCCAACTCGTCCAATTAGAGAACGCTTTGCATTCATTTAAAAAAAAAATGCAACCTGTGCCAAGCAGCCAACCTCCTGTATTCAGAATTCAGCAGGGCAGGCGCTTGGCGTGGGACCCGGAAGCTAGTGGAAATCCCTGGAGTTGCGGTGGAGTAGCGCTGCGATTTCCAGCTTCTAGGGGCATTGGTCAGGTATAGCATATACAGAGTTCCCCTGTTTCCCCGAAAATAAGACCTAGCGTGATTGTCGGTGATGGCTGCAATATAAGCCCTACCCCCCAAATAAGCCCTAGTTAAAGTCCTTTTAGGTCTTTTTTTCAGGGTAGGGCTTATTTTGGGGGAAACAGGGTAGGGCTTATTTGGGGGGTAGAACTTATATTGCAGCCATCACCGACAATCACGCTAGGTCTTATTTTCGGGGAAACCGGGTATATTGCTCCGAGCTGGGTCAGTGGGGTTGATTTACTAAAGGCAAATAGGCTGTGCACTCTACAAGGGCAGTTGCCCCACAGCTTGGTAAATGAGCAGAAACTCTGCTGACTTCCATCATCCAATCACGTGCAAGCAAAAATGCAATTTTATTTATTTTTTCTTGCATGTGATTGGGTAATCTTTGCAAAGGGGAAGCTTCGCCTCATTTACTCAGCTCTGTAGCAACTGCACCTGCAAAGTGCAACAGTCTATTTTCCTTTAGTAAATCAACCCCAATGCAACTATGTATAAAATATTCATACCTGGAATTCATCTTTGAAGTGGCTGTAAACCTCGGACATGAAATATGAACAAAGTATATCCCTCTATAGTATGTGCTTGTCTCAGTCCAGAGCAATAAGTGTCATTTCTGTCCGCTGATTTCTTCCAAAGAAAGTGCGCTTGTAAGACTGCTGCGCAAATACGGTGTGACAGAAAGTATTGCAATGACCGCCATTTTTCTCTAGGGCCTTAGAAAAAAAAAATGTATAATGTTTGGGGGTTCTATGTAATTTTCTAGCAAAAAAACTTGTAAACAACAAATCTCAGAAAGAGGCTCGGCCCTTAAGTGGTTAATTCTTGAATCATTTTGGTTTGTGGACTCTTTTATGACTGTACATTATGGATGCCTCTGTCATGTTCCTTGCCCCCTGCATGGGGAATCAGACTCATACAGCCTCATTATTCTCATCTTTCATGAACCCAATAACAATGTTTGATGCTGAAAAAGCTAAAACCTGATTACAATATATGTGCAAGCCTCCGGTGCGGCGACGGGCCCGTTGGGAGGTTAATTCTTGAATCATTTTTGGTTTGTGGACTCTTTTATGACTGTTTGTACATTATGGGCGCTTATGTTGTGTTCCTTGCCCCCTGCATGGGGAATCAGACTCATACAGCCTCATTATTCTCATCTTTCATGAACCCAATAACAATGTTTGATGCTGAAAAAGCTAAAACCTGATTACAATATATGTGCAAGCCTCCGGTGCGGCGACGGGCCCGTTGGGAGGTTTGCGCTATATATTTCTGTTTGTCATCTCTGCAACCTTCTGCAATTCCTGGAAGTCTCTCCAAAATGACATCAGTGATAACCCTTTGTGTATCCACCAGAAGGAAGGAACAGAAGAGGAAAGAATGGATGGCTCTGCTCTGAGACCTGCGTGCCCATGACATTTTCCATAACAGAGTCCTCCTGGCGGTTGCCCCCCCCCCGAGGGGAATGTACATCTGGGCATACCACTCCCGCACCATGTAGGGAAATTGTAGGCTTTCGGTATGGCGCTAGTCAGGAAAGGGTTAACGCTTCATGTGCTCCAGATCGGGAGGGGAAGCTGATTACATAATTGTGACACTAACGAGGTTAATTGCTTCATAATTGTTCACCAGTAAAATCCTTAACTATCGATTATAACAGACTGGGCCGGCCGGGCGTTGATTGCCATTGTCAGCATGACAGCGGAGCAGCCGTCCTGCATCTCCAGTTCCTTATCAACGAGGTAAGCACCAGATTTTTACCCCCCCCTCCCCTTTTTCTTTTCTTTTCTTTGTGGAGAACAGACCGCTACTTACAGAAATTCTTTGATGTGGGCCACACACACGTTACAGTTGGATTGCAACAATCGATCTTTACACAGAAATATTTGTGTAATAACATTGTGTTAAATATCTAATAAACAAAACCTATGAAAACCGAACTGTTACCAAAAATTGTCTACTTTAGAGAAACTGTCACACCCCCCCAACCACATTACAGTGCCTTGAAAAAAGTATTCATACCCCTTGAACTTTTTCACATTTTGTCATGTTACAACCAAAAACGTAAATTTATTTTATTGGGATTTTCTCGACTTGAACCTGGAACACAGTGCGGTATGCTGTATGTGACCTCAGGTACGTACAGTTTATATCGCACATCCAGCCGCCTCCCATATTAGTGAGGGACATTGTTCGTTTGGGTCAACTACACTATATTGTCAAAAGTATTGGGACACCTGCCTTTACACGCATATGAACTTTAATGGCATCCCAGTCTTAGTCCGTAGGGTTCAATATTGAGTTGGCCCACCCTTTGCAGGTATAACAGCTTCAACTCTTCTGGGAAGGCCGTCCACAAGGTATAGGAGTGTGTCTATGGGAATGTTCTTCCAGAAGTGCATTTGTGAGGTCAGGCACTGATGTTGGATGAGGAGGCCTGGCTTGCAGTCTCCGCTCTAATTCATCCCACAGGTGTTCTATTGGGTTGAGGTCAGGATTCCACCCCAAACTCGCTCATCCATGTCTTTTTGGACCGTGCTTTGTGCACTGGTGCGCAGTCATGTTGGAACAGGAAGAGGACATCCCCAAACTTTTCCCACAAAGTTGGGAGAATGAAATTGTCCAAAATGTCTTGGTATGCTGACGCCTTAAGATTTCACTTCACTGGAACTAAGGGGCCAAGCCCAACCCCTGAAAAACAACCCCCCACACCATAATCCCCCCTCCACCAAATGATTTGGACCAGTGCACAAACCAAGGTCCATTAAAACATGGATGAGCGAGTTTGAAGTGGAGAAACTTGACTGGCCTGCACAGAGTCCTGACCTCAACCCGATAGAACACCTTTGGGATGAATTTAGAATGGAGACTGCGAGTCAGGCCTTCTCGTCCAACATCAGTGCCTGGCCTCACAAATGCGCTTCTGGAAGAATGTTTAAACATTCCCATAGACCAGGGGTCTCAAACTGGCGGCCCTCCAGCTGTTGCGAAACTACAAGTCCCATGAGGCATTGCAAGGCTGACGGTTACAATCATGACTCCCACAGACAGAGGCATGATGGGACTTGTAGTTTTGCAACAGCTGGAGGGACGCCAGTTTGAGACTCCTGATATAGACACACTCCTAAACCCTGTGGATGGCCTTCCCAGAAGAATTGAAGCTGTTATAGCTGCAAAGGGTGAGCCAACCTAATATTGAACCCTACGGACAAAGACTGGGATGCCATTATTATTATTATTATTATTATTATTAATATTGATATTATACAGGATTTATATAGCGCTGACAGTTTACGCAGCGCTTTACAACATTAGGGCAGACAATACAAGTACAATACAATTCAATACAGGAGGAATCAGAGGGCCCTGCTCATTAAAGTTCATGTATGTGTAAAGGTAGGCGTCCCAATACTTTTGACAATATAGTGTATGTAAAGTGTAACAGAAGCTGGAGTTCAGCTTTAAGCAGCTCTCATATTCCAGAAGTCTAATATGACCAAAGGATTGGATACTAAAGCAGAGAAAGTAGCGAGAGGGACACAACATTTGTTTGAATCTGAGGATCTTTTTTTTCATACAAGATAACGCAGGATAAAACGGCAAACACATTTTGGGGGGCAAGGAGTAACCTTCCTTCATCAGGGCTTTAAAAGCTCCTTGCGTGAGCAAACCTGGACTCAGCACCCATTGAGAAATGAAATAGTTAATAATCTGGAACTGGAGACAAAAGCCATGTGCTGGCCGGCCTGTGTAATCCTATGTAATCTTGTTATATTCATAAAAAGATCATCAGTTTGGACTCTTGAACTAGTGATGCGTTGCTCTCATTACTGTCTCTGCACCATCAGCATCTAATCCCGGGGTCATACAAGGCTCCTGGGATATCACTAACTGGATAGCGGTGCTGTGCTCTCATTCTTTATTTCTGCATCAGATTGGTTATGGCTGTCTGTGTTCCCCCCGCTGTGTTGGTGCATTCACTGGTGACTAGTGTCACTGGAAAAGAAAGTGATTTACAGTTGTCGATGGAACAGTAATAAAGGGAAAGTCTTCCAATAGGAACACTTCAAATAACTTTCCGGTTTCAGGGAACCCCTGCTAATAATTACCATGTGTGGGGCCAGGGCCGGGACAAGGGGTGGGCAAGAGGGGTGGCTGCCCCGGGGCGCAATGGTTTACTGTGGGAATAAGGGTGCATTCCGTCTGTTACAAGACTGACAGGAGGAGTGACAGCGGCCGTGATTTTGACAAGCGAGTGACTGCTGGTGCGTAGGATCACCTAAGCTTGCACATCATGAACAGGGAAGAGGTGCAGTTTTGGCATCTTTCCCCTGGGCGCTAATTGTTCTTGTCCATGCACTGTGTTGGGTACGGGGGTTCGAGTATTGCCCTGGGGGACATGTACCAATGCCAAAACTTTCATTTTTTGAAAACATTTTTTTTACAGGAGCAGTAATTTTACTGATGCTTCATGTAAAACAATAAAAATGAAAAATTCCTTTAAATATTGTGCCTGGGGTGGTCCCCCCAGTCTGCCTGTAAAGTGGAGCATCATTGCCATGTATACAACCTGCTGCAGCAAAACTGTCGAGCATCGCTAAAAGTTTGGACCCGATCTGCGAACCCTATTAAAGTCTATGGGTCCTGAACCTGAAAAATCAAAAGTGCCCATTTTGAAGGCTCATATGCAAGTTATTGGCCATAAAAAGGTTATGGGGGGTTGAGTACTGCCCTGGGGGACATGTACCAATGCCAACACTTTCTTTTTTTTAAAAACATTATTTTTACAGGAGCAGTAATTTTACTGATGCTTCATGTAAAACAATAAAAATGAAAAATTCCTTTAAATATTGTGCCTGGGGGGGGGGGGGGGGTCCCCCTAGTCTGCCTATAAAGTGGCGCATCTGTGCCATGTATAGAACCTGCTGCAGCAAAACTGTCGAACATCGCTAAAAGTCTCGACCCGATCTAGGAACCCTATTAAAGTCTATGGGACCTGAACTTGAAAAATCAAAAGCGCCTATTTTGAAGGCTCATATGCAAGTTATTGGCCATAAAAAGGATATGGGGGTTCGAGTACTGCCCTGGGGGACGTGTACCAAAGCAAACACTTTCTTTTTTTAAAAACATTATTTTTACAGGAGCAGGATTTTACTGATGCTTCGTGTAAAACAATAAAAATGAAAAATTTCTTTAAATATCGTACCTGGGGGTCCGCCTAGTCTGTAGTGCATCTGACCCATGTATAGAACCTGCTGCAGCAAAACTGACATTTATAAAGAAAAAAAATTACATTTACCATGTTAAGAAAAACAGCATGGGGGTCCCCCCCCCAAAGGGCCTGGATGGATTTTGAGGGCCCCCCCAAAATCCATACCAGACTTTTATTCGAGCATGCAGCCCGGCAGGTCAGGAAAAAGGGGGGGGGGCGAGCGAGCGCCCCCCCCGCACCTTACCAGGCCTCTTAACATGAGGGGGGGTGCTTTGCCCCCACTAAGAAAGCAGTTTGTTGATGGGGGCAAGAGCCTCTTCCCGACAACCCTGGGCTGTGGTTGTAGGGGTCTGCAGGCAGGGAACTTATCGAAATCTGGAAGCCCCCTTTAACAAGGGGACCCCCGGATTCCAGCCCCCTCCCTATGGTGAATGAGTATGGGGTACTCATTCACCAAAAAAAAAAAATTGTCAAAAATAAATAACCGACCGAACATCTGAGCCCCCCCAAATTCGGGTGTTCGCGAAACAGGTGAACGGGCGATGTTTGGGCCAAACTTTTTCTCTGCTCAAACCGTTCGCCCTACTCTACTACCAACCTTTGGAGAAACCCTAGTTGAGGAAGACTGGTCTAAGGGCTCATTCAGATGGGCACCGAGTCCCATCTTCCGGGCCAAGATGCTTTTTGCTGCCTCTGCATTCACCCCTGAGCTGTGCTCATGGAAGACTTTGGCAGTGGATGCAGACGCAGTGGCTGCATTGACACAGACGCATGTCAAGATTTGCCCGCACATTTTGTGTGTTTTGGGGGCCATGCACCTGCACGGCTGTCAAATTTTGTGTCCATGCAGCAGTTTTGTGTCCCACTAGACATGAATGGGACTGCCTGCCCACAGATGCATGGAACACCTGGGCCCCCCCCCCGTGTAGGCAAACCTTGTTGTTTGGTAGACTCTGTTATTGTTGCATGGTATTCAGTGAAGTGTTGTCATTCTACTGGAAAGGAAATCATAGTTATTTAATAACTGTTTTTTGCATCCCCCCCCCCGTCTGTATCCGCAGGGTGCCTTGGTCACTGCATGTGCCGATGAGACTCTTCATTTATGGAACCTGAGACAGAAGAGGCCAGCTGTTCTACATTCACTTAAATTTAACAAAGAAAGGTAAGAAAGATGACCACTTATTTATTTATTATTTATTACAGGTACTTGTATAGCGCTGTCGATTTAACCCCGGTTCACACTAGGACGACTTGTCAGGCGACCTAGTCGCCTGATAAGTAGCGTCCCGTTCTGTGCAATGGAATCGTTCTAATCGTCGCTCTGACTTAGAAAAAGGTTCCTGTACGACTTTCGGGGCGACTTGCATTGACTTCTATACAGAAGTCGTCTTGCAAGTCGCCGCTGTGTCGTGTCCTGGGTCGCCTGAGACAGTTGCGCTGTAAGTCGTGCTGCCTCAGTGTGAACCGACCCTTACACAGTGCTTTACATATATATTGTACATTCACATCAGTCCTTGTCCTCAGGGAGCTCACACACTAAGGTCCCTAACTCACATCCATACATACACATACTGGGACCAATATAGACAGGAGCCAATCAATCTACTGGCAGGTCTTTGGAGTGTGGGAGGAAACCGGAGTACCCGGAGGAAACCCATGCAAGCTCAGGGAAAACATGCAAACTCCAGGCAAGTAGTGCCGTGATTGGGATTCCAACCGACGACCCCTAGTGCTCCATCCCTCAGCTGTATAGCGATATTCTAGAAAAGGGGGTCTCCAAACTTTCTAAATAGAGGGATAGGTTACTGTCCTTCAGACGTTAGGTGGGCTGGAGTGGCCAGTGAAGTAGAAAATGCCCCAGAGTCAGTGGAAGTAAAAAAAAAAATGATATAGTGCCTGTAGTCAGTGGGAGGAATAGTGCCCCATTAATGGTATTAGTGGGAGGAATAGTGCCCCATCACTGGTATTAGTGGGAGGAATAGTGCCCCTCTATTGGTATTAGTGGGCATAATAGTGCCTATCATTGGTATCAGTGAGAGGAATAGTGCCTCATCGTTGGTATTAGTGGGAGGAATAGTGCCCCATCACTGGTGTCAGTGGGAGGACTAGTGTCCCATCATTGGTGTCAGTGGGAGGAATAGTGTCCCATCATTGGTGTCAGTGGGAGGAATGGTGCCCCCTTGCTGGTGTCAGTGGAAGGAATGGTGCCCCCTTGCTGGTGTCAGTGGGAGGAATAGCACCCCAAGGGTCGGATAAAGACAAGTAAAGGGCCACAGACCACTGCTCTAGACCAGGTACTGATCTTAGATGACGTACATTCTGACTTAGTAATAAACCTGTACTGTATTTATTTGCTCCCCTCCCCCCCTTCCCGCACACAAAGTGCAATGTGAGCCATAAAACGAAATATGACTCAGCAAGAAGAAGGCAGCTCATGCCGGAGCCTTCTGTGATGGCAGGAAATAGACGTGAAGGATCTGTTCTTGTACAGCTCTTGGCAGATCGGTCCCTCAGAAGTGCAGATGCTCAAGTTGTACAAAAGATTCTTCCATAAGCGCTAACAACTTTCTCTGCTGGCTCAGGAAGACAAGTGCAGAACCGCCGAATGCTGGCGTGGGCCGTACTGAGTGAAGGAAGCTGCTGTCTGTAGTAGAGGGTAGTAGAGGGTAGTATAGGAGAGTAATGAGGAATATAGAAAGTTATCCTCTAAAACAGCACTCCGGTCAGCCTCTACCACAACAAAACTATAACCCCCCTCCCCCCCATCTCTCTCCTTAAGCTGAGCGCTGCACCAATTAAAAAATACAATCTTTGGAGAGTTCTTTTTTAAAACTTTAGTAATTGTGTGGGAAGGAATTCTTTTTTATTTTTGCCTGGAGATTGGCTTTAACAATAGGACTTATAGGATACTATCTCCTTGGGGCATACATACAGGGGGCGCCATTGTGATCCAGCTCCAAGGGGATAGGGGGGGGAGGCGGCATGTAGAGGAACCAAACCCTCCTTGGAGCCGCTGAATGCCTACTTCTCCTCCTCCCTTTTGCAAACATTCAGTGGCTGCAGGAGAGACATGGGGGGCATCGGCTCCTGCGATCTCCATATCCCTGTCCTGCTGCCCCGGGCTCCTGTGTGCTTCCCTGGCCTCCCCTTTCACCCCCCACCCCCTCCACACAGTGCTGCTGGGTTTCCCCCTCCCACCTCCCGTTCGCTGCTGCAGGGGATCTGTTAGGATTGCTTGTCTGAAAGCTAAGCTTCGTCTGAAAAAAAAAAAAAGAAGAAATTTAAAGTCAGCAGATACAAATACTGTATACAAATACTGTAGCTGCTGACTTCTAATATAAGGACACTCACCTGTCCACGGATCCCGCGATGTCGGAACCCCAAGCCGATTCGTCCATCGGCTTCGGGTGCAGGCCCCAACATTGCAAGTAAGGAAAACCGGCAGTGGCGGCCCGTCCATTAGGGCGTCGCCCGCTCTATCCACACCACCCCCTATATGGTTAATGGATAGATTCATGCATAGCATGAATCTATCCAGGGCCGCCGAATCCAAGGAAGTTTAATTACCACCTTAATCAGCCACAGAACCTGTGTAATCAATATGTGTTCGGTTTTAAAGGGATGAGGTGGCAACCCTAGTTGATGCCTTAAGAGTTCTCTTCACTGGAACTAAGGGGCCAAGCCCAACCCCTGAAAAACAACCCCCCACACCATAATCCCCCCTCCACCAAATGATTTGCACCAGTGCACAAAGCAAGGTCCATAAAGACATGGATGAGCGAGTTTGGGGTGGAGGAACTTGACTGTCCTGCACCCGATAGAACACCTTTGGGATGAATTAGAGCGGGGACTGCAAGCCAGGCCTTCTCGTCCAACATCAGTGCCTGACCTCACAAATGCGCTTCTGGAAGAATGGTCAAACATTCCCATAGACACCCTCCTAAACCTTGTGGACGGCCTTCCCAGAAGAGTTGAAGCTGTTATATCTGCAAAGGGCGGGGCCAACTCAATATTGAACCCTACGGACTAAGACTGGGATGCCATTAAAGTTCATGTGTGTGTAAAGGCAGGCGTCCTAATACTTAACAATTAGAGGAAACCGCCGCTCCAACTCTGGATAAAAAAGCAGCCAACACTACAATAAGACTAATGGTGAAGTGAATAAAAAAGACAATAAAGTGTAGCGCTATAAAAAATAACATAAAAACTCTACATTGATAAATGTAGAATCACAGCAGTGAAAGTGATATACAAAATTATCAGGTGTATAAACGGCCTTTATAAGATATAGGGCTCTATACTAAAGAGTAAATGTGTTTAAGAATTCTCAACTAAGTTGATATCATAAAACCATATAAATGTGTCTCATTGATTGTGACATCAAATAAAGCAAACATGAGAAGGATTAACCCAAGTATAATAAGTGGTCTTTCAAAGACTCTACTGACGTGGTAATACGAGCATGGAAAGTGCAAAAGCGGTGTCATATGTCTATCATGACAAAAATGCACCAACAATGTGAACATAGAAAATTGTACCAACTAAAAATGACAAAACTTATAAACATATATGTGATTGTAAAAGTCTGTATGGGTTGGTAAGTCCTGGGGATGCAGGATGTTCAATGCTTGTGTAGAAGCTCTTCACCGCAAGAAGTAAGGCATATCAGCATACAAAGCCAGGTCTTCAAAAGCGTACACTTCAGCAGAGATAAATGTAATGCCCTCAACCAGAGATGTTGGACTCACAGGCCGTTGGGGGCGAGTCGTATAGGCTTGTACCATCAAAGCGTTAGGGTTAGATCTGGTTCCAATCCCTAGAAGAAGCCAGGTAGACAGGAAAGACCTCACGGTTCTTACGTTCCAGGGAGGGGTAAGGGTGGACCTCACCCCCTTGTTCGGATTCTTGTTGTGAGTCCAGTTCTATATCCAGATGTAGGCTGGGATATTCCACCAGGGTTCACCCCAATCAGCGACAATCCTCCAAATGTGGTGAGGAGAAAGTAAAAAAAAGAGAAAAAAGAGAGCTTCCACATAGTGTGAATCCGGTTGTATAAGGAAACATTTATTTATAAAAAATATTTCCAACAAATGTTAAAATGGGTGGTAAAAATGTGGTTCAATTGAACAAAAAATAGCGCAAAAAAGGTAGCTGGGGTAGCATAAAGCAACCGACGCGTTTCGTCTGCTAAGTAGCTGGTTCTCTTTAATAATACGATTAGATATTAACCAGTATGACAAGACGGAATGTATGCTGCCAATAAACACTTGAATATTCTTGAAACGTCCGCCTTGGTGAGCGCCTTGCTCTATAATTTGGCAAGCAAAGTACATGGTGTCAGCGGGAGACAGGTTAAGTATTGCAAACTATCTAGGCAGGGTGTGATTACGGCCACTTTTCCCGCTTCCCCAAAGGTAGAGCCGTTAACTGCGTTTTACAAAACACATCAGAGATGAAATGAGAAGTGGAGGCTCTCGTCAGGCTCGGGGAACCGCCATCTAGCTATCACATCCTCAAGTGTTTTGTTCACTGCAGTAAATGTCAATGTAATATTAGTTCTAGCTTAGCAAAAGCCGATGTGATAACGTGAGTCAGGCTGGTTACCGCTAATGGAATTTCTAGTTCTCTTGGGTGGAGGAATGAGAACCTTTCATCATTGACACCCCCCAATCACTAACTGCTGTGTCATCTCTTAGGGGCCCTTACAAATAGTTACAACCGGAGGCAAAGAAGTACATCACCTGAGTGATCTGAGGGGAAAGTGGGGGGACGTCAGAACTTTTTCAACTGCAAAACTTTGAGTTTATTCCGCTGATCGTATAGACTTAGTTGGCACTTTATTCTGTACATCTGCTCATTACAACAGAGTTCCTGTTAAATTATTTTCAAAAGAAATAGCCTAGAAGTTTTGTATTTTTTTTTTATAATCTTTAGTTATGTTTCCAATTCTGACAAAATAGTCAAAAAGACAATAGCAACCAAATAAACAGACATTAAAAAGGAAAAGCAAAGCAACCCAAGTGGGTATTGGGTCAATGTACATAACATAAGGCCCGATTGACCATCCAACGTAGAGGGTGTTCGAGACGGAGGTGTCTACTTATGCCGTCTACACACGGGTAGACTTTTCGTCTGGACTGGTCCGACGGGACGAATCCATCGGACAATCTGACCATGTGTGGGCTTCATCGGACCTGCAGCGGACTTTTTCGGTCGAAAATCAGACGGACTTTAGATTGGGAACGTGTTTCAAATCTTTCCGACGGGCTCGAGTCCGGTCGAAAACTCTGCTCGTCTGTATGCTAGTCCGACGGACGAAAACCCACGCTAGGGCAGCTATTGGCTACTGGCTATCAACTTCCTTATTTTAGTCCGGTCGTACATCATCACATACGAATCCGTCGGACATTGGTGTGATCATGTGTAGGCAAGTCCATTCGTTCGAAAGTCCGTCGGAAAGACCGTCAGACCTTTGATGCGGAAAAGTCCACCCATATATACAGGGCATTAGTGATCATGAAAGCATATGGCCCTGATATCAACCTTGGCAGTAAAGGTGAGCATACGCCACTAATTTTGGGCAGAAAAACTGGAGCCCAGAGGTCAGGCAGATAAAGGGAACATAAAATAAGTAAACCAAAATAAAAGAAAAGAAGCCCTCTATTATGATGTATGGGCAGTCATATATCAAGTATCTCAGAGGATCAAGTCAAGCCCAAAACATTTCTGACAGTTAAGCCTCGCACACACGATCGGATTGTTGGCCAACAAAACCGTGGACTTTTGTCCGAAGAACGTTGGCCGAAACTTGTCAAAAAAATTGTGGAGAATAATACTTAGCTACGTGTTTTAGGCAGGTACAAATACAATGTAAAATTGACAAGGGACACCAACATAGTTGTATCTTTTTATCTTAAAAACTTACTGAATAATGATGTTGTGGTAACTTGCCCAAATAAAAAAAAAGAAAAAAAAAGCATAATAATATTATTCTTGATATCACAAAAAAAAGCCTTTGAAAATTCATTTGCAATAACTCCATCAGTATCACCAGCAAAGCAGCTTCATTATTATCCCATTAAAGAAGAAGACATTTCGACATTTCATAATTTGCTGCGTCACGAATGTGAATTCTCTATTATGAACGCTAGTTTACAAGAACGACCGCTTCCGGCTCGTCCTTCCTTTCAAGCATGCGCGTTTGTACTTTGGACTTTTGAGAGATGTTCCTGAATCTCTGTATCCTCCTGGGGACTTACATCCAATTTTACTTCAATCTCCCCCAGTGCATTTTGCACAGCTCCATATGGACCATTGAGCAGATACGGTCCATGAGCTCTTTGATGCCCTCTGATGGTTGCTGCAGTGCGACTATTTATCACTGGCTATTCATTGGCTCTTTCTTAGTTGAAACCAAACCCTGAGATTGGTTATAACTGGAAAGAGGCTCCCCCAGTGCATTTTTATAGGGCTCCATATGGACCATTGGGCAGATACGGTCTATGGGCTCCTTGTTGCCCTCCCATGGTTGCTGCAGTGCGACTATTTATCACTGGCTATTTATTGGCTTTTTCCTTGTTGGGACTGAACCCCCAAAATTGGTTGTAAATGGAAACAGTTGATGGTTATCCACATCTATTGCTAAGACCTTGATGTATGAATTAGTTTGAATTACGGTACTGTTCTTGAGCTTGTGAAAGCCTCTGTACAAGTGAAACCCCTTTGTGTATTAGCTGAAACCTGAATGTGTCCTGAAGAAGTTCTATATGAAACCTGTAGACACATCTGGGCTTGTATCATGTATATTTCTATATACCGTATATACTCGAGTATAAGTCGTTCCGAGTATAAGTCGAGGCCCTAATTTACTACAAAAAAAATGGGAAAAACTTATTGACCCGAGTATAAGACGAGGGTGAGAAATGCACAGCTACTGTAAGTGGAAAAGAGGGTCAACAATGCCCATTTGCAGCATCACTGTGCCCATTTGCAGCCATAGGTCCCCTGAACTTCAAACTCGGTAGTTAAGGGTTCCTAGATGCCCCCTAGCTGCAGCCAAAATTTGGGGTCTCTGAACCCAAAGGGTCCTGAAATGACATTGCTGCAGATGGACACAGTTGACCAAATTTGGGGCCCTGTATCTCGGGGCCACTTAGTGCTAGGAACCCCAAATTTGGTGTGCAAACCCAGTGGAACTAGCACCATAAAATTTCCAAAGCTGGGGTTTCTAGCACTAAGTGGCCCTGAGATATGGGGCCCCAAAGTCGGTTCAGAAAATGTCAAGCACTTTTCTGCAGCAGAAAATGACATTTTCCGAACCGATTTTGGGGCCCCGTATCTCGGGGCCACTTAGTGCTAGGAACTTCATCTTTGTATATGTTGTGGTACCAGTTCCACTGTGTTTGCATACCAAATTTGGGGTTCCTAGCACCAAGTGGCCCTGAGATATGGGGCCCCAAAATCGGTTCGGAAAATGACATTTTTTGCTGCAGAAAAGTGCTTGACTCCAGTATAAGTCGAGGGGGGGCACTTTCAGCACAAAAAAATGTGCTGAAAAATTCGACTTATACTCGAGTATATACGGTAGATGATTTTTATTACTTTTTGTCAATGTCTTTGTACTGTATGTATTTATATTTAATAAACTTGATTATATTGTTATTCTGACTATACTTTCTCAGGTTTGTTGTGCCTCTAAAGTCCGCCCAGGGTGTCCTTGTTGACTCCCCTTTTTGTTTTTATGACATACAATTTATTTGGATGTGGCTATAGGAGTGTCCCTTTGTTTCTATTTTGTCCTGACCAGCAAAAGACAGTTTGTGGGGGAAAAAAATGATCTAAATTTAGTTTGGGTACAGCGTTGCAAAACTGCGAAATTGCCAGTTTAAAAAGGGTAGTGCTAAATAGCAAAAAAATGGCCTGGTCATGAAGGGGGTAAAATTTTCTGGAGCTCAAGTGATTAAGGGAATCCCTTGAGAATCCCCCCAGACCACCATAACTAATGTCCCCCATCAGTGGCGGCTGGTGGTTTTTTGTTGGGGGGGGCAGCAAACAACCACCCCCCGCGGCACCTCAACCCCTCCTGTCTGCCGGTCCACTGACACTTGCCCCATCGGTGGCGGGGATCGGCGGTCACATCAGGGATTGGCGGGCACACAGCTGCGGGGATCAGTGGTTACATCGGGCATGGGATCAGGCTGCGGCGGGCATCTGGCAGCAACTCCTGTGTCCGCTTCTCTTCTGAAATCACAGTGGCTTCTGCTGTGTGTCTCCTCCCCTCCTCCTAGGAGTCCAATAGGATCGCCGGTCCTTTCAGCCAATCGGGTGATGGGCATTAAACCCGCATCCCGATTGGCTGGGAGGAGGATCAGTGTTGCAACAGCGACACTCATTCATTCGCTTTTGCAACACAACTGGGTGGGCTCCGGACGCAATGCTCTGCACCCCGAGCCTACCCTATTTTGAAGCCTATTAGTGCCTCTGGTCGGGTGCATGGATGGGGAATTGAAAAAGAATTGAAAAATCTTTTGGGTTTCTTTGATCTGTGTGGAGAGGAATAGGCTAGAGTATCAGTGGAGTTGATCGATCGGTGCAGAGGGACTGCTGGGGCCATTAACCACTTGCGGACCGCCCACCGTTGTTATACGTCGGTACTTTGAAGGAGGATATCGGGGTTATGGCAGCAGCTAACTGCCATAACCCCGGTATCCTTCTTTTCAGCGGGCGGTCTGGTTTAAGATAAAAGTGTACTCTGTGGCGGATTCGCCGCGAGATCACTTTTATCGGCGGCAGGAGAGGGCTCCCGCCGCGATCTGGTGCCCCCCCGCCGCTTACCGGAGTCGTCGGCAGCAGTGGAGGCGATCGCGTCTTGCCCCTGCTTGGGTATGGAGACGAGTGAGGGGAAGATGGCCACCCACCCGTCTCCATATCACTGCAGGGCGCCCATAGCTCTTAAAGAGCCAATTTTTTTTTTTTCATTTTTTAAATTACATTTTTTTTTTTGTTATTGCATTTAAATGTAAATATGAGATCTGTCCTTAGGACACAGCTGATCACAGATCGTGGGTAAAGAGGCAATCACAGCGTCTCTTTACTACGTGATCAGCTGTGTCCAGTCACAGCTGATCGCAGTGTACACAGGATTTGCTGGTTATCGGCATTCCTCTTCTCACGTCTTCACTGATTATAAGGACAACCCCAACGGTGCCCACCAGTGCTTCAAATCAGTGCCCATCAGTGCTGCCTCTTCAGTGCCCATCAGTGCCGCCTCATCAGTGCCCATCAGTGGCATCTCTTCCGTGCCCATCAGTGCTGCCTCTTCAGTGCAGCCTATTAGTGCCCATCAGTGCCACCTCATCATTGCCCATCAGTGGCATCCCTTCCGTGCCCATCAGTGCTGCCTCTTCAGTGCAGCCTATTAGTGCCCATCAGTGCCACCCCATCAACGCACATCACTGAAGGAGAAAAATTACTTATTTACAAAATTTTATAACAGAGACTAAGAAAAACGTTTTCTTTTCTACATTTTCAGACTTTTTTTTGCTTGTTTACAAGAAATAAATACCCCAGTGGCGATTATATACCACCAAATAAAAGCTCTATCGGACTCCAAAAAAATGATAAAAATTTCATTTGGGCACAGTGAAGCTCGACCGCGCAATTTGTCATTCAAAGTGTGAGAGCGCCGAAAGCTGAAAATTGGCCTGGGCAGGAAGGGGGTGAAAGTGCCCAGGTATTGAGGTGGTTAAAATGCACTAATTCCTTTTTGAAGAACTCATTAGAATATAGTGGATGTATTTATCGTGTGATATCTCGGCGTATTCACACGGACGGGTCCGGTGTCAGGACTGGGCGTGTTTGCTGACATCTGTGTGTGTCAGGAGTCTCACGTTGTTGTCACTTTGTTGTTTGTCTTATGTAAATTCACTTGTTTTGATCTGTATGCTGCACAGTTCCGCATAATGAGGTCATCGGCACGTTCCCGTCGCCTCCTGTCTTCTCCTCACTTTGATTTGCTGGCCCCGAGCCCAGATCTGAGTGTGACAACGAGTAAAAAAAAAAAAAACGAGTGAACTGGCTGCATTCCCTCTACAGACTGCAGGGCTGCCGCTTTCCGTAGCCGGAGAAGAGGCTTGTAACCAGCGATTTTCTTATACTGTATATAAAGCTACAAAGGCAGGCGCCACCATACAAACAGTGATGATGATACTCCCTATTCATAAAGATGAATCAAAAAGCCCTAAAAACATATCGAGGAGACTGATTTCTTGGAAAACTCTCCATTTGAAGATGACTCTCCCAGCAGCTATCTTCAATTGGAGAGTTTTCCAAGAAATCAGTCCCCTCGATATGTTTTTAGGGCTTTTTTGGCCCTATTTGACTCATCTATATGCATAGCTCCCAACTGTCCCTGATTTCAAGGGACTGTCCCTAATTTAAAACCAAGTCACTCTGTCCCTCTTTCCTCCCCATTTGTCCCTCATTTTGGTCTGATCTACACTCGCCATCCACTTTATTAGGTACACCTTGCTAGTAGTGGGTTGGACCCCCTTTTGCCTTCATGACTAGGGTACAAAAGAGGCTGTGACCCAAAGTGCCCGACCACCACTCCACCGACCACTTATAATAAAATTGTTATAGAGCGATTGTTTATCAGCGCAGCCCCCCCTCGGATGACCACCAGGATGTCGCCACGACCACCAGGGATGCCACCCTAGATCACCAGGGAAATGCCAATCAGTGCCCAGGCAGCTGCCAATCATTGCCCATCCCCAATGCCTGCCAGTGCCATCAGTGATGCCTGTCAATGCCATCTATCAGTGCCACATATCAATGCCACGTATCAGTGCCCAGCAGTGCCGCCTATCAGTGCCACCCATAAGTACCCATCAGTGCAGCCTTTCAGTGCCCATCAGTGTCGCCGATCAGTGCCCACTAGTGCCACCCATGAGTGCCCAGCAGTGCTGCCTATCAGTGCCACCCATAAGTACCAATCAGTGCAGCCTATCAGTGCCCATTAGTGCCACCCATGAGTGCCCATCAGTGCCGCCTATCAGTGCTGCATATCAGTGCCACCCATTAGTGCCGCCTATCAATGCCCATCGTCAGTGCCTATCAGTGCCACCTCAATGGTGCCACCTCATCAGTGCCGCCTTATCAGTGCCGATCAGTGAAGGAGAAAACATACTTATTTACAAAATTTTATAACAGAAGCAATAGAAAAACTTTTTGTTTTCAAAATTTTAGGTCTTTTTTTATTTGTTTAGCAAAAAAAAAACAAAAAACGCAGAGGTGATCAAATACCACCAGAAGAAAAGCTCTATTTGTGGGAACAAAATGATAAAAATTCTGTTTGGGTACAGTGTAGCATGATCGCGCAATTGTCATTTAAACGGCGACAGCGCTGAAAGCTGAAAATTGGCCTGGGCAGGGAGGGGGTGAAAGTGCCCGGTATTCAAGTAGTTAAACATATTAACATATGAACATCAGACCGTATTCCAGGGGCCCCGAGGTCCTTGTGGGCATGCACTGCAAGTGCCTGCGTAACCACCATTTTTAGGCCTCCAGCCGCAGAAAGCATCGGCTCGGAGACAAACCAACATCGCAGCCATAATAATGGGAGCTGTACCTCAGACGGGTCCCTACAAATGTACCCTTTTGCCTCCAATTATAACACATCCAAGGACCTCGTGCCCTATGACAGAAATGCCCCAGCTCCGTGACCTGCAAGAAAAAACAGAACAGACCAAAACAACCACAAATGCATTGAGTTGCTGCATTTTAATTGGCTGGTTAGCAATTTGTGTTACCAAGCAATTGAACAGGTGTACCTAAAAAGTGAGCGGTGAGTGTATAGAGTTGTAAATAAAATTCACTTTTTATCTTTCAAAAAGTGTTTCCCAGCTCTAAACCTTTCATCCAAACTCTAAACTACTGCATTTGTAAATAGTAAAAACCAGTATAAGGGAATAGTAAATAGTAATAGTAAAAAAAAAAGAGCACTTGTGGATTTACAGTAACTAATTATTATTCTCATTTAAGGGGCCTGTCCTACATACTTTTGCTAACGGGGCTTAACTTCAAGTGGCAATCAAAAAGGTTAACTGTTTTCTATTCTATTATTATATTTTCTATCATATTCTTTTCTATTTTATTCAACTTTATTCTATTTGAAATTCAAATTTCGAAAGATGGTTATATTCTTTAGATTTTATTCAATTCTATTGTTTTTTTCTATTGTAATCCATTCTATTCTTTTCTATTATATTCTATTCTAATTAAAATTTATTCTATTCAAATTTTTGGAAATGGATATATAATCTTCCTATTTCATTATATTCTTTTCTATTATTTTTTATTTTCTATTCTTTTATTTTCTATTCTATTTTTTTATATTCAAATTCAAAGTTATTCCATTTGAATCTGAATTTTTTTCTATTTGAATTTCGGAAGATGGTTATGATCTTTCTAGTTTATTCTATTCTTTTATTTTCTATTCTATTTTATTCTGTTCTTTTATTTTCTATTTGATTTTGTTCTGTTTTACTCATATTCTTTTCTAATCCATTTTATTCTGTTCTTTGTTTTTTTTCTATTCTATTATTTTCTATTCTATTATACAGTGCCTTGAAAAAGTATTCATAACCCTTGAAATTTTCCACATTTTGTCATGTTACAACAAAAATGTAAATGTATTTTATTGAGATTTTATGTGATAGACCAACACAAAGTGGCTCATAATTGTGAAGTGGAAGGAAAATGATAAATGTTTTTCAAAAATAATTACAAATAAATATGTGAAAAGCGTGGGAGGTATTTGTATTTGGCCCCCTTTACTCTGATACCCCTAACTAAAATCTAGTGGAACCAATTGCCTTCAGAAGTCACCTAATTAGTAAATAGAGTCCACCTGTGTGTAATTTAATCTTAGTATAAATACAGCTGTTCTGTGAAGCCCTCAGAGGTTTGTTAGAGAACCTTAGTGAACAAACAGCATCATGAAGGCCAAGGAACACATCAGACAGGTCAGGGATAAAGTTGTGGAGAAGTATAAAGCAGGGTTAGGTTATAAAAAAACATCCCAAGCTTTGAACATCTCACAGAGCTCTGTTCAATCCATCATCGGAAAATGGAAAGAGTATGGCACAACTGCAAACCTACCAAGACATGGCCGTCCACCTAAACTGACCGGCCGGGCAAGGAGAGCATTCATCAGAGAAGAGCCAAGAGGTCCATGGTAACTCTGGAGGAGCTGCAGAGATCCACAGCTCAGGTGGGAGAATCTGTCCACAGGACAACTATTAGTCGTGTTCTCCACAAATCTGCCCTTTATGGAAGAGTGACAAGAAGAAAGACATTGTTGAAAGAAAGTCATAAGAAGTCCAGTTTGTAGTTTGTGAGAAGCCATGTGGAGGACACAGCAAACATGTGGAAGAAGGTGATCTGGTCAGATGAGACCAAAATTCAACTTTTTGGCCTAAAAGCAAAACGCTATGTGTGGGGAAAACTAACACTGCACATCACCCTGAACACACCATCCCCACCGTGAAACATGGCGGTGGCAGCATCATGTGGTGGAGATGCTCTTCTTCAGCAGGGACAGGGAAGCTGGTCAGAGTTGATGGGAAGATGGATGGAGACAAATACAGGACAATCTTAGAAGAAAACCTGTTAGAGTCTGCAAAACTCTTGAGACTGGGGCGGAGGTTCACCCTCCAGCAGGACAACGACCCGAAACATCCAGCCAGAGCTACAATGGAATGGTTTACATCAAAGCATATTCATGTGTTAGAATGGCCCAGTCCAGACCTAAATACAATTGAGAATCTGTGGGAAGACTTGAAAATGGCTGTTCACAGACGCTCTCCGTCCAATCTGACAGAGTTTGAGATATTCTGCAAAGAAGAAGAATGGGCAAAAATGTCCCTCTCTAGATGTGCAAAGCTGGTAGAGACATCCCCAAAAAGACTTGCAGCTGTAATTGTAGAGAAAGGGGGTTCTACAAAGTATTGACTCCGGGGGGCGCCATACAAATGTACCCCCCACACTTTTCACATGTCTATTTGTAAAAAATTGTGAAAACCATTTATCATTTTCCTTCCATTTCACAATTATGTGCCACTTTGTGTTGATCTACCACATAAAATCCCAATAAAATACATTTACGTTTTTAGTTGACAAAATGTGAAAAATTTTTAAGGGGCATGAATACTTTTTCAAGGCACTGTATTCCCTTATTTTCTATTCCATTTTATTCTATTCGGAAATTCAAATTTGAATCGAATTAGAAAACGATTCTAATTCAATTAAATTCTAGAATGTTTTGCCTCTGATTCAAATTAGATTTTTCATTTCTATTGTGATAACGAAAAATCTGTCCGAATTTAAATTCGGAAAGAAACGAACCAGACACGTCTGGCATCTATGTATAGCAGAACAGGTCCAGATGAATGCGCCCAACTACAGTTGTGCTCATAAGTTTACATACCCTGGCAGAATTAGATTTCTTGGTCATTTTTCAGAGAATATGAATGATAAAACAAAAACTTCTCTTTCACTCATGGTTAGTGTTTGGCTGAAGCCATTTATTATCAATCAACTGTGTTTACTCTTTTTAAATCATAAGGACAACAGCAACTACCCAAATGACCCTGATCAAAAGTTTACATACCCTGGTGATTTTGGCCTGATAACATGCACACAAAGGGGTTTGAATGGCTATTAAAGGTAACCATCCTCACCTGTGATCTGTTTGCTTGTAATTAGTGTGTGTGTATAAAATGTCAATGAGTTTCTGGACTCCTGACAGACCCTTGCATCTTTCATCCAGTGCTGCACTGACGTTTCTGGATTCTGAGTCATGGGGAAAGCAAAAGAATTGTCAAAGGATCTGCGGGAAAAGGTAGTTGAACTGTATAAAACAGGAAAGGGATATAAAAAGATATCCAAGGAAATAAAAATGCCAATCAGCAGTGTTCAAACTCTAATCAAGAAGTGGAAAATGAGGGGTTCTGTTGAAACCAAGCCACGGTCAGGTAGACCAAATAAAATTTCAGCCACAACTGCCAGGAAAATTGTTTGGGATGCAAAGAAAAACACACAAATAACTTCAGGTAAAATACAGGTCTCTCTGAAAACATGTGGTGTGGCTGTTTCAAGATGCACAATAAGGAGGCACTTGAATAAAGATGGGCTGCATGGTCGAGTCGCCAGAAGAAAGCCATTACTACACAAATGCCACAAAGTATCCGCTTACAATGCGCCAAACAGCACAAAGACAAGCCTCAAACCTTCTGGCACAAAGTCATTTGGAGTGATGAGACCAAAATTGAGCTTTTTGGCCACAAAAATAAACACTACATTTGGAGAGGAGCCAACAAGGCCACCATATGATAAAAGGTCCACCATTCCTACTGTGAAACACGGAGGTGGATCGCTGATGTTTTGGGGATGTGTGAGCTACAAAGGCACAGGAAATTTGGTTAAAATTGTTGGCAAGATGAATGCAGTATGTTATCCAAAAATACTGGAGGAACATATGCATTCATCAGCCAGGAAGCTGCGCATGGGACGTACGTGGACATTCCAACATGACAATGATCCAAAACACAAGGCCAAGTCCACCTGTCATTGGCTACAGCAGAATAAAGTGAAGGTTCTGGAGTGGCCACCTCAGTCTCCTGACCTCAATATCATTGAGCCACTCTGGGGAGATCTCAAAAGTGCAATTCATGCAAGACAGCCCAAGAATTTACAGGAACTGGAGGACTTTTTGCCAAGAGGAATGGGCAGCTTTACCATCTGAGAAGATAAAGAGCCTCATCCACAAATACCACAGAAGACTTCAAGCTGTCATTGATGTTAAAGGGGGCTATACACGGTATTAAGAAATGTATGTAAACTTTTGATCAGGGTAATTTGGGTAGTTTCTGTTGTCATTATGATTTAAAAAGAGTAAACACAGTTGATTGATAATAAATGGCTTTAGCCAAACACTAACCATGAGTGAGAGAAAAGTTTTTGTGTTATCATTCATATTCTCTGAAAAATGGACCTGGATGGCTGGGAACCTTCTCAGGCATACCAGGCACAGTTTTCATGTTATGCACAATTCCCGTACAGACTGTAGATTTTGCGATGCTGCTGCTGGATATGTTTTCACCTGGAATATTAAACCCGGGATGGCGGGTGTTGAGACGACAGGAGGACAATGGGAAACCAGCTGTCGGTTTTCATCCACAGAACTTTCATGTCCATACAGAGCCACCAGATGCGTTTTGGTCTTTACTCATTATACATATGACAATGAGCCATCTGAGCTTGTATGATTAGTAATTAAAAGAGGTGACTGAGCCTTTTCCGGCTGCAAATTTGTGACAGACTGACGTCCCTCCTCCTTACGGGAGACATTCTGTTATTTAGCGGGGATCGTGAAGAGAAACTGGAGCAAATTAAATTGGATTTGCTGTCTGTAGTATGATTTTTATTTCCCAGTGCAAATTAATAAAAGTCAAATTCTGGTCAGGATTCGGCTTTCTTTCAAGGAAATCCTTTTAAAGTTTTGTTTTAATTAAATACTGGTTGGCTTAAAGAGGCCCTGTCACCAACGTAAACTATTTCAGATAAAAGCAAAGAAACCTCAAGCATTTAAGATGCTTCCAGTGTATTCCTTTCTATCATTTACGTTTGCCAACCAAACAGTGGCAGCCCGTCTATAGAGGGCGCACGGGTGGCCCCTCCCCTATCCATGCATGCATCTACATATCAGTGACGCCGGACCATGGATTCCAATGTGGCGGGGTGTTATTTTGAAGCGCCTGATTAGAGCCAGAGACTTTAATAGGCTTCAAAAAAGGGTGAGCTCGGAGAGCAAAACATTGCGCTCTGAGCCCACCCAGTTGTGTGACCATAGGGAATGAATTTTCGCTATTATCACACTAAAATTCCTCCCCATCAATCAGGAGGAGATTTGTTTCCCGATTGGCCAAAGCATCGGGCGATCCTATTGGATGCCTAGCGCTTTGGCGGAAGAGGAGACACATGGCGGAGGAAGCTGGAGGAGCAGACATCGGAGCCGCCGTGGCCCGCACTTCAGGAGAAAACACCACAGCCCAACCACAGGAGCGGGTAAGTGCCAGACCATCTACGGGGGGCTGCTATTTCAGTGCCACGCCGCCAGGGGGGGGTGTTGTTTGTTTGCCGCCCGCCCAAAAGAAGACCCCACCAGCCGCCACTGGGACCAAAAAACCCAGTGTCAGAATACCTGATTAATAACAAACCGAAGCCTAACTAACAACTAACTTTATAAAAAATGGGGAATACTGAAAAGCAGGGGAAAACTGGAGATGCAGGGAGAAGATGGGAAGGGGGAGCCAAATAACTGTAATCAGGAACAGGGCAGAGAGGGTACAAGGTAGCAGGATGCAGGGTACAGCGTGCAGGGCAGGAACAAGATAATGGCTGGCCATATCTGGCAGCAAGCAAAACACTGGAGCGAGAGGCACTTAGTAGTAGAGGAGGACCTAAATATCCTCCCAGCAGCCAGCATCAGGTGGAAACTGACGCTCGGTCATGCAACACTGTATGCAAATTAAATTTATATCATTTTTTCACTCCCCCCACACCATCTTCCCCTGTAATTGGACACAGTGGATTTTTTGCCACCAGGTACCGGCCAATAATTCATGGCCGGGACCTGCTGATCCGCTGTGTCCAATAACAGCCCAGAGCCCTGACAGAGGTGTATTGTATACACCTAAAGAGTTGTGGTTAGGAGAACCTTCTTACATTGACAGGACTAATCTGTGTACCGCATGAACAGCTACTGTAGCCAGTCTGTGGGGGGGCAGAGTTATTGTTGGTTGGTTGGGGATCAAATACTTATTTTACTTACTGAACTGGAACTCCATTTATAACATTTGTATCTTGTGTTTTTTTCTGGATTTTTGGTTGATGTTCTGTCTCTATCATAGAAAATACACCTATGATAAAAATTATAGACCCTTCATTTCTTTGTAAGCGGGCAAACTTACCAAATCTGCAGGGATAATCATTCATTATTTTCCCCGCTGTATATGTAAATGTGTGAACATGTCGAATGCCAGTAAAGTCCCATCCAAATCAAAAATTCTATGTTTGTCGTTATACGGGGACGTTGGCATTCATATATAGGGTCTATTATCTGGTGGCTTTCATGCACTTGGAGAACAGCTGGGTATTTTGCAGCAGTCTGCAAGGAAAGGAGGCTGAAATTTGAGCAAGAATTGTATCTTTTTATTTTTTAAAATCTGTAAAATAAATACACCGGAACAACAATATAAAAAATTAAACTTCTGATATACAGTAAAACCTTGGACTGCGAGCATAATTCATTTCAGAAACATGTTTGTAATCCAAAGCACTTGTATATCAAAGCGCATTTCCCCATAAGAAATACCGTATATACTCGAGTAAAAGTCGAGTTTTTCAGCACATTTTTTTGTGCTGAAAGTGTCCCTCTCGACTTATACTCGAGTCAAGCACTTTTCTGCAGCAAAAAATTTCATTTTCCGAACCGATTTTGGGGCCCCGTATCTCAGGGCGACTTTATGCTAGGAACCCCAAATTTGGTGTGCAAACCCAGTGGAACTGGTACCACAACATATCCAAATCCCGGGTTCCTATCACCAAGTGGCCCCAAGATACGGGGCCCCAAAATCGGTTCAGAAAATGTCATTCTCTGCTGCAGAAAAGTGCTTGACATTTTCTGAACCGATTTTTGGGGCCCTGTATCTCAGGGCCACTTGGTGCTAGAAACCCCAGCTGGATACTTTATGGTGCTAGTTCCACTGTGTTTGCACACCAAATTTGGGGTTTCTAGCACTAAGTGGCCCCAAGATACGGGGCCCCAAAGTCAGTCAACTGTGTCCATCTGCAGCAATGTCATTTTGGGACCCTTTGGGTTCAGAGGCCCCAAATTTTGGCTGCAGCTAGGGGGCATCTAGGAACCCTTAACTACCGAGTTTGAAGTTCGGGGGACCTATGGCTCCAAATGGGCACAGTAAGGCATGCAAATGGGCACAGTGAGGCTGCAAATGGGCATTGTTGACCCTCTTTTCCACTTATAGGGCGTACACACGGTCGGACTTTGTTCGGACATTCCGACAACAAAATCCATGTTTTTTTTCCGACGGATGTTGGCTCAAACTTGTTTTGTCTACACACAGTTGCACAAAGTTGTCGGAAAATCCGATCGTTCTAAACACGGTGACGTAAAACACGTACGTCGGGACTATAAACGGGGCAGTGGCCAATAGCTTTCATCTCTCTATTTATTCTGAGCATGCGTGGCACTTTGTCCGTCGGATTTGTGTACACACGATCGGAATTTCCGACAACGGATTTTGTTGTCGGAAAATTTTATCTCCTGCTCTCCAACTTTGTGTGTCGGAAAATCCGATGGAAAATGTCCGATGGAGCCCACACACCGTCGGAATTTCCAACAACATGCTCCGATCGGACATTTTCCATCGGAAAATCCGACCGTGTGTACGGGGCATTACAGTAGCTGTGCATTTCTCACCCTCGTCTTATACTCGTCTCACTAAGTTTTTCCCATTTTTTTGTGGTAAATTAGGGCCTCGACTTATACTCGGATTGACTTATACTCGAGTATATACGGTAATGGAAACTCGGGTGATTTGTTCAACAACCATTTATTCATAAAGTCTTCAGTTTATAGTCCATACAAAAAGATTATAGCAATGTGATTGTGTAACCATAAAATGTCCATCCACAAATGGCGGCCTCCAGAAGGGGATTAGAAGCAAAATCCAGGAGGAGCTCCAGAGTATAAAAGAGAAGAGAGGAGCCTCTAAGTGTAGCAATATGGTTACATTTAATGAAGGTACAACATTTAGCAACTCACATGGTTGATCATTAAAACAGGCACATCTACGTATGCAGGGATCTGGGGTAAAGCTGTCCACATAGACCATCCCCCGCACCGCCGACTCTCACCACTGTCAGTCTGCAATCGAAGACTACCCTGAAAGCGAGGCTTGAACCGCTCGTGGAGCACAGCGTGGAAAGGATGCCGACGATGGCGGTGTGGAGGACATTCTATGTGGACAGCTTTACCCCGAATGCCTGCATACTTAGATGAGCCTGTTTTAATCATCTACCATGTGAGTTTTCTAAATGTTGTACCTTCATTAACTGTAACCATATTGCTACACTTAGAGGCGCCTCTCTTCTCTTTTTTACTCAGTTGTGACATGACGCTACTTGTATATCAAGACATCGCTTGTACAGTGCCTTGAAAAAGTATTCATTCATACCCCTTGAAATTTTCCACATTTTGTCATGTTACAACCAAAAACATAAATGTATTTTATTGGGATTTTATGTGATAGACCAACACAAAGTGGCTCATAATTGTGAAGTGGAAGGAAAATGATAAATGGTTTTCAACATTGTTTACAAATAAATATGTGAAAAGTGTGGGGGGGCATTTGTATTCAGCCCCCTTTACTCTGATACCCATAACTACAATCTAGTGCAACCAATTGCCTTCAGAAGTCACCAAATTAGTAAATATGTGATAAAGTGTGGGGGGCATTTGTATGGCGCCCCCCGGAGTCAATACTTTGTAGAACCTCCTTTCGCTGCAATTACAGCTGCAAGTCTTTTTGGGGATGTCTCTACCAGCTTTGCACATCTAGAGAGGGACATTTTTGCCCATTCTTCTTCTTTGTAAAATATCTCAAGCTCTGTCAGATTGGATGGAGAGCGTCTGTGAACAGCAATTTTCAAGTCTTACCACAGATTCTCAATGTGATTTAGGTCTGGACTGTGACTGGGCCATTCTAACACATGAATATGCTTTGATCTAAACCATTCCATTGTAGCTCTGGCTGGATGTTTAGGGTCGTTGTCCTGCTGGAAGGTGAACCTCCGCCCCAGTCTCAAGTCTTTTGCAGACTCTAACAGGTTTTCTTCTAAGATTGTCCTGTATTTGGCTCCATCCGTCTTCCCATCAACTCTGACCAGCTTCCCTGTCCCTGCTGAAAAAAAGCATCCCCACAACATGATGCTGCCACCACCATGTTTCACGGTGGGGATGGTGTGTTCAGGGTGATGTGCAGTGTTAGTTTTCCCCCACACATAGCGTTTTGCTTTTTGGCTAAGAAGTTGAATTTTGGTCTCATCTGACCAGATTACCTTCTTCCCCATGTTTGCTGTGTCCTCCACATGGCTTCTCACAAACTGCAAACAGGACTTCTTATGACTTTCTTTCTCCAATGTCTTTCTTCTTGCCACTCTTCCATAAAGAGCAGATTTGTGGAGAACACGACTAATAGTTGTCCTGTGGACAGATTCTCCCACCTGAGCTGTGGATCTCTGCAGCTCCTCCAGAGTTACCATGGACCTCTTGGCTCTTCTCTGATGAATGCTCTCCTTGCCCGGCCGGTCAGTTTAGGTGGACGGCCATGTCTTGGTAGGTTTGCAGTTGTGCCATACTCTTTCCATTTTCGGATGATGGATTGAACAGAGCTCCGCGAGATGTTCAAAGCTTGGGAGATTTTTTTTATAACCTAACCCCTTGTCATGAACAGGTGTGACTAGAACTGCGTGGACAGCAACAGAGGAAACCAAATGCATGTAAAGTGAACAATAGAGTAATTTATTAAAGTAAGTGACATATAAATACAACCACCTCCAATACAATACAGTGGACAACAAACCAGCTACCAGACAGAGAACTATAAATAACAACAGTCAGACAGATATTTACAATAAATAGGGAATACCAGGCCAGGGTCATCAATGGGAGATCAGCAGATGGGGGCAGGGAGCAAACAGGACAGGGAGAGGATAGAAGGATCAGGCTGCAGGGCAAGGTAAAGGTAACAGGGTCACAGGAGGGACAGGTACAGGGTACAGGGCACAGGCTCAGGTGACAGGTTCAGGTTCAGAGATAACAGGTTCAGGTCAGGGTGCAAGGAAGATACCAAGGCAAATGTGAGTGTGCTTTGCTGGGTATTAATACACATCTCCTGCAATCAGGCCTAGGGGATGCCTGATCGCAGGAGATAATGTCGGCCGGGGAACACCCACTGGTGGATGCCAGTACTGCGACCAAAGGACCAGATAGTGCCACCAGCAGGTGAAACCATTCCTGACAGTTCCAGACTGCCAGGAGACACCCGCTGGTGGACATCAGTACTGCAAGCCAAAGCGCCCCCAGCAGGTGGAACCTTTCCTGGCACCCCTCTTTAACCACCTCAATACAGTGCACTTTTTTCCTCCATTTAGGCCGATATGTATTCTTCTACATATTTTTGGTTAAAAAAAAAATCGCAATGAGCGTATATTGATTGGTTTGCACAAAAGTTATACAAAATAGGGGATAGATTTATTGCATTTTTATTATTATTATTTTTTTTTTACTAGTAATGGCGGCGATCTGCGATTTTTATTGTGACTGCGATATTGCGGCGCACACATCAGACACTTTTGACACATTTTTGGGACCATTCACATTTATACAGCGATCCGTGCTATAAAAATGCACTGATTACTGTATAAATGTGACTGGCAGGGAAGGGATTAACACTAGGGGGTGATCGAGGGGTTAATTATGTTCCCTAGGAAGTGATTCTAACTGTAGGGGGAGGGGACTCACAAGGGGAGGAGCCTGATCGGTGTTCTTCTGTACTGAGAACACACCATCGGTCTCCCCTGACAGGATGTGGATCTGTGTGTTTACACACACAGATCCACGGTCCTGCTCAGTTACCGGGCAAACGCGGGTGCCCGGCGGACATCGCGGCCCCCAGGCACGCGCATCGGGCCCCCCGTGACACGGTGGTGCGCGCGCGCGCCCCCTGGTGGGCCGGGAAGGAGAGGGCGTTATATGACGCCCTCCCAGAACGAGAGCCACGCCGCCTGGCCGTCATATGACAGCCGGCAGGCGGCAAGCGGTTAAGCTTCTCCACACCTTTATCCCTGACCTGTCTGGTGTATTCCTTGGCCTTCATGATGCTGTTTGTTCACTAAAGTTCTCTAACTAACCTCTGAAGGCTTCACAGAACAGCTGTATTTATACTGAGATGCAATGACACACAGGTGGACTCTATTTACTAATTAGGTGACTTCTGAAGGCAATTGGTTCCACTAGATTTTAGTTAGGGGTATCAGAGTAAAGGGGGCTGAATACAAATGCCCCCCCACACTTTTCACATATTCACATATTTCACATATTTTTTATTAGTAAAAAAATTTGGACTTCACAATTATGTGCCACTTTGTGTTGGTCTATCACATAAAATCCCAATAAAATACATTTATGTTTTTGGTTGTAATGTGACAAAATGTGGAAAACTTCAAAGGGGTATGAATACTTTTTCAAGGCACTGTATATCAAGTCAAAATGTATTTTAGAATTTTGCTTGTCTTGTAAAACGCTGTCAAACCAAGGTTTTACTGTATTTGCTACATTTGACAATGTTTGTCTCTTTTACCGAGTACATTTTCACTTTGCATCTCTGTAGTGTTTGGGTTTTGCATTTATCGAGTGGACTCTGGAGAAATTCTGGGACTCTCGGTATAAATGATTGTTGGAAAGAGAAACGCATCCATCGCCTGAAGTAGAGAGAGTTTTTTTTTTTCTTTTTTTTTTTCTTTTTTTCAATGTGCTAGCAAATTGTTTAATTCTTCCCATCATTGTGCTTAATTATATCTATGAGAAGAAATGAGACTACAGGGGCCGAGAACCCCCCAGATATTTGGCATAATGTGCCAGCGTGATAATTGAAAGATCTCGGTGAAAGAATTTGAGATTTTATGGGGAGCGACGGATGCGGCTTTTATTATTGAAACTTAATCCAGCAAAATTCCTATTAACATTTTATTAATATCCACAGTGGACTTCGGAGAATGACTTCATTAGCAGTGACAGTGGTTTATGTTTTGGTGCTGCAAGTTTATGATATCTTTTTTTTTTTTTTTAAACTTTTTTTTTTTTTTTATTTATAGGTTTGCAATAGATAAAAAATAAAACATTGACTGCAGACAGTGGGGGAGATTTACTAAAACTGGAGCACTACTAAGAATTTGGTGCAGCTCTGCATGGTAGCCAATCAGCTTCTAGCTTGTTCAATTAAGCTTTGGCAATACAACCTGAAAGCTGATTGGTTTTCTCTGCACCAGATTTTGCACGCTCAAGTTTTAGTAAATAACCCCAGTGTGTCTAGTGATCCTTCCAGATTAATGGTGAGGTATACACCAGGGGCCGCTGGTGCTTAAAATTTTTGGGTGGGCGCAAACAAACTGAAAGATTCTGAAAAAAAACCCCATCAATTGCAGCCACTGTGCCATCAAACGCAGTCACTGTGCCCATCATTTGTCGCCACTGTGCCATCAAACAAAGCCACTGTGCCCATCAAACGCAGCCATTGTGCCATATCAAACGCTCCCACTGTGCCATATCAAACGCTCCCACTGTGCAATATCAAACGCTCCCACTGTGCCATCAAATGCTGCCACTGTACCCCATCAAATACAGCTACTGTGTCCATCTTATGCAGCCACTGTGCCCCATCAAAGGCAACCTCACTGTGCCTCATCAAATTCAGCCTCACTGAGTCTCATACTTACCGTACAGGCAGCTCCGCTCGGGCTGTGCGTTCCACGGAGCTGCCGACGTCACTTCCAGTTTCCCTGTGGAACAGGGAAACCGGAAGTAACCTCCGGAAGTAACCTCTTAATCTGAACAACAAAGCTCCCGCCCGTAGTAATACTATGGGCAGAAGCTGTACGGCGCTTTGGAATGCGCCACAAAGCAGGTCAAAAGCCTGCAAATGAAGCGCCTCTTCTGCAATCTCGTGATTGCATTGACATGGCGCTTCCCATAGTGCACTGTGTCCGGCGCCCGAACACAGTGCACTTAAAGAACATTTTTTTCTATTTTTTTTTTTTAAAGGCGCCTTTTTAAAAATTGTATTTATTTATTTTGTGACTGCTGGGTGGGGGGATGGGACCCTATGAACGAGCCACCACTGGTATACACTATAATGAAATGAGGCGAGCGATCGTCCAGTTTTCCTCGCTGTTTCACAGCAAGTCAAGGATGGAAATAGCGTACCACCATTCTCGTACGACAAAGGCTTTTTTCTTTGTTGTTGTCTGATCTTCGCAGTCTTTCTCAGCCGCTACCCACTTTGGCTGCAGAAGCAGCGGCCGGGGGGGGGGGGGTACACATTATACCACCTGCAGCTTTACAGCTATGCCCGCAAAATCTAAAACACAGATCGCTCTTTAGAGAGCTAAGCAAGAGTGAACAAGCCCTTAAAGCCTCGTACACACGGTACGATTGTTGGCAGGCAGGGCTGGTGCAAGGATTTTTGACACCCTAGGCGAAACCTCATTTTGCCGCTCCTATTGGCTCCACCCCTGACCCCACCCCCTTTGCCCTGCCTATGCGACAGGAGATGGCGCTATACAGGAAGCATCGGCTCTGCTTCCTCTATCGCTGGCTCCAGTGCTGCACTGCGCCTCTAATTGCACTACCGGTCGGACGGAGCAGCTGCCTGAGACTGAGTTAGTTACATTCTGCAGCCTGCAGAGCATACAGACGCGGAGGGAAACCAGCAGCCAGGCGCGATCACAGCTTTCTATCATCGAGAGCAGTGATCGCTGTCATGTGTGTTGTAGCCCCCCCCCCACAGTTAGAATCACTCCCTAGGACACACTTAACCCCTTTCATCGCCCCCTAGTGTTTAACCCCTTCCCTGCCAGTGTCATTTACACAGGAATCAATGCATTTTTATAGCACTGATCGCTGTATAAATGACAATGGTCCCAAAATAGTGTCAAAAGTGTCCGATCTGTCCGCCATAATGCCGCAGTCCCGATAAAAATCGCAGATCGCTGCCATTACTAATTAAAAAAAAAAAATAATAATAAAAATACCACAAAACTATCCCATATTTTGTAGACGCTGTAAATTTTGCGCAAACCATCAATATATGCTTATTGCGATTTTTTTTTTTTTTTTTACATAAAATATGTAGAATAATACATATCGGCCTAAACTGAGGAAAAAAATTTTTTTTTTTATATATATTTTTGGGGGATATTTATTATAGCAAAAAGTAAAAAATATAGCCTTTTTTTTCAAAATTGTCGCTCTTTTTTTGTTCATAGCGCAAAAAATAAAAACTGCAGAGGCGATCAAATTTCACCAAAAGAAAGCTCTATTTGTGGGAAAAAAAGAACTTCAATTTTTGTTTGGGTACAGCGTCGCACGACCGCGCAATTGTCAGTTAAAGCAACGCAGTGCCGAATCGCAAAAAAGTGCTCTGGTCAGGAAGGGGGGTAAATCCTTAGACTGTAGTGGAGGAGAGTTACCCGACATGAAAGCAGCCGTCTTATAGGCCTAACAAGAACTCCGCCTCCCAAATCTTTACTGTTAAGAACTCCGCCTCCCAAATCTTTACTGTTAAGAACTCCGCCTCCCAAATCTTTACTGTTAAGAACTCCGCCTCCCAAATCTTTACTGTTAAGAACTCCGCCTCCCAAATCTTTACTGTTAAGAACTCCGCCTCCCAAATCTTTACTGTTAAGAACTCCGCCTCCCAAATCTTTACTGTTAGTGATATCAGTGATTGATGAAATATTTGGCATATTTAGCAATGATTGAAGGAACTTTTCTGATCTCTTCCAGGATTACGTGCTGCCATCTGCCTTTCCAGAGTAAATGGCTCTATGTGGGGACAGAGAGAGGAAACACGCACATTGTAAATATCGAATCCTTCATTCTGTCTGGATACGTCGTCATGTGGAACAAGGCAATAGAGCTGTGAGTATGACCGCGCATTCATAGTTTATCATTGTGTGACTGGTAAAAGCAAATAATGCAATGTTTAAAATCAGTGTAAGTTCTTTGCAGGCTTGTGATAAAATCCACAGTGGCTCCGATGCTCTCCCACACCGACATAAATACAAAGAATTGAGCCAGTGTTCTATTGGTAGGTGCCCTCCGTCGAAAAGTGCCCATGCATGCGCAGGACGGAGCCGCACTCTGGCTGATTTCCCGATTATGGCGCATGCACACATCACTGGAGGCACTTTTCGGCGGGAGAGGGAATTTCACGGACACAATTGAAAGCTATTCACAGAGCGAGGGGGGGGGGACACACCGTAGTTGTTACATTTCGCCTCGCTGTTTCTGGGTGGCTTGTGGCTGTGTTGAAGGGCGGGTTTTGCCTGCGTTGCAACCCGCCCTTACACACAGGCAACAGGCGCTGATCAAGACACTAAAGCCGTCGTGCACTGACAAAAGGCGACCTTGAGCAGACTGAGAGCCCAACCTGCAACAGCAAGGCACAATATGAGAACTACATTGTCCTTCCGCTCTGTGAATAGCTTTTAATATGTCAGTGACATTCTCTCTCCCGTCGAAAATTGCCTCCTGTGATGTGTGCATGCGCCATGGTCACGTCACTCCAGCTGATTGCCAAATTGTCAGAAACCATGAAATCAGGCCAAGACAGAAGTACAGTTAAATCACACTTATTTAATAATAAAAAAAACAAACGTAGTCAAAACATAGCCAAAGTACAGTAACCGGAACAGGTAGTCAGCCAAGCCAGAAGTCAGGGATCAATGTAGTGGAACAGCAAGCAGGATCTAGAGCCAGAAGTGATGTCAGCAAAGCATGTCTTGACCAGGATCGCAGGAGATGGTTTCTGTGATGTTGACAAAGGTTAAGGCATAGCTCTTCTGGACTGGGCGGCTTAAGTAGGCCGGACTGACGAGCAGGATATCATCAACAGCTGAGTAACTGTGGCGAGAGATGGGAGCTGGCAATTAGCCGACAGCTGAGCAGCCAGCTCAGAGAAGGAAGGGCTGAGCCAAGCCCTGACACATATCAGCTGGAGTGCGGCTCCGTCCTGCACATGCGCGGGCACTATTCAACAGAGGGCACATATCGATAGAACACCGGCAACTCCAAATGTCCTTGTTGCTTCTTTATTGGTGCATGAAAAAAGTGAGTAAAAACATACAGGGGCTCACATGTTCCGGGTTACAAGGCTTGTAAGTCTTAACGCTTTTCCTTGTAATAGGACCCCAAGTGTTGTTGTGTCCTACTAGGCCAGGGATAGCAGTGTTATTATCCCACGTATCAGGGTTCTGATTTTTTGGGACCCCAAGTGTCACTGGTATTGATTTACTAAAACTGATGAACACAGAATCTGGTGCAGCTCTGCATAGTAACCAGTTAGCTTCCAGGTTGTATTGTCAAAACCTCATTGAACAAGCTGAAGCTGATTGGTTATTATGCAGAGCTGCACAGAGATTCCGTGTGCACCAGTTTATTAAATCACCAAGTGTCAGTGTGTCATTGATCTGGGATCCCCAAGTGTCAGTGTGTCATTGTTATGGACCCCTAAGTGCCAGTGTGTCATTGATCTGGAACCCCCAAGTGTCAGTGTGTCATTGATCTGGGATCCCCAAGTGTCAGTGTGTCACTGTTCTGTGACCCCCAAGTGTCAGCGTGTCATTGTTCTGGGATCCCCAAGTGTCAGTGTGTCATTGTTCTGGGATCCCCAAGTGTCAGTGTGTGATTGTTCTGGACCCCCAAGTGTCAGTGTGTCACTGTTCTTTGACCCCCCAAGTGTCAGTGTGTCATTGTTCTGTGACCCCCAAGTGTCATTGATCTGGGACCCCCAAGTGTCAGTGTGTCATTGATCTGGGATCCCCAAGTGTTAGTGTGTGATTGTTCTGGACCCCTAAGTGTCAGTGTGTCATTGATCTGGGATCCCCAAGTGTCAGTGTGTCATTGTTCTGTGACCCCCAAGTGTCATTGATCTGGGACCCCCAAGTGTCAGTGTGTCATTGTTCTGGGACCCCCAAGTGTCAGTGTGTGATTGTTCTGGACCCCCAAGTGTCAGTGTGTCATTGATCTGGGATCCCCAAGTGTCAGTGTGTCATTGTTCTGTGACCCCCAAGTGTCAGTGTGTCATTGTTCTGGACCCCCAAGTGTCAGTGTGTCATTGATCTGGGATGCCCAAGTGTCAGTGTGTCACTGTTCTGTGACCCCCAAGTGTCATTGTGTCATTGATCTGGGATGCCCAAGTGTCAGTGTGTCACTGTTCTGTGACCCCCAAGTGTCAGTATGTCATTGTTCTGTGACCCCCAAGTGTCAGTGTGTCATTGTTCTGTGACCCCCAAGTGTCAGTGTGTCATTGATCTGTGACCCCCAAGTGTCAGTGTGTCATTGATCTGTGACCCCCAAGTGTCACTGTGTCATTGTTCTGTGACCCCCAAGTGTCAGTGTGTCACTGTTCTGTGACCCCCAAGTGTCATTGATCTGGGATCCCCAAGTGTCAGTGTGTCATTGATCTGGGATCCCCAAGTGTCAGTGTGTCACTGTTCTGTGACCCCCAAGTGTCAGTGTGTCATTGTTCTGTGACCCTCCAAGTGTCAGTATGTCATTGTTCTGTGACCCCCAAGTGTCATTGATCTGGGACCCCCAAGTGTCAGTGTGTCATTGATCTGGGATGCCCAAGTGTCAGTGTGTCACTGTTCTGGGACCCCCAAGTGTCATTGTGTCATTGATCTGGGATGCCCAAGTGTCAGTGTGTCACTGTTCTGTGACCCCCAAGTGTCAGTGTGTCATTGATCTGGGATGCCCAAGTGTCAGTGTGTCACTGTTCTGGGACCCCCAAGTGTCATTGTGTCATTGATCTGGGATGCCCAAGTGTCAGTGTGTCATTGTTCTGTGACCCCCAAGTGTCAGTGTGTCATTGATCTGTGACCCCCAAGTGTCAGTGTGTCATTGATCTGTGACCCCCAAGTGTCAGTGTGTCATTGTTCTGTGACCCCCAAGTGTCAGTGTGTCACTGTTCTGTGACCCCCAAGTGTCATTGATCTGGGATCCCCAAGTGTCAGTGTGTCATTGATCTGGGATCCCCAAGTGTCAATGTGTCACTGTTCTGTGACCCCCAAGTGTCAGTGTGTCATTGTTCTGTGACCCTCCAAGTGTCAGTGTGTCATTGTTCTGTGACCCCCAAGTGTCATTGATCTGGGACCCCCAAGTGTCAGTGTGTCATTGATCTGGGATCCCCAAGTGTCAGCGTGTCATTGATCTGGGATCCCCAAGTGTCAGTGTGTCATTGTTCTGTGACCCCAAGTGTCAGTGTGTCATTGTCCTGTGACCCTCCAAGTGTCAGTATGTCATTGTTCTGTGACCCCCAAGTGTCATTGATCTGGGACCCCCAAGTGTCAGTATGTCATTGATCTGGGATCCCCAAGTGTCAGCGTGTCATTGATCTGGGATCCCCCAGTGTCAGTGTGTCATTGTTCTGTGACCCCAAGTGTCAGTGTGTCATTGTCCTGTGACCCCCAAGTGTCATTGATCTGGGATCCCCAAGTGTCAGTGTGTCACTGTTCTGTGACCCCCAAGTGTCAGTGTGTCATTGTTCTGTGACCCCAAGTGTCAGTGTGTCATTGTTCTGTGACCCCCAAGTGTCATTGATCTGGGATCCCCAAGTGTCAGTGTGTCACTGTTCTGTGACCCCCAAGTGTCAGTGTGTCATTGATCTGGGATCCCCAAGTGTCAGTGTGTCACTGTTCTGTGACCCCCAAGTGTCATTGATCTGGGATCCCCAAGTGTCAGTGTGTCACTGTTCTGTGACCCCCAAGTGTCATTGTGTCATTGATCTGGGACCCCCAAGTGTCAGTGTGTCACTGTTCTGTGACCCCCAAGTGTCAGTGTGTCATTGTTCTGTGACCCCCAAGTGTCAGTGTGTCACTGTTCTGTGACCCCCAAGTGTCAGTGTGTCATTGTTCTGTGACCCCAAGTGTCAGTGTGTCATTGTCCTGTGACCCCCAAGTGTCAGTGTGTCACTGTTCTGTGACCCCCCAAGTGTCAGTATGTCATTGTTCTGTGACCCCCAAGTGTCATTGATCTGGGACCCCCAAGTGTCAGTGTGTCATTGTTCTGTGACCCCAAGTGTCAGTGTGTCACTGTTCTGTGACCCCCAAGTGTCATTGATCTGGGATCCCCAAGTGTCAGTGTGTCATTGTTCTGGGATCCCCAAGTGTCAGTGTGTCATTGATCTGGGATCCCTAAGTGTCAGTGTGTCATTGATCTGGGACCCCCAAGTGTCAGTGTGTCATTGTTCTGGGATCCCCAAGTGTCAGTGTGTCATTGATCTGGGACCCCCAAGTGTCAGTGTGTCTATGTTCTGTGAGCCCAAAGTGTCAGTGTATCTCTGATCTGGGACCCCCAAGTGTCAGTGTGTCATTGTTCTGGGACCCCCAAGTGTCAGTGTGTCATTGTTCTGGGATCCCCAAGTGTCAGTGTGTCATTGATCTGGGACCCCCAAGTGTCAGTGTGTCATTGTTCTGTGACCCCCAAGTGTCAGTGTGTCTATGTTCTGTGAGCCCAAAGTGTCAGTGTGTCATTGATCTGGGACCCCCAAGTGTCAGTTTGTCATTGATCTGTGACCCCCAAGTGTCAGTGTGTCATTGTTCTGGGATCCCCAAGTGTCAGTGTGTCATTGTTCTGGGACCCCCACGTGTCAGTGTGTCATTATTATGTGACCTTCAAGTGTCAGTGTGTCATTGTTCTGTTACCCCCAAGTGTCATTGATCTGGGATCCCCAAGTGTCAGTGTGTCACTGTTCTGTGACCCCCAAGTGTCATTGTGTCATTGATCTGGAACCCCCAAGTGTCAGTGTGTCATTGATCTGGGATCCCCAAGTGTCAGTGTGTCATTGTTCTGGGACCCCCACGTGTCAGTGTGTCATTGTTATGTGACCTTCAAGTGTCAGTGTGACATTGTTCTTGGACCCCAAGTGTCAGTGTGTCATTGTTCTGTGACCCCCAAGTGTCATTGATCTGGGATCCCCAAGTGTCAGTGTGTCATTGATCTGTGATCCCCAATTGTCAATGTGTCATTGTTCTGTGACACCCCAAGTGTCAGTGTGTCATTGTTCTGGGATCCCCAAGTGTCGGTGTGTCGTTGTTCTGGACCCCCAAGTGTCATTGTGTCATTGATCTGGGATCCCCAAGTGTCAGTGTGTCACTGTTCTGTGACCCCCAAGTGTCAGTGTGTCATTGATCTGGGATCCCCAAGTGTCAGTGTGTCACTGTTCTGTGACCCCCAAGTGTCAGTGTGTCATTGTTCTGGGACCCCCACGTGTCAGTGTCATTGTTATGTGACCTTCAAGTGTCAGTGTGTCATTGTTCTTGGACCCCAAGTGTCAGTGTGTCATTGTTCTGTGACCCCCAAGTGTCATTGTTCTGTGACCCCAAGTGTCATTGATCTGGGATCCCCAAGTGTCAGTGTGTCATTGATCTAAGATCCCCAAGTGTCAGTGTGTCACTGATCTGTGATCCCCAATTGTCAGTGTGTCATTGTTCTGTGACACCCCAAGTGTCAGTGTGTCATTGTTCTGGGATCCCCAAGTGTCAGTGTGTCATTGTTCTGGGATCCCCAAGTGTCGGTGTGTCGTTGTTCTGGACCCCCAAGTGTCATTGTGTCATTGATCTGTGACCCCCAAGTGTCAGTGTGTCATTGATCTGGGATCCCCAAGTGTCAGTGTGTCATTGTTCTGGACCCCCAAGTGTCATTGTTCTGTGACCCCCAAGTGTCATTGATCTGGGATCCCCAAGTGTCAGTGTGTCATTGTTCTGGGACCCCCAAGTGTCATTGTGTCATTGATCTGGGATCCCCAAGTGTCAGTGTGTCACTGTTCTGTGACCCCCAAGTGTCAGTGTGTCATTGATCTGGGATCCCCAAGTGTCAGTGTGTCATTGATCTGGGATCCCCAAGTGTCAGTGTGTCATTGTTCTGGACCCCCAAGTGTCATTGTTCTGTGACCCCCAAGTGTCATTGATCTGGGATCCCCAAGTGTCAGTGTGTCATTGTTCTGTGACCCCCAAGTGTCACTGATCTGGGACCCCAAGTGTCAGTGTGTCATTGATCTGGGATCCCCAAGTTTCAGTGTGTCGTTGTTCTGTGACCTCCAAGTGTCATTGTGTCATTGATCTGGGATCCCCAAGTGTCAGTATGTCATTGTTCTGGACCCCCAAGTGTCAGTGTGTCATTGTTCTGTGATCCCCAAGTGTCAATGTGTCATTATTCTGTGACCCCCCCCCCCCCCAAGTGTCAGTGTGTCATTGTTCTGTGACCCCCAAGTGTCAGTGTGTCATTGTTCTGTGACCCCCCAAGTGTCAGTATGTCATTGTTCTGTGACCCCCAAGTGTCATTGATCTGGGATCCCCAAGTGTCAGTGTGTCATTGTTCTGTGACCCCCCCAAGTGTCAGTATGTCATTGTTCTGTGACCCCCAAGTGTCAGTATTTCATTGATCTCGGATCCCCAAGTGTCATTGTGTCATTGTTCTGTGATCCCCAAGTGTCATTGATCTGGGATCCCCAAGTATCAGTGTGCCATTGATCTGGGATCCCCAAGTATCAGTGTGTCATTGATCTGAGATCCCCAAGTGTCAGTGTGTCATTGTTCTGTGACCCCCAAGTGTCAGTGTGTCATTGATCTGGGATCCCCAAGTGTCAGTATGTCATTGTTCTGGACCCCCAAGTGTCAGTGTGTCATTGTTCTGTGACCCCCAAGTGTCAATGTGTCATTGTTCTGTGACCCCCCCCCCAAGTGTCAGTGTGTCATTGTTCTGTGACCCCCAAGTGTCAGTATGTCATTGTTCTGTGACCCCCCAAGTGTCAGTATGTCATTGTTCTGGACCCCCAAGTGTCAGTGTGTCATTGTTCTGTGACCCCCAAGTGTCAATGTGTCATTGTTCTGTGACCCCCCAAGTGTCAGTATGTCATTGTTCTGGACCCCCAAGTGTCAGTGTGTCATTGTTCTGTGACCCCCAAGTGTCAATGTGTCATTGTTCTGTGACCCCCCCCCCCCCAAGTGTCAGTGTGTCATTGTTCTGTGACCCCCAAGTGTCAGTGTGTCATTGTTCTGTGACCCCCCAAGTGTCAGTATGTCATTGTTCTGTGACCCCCAAGTGTCAGTGTGTCATTGTTCTGTGACCCCCCAAGTGTCAGTATGTCATTGTTCTGTGACCCCCAAGTGTCATTGTGTCATTGTTCTGTGACCCCCCAAGTGTCAGTATGTCATTGTTCTGTGACCCCCAAGTGTCATTGATCTGGGATCCCCAAGTGTCAGCGTGTCATTGTTCTGTGACCCCCCAAGTGTCAGTATGTCATTGTTCTGTGACCCCCAAGTGTCATTGATCTGGGATCCCCAAGTGTCAGTGTGTCATTGATCTGGGATCCCCAAGTGTCATTGTGTCATTGTTCTGTGATCCCCAAGTGTCATTGATCTGGGATCCCCAAGTGTCAGTATGTCATTGATCTGGGATCCCCAAGTGTCAGTGTGTCATTGATCTGGGATCCCCAAGTGTCATTGTGTCATTGTTCTGTGACCCCCCAAGTGTCAGTATGTCATTGTTCTGTGACCCCCAAGTGTCATTGATCTGGGATCCCCAAGTGTCAGTGTGTCATTGATCTGGGATCCCCAAGTATCAGTGTGTCATTGATCTGGGATCCCCAAGTGTCAGTGTGTCATTGTTCTGGGATCCCCAAGTGTCAGTATGTCATTGATCTGGGATCCCCAAGTGTCAGTGTGTCATTGTTCTGGGATCCCCAAGTGTCAGTATGTCATTGATCTGGGATCCCCAAGTGTCATTGTGTCATTGTTCTGTGACCCCCCAAGTGTCATTGTTCTGTGACCCCCCAAGTGTCATTGTTCTGTGACCCCCAAGTGTCATTGTTCTGGGATCCCCAAGTGTCAGTGTGTCATTGTTCTGTGACCCCCAAGTGTCATTGTTCTAGGATCCCCAAGTGTCAGTGTGTCATTGATCTGGGATCCCCAAGTGTCAGTGTGTCATTGTTCTGTGACCCCCCAAGTGTCAGTGTGTCATTGATCTGGGATCCCCAAGTGTCATTGTTCTGTCACCCCCAAGTGTCAGTGCGTCATTGTTCTGGGATCCCCAAGTGTCAGTGTGTCATTGATCTGGGATCCTCAAGTGTCAGTGTGTCATTGTTCTCTCACCCCCAAGTGTCAGTATGTCATTGATCTGGGATCCCCAAGTGTCATTGTTCTGTCACCCCCAAGTGTCAGTGTGTCATTGTTCTGGACCCCCAAGTGTCAGTGTGTCATTGTTCTGGACCCCCAAGTGTCAGTGTGTCATTGTTCTGGACCCCCAAGTGTCAGTGTGCCATTGTTCTGGACCCCCAAGTGTCAGTGTGTCATTGTTCTGGACCCCCAAGTGTCAGTATGTCATTGATCTGGGATCCCCAAGTGTCAGTGTGTCATTGTTCTGGACCCCCAAGTGTCAGTGTGTCATTGTTTTGGACCCCCCAAGTGTCAGTATGTCATTGATCTGGGATCCCCAAGTGTCAGGGTGTCATTGTTCTGTGACCCCAAGTGTCAGTATGTCATTGATCTGGGATCCCCAAGTGTCAGTATGTCATTGTTCTGTACCCCCAGTGTCAGTGTGTCATTGTTCTGGGACCCCCAAGTGTCAGTGTGGAGGGGGCCACTTTTGTGTATCATAGAAATGATAAGCTGCAGCCCCTTCACATAAATGTTGTCTATGCCGTCACCCTGACCATAGTTAGTGATTTGTCAGGTGAAGCCGGGTGTCCATGTAGTTGGGGGAAGTGAAGGTGTGTCCAGCGTTCAGATGGGGCAGCACAGGGAAGAAGTACAGCTCGGTCTGTAATGTTCCAGTATGTATTATAAGGTATAGTGTAAGTCTAGTGATGACTGCGATAAACAGAGTGTGTGATTTGTGAACTGTCCCTTTTCATCTGATCTATTAGCGGCGGTATAAATCTTGAGGATGAAATGCCGCAGCCTTTTCTGAGCCGGTTTTTATGCTGTGGCATTTAGGAAATGAATACAAATCTAACAGGTTTGCAATTATTAAAGTGATACATTTTCTTCTCTCTAATGGGAGAAGACATAAATCACCGGCTTCAGCTCTGACCTTTCCACAGATCTAGGATTGCCGGCCTTCCTGATCTCTTCCGCTGCTCTCAGCCGGTGTAGGTCCCCTCTACACCTCCGCCATCATATATTTCCCATACATTCTGAGGAACATTCCTTCCTGTCAAAGTTATCTTCATCCTTGACATATTTAAAGTGGTTGTTAAGCCACTCTAACCTGTATACATCATCAGCACTGCCTCCTATTGTAGTATCCCCCTCTGTGAGTGATTTATCAAAGTAAATGCTGCATATTCCCTTATTTCACTGCCAATATTGTGATCACATGACCGGCCAGCTTTCTCCTTTTCTCCTCTGAGAGATGCAGGGGGCGGGGCTGAGATTCCTCTGCTGATGTCAGTCTGGAGGGGAGGAGGAGAGAGCTGGCTGGTCATGTGATCGCAATCTCGGCTCTTACATGAGGTATTTACAGCATTTATATTTATAAATCATTCATACAGGGGGGCACTGCAATAGGAGGCAGTGCTGATGGTGTATACAGGTTAGTGTTATGAGAGCAGCAGAGAGGGGAGGGGGGAGGAGGACACAGGAGCACAGAGGAGAGCAGATAGCAGGCTGCCGATGACAGAGGCACAGTAAACTGATCACAGTGTCTGGTCTCAGCAGCCATGATACACCGTGGTCAGTTTACAGAGGGGTAGGGAGAAAATGGCAGGATCAGCCAGGTTTTTTAGGTGTTACAGGGGGCCAAATGACACAGGACAAGCACCGTGTCATATAACATGTTTTAAAGGAGCAGGATCCATTTTATTTAATTTTTTTGGGTCTTTCTGCAACTTTCTCCCATCTCCCGACTGCATCTCTGGAGCTCAGCCACAGTGATCTTTGGGTTCTTCTTTACCTCTCTCACCAAGGCTCTTCTCCCCCAATAGCTCAGTTTGGCCAGACAGCCAGCTCTAGGAAGGGTTCTGGTCGTCCCAAACGTCTTCCATTTAAGGATTATGGAGGCCACTGTGCTCTTAGGAACCTTAAGTGCAGCAGAAATGTTTTTGTAACCTTGGCCAGATCTGTGCCTTGCCACAATTCTGTCTCTGAGCTCTTCAGGCAGTTGCTTTGACCTCATGATTCTCATTTGCTCTGACATGCACTGTGAGCTGTAAGGTCTTATATAGACAGGTGTGTGGCTTTCCTAATCAAGTCCAATCAGTATAATCAAACACAGCTGGACTCAAATGAAGGTGTAGAACCATCTCAAGGATGATCAGAAGAAATGGACAGCACCTGAGTTAAATATATGAGTGTCACAGCAAAGGGTCTGAATACTTAGGACCATGTGATATTTCAGTTTTTCTTTTTTAATAAATCTGCAAAAATGTCAACAATTCTGTGTTTTTCTGTCAATATGGGGTGCTGTGTGTACAATATGGGGTGCTGTGTGTACAATATGGGGGGCTGTGTGTACAATTTGGGGTGCTGTGTGTACAATATGGGGTGCTGTGTGTACATTAATGAGGAAAAAAAATTAACTTAAATGATTTTAGCAAATGGCTGCAGTATAACAAAGAGTGAAAAATTTAAGGGGGTCTGAATACTTTCCGTCCCCACTGTATATACAGGTGTGAGGGGGGCTGGCATATATGCAGGTGGGGGGTTGCCATATATACAGGTGTGAGGGGGGGCTGGCATATATACAGAATTGAGGGGGGGGCTGAGTGCTTACAGGTGAGGTGGCCGGTGTGTGGATTCGGTGGGATGGCCTTGGGGGGGGGCAGGCCTAAAGCTGTGTAAGGGGCCCAAAAAGTTCTGATGGCTGCCCTGTAAATACCACCAGAAGAAAGCACTAAAGTTCAAAAAAAGATACAAAATTAGTTTGGGCACAATGTTGAAAAATGGAGTAATCGTCAGTCAAACTATCACATTGCTGAAAAGTGAACAATGGCCTGGTAATGAAGGGGTATTACAGGCTGGAAGAGGTAAATTGTACTGCACAAATATTGACTGTACAGCACTATAAAGGCAGGGAAGAGCTCGCAGTATCCAGCCCATTGATAGAAATGGGAAGCGTCCGGGCCATCCTGTGTCTGTATCGCATTTAATGACCACAGAGACCTCGGCCCGCCTCCCCTCCACCAGACGGTCTCTGGAGCTGGCCAGGCGTACATTACTGCGGCCATATTGAGCAGGCTGGATTGACAGCTCTGCCAGTCACAGGAAACAGATAGAGATGCGCTTCTGAAGAATCCAGTCACGGCTGTCCAAACAGCGTAACGATCGTGTCTGAGAACTGGTTCGGCATGGATTTACCTGCTGATGCTGTCAGTTGGGTGTGTGCAGTATAGAGCCCCCCGATCCCTGCGTGTTTTATCGCCCCACACACACAGACGCTGCTTCACTTCACTAATGAAACCGTAAATGCAATTGTTTTCTTTTCTAAGTGGATTCTAGCCATAAAATGAGCCGCAGTTAATTGATTTTTGCTGCTAGAATGGAACATCGTGTTCTCGATTGTTTATTTTCTCCGGTAGATGACACATTGTGAGTTTGAGGTGACTCAGAACATAATGTACCTCGCGCATTTCTCCATAATCTTTTATTATACAGATAACGGTTCCCTTGGGTTTTTGGTGCCCAGAACACCCATTGAGTCGTCTTGATAAGGCCGTGGTTAGTGCTGGCACCTTATGATGCCCTCTCTCATCCTTCGTGGGCAGCAGTGGTGTATTTTGGTTTTGTGCTGCCCTAGGCAAGACTTAAATCAGGTGCCCCCCCCTTTATCTAAATTTGTCCCGCCCAGCTCTGGTATACCGTTCTTGTCTCAGGGTCTGATGAGGAAGCTGCAGCTGGTCACAGTGAGCAGCTGTGGGCTCTCTCATCAGACCCTGAGATATGATTCGTCTGGGTGCCGCATATGTGGTCAATGGGGCAGAGGATGGGGTCAGTGAGACATAGGACAGGGTCAGCAGGACAGAGGATGAGGTGGCACTGTTGGGCACTGATAGGGGGCACAGATGGGCACTGATAGGCGACACTGATGGGCAGCACTTATGAGCATTAATAGGCGGCACTGATGGGCACTGATAGGCAACACTAATGAGGAGGCACTGTTAGGCAGCACTGATAGGCGGCACTGATAGGCGGAACTGATAGGCGGTACTGATAGGTGGTACTGATGGACAGGACTGATGGGCATTGATAAGTGGCACTGATAGCGGCACTGATGAGGAGGCACTAATTGGCAGCACTGATGGGCACTGAGTGGCAGCACTGATGGGCACTGATTGGCAGCACTGATAAGCAGCACTGATAGGCAACACTCATGGGTACTGATAGGTGGCACTGATAGACAGCACTGATGGGCATTGATAGGTGGCACTGATGAGGATGCACTGAGTGGCAGCACTGATGGGCACTGATTGGCAGCACTGATAGGCGGCACTCATGGGTACTGATAGGTGGCACTGATTGGCAGCACTGATGGGCATTGATAGGTGGCACTGATTGGCAGCACTGATGGGCACTGAGTGGCAGCACTGATGGGCACTGTTGGGGCTCCACTGATAATCAGGACACTAATTATCATTATAAATGTCCCCTTTCACACTGGCCAGTTACCGTCTCTCTCCTCTCCTCACAGTGTGACAGCGCGCGAGGAAAGGAATGCCGATAACTGGCAAGTGTGTTTACATCGTGATCAGCTGTGATCACACATCGTCCCGGGTGCGTGCCGCAGTGGGTGCCCGGCAGGCAAGGTTCTGGGTGAGCCATCATTGGCGAGGGGCCGGGAGAGGGGGACTTAGGTGAGTATATTTGGAGGGGGGCTTAAGTTAGTATATCTGACTTTACATGGTACAGGGAAAAAAGCCCATTAGGATGGGTTAGAGGTGGCCGGGAGGGAGCCCCGGAGTGGGTTTTTAGCCTGTGTCCGCCCGTGTAACACTTATGTGGCGGCAAAAGGGTTGGCTTTACCATCACTGGGCGGCCGATGTTTCTGTACTGAGCTCTAGGTCTTCACTAACGAATAATAGCCGGTGGGGACCCGATCATGTGACAGCCAATCACAGTGGTTACAGGATCCGGAGCATTACGCAAAACACATGTAAAATGATATATGTAAAGCGCTGCGTAAATTGGCGGCGCTATATAAGTACCTGAAATAAATAAATAATAAAATAAATAAAATAATTCAGGGAAATGCACAAAAAAAACATGTTGTGTGTGTATGGTGCTATTCATTGTTTCATTGTTGCACAACACTCAAAATACGCATATATATGCGCGGTGCCTGATGCCGCTCGCCATGATGTGAATGGAGCCGCATTCTTCCTGCACTGTAAACAATCCTGTTAGACTTCTGTAACTGTTGTCCTTACATTTGATTATTGTATGAAATTCAGAAAACCAGAGGAACTTCTCTAATAAAGAATACCAAAACAAAAAAGAATAGGCAAACATTGGAACGTTTGGCCACGGTTAAGCGCCATACATGCACATTCGGAAGGATTTCTGTGTTTTTGCAGGGACTGATGTAACAATTATAAGGCAGAGTAAGATCTGATAAAATTCCTGCATATAAATAAAACATTGTTAAAGCAGCTCAGAGTCTCCAGGGTGCGAAGTTGTGAAACTATAAAAGTATCCTCATCCTGGTGTGACATTCATGAACCATCTGAAATCACGCTGCTTCTTTGTTTCCTTTTGTAGATCTACCAAGACTCATCCGGGTCCAGTTGTACATTTAAGTGACACGCCAAGAGATGAAGGAAAGGTGAGACAATCTTCGTATTATACTCTGCTCAAAGAAAAGCATTGCTTCCAAGTGGCCCTGTCTTAGAACCTGACCCCCCCCCCCCCCCCCCCCCCCGACACTCTCTGTCTTCCACAAATATTCCATGTATAGATCAGCTGCACTCCGGGATAAGCCAACATTGTCTAGATAAAGATGGTATGTGTGTTCTCAGCCGAGTCTACGCCCGGGCTCATACTGATGTAAGCTCAGGAATTGCAGCACATTCCTGTGGAGATTACACGCGGTGTCTCTGGGGTGCGATTTGAACCATGGATTTGGATGCTCAAATCGCACCGCATTCGCACCAAACTCGTGCAGGACAACAGAATCTGATCGCATGCATGCCATCCGATTTTGCAAATCACACTGCGTTTTGCAAACCGATTTCAGGGCGTTGTTAACTTAGCATACACTCCGCAATTGGTTCACATGAACCAGTTGCGATATTAATGCGGTTGCAGAACCCGCCGCAGCAAATTCGCTGTGAATTCGCACTGCATCTACGAGGCTTAGGGTGCTTAGTGTATTTCTTCAAATTCTGTGCAGTAATCCAGTGTGATACTCTACCTCTGTGCAGGAGCTTCCTGTAATAAAGGCCGGTCACTTCTGCTCTCTCTCCTTGTGTGGGTGGAGCCTGCTGGGCCCCTCCCACAGCTCTGCTCTCTCTCTTTGTGCAGGGTGACTAGTCTTGTCTCCGCCCCCTCCTGAAGTCTTCTGCAGGCAGCTTGTAGTGGGTGGGGCCTGCTGGGCCCTTCCCACAGCTTTGCTCTCTTTCTCTCCTTGTGCAGGGAGACTGGTCTTGTCTCCACTTCCTCCTTTATCCTTCTTCAGGCACCTGTAGTGGGTGGGGCCTGCTGGGCCCCTCCCACAGCTCTGCTCCCTCTCCTTGTGCAGGGTGACTAGTCTTGTCTCCGCCCCCTCCTGTATCCTTCTTCAGGCACCTGTAGAAGTGGAGATGGATGGGTTCACAGGAAGGGGGCTCAGCCCTCAGCAAAGTGATGTCATCATAGGAGAAAAGAAAGGGAGGGCTCCCATAGTGTAAATCAGATAACGGTTTATTATAAAAAACTCACATGTAAAATAGGACAATCAGCATCATCATTGGAAGAACAGACTGTGGCACCGGCCGGATGACCACAGATAGCTCGTCTTGTTGGAAGTACAGCAACAGTGGGAGGTGGCGCGATGATACCGCTCAGCCCTACGCTGCGTTTCGCAAAAAAATGCGTCTTCCAGGGGCCTGCTGGGCCCCTCGCACAGCTCTGCTCCCTCTCCTTGTGCAGGGTGAATAGTCTTGTCTCCGCCCCCTCCTGTATCCTTCTTCAGGCACCTGTAGTAGATGGGGCCTGCTGGGCCCCTCCCACAGCTTTGCTCTCTTTCTCTCCTTGTGCAGGGAGACCGGTCTTGTCTCCACTTCCTCCTTTATCCTTTTCAGGCACCTGTAGTGGGTGGGGCCTGCTGGGCCCCTCCCACAGCTCTGCTCCCTCTCCTTGTGCAGGGTGACTGGTCTTCTCTGCGCCCCCTTCTGTAGTTTTTCTCAAGGCAGCTTGTAGTGGGTGGAGCCTGCTGGGCCCCTCCCACAGCTTTGCTCTCTTTCTCTCCTTGTGCAGGGAGACTGGTCTTGTCTCCACTTCCTCCTTTATCCTGCTTCAGGCACCTGTAGTGGGTGGGGCCTGCTGGGCCCCTCCCACAGCTTGGCTCTCTTTCTCTCCTTGTGCAGGGAGACCGGTCTTGTCTCCACTTCCTCCTTTATCCTTCTTCAGGCACCTGTAGTGGGTGGGGCCTGCTGGGCCCCTCCCACAGCTCTGCTCCCTCTCCTTGTACAGGGTGACTAGTCTTCTCTGCACCCCCTTCTGTAGTTTTTCTCAAGGCAGCTTGTAGTGGGTGGAGCCTGCTGGGCCCCTCCCACAGCTCTGCTCTCTCTCCTTGTGCAGGGAGACTGGTCTTGTCTCCGCCCCCTCCTGTAGTTTTCTCCATGCACCCTGTAGTGGGTGGGGCCTGCTGGGTCCTTCCCACATCTCTGCTCTCTGCACTAGACGACTATGTGCAGCACAGTGATGATGTCACTGCTATTTTATATGGCAATATCTGGATTTGGAAATATGCTTGCTGCAAACAAATTGATTTTTATCCTCTGTAGCTATTGAGGAATACCATCAGGATTGTGTATATCTCTATATCATCGCCCATACCTTCCAACTTTTTGAAATGGGAACGACGGTCACCTATTAGCAAAACTATGTAGGCATAAGGCACACCCCCTGCCACACCCCCTAAAGGAGAATTATACAAAAAAAAAGGTTAGTTAAATCCACACCTCCCAACTTTGTGAGACAGGAATGAGGGACACCTATTAGCAAGAGTATGCAGGCATAGGACACACCTCCATTAAAGGATAATTACACAAAAAAATGATTGGTTAAACCCACAAGTGCTTTTTTTTACCACTACTATTCCTTTATATTGGCTTTTGAAATTTACAAATGCAGCAATTTAGAAATTGGATGAAAGATTTAGCATTGGGAAACACTTTTTGAAAGATAAAAAGTGCATTTTATATAAAAACTATCTAGATAAGACCAAAATGAGGGACAACTGAGGAGGAAAGAGGGACAGAGGGACATTGCTCCACATTAGGGACAGTCACTCCAAATCAATGACAGTTCCATTAAAAATGGGGACAGTTGGGAGCTATGCATCCCCCCCTCTCTACTTCATGGTCTGCAATGACCAGAAGAGAAGCCATGACATAATATTTTTTTGCCCCAAAAGATCTCCATTTGCCTTCCCAGGAAGTTAACTGGTTTGAGTAAGAGTGCTAGAGCTGTGTTTCCCCCGCCAGGGGATACACAGGTGTTATTATTATTACTATACAGGATTTATATTGTGCCAACAGTTTGCACAGCACTTTACAACACGAGGGCAAACTAGACGTTTCAATACAATTCAATACAGGAGGAATCAGAGGTCTCTGCTCGTTAGAGCTTACAATCTAAAAGGTGTTCCGTGCATCCTCATGCAGGAAGTCCCATTTATGTAAAATTGGGGCGCAGCTGCCGCATGGACACAGCTGCTGCTCCCAATGTGACATCCATGAGGGTGCGGGTCCCTGAACGCAGACAATGTGTGTTTGGGGATCCGTACTCACATAGATGTCAGATTGGGAGCAGGGGCTGTGTCCATCTGCGTCCCAAATTGACATGAATTGAACTGCCCTCTAGAGGATGTACAGAACACCTGTGCACCCCCGTGCATGCCCATAGGGACAAATATTGCATGGATGTACTTTTAACCACTTGACCTCCAGGAGATTTACCCCAAATGGCCGGGCCATTTTTGCAATCTGGCACTGCATTATTTTAACTGACAATTGAGCGGTTGTGCGACGCTGTACCCAAATAAAATTATCATTTCTTTTCCACAAATAGAGCTTTCTTATGGTGGTATTTGGTGGTAAATTCGTATATTTAGGCCAATATGTATTCTGTTTTTGGTAAAAAAAGATCCCAATAAGCATACATTGATTGGTTTACGTGAATGTAAACGCACGGCCACGCTGATTTTCAAAAACTGACAGCTAGTATGGGGAACTTCTCCCTGTACTGCTGTCACAGGAAACAGGCAGGGATCGGGCAGTGGCTGCAGCATTGGGAACAAGTTACATAGTCCACCCTAAAAACAGGTGGAACATGTTCCCAAAGGTGAACTTATCCTGTGACTGAAAAAAGTTGAGAAACTCTACCCTAGAACAGTAGCAGACAAGAAAATTGGGAGCGATTTGTTTTTTTTCTTCTTATTTCTATCAAATGCAACTCTGCCTCATTTCTTCCGACCAATCATAATTCTCAAACAAAAAGTAGGGTGCAATCAGACCTGAAGACCTTGTACTGCTGCCTGCAACACACTGCGCCCAAAGGCAGTGATGGTACTCAGCTAGAGGAAGGTAGTAACGTGAGCCCAGACAGAGGGGGTGCCCAAGAAGGACAGCAATCTGGCAGTCATGTTCCCCCTGCTGCAGCATACTGCCAGGTTTGCTCCAGTGATGAGGAGGGATAGGATGATGGGGTCACTGACTCCGTGGGTGCCTGATAGGAGAGAGGAGGAGGAGGAGGCACACTGATAGAATCTGGTAAATGTATGGATTGAAGACCAAGTTGTGGCCTTGCAAATTTGAGCCATGGAGGCCTGGTGATGCACTGCCCATGAAGCACTAACAGCCCTGGCGGAGTGCGCTTTGATTTGAATAGCTGGAACTTTCCTACTCAAACCATAAGCTTGAATAATTATTTGCCGAATCCACTTAGCAATAGTAGATTTCGATGCTGCCTGTCCTTTATTAGGACCTTCAGGCAACACAAACAAAACATCCGTTTTCTGAACCTGAGCAGTCGCCTACAAACGGGTTTTGACCGCTCTTCACTACATCCAGAGAATGTAGTGACTTTTCTTCCGTAGAACAGGGTTCTGGAAAAAACAAAGGCAGAACAATATCGTTGGTTTAGATGAAAACCTGAAACCACCTTCGGTAGAAAGTTAGGATGAGGACGCAATGCTACTCTATCCCTGTGAATGATTCAATATGGCTCTTTAAAAGAAAGAGCCCCCAATTCTGATACCCTTTTTGCAGAAGAAATGGCTACCAGAAAAACTAGCTTCCTTGTCAAAAGGACCAAGGGAATATAGTAATAAGAACTCTATTTACTAATTAGGTAACTTCTGAAGGCAATTGGTTCCACTAGATTTTAGTTAGGGGTATCAGAGTAAAGGGGGCTGAATACAAATGTCACCCCCACACTTTTCACATATTTATTTGTAAAACATTTTGAAAACTATTTATCATTTTCCTTCCACAATTATGTGCCACTTTGTGTTGGTCCATCGCATAAAACCCCAATAAAATACAAGTATATATATATATAGTGTGTGACTGTGGGGGGGGGGGAGATTAGAGTGTAAGTTCCTAATGTGACTGGCTCAGTGCTCTCTGTACAGCACTGTGGTATATGTCAGAGCTATTTACATGTATAATACTAATGGTGTGTGACTGTAGGGGGGGCATTGGAGCGTGAGCTCCTGGAGAGACTGATGTGACTGGACTGGCTCAGTATATTCTGAGCTGTGCGATGTGTTTGTGATATATAAATACAGGAAATAACAACTAAACAAATATAAATATTTAACAAAATAAATATTTAATAACAACTAAACAAATACAAATATATAAATGCAGGAAATAACAACTAAACAAATACAAATATATAAATGCAGGAAATAACAACTAAACAAATACAAATATATAAATGCAGGAAATAACAACTAAACAAATACAAATATATAAATGCAGGAAATAACAACTATACAAATATATAAATGCAGGAAATAACAACTAAACAAATACAAATATATAAATGTAGGAAATAACAACTAAAGAAATACATTTTTAGTGGTACATGAGTACATGATGACAGGTGAGCAGGGTGTACACATTAGAAGAATCGCCCACAATTCCTCATGAATGGTGAGAATTTGCGTCCTTCCCTTTTCATCTCTTTCTATAGCTGATTACCGGAGTGGAATATTGTGTTGTGTCTGGGGGCATTGGAGCTCAGGGATCCCGGTGGCATCTCTTGTTTATTTATCTTGCTAATAGCACAGTATGGATTTTCCTCCTGTGCATGAATCGACCAGTTGAGTTAGTTAACACTTCCCTCACTGACACGAGCAACAGCGGCAGCAATACTACAGTTGCTGTAGTGAGTGATGCAGCGGTTCATGAAAAAAAAAACAAAAAAAAAAACAAAACAATTGTCGAGCGAATATTTTATTGACTGATGAGCAGCTTAATGACTGCGAGCGTTCTGATGGGTGACAGAAACATCAGCGCTGTGGCGAGCTCACTTGAGAAACCTCGGAGAACATATGCGATGTATAATTTGGGGTTGATTTATTAACCACTTGACCTCCAGAAGATTTACCCCCCCCCCCTTCTGACCAGGCCATTTTTTGCGATACAGCACTGCGTTATTTAACTGACAATTGCGCTGTTGTGCGACATTGTATCCAAATAAAATTTATGTCCTTTTTTCCCCCATAAATAGAGCTTCTTTTGGTGGTATTTGATCACCACTGCATTTTTTTTTTTTTGCGCTATAAACAAAAAAGATTGACAATTTAAAATATATATATATATATATATATATATATATATATATATATATATATATATATATATATATATACATATATAAAATATATACCGTCAATTTTGAAAAAAAATAATATTTTTTTCCTTTCTGTTATAAAATGCATTTTGCAGAGACACAGGATCGTCCCTACCCCCCCCCCCCCCCCCAATGTCTGAACTGAGATATGCCTTGTTTACATATTTATTTTTTGCGTTATAAATAAAGAATATAATTTCTTCATATATTTAGGCCAATATGTATTCTGTTTTTGGTAAAAAAAAATTCCGTGTTATAGCGTCGCTGATGTAAGATTCCGCAAACTATATGGGATATATTTATGGAATCTTAAATCAGCGACTTATAGCGGGACTGTGGCGGGAAATCGGATACTAACTGACACTTTTGACACTTCGTGGGAACCGGTGACTCTAGTACAGTGATCAATGCTAAAAATATGCACTGTCACTGTAGTAATGACACTGGCTGGGGAAGGGGTTAAACATCTAGGGAGACCATAGGGTTAACTGTGCACCTAACCAGTGTTTAAGTGTACGGGGTGTGTGGTGCTTTCACTAGGGGAAGAGATCGATTCTAAAGATTGTTTACATAGGCACACCTCAGTTCTCTGTGTTTTACCAGACGATCGGCGGGTGCCGGCAGACATCCAGTGCCCGGCACCCACAGATCGGCTTCTACTGTAAATAAGCACAGCAGAATCGGCCTGCCAGCGGTGCATGCACGCCCCCTGCAGGTGGAAGTGCAGAATCATGTATGTATACGCGATTCTGCATAGGAGAGCCATCCTGGAGCAGTAAATCTGTTATGGGGTGGTCTTGAAGCAGTTAAAGGCAAATAGACTGTGCACTCTGCAAGGACATTTTTTCTCCAGAGCTTAGTAAGTGAGGTGAAGCTTCACTTTGTAAAGAATACCCAATCACATGCAAGGGGAGCTTTTTTGCTAACATATGATTGGATGATGGAAATTAGCAGAGCTTCCCCTCATTTACTAAGCTCTGGAGCAAATTCCCTTGCACTTACAGAGTGCACATTCTATTTGCTTTAGTAAATCAACTCCAGTGTCTATACATCATCTGCCTTCCATCATATTAGGGTTGATTTACTAAAGGTAAATAGGCTGTGCATTTTACAAGTACAGTTGCACATATTTTCCCCAGACCTTGGTTATTGAATGTGGCGATTTGCTGCTGATTTCCATCATCCAATCATATGCAAGCAAAAATGCTGTTTTTATTATTTTTTTTAATTAAAATTTCCTTTGCACCTGATTGGATACACTAAAGTGAAGCTTCACCGCATGCACTAAGCCCTGGGGAGTGCAACTGCATTTGCAAAAGTGCACAGGCTATTTGCCTTTAGTAAATCAACCCTACATTTTTGGGGGTTCATTTACTAAAGGCAAGTAGCCTGTGCACTCTGCATGTGCAGTTGCTCCAAAGCTTTGTAAATGAGGTAATGCTTCACTTTACAAAGAATACCCAATCACATGAAAGGAAAATAAAAAAGAACAGCATTTTTTGCTTGTACCTGATTGGATGATGGAAATCGGAGCTTCCTCTGGTGTACTAAGCTCTGGAGCAACCGCTCTTGTAGAGTGCGCACGGTCTATTTGCCTTTATTAAATCAACCCCCATGGTGTCTAAAAAGGGCATTGTGGGCAGATAGCGGCATTCAGCATGCATGAGAGTTTCAGGGAATCTGTAAAATACCCGATGACGTAAAACGCGTAATGATGTATAATACCCGATGACGTAAAATACCCGATAAGATAAAGTACCCAATTACATAAAATACCCAATGACGTAAAATACCGATGACGTAATATACCCAACGATGTAAAATACCCGATGACATATAATACCCAATGACGTAAAATGCGTGATGATATAAAATACCCGAGTGCGTAAAATACCCGATGATATAAAATACCTTATGACAGAAAATACTCAATGACATTAGATACCCAATGAAGTAAAATACCCGATGATATAAAATACCCAATGACGTAAAATACCCGATGACACAAAATGCCTGATGACATAAAATACCAGATGACAGAAAATACCCAATGACATAAAATATCCAATGACATAAAATACCCGATGACATAAAAGCATGTAAAGAGAAATCTCCCCAGTAGGGATACTGACAGAAGTGACAACCACCAGTTCTAAATGTCACCCCTTCTACCCGAATAAGAAAACCTCTGGGCTGCAGTTCTGCAGTTCCCTTACACAGGGTTGTTAGGGGTCAGTATGTAGTACTCTCATGTTACACCATTCCTCAACACACATTGATCCAGGCTTATCGGTAATGTAAGGTGATAGTCTCCAGCAAGGTTGAGGTAATGTAAGGTTATGACCACCCTGCCCCCCCCCCCACCCCAAACACCCCCTCCCCCCCACCCTTTACTGGCACAATCCACTGGAAACCGCACCGGAATATGATTAGTAATTGAATTTTCCTGTGTGTTGTACATCCAGCATAAAGAGTATTGATTTCACAGTGATACACCTGAGAGTCTCCACTGAGCTCCCTGACACCATCCTTTCCAGGACTTAAAGCCTCATGCACACTGGATGTTTTTTAACTGCCTGTTTTCTTTTTCCTGCCTAGAAACGCCCCTGTTGTTAGCCTATGTGTCCCTGCATGTTGGCCTATGTGTCCCTGCATGTTGGCCTATGTGTCCCTGCATGTTATCCTATATGTCCATGCATGTTGGCCTGTGTGTACCTGCATGTTGGCCTATGTGTCCTTGCATGTTGGCCTATGTGTCCCTGCATGTTGGCCTATGTGTCCTTGCATGTTGGCCTATGTGTCCCTGCATGTTGGCCTATGTGTCCCTGCATGTTGGCCTATGTGTTCCTGCATGTTGGCCTATGTGTCCCTGCATGTTGGCCTATGTGTCCCTGTATGTTAGCCTGTGTGTCCCTGCATGTTGGCCTGTATGTCCCTGCATGTTAGTCTGTGTGTCCTTCCATGTTAGTCTGTGTGTCCCTGCATGTTAGCCTGTGTGTCCCTGCATGTTGGCCTATGTGTCCCTGTATGTTAGCGTGTGTGTCCCTGCATGTTGGCCTATGTGTCCCTGCATGTTAGTCTGTGTTTCCCTGCATGTTAGTCTGTGTGTCCCTGCATGTTAGCCTGTGTGTCCCTGCATGTTGGCCTATGTGTCCCTGCATGTTAGCCTATGTGTCCCTGCATGTTATCCTATATGTCCCTGCATGTTAGCCTGTGTGTCCCTGCATGTTGGTCTGTGTGTCCCTGCATGTTAGCCTGTGTGTCCCTGCATGTTGGCCGATGTGTCCCTGCATGTTATCCTATATGTCCCTGCATGTTGGCCTATGTGTCCCTGCATGTTGGCCTATGTGTCCCTGCATGTTGGCCTATGTGTCCCTGCATGTTAGTCTGTGTGTCCCTGCATGTTAGTCTGTGTGTCCCTGCATGTTAGTCTGTGTGTCCCTGCATGTTAGCCTGTGTGTCCCTGCATGTTAGCCTGTGTGTCCCTGCATGTTGGCCGATGTGTCCCTGCATGTTATCCTATATGTCCCTGCATGTTGGCCTATGTGTCCCTGCATGTTGGCCTATGTGTCCCTGCATGTTAGCCTATGTGTCCCTGCATGTTAGCCTATATGTCCCTGCATGTTGGCCTATATGTCCCTGCATGTTGGCCTATATGTCCCTGCATGTTGGCCTATGTGTCCCTGCATGTTGGCCTATATGTCCCTGCATGTTGGCCTATGTGTCCCTGCATGTTGGCCTATGTGTCCCTGCATGTTATCCTATGTGTCCCTGCATGTTGGCTTATGTGTTGATACACGCCTAGGCGTTTAGCGACAGAAAAAAACCCCACTGCCAGCACATCCAGAAGCAGCAGTGTTTTGGTAGAAAAAAACGTGTGACGCATGTAAATGCATTTAAACACACATTAGCACTAAGCGCATCCAATGCTTGAGTGTTAATTAATTTCAATGACCAGAATAAATTATTATGAAATTAATTAATGCTTTGACGCGCCTAAATGCGTATAGACACGTTTACCAGCATCGCATGTTTTTTGTTTTTTTCTGCCAAGACGCTGGTGCCAGGAAGAAAGGTGTCTAAGAGAGATGGGCATATGCCCAGTGTGCATGAAGCCTTAAAATGAACTTCAGGGGCAAAAAGATCGTTATCCTTTTAGTAGGACTCCTCCCCACTGCAAGGGTTACCTGATTGCCCAGGGGATGATGAATAAGGGGATATATCTTTTCCTTCACCCTTTGCTTCATTCTCTTCATGAAACCAGTCATTGCACGTACATGAGTACCCCAGGGGGGAGTCTGACAGCTGTGTTTACTATGCTTCAGTTTGTGAATGAACCAGAAGCCACTCAACGCAGAACACTTCTCATTCATACTGTCCAGTGCAGCTGAAGCTGCGGAGAAATGGGCTGGGGAATCTCCATCCTCTGTCCCAAAAGTGAGACATCAGGGGGCTGTTTAGACCCTTGATATATCACCAAAGCCTCCCAACACGGCTGTTAAATGTTTCAAATGAATATTCAGATACATAAAATTCTTTAAAAATTGTCACATCTACATAGTCTTACCCATCTGTCTGGTTACCTGGTCACATCTGCAAAATCTTACCCACCTGGTTACCTGGTCAGTGGTCACATCTACATAGTCTTACCCACCTGGTAGCCTGGTTACATCTACATAGTCCTACCCACCTGTCTGGTTCCCTGGTTACATCTACATAGTCCTACCCACCTGGTTACATCTACATAGTCCTACCCACCTGGTTACCTGTTCACATCTACATAGTCCTACCCACCTGTCTGGTTACCTGGTCACATCGTCACAATGTCTGTAGCTTATATACCTTCATCCCAAAATAAAGAAGGACATTTTCTCTTTCCAGTTACTCATAGGATATGAAAGTGGGACAATTGTACTTTGGGACTTGAAATCGAAAAGAGCTGAACTCCGATTTTACTATGATGAGGTGAGTCTGATATCTGTACATTACATCTTACCCTCCACACAATGCTTCACAATCAGTCACGTTCTCAACACTTTGCTTTTGCCATATGTTGCAATATAGGCTGTCCATCCAAGTGGATCAAACATCAGGCATAACACCTGGAAGATGTGAAGTGACTGTTTTTATACTATATATTTACATTTGATGTTATACATCGGTGTGGAAAGAGCAGCATAACAAGGCCTGGTCACCAACACTTAAAGCTTGATTCCAGGAATTCAGCTCCTTTGTAAAAAGCGAAGGCACACTATGAGTTTAGTCCAAGATGCTGCATGACATCCCCTGGGCTTATCCTTATTGTTTACATCTTAAAGTTTTATTGCACTCCCAGAGTCGGTGCAGCCGCTACGCCTGCTCCTTGCTTCCTTCTGCCCAATCACAGAAGCCTTTGTATTATGTGAATTCATGCCCAATCACAGAAGCCTTTGCATTATGTGAACTCATTCACAAAATACAAAGGCTTCTCTGAATTGGCAGCAGAGGGTAGGGGCGGGCATAGCTACTCTGTGTGCCTCTCTCTCCTCTCTCATAGCACCAGAGTGTCAGTGTATGCTCCGGGAGAGCTCTAAAGGTGTCTGATGTAAATAATGGAGATAAGTTCAGGAGAGGTCATGCACCTCTTTGCACTCACAATTTGCCCGCACTTTTTACAAAGTAGCCGAAGTCCAGGAATTCAGCTTTAATGTTACAAGTTTGCAAAACGATGCCAAGTAAACACACGGAAGTATTTACCTTCTATATGTAGTAATAGCTGAATTATGTACTGTATGTAACCTGTTGTGGTGAACCAATGATATCTCACTATGTGGCTGAATTTCTATTTCCAGGCAATTCATTCTATAGGCTGGCACCATGAAGGACGTCAGTTCATGTGCAGTCACTCGGACGGCAGCCTCTCTGTATGGAACATGAAGAACCCTGCCAGGCCCTTTCAAGTCACTATTCCCCATGGTAAGTGTAAGCCTTTCATCCCTCGTTACAGTCCCCAGGCTTATAAAACAATATCCCTACCGAAATCCAAACCTTATAAATGGAGTCCCTGCATGGAATAGATACCTTTTAGATTTACAAGCAAGGCAGGAGAGAAGTGAACAGGAAGTCCCATCACTGGACAAAGGCGTCACATGATCACTGCCCCCCCACCTAATCTCACCTTCTAATTGGCCAAGGCCCTGTTCCCATTACTTATTCTTAAAGTGGTTATAAACTCAAATCCAAAAATGTAATAAATTGCAGCTTACCTTGATAAAGACCTCGATAAAGACTTGATAAAAGCAGACCACTGTATACACTTGAAGCCACACAATTTCAAAGTTGCATGTCAGTGCAGATGTCTATGCAATCCGCACCTAAACTTGCAAAAAGTTTTGCAACAACTACTTTCCAAATCAGGGTTGCACCGATATGACCGCTTCCATTGTGGACAATAGGGTATGACTTGTCATGCAATTTGAATCAAATCGCATGACAAGTGTTTTGTCACGTTTTTTGGGGTGTGTTCAATATGTGCAAAGAAAGATCGCACAAATACTTAAATTGGGTTCCACCCAAAAAAACAAAAATACCTGAAAAATTCTAAAAAAAAAACACAAAAAAACATTTGGATATTTTTTTTTTTCTTACCTCTAAATGCCTGTTGCTAGGTGGTCCCTCGTAGTCTGCCTCTTTCTTTGCCTGGGCTGGTGACATCACTTCCCCCTCGGCACAGGAAGGGCTTGGCTCTGCTCCCTCCCTCCTGTCAATCATCTGGGACCCATTACAGGTCCCAGGTGATTGAGCGGCCAATCACGGTGCGCGGCGCTGCTCGCGCATGCGCAGTGGGTGCCAGGCTGTGAAGCCACAGCCCGGCGCCCACAGTTGAAATGCCGGCGCCGATGAGCGAAGGGGGGGGGGACGAGCAAGCTTCGAACCCCCGCATCGCTGGACCCAGGGACAGGTAAGTGTCCAATTAAAAGTCAGCAGCTGCAGTATTTGTAGCTGCTGACTTTTAATTTTTTTTTTTTTTAATGGACCCCCTGGGTGGAACTCCTCTTTAAAAAGTATATTTATTAAAAGTAATGACAGATAAAGATAAAGAAAATATTACAACAACAATACTTAACCCCTTCATGCATTAGCCTATCTCTGACACTTAAAATCCATATTTTTTGCTAGAAAATTACTTAGAACCACCCCCAAACATTATATAAATTTTTTTAGCAAAGACCCTACAGAATAACATGGCAGTCGTTACAATATTTTATGTCACACGGTATTTGCTTAACAGTCTTTCAAACGCAATTGTTTTGCAAAACATACACTTCACTGAATTAAAAAAAAAAACTAAACAGTGAAGTTAGCCCAATTTTTTTGTATAATGTGAAAGATGATGTTACGCCGAGTAAATAGATACCTAACATGTTACCCTTTAAAATTGCGCACACTTGGAATGGCGACAAATTTCAGTACTTAAAAATCTCCATAGGCAACGCTTTAAAAAATTTTAACAGTGACCTGTTTAGAGTTACAGAGGAGGTCTTTTGCTGGAATTATTGCTCACACTCTAACAATCACAGTGATACCACACATGTGTGGTATGAACACTGTTTACATTTGCAGGCATGACTTACGTATGCATTTTCTTTGGTGCACGAGCACGCTGGGACGGGGAAGCTTTACATTTTTTTTTTCGTTTTTTTTTTTAATTATTATTTTTTACACTATTCCATTAAAAAAATTCTGATTAGAGACATGAGCGTGCAGGAGATGTCCCTCCACCAAGTCACAGTAAGTTCCCAATGAGATGGCTGGAGGAGTGGGGCAACTCCTCTCGCCCTATAAGTATCACTTGAAACCCATACCAATGTTAATGTAGATACCTGACTTTGTTAGCTATTGTCATCTGTGTCACCGTCTGTAGTACCTGTTGATACATGGCAAGTGTTGTTCACCTTTTGTATATTGATAAAACTGAATAAAAATTATTGATTTAAAAAAAAAAAAATTCTGATCACTTTTACTGCTGTCACAAGGAATGTAAAAACATCCCTTGTGACAGTGACAGGTGGTGACAGGTACTCTTTATGGAGGGATCTGGGGTCTAAAAGACCCCAAATCCCTCCTTTGCACTTAAAAGTATTCAAAACGCCAAGATCGGCATTTTTGAATACCTTGGATTTTTTAAAATCGGCACCGTTGGCTGCCGTGTAAACCGGAAGTGACATCCCTTCCGGGTTACTACATCGGAGAACCCGATCGAAGCCGATTCCAGCTTTGTTCAGGACTTGCCGGCTGGTCGCTCGGGTCTCCTGTTGGGACGGGGGACCCGAGTGGAGCGGCAGAAGGCGGCGGGAGGGGACGTCCCCTCCTGCTGCTTGTGATAATAGCCCAGCAGCTGCTTAGCCACATCAGTTGTTATCCTTGAAAGCCGACCGCCAGCTCTAAAAAACGGTACCAGGATGATGCCTCTGGCTGCAGGCTGCTCCCCGGTATAACCACTCCAACAAAATGACGTACAGGTACGTGATTATGCATAAAGTGGTTAACTAAAGGTGCTGTTTTGCCACAGAGTCCCCCCATAAAGGTGTGGCCAGGTAATCAGACCAGACGCTTGCATGATGCAGGCTCTGGAGACGATTCCAGTTCGGGGTGTGGTATTTAGACTTGTGTATAAGGAATAGACAACCCTCAAGCCAACTCTCTTTGCAATATGACCCCTCAAGGACTTGGTCAGTTTACAATCACACATTCCTATAAGACGAGTCATTCAAGGTAACCAGAATAACCAGGATAATAGGGGCTTTATTAGATATTTGTGAGGCCAACCTTAATCAGGAAAATTAAATATGCAAATCAACAAGTCGCACCGGTGTGACCGAGGACGACAACTCCAGGACAACTTGTTCTGTTAAAAAAAACAGACTTACTGGCCAAATCACCAGGTGAAAATAGAGGAAAGGACGCCTAAAAAAAAAATAAGAAAACTAATGCAGCCATCGCAAATAAGAGTTGTGGAAAGTTGCAGTATAATAAATGGTTGCATTTGGATTTAATACCGCTTTACAAATCGTATGCATGCATTGGATAAGAAGCCGTACGCAGTCTCTGTCTTACTTTTCTATATATATGTTTGTGTTTTGTTTCATACAGGGAAGAATCAAAGAGACGGAAGGAAACCTGAATCCTGTAGACCAATATTAAAGGTTGAATACAAAACCTGTAAAAACAGGTAAGCTTGTATTATTATATTAGAAGTATGGTGAGCGGCTGTATACTGCAGTAGAATATATAACAAATGGTGATATGTCTGCAGATAGACCCCCTGCTCATTCTTCACCCTGACATCACCCGAGACTGTACTGCGTATACATTGACAGCATTATGAATGGCCTTAATGCCTGCATTAAATCTGGATGTAGCAGTGACATTAAAGCCCTGCATTAGATATAAGGGACATCTTTTTTGCTTGATTATGTCTAGGGCAGCAGTCTCCAAACTACGGCATTTTGATTGCCTTTATCTGGCCCTTGGGGCAGTATTCCATCCACTGACACCAACAATAGGGCACTATTTCTTCCACTGACACCAATGATGGGGTAGAATTCCATTGGCTTCAACAATGGGGCTGAATTCCTTCCATTGACACCAACGATGGGGTAGAATTTCTTTCCATTGACACCAATGATGGGGCACTATTCCTCCGACTGACACCAACAATAGGGCAGAACTCCTTCTACTGACACCAACAATGGGGCAGAATTCTTTCCATTGACACCAATGATGGGGCAGAACACCTTTAATTGACACCAATAATGGGGCACTATTCCCTCCATTGACATCAACAATGGGGCAGAATTCCTTCTATTGACACCAACGATGGGGCAGAATTCTTTCCATTGACACCAATGATGGGGCAGAACACCTTTAATTGACACCAATGATGGGGCACTATTCCCTCCATTGACATCAACAATGGGGCAGAATTCCTTTTATTGACACCACCGATGGGGCAGAATTCTTTCCATTGACACCAATGATGGGGCACTAGTCCTCCCACTGACATCAACAATAGGGCAGAATTCCTTTAAATTGACACTAATGATGGGGCAGAACTCTTTCTGTTGACACCAACAATGGGGCACTATTCCCTCCATTGACACCAACGATAGTGCACTATTCCTCTTGCTGACACCAAAGATAGAGCATTGTTTACTGCAGGACATTTCTACTCCCACTGGCCCTAGTCTGGCCCCCCTAAAGTCTGAAGGATAGTAAATTGACCCTTTGTTCAGAAAGTTTGGAGATCCATGGTCTAGCCTACAGGGATCTCCAAACTAAGGCCCTCCAGCTGTTGTGGAACTACACGTCCCATGAGCCATTGTAAAACTGACATTCACAGATATGACTAGGTATGATGGGAGATGTAGTTCCTGAACAACTGGAGGGCCATAGTTTGGAGACCCCTCGTCTAGGGGAAAAATAAAAGGAGATATACTTACTCAATCCTCTGCTGCTTCCTGCAGATAGACAAGTCTCCACAGCTTCTGCCCCCCCGCGCTCTAGTGGCCTAGAGTCCTGACATCATGAAGACCAGAGCAGGGTCCATAGGCCTGCTTTGGACATGACAACACCAAGGGACAATCTAACAGGGGAGCACCACCTGCCAGGGAAACAGAGGGTTTGGTAAAACTGTTTATTTTCTCACATAGACAAAACAAGCTATTAACCATTGCACAGCTTCCAAGTGATTTATTTGTTTTTTTTTACCTGCCCAGAGTTGGGCCTTAAAAAAAAAATGTGATACCTGCAATATTCACATTGAAAGCTATACAGGGAGAAACTACCGATATACACGGTGCTTGTAACTGCACCCACCGCCGCACCGATATCACCCCCTACTGTCCCCTGTGTCTTCCTCCAGCTCCCCAAGTTGTCCTTTGGGTCCTCCTCCGGCTCCCCGGGTTCTCCTCTGGGTCCCTCTCTGGCTCCCCGGGTCCTCCGCATTCTCCTCCGGGTCCCCCCCATGTCCCGGATCTTTCAGGATGGAGAGAGGAGGAAGGAGTCTGTAAATATGTCATTTACTGGCTCCTTCCTTTCCTGAACGCACAGAGTCTGTGATCACTGACCGTCCATTTATAACTGAGCACTGTAATCTGTGTTTATGACGCTTCAGTTTATGAATGGGGAGGAGCCTCTGTCTCCTGTCCATTCATCTTCAGTGCAGCTGAGGCTGCAGAGAAAGGGAACAGGGGAATGTGTCCTTAGTCCCTTTCTCTGTTTTAAAGGGGAGATGTCAGGGGTCTGTTTAGACCCTTGGTATTTCACCAACCCCCCCCCCCCTTTCTCCTCAACAGGGCTGATAAAAAAATAAATTGTAATAAATAAATATTCAAAAGTTAAATTGTAAAAAAATAAAAATTGAAAAAAAACAAACACCCCCCCCCCCCAAAAAAGAAAGCATTGTAAATATATATATATATATATATATATATATATATATATATATATATATATATATATATCAAAAAAACTATAAATTGTCAAAAATAATAAAAAATTATTAATTGTAAAAAATAAATTGTAAAAAAAAACAAAATAAAACTACTGACACAGTTCATGCCTCATCAGTGCTGCATATTAGTGCCACTGTCACATGACATTTCAAAAAAAACTATCGGTAATCGGTATCGGCGAGTGCTTGAAATAATGTATCGGTACTTGTACTCGGTCTTAAAGGGGTTGTAAACCTTCGTGTTTTTTCACCTTAATGCATCCTATGCATTAGGGTGAAAAACACCTGTCAGTGACCGCCCCCCCAGCCCCCCCCCCATTTTACTTACCTGCACCCTCAAACTTGACCCACTGGGACGCGGTGTCTCTCTGCCCGGTGTTCTCTTCTCTTGATCGGATAGATTGATAGCAGCACAACCATTGGCTCCCGCTGCTGTTAATCAAATCCAATGATGCGTGTGCCGGGGGGGCGGGGCCGAGTCCTGCATTCTATGGATGCCTGAATTCTGGACTCGGGAGCGTTTCCGCAAGGTAACCCCTTTGGGGGAAGCAGTTCTGCGAGGGGGTCATCAGATGTGGGGAAGAGCCACGAAACCCGCGGGGGACCCCAGAAGAGGAGGTTCGGGGCCACACTGTGCAAAACGAACTGCACAGTGGAGGTATGATATGTTTGTTATTTTTTTTTTTAATTTTACCTTTACAATCACTTTAATAAAAGTGGTATCGGTGCAACCCTAACATCTGTGAAATATGATGAAGTCTTGTAGGATCGAGTAGAGCCTGCATGCTGAAGATGTCCGTTTTTCAGCCAAAAAAATAGACCGACCAGAGTTTTCATTCTTCTCTACGTCAGCTTCCAGTCCTCATAAATGGACCCCGCGCGTGCCTACTGCAGGTCTGGTGATGTTATTTTATCCTCGGACAACGCACAGGCACACTGCCCCCACATCTGAAGGATTTACAATGAATTTATTCCCTGAAAGAGAAGGTTAGAGTGGCTCCGCTATGCGGTATTTGTAGAGCACTTCAAAAAGATCTACAATGGACGGCAGGCTTTGCCTGTGCTTATGGAGATCAAACACTTGCAGAAACCTTTTTCTAGGGTCCAAAGAAAGCCTTTGTTGTGTAGAAAAAGCTTTTTTTCCAGCAGTGTTTGAGCTCTTTAGAGCGCTTCTTCACCCCCTTACCTCATAAGCATAATAGCATTCTGAACCTGCAAGCGTGCCATAGGGATGCCGCACCACAAATGTGCAATGATTCATGTATTCTAAAACAAGAAAGACCTTTTGCCTTTTTGAAATATGTTATTCATACATCAATTTGATGTGAATTATGGAAATTTCTGACATATATTAAATGCCAAAATATGGCCTTTTTTCCCAGAGCTACCTTGTTCCATAGAGAGAGTTGGCCTGATTCTTGTCTGTGGTGTCAGTATGAGATCATTCCTCCTACGTACAGCTTTTATACATCTGTATCACCTCTGACTTTCTTCATCCCCCCTTGGTTCCCAACTACTCCCTGTTCAAAAGTCTGAGCCTCTCAACACCTTACCTGGCTGTCAGGAACCTGTTGTTCACCTATTTTACCTGTTGGTGGCACTGTGCTCGTTGTCAGAATGCAATCTCATTAGCCACCAGCATGTGTCTCCCTTCAGTCACTGGACTTTTTCACCAGCACCTGAGTCAGGCCGCTTGGAAGGTGTTGAAAGCACAGCTTCAGCCCAAAGGTATAGGTCTGCTTTGAATTGTTTGGGGAAGGGCGAGACTCAGCTTGTGCCCCTATTAGAAGGATTTTCTTCAAGTCCTTTTAGGCTGGGTTCACACTAGTGCGATCACATGCGATGTCTGTCCAAAGCAAATTCAGCCATACAAGCTGTATGGCTAAAAATCGCATCGCACACACACCAAAATGGTGCAGGACCCTTTTTTTTTGGTCCACACTGGAATTGGATCGCCTGGGTCCGATTCCTGCACCTGTTTACAGTTCACATTGAGATCTGCAAACCGATCTCAACCGGGTCTCATTAACTCTACATTGACACCCTTAGCGTTTCACAGATGTCCGTGTGAACCAGTGTGCAGTTCAGATGCGATGCGGGAACCGCCACTAAATCGCAGGGTTTGCCGCATCGCACCAGTGTATACCAGTACTTAAAGTGTAAGTAAACCCTCTTATCGTTTTCGACCAAGGAAGCTGCAATCTTGGCCTCTGTTTAAACGGGTCACAGGAGTGCAGAATGAACTGCACTCCTGTACTGCACTCCTGTGAACGATAGGAGAAGTACAGCCAAGTGAGCTTTGGCTGCACTTCTTCTTTAAGGCTTAGTTTAGAACCACTTTAAGTAAACCTGTTTTTCTCCGTATGGGCAAAGTTTACTTTAGGGTTTTTGTGCAAAGCATGACCCTTGTTCGATTCCTCCCCTGCACATAAACAACACCTCTGTATATCAGAACTGCTTTTAACACGTTGGAGACTCTCCATCACGTGCAGACATAAATAATCGTTTTGTGCAGTGGCGTCGGGAGGGGCTGAGGGGGGCTGGAGCCCAGAGTGGGCTCGGGCATTCACAATTGTATTGTAAGCCCCAAGTCCGAGCGGCCCTATGCAAAGAGTCAGACGGTCACTGACTGTCTCACTCAGCGCAGCCAGCGGGGATCGATCCCACTTCGAGCACGGCCAGTGAGTGACATAAGTTCCTGCCTCCTGGATACTGCAGCAGCTATGATGGACATCACACTAGTCCAATACCAGGACCCCGGGACGTGTGACGTCCATCATATGTGCCGCCGAGTCCAAGAGATGGGAACTACACTGCAACTGCGACGAGCACTATGAAATCTGGGGCCCGCTCTGTGTAAATGTGTGGGGCCACCGCCAGCTCTCCTAACCTGGCCCTGGCTGCCTGGAGCGTGCAGCCTGCTGTCTGACTGGTCATGAATGGGATGGGCGCGCCGCACACTACAGGTAATGCCCCGTACACATGGTCCTATTATCCGACAGAAAATGTTCGATGGGAGCTTTTTGTCGGAAATTTCGACCGTGTGTAGGCTCCATTGGACATTTTCCATCGGCATTTCCGTCACACAAAATTTGAAATTCCGTTCGTGTGTACACAATTCCGACGCAAAAAGTTCCACGCATGCTCGGAATCAAGCAGAAGAGCCACACTGGCTATTGAACTTCATTTTTCTCGGCTCGTCGTACGTGTTGTACGTCACCGCGTTCTTGGCGTTCGGAATTTCCGACAAGATTTGTGGGACCGTGTGTATGCAAGTTTAAGACAAGACAAGTTTGAGCCAACATCCGTCGGAAAAAATCCATGGATTTTGTTGTCAAAATGTCCGATCGTGTGTACAGGGCATTAGGCTGAGCTGCAGAGGGTCACTAGGTCACCTGAAGTCTGACGTGGAAAAGTTAAGTAGGCCAGTGCATGTGTCAGTTAGGTCAGTGCAGGTGTCAGTTAGGTCAGTGCAGGTGTCAGGTAGGTCAGTGCAGGTGTCAGGTAGGTCAGTGCAGGTGTCAGGTAGGTCAGTGCAGGTGTCAGGTAGGTCAGTGCATGCGTCCGGTAGGTCAGTTTAGTGGTCAGCATTGATGGGCACTGGTAAGCCAGGCAACAGGCGAGCCTAACTACCCCCCTGCCGAGTGCTTTTTCCCACCTTGCAATGCCCCTGGTTTTGTGTCTGGCAATCTTACCAGCTCAGGTTAATGTGCAACATAATAGTGATTAATACCTGTACAGCAAACCATTATTCACACGGAGGCCTTACTCTGTTCTTAATGTATGATTCATGTACAGTTTGCTGATCGCAGATAAACCATCGTTCACTGCTTCCCGTACCCACCAGCCCATAAATGTAATATATCGTCCTTATAGTCTCTGTCTGCAAATCCCGGTTTGACACTGGGAGATAGGAAGCCACCCGGACGCTAAGGATCCACAGCCTTTAACTGGATTTAGAAATCTTTTTTTTTTTCTTAGACAAATTAGAGATTCAGACAAATATAAAAAACACCCTGTAGCCCTGTTATGTATTCATTAATAAATGAAATATCCTTTACATTACTTATAGTATAAATGACTGCAATGTGTCTTTATAATTTGTCTTTATATTATCTTCCCATAATTCCCTAAACAGCAAAAAGAAAACAGAACGAAAGTGGGTTCTGCACTGTGAGCCATTCATGCTTTTACTGTGCTGTGTGCCTTACATGTTTCAGGCCCTGTTTACCTCCCAAATTTTGAACTTGAGAATAAGTGACATTTTAGGGAGACAGTGACCAAAAACTGTGTGTGGCCAAACATGATAGTGGGAGGGGCTTAAGGACCATGGTTAAATAAAATTTGGGCTTCCGTGTTCCTATAAAATATGGTTTGATTCCTGTGCCACAAGCTGGAGTCTCCAGTGTGACCCAACCCTTAGGGAGAGAGATTGGAGAGAGGGAAGGATCACTGTTATATGGAAGGAAGGATAACTATGGTATATGGAAGAAAGGAAGGAGGGATCACTATGATACATGGAAGAGAGGAAGGATGGATCACTGTGGCACATGGATGGCAGGATGGATCACTATGGCATGTGGAAGGCAGGAAGTATCACTATGGCACGTAGAAGGCAAGAAGGATCACTATGGCACGTGGAAGGCAGGAAGGATCACTATGGCGCGTGGAAGGCAGGAAGGATCACTATGGCACATGGAAGGCAGGAAGGATCACTATGACACGTGTAAGGCAGGAAGGATCACTATGGCACATGGAAGGCAGGAAGGATCACTATGACACTTGGAAGGCAGGAAGGATTACTATGACATGTGGAAGGCAGGAAGGATCACTATGACACATGGAAGGCAGGAAGGATTACTATGGCACATGGAAGGCAGGAAGGATCACTATGGCACGTGGAAGGCAGAAAGGATCACTATGACACATGGAAGGCAAGAAGGATTACTATGGCACATGGAAGTTAGGAAGGATCACTATGGCACTTGGAAGGCAGGAAGGATCACTATGGCACTTGGAAGGCAGGAAGGATCACTATGGCACTTGGAAGGCAGGAAGGTTCACTATGACACATGGAAGGCAGGAAGGATTACTATGGCACGTGGAAGGCAAGAAGGATCACTATGGCACATGGAATGCAGGAAGGATCACTATGACACATGGAAGGAAGGATCATTATGGCACATGGAAGGCAGGAAGGATCACTATGGCAAATGAAAGGCAAGAAGGATCATTATGGCACTTGGAAGGCAGGAAGGATCACTATGGTACATGGAAGGAAGAGAGAGAGGGGAGAGTTCACTCACCCGAGGCTGGCTGTTCTCCAGGCAGTGGAGTTTCAGCCAGTGACATCATGTGCACTGCTTCAAAATTCCCACCCACACAACCCCTTCACAGTGATAGGATTGGCTGCATGCCGGGGGTTTTTTGGACGGACATAGGGGGGGCATGGGGAGGGGGTGAAACAGATCTAGCCTTCTCTTCTTTTCAATTTTGTAGAGCGGGCGGGCGACCTGGCGGGTGGGTGAGCAGGACTGTGCTGGTTGGGCACTAAGCGAGTCTTAGCTGCAGTGCGGCGCACACTGATAGGTGGAGTCAAGTGGCGGAACTTGTTCCGACACTGGGCTCCATTGCGGGATTCAGCCTGGATTCGTAAGACACTGGGATTTACTTGAAATCCCGGGATGGTCCCGGCAAATCCAGGACAGGTGGGAGGTTTGTTAGGCAGCTTACAAGAGGAGAGTACAGGGAAGAATGACATAGGCACAGTGATAATGATCATTTGTTGTCTGTTAAGTACAATGATAATACAGGAAGTTGTAGAGTTGCAACAGGAAATGGGTACAGCATGTAGAAAAGGCAAGAGGTGATGATAATCGCCCATTCCCTGTTCTACCACACTGTCCTTATGTTACAGACATTACTTTTCTAAACTGGATACTTGTTCTGGGTCCGTAACTCAGAAAGTCGTAAAAGTCAGGGGATCAGGATAACACATATATTAAAGGACCTGCACATTTTTTTTAAAGTGATTGTAAAATCTTGTTTTTTTTTTCTAGTAACAAAAATGTTATACTTACCTCCTCTGTGCAGTTGGTTTTGTACAGAGCAGCCCAGGTCCTCCTCTTCTCGGGTCCCTTTTTGCTGCCCCTGGCCCCTCCCTCCTATCGAGTGCCCCCACAGTCAACAGTCAGTTATGGGGGCACCGGAGCTGAGTCACAGCTCCGTGTGTCCATTCAGACAAGGAACCCCGACCCTGCCCCACCCCCTCTCTCCCCTAATTGGCTGACTGACTTTGATTGACAGCCGCGGGAGCCAATGGCGCTGCTGCTGTGTCTCAGCCAATCAGTATAAGTGTCCCGTATGGCTTTGTGGACATCGCTGGAGAGAGATGGGGCTCAGGGTAAGTATTAGGGGGTGCTGGAACGGCTGCTACACACAAAAGTTTTTTTCTCTTGATGCATAGAATGCATTAAGATAAAAAAAACCTTCTGCCTTTACAACTCCTTTAAGCAATGCCCCACAACATGCAGATGGTTGAAATCTGTGTAGTGCACTAAAACGTGTGCTTTGTGGCTTATTTTTTACGTGTGTTGGGGTACTCCAAGCAGGGCAAATCGACAGTGTCTCCAGACAAGGCCTCCCAGATCCCCATATACTTTCCTCTCTTGTGCTCCCTCGCAGCTTCCTCCTCCTCTGCAGCTTCACTACCCAGCACTTCCTGGGATGGTCGAGCATGTGACCAATCCATGCAGCCAGTCGCTAGGACCAAGTACTGTTGCATGACATGTACAGTAGGTGTGTTGGGGTACGCCATGCAGGCAAACGAACATTGTCTCCGGACAAGGCCCCCAACATCTCCATATACTTACCTTTCTTGTGCTCCCTCGCAGCTCCCTCCTCCTCTGCAGCTTCACTACCCAGCACTTCCTGGGATGGTCGAGCATGTGACCAATCAATGCAGCCAGTCGCTAGGACCAAGTACTGTTGCATGACTGGGGGAGAGCAAAGGGGCAAGAAACTTCAAAGGAGGGCAGGTAGGGTCTACCGAGGATCAGGAGGACTCCCTTTTACAGAGACCTGCCTAGGCATGGTCACAGTGTATGAAACTCTGCCAACTTACCCTTGTCACTTTGGTCATTAATGGCAAAGTGACAGAGTCTCTTGAAGCCCACTGTACCCAGATATTTTCCCCAGAACTTTAAGGTGCACCCCCTGTATCATATGGTGTCCTGGAGCTTGATAGCTTCGTAGAACTTTTGATGAGATCATGCCTCGATTTCTAGGTTCACGTCTTACCTGGTAGTCAGACCCCATTATTAGGTTCAGTTGTTAAAGATAGAATTTTAAATGGAAGCAGTGTAAGCCCCTAATGTGACCTGATATCAGAATCTTGTTGTCCCTGAACAACATAACTCACAAATGGAGACTGGGAAGCAGCACAACGAACCAATCAGGTGTGTTGCAATGCAAAGAGCATGTTGATAGGAGAGGGCAGAGAGGTAATTTTGCTCCTTCTCCTTTCACTGTCCAGTCACAGCCCAGGGGTTGGATTCTTCACTGTCAGGTCTCCACCTGTAGGTGAAAGTGAAACTGCAGCAGAGAAAGATCAGATTCCCTCACTTAGTAAGCAAAACTGCTGTGTAAATTCCAGGACTGGATGGACAGAAATACAAATCTTTGGGCAGGTAAAACCGTTCCCATATACTGTATGTGATTAAAGCCTGAGACTCCAGCACTGCAAAGCTGAACTATTATCTAATATTATCCAGTTGTGCTGCCTGACAGGCCTTTTAATAAACTGCCAAACTGTATATATTTTATATTTATATCATTTAATAATTTTATTGCCCTACAGACCAAGTCCACTGCCCTACTGACCCTGTCCACTGCCCTACTGACCCTGTCCACTGCCCTACTGACCCTGTCCACTGCCCTACTGACCCTGTCCACTGCCGTACTGACCCTGTGCACTGCCCTACTGACCCCGTGCACTGCCCTACAGACCCCATCCACTGCCCTACAGACCCCGTCCACTGCCGTACTGACACCGTGCACTGCCCTACTGGCCCTGTCCACTGCCCTACTGACCCCATCCACTGCCCTACTGGCCCTGTTCACTGCCCTACTGACCCCATCCACTGCCCTACTGACCCCGTCCACTGCCCTACTGACCCCGTCCTCTGCCCTACAGACCAAGTCCACTGCCCTACTGACCCCGTCCACTGCCCTACTGACCAAGTCCACTGCCCTACAGACCCCATCCACTTCCCTACTGACCCTGTCCACTGCCCAACAGACCCCGTCCACTGCCCTACTGACCCCGTCCACTGCCCTACTGACCCCGTCTAATGCCCTACAGACCCCGTCCACTACCCTACAGACCCCGTCCACTACCCTACAGACCCCGTCCACTGCCCTACAGACCCCGTCCACTGCCCTACTGACCCCGTCCACTTCCCTACTGACCCTGTCCACTGCTCTACAGACCCCGTCCACTGCCCTACAGACCCCGTCTACTGCCCTACTGACCCCATCCACTGCTGTACTGACCCCGTGCACTGCCCTACAGACCAAGTCCACTGCCGTACTGACCCTGTGCACTGCCCTACTGACCTCGTCCACTGCCCTACAGACCCCGTCCACTGCCCTACTGACCCCGTCCACTGCTGTACTGACCCCATGCACTGCCCTACAGACCAAGTCCACTGCCCTACTGACCCCCTCCACTGCCCTACTGACCCCGTCCCCTGCCCTACTAACCCCGTCCACTGCCCTACTGACCCCGTCTAATGCCCTACAGACCCCGTCCACTACCCTACAGACCCCGTCCACTACCCTACAGACCCCGTCCACTGCCCTACAGACCCCGTCCACTGCCCTACTGACCCCGTCCACTTCCCTACTGACCCTGTCCACTGCTCTACAGACCCCGTCCACTGCCCTACAGACCCCGTCTACTGCCCTACTGACCCCATCCACTGCTGTACTGACCCCGTGCACTGCCCTACAGACCAAGTCCACTGCCGTACTGACCCTGTGCACTGCCCTACTGACCTCGTCCACTGCCCTACAGACCCCGTCCACTGCCCTACTGACCCCGTCCACTGCTGTACTGACCCCATGCACTGCCCTACAGACCAAGTCCACTGCCCTACTGACCCCCTCCACTGCCCTACTGACCCCGTCCCCTGCCCTACTAACCCCGTCCACTGCCCTACTGACCCCGTCCACTGCCTTACTGACCCTGTTCACTGCCCTACAGACCAAGTCCACTGCCCTACTGACCTGGTCCACTGCCCTACTGACCTGGTCCACTGCCCTACTGACCTGGTCCACTGCCCTACTGACCCCGTCCACTGCCCTACTGAGCCCGTCCACTGCCCTACTGAGCCCGTCCACTTCCCTACTGACCAATTCCACTGCCCTACTGACCCGGTCCACTGCCCTACTGACCCCGTCCACTTCCCTACTGACCCTGTCCACTGCCTTACTGACCCTGTCCACTGCCCTACAGACCAAGTCCACTGCCCTACTGACCCTGTCCACTGCCTTACTGACTGCCACCATTCACAGTCCTACTGACACCAGTGGCGGAACTACCAGGTTCACAAAGGTCGAACTTGCGACCAGACTCAGGCATTCCGCCACTGTGGGAAGGCCCCAAGATGGCAGGAAGTGGGCCCACTACAGAACATGTATGTCCCGCTGCAGGACCGTAATAAGGGCCCCATGACGGAAGTAAAGGGCCCAAGGTTCAGTGGGAAGTGCCCCAGGCTCAGAGGTTTCATGTTTTTTTTTTTTTTTTTGCATCAGGGTCTTGAAGTTTCTATTAAGCCTCTGGTTTCTATTGCAGAGCTGAACATGTGTACGCATACATGCTCCTACATACTGCTCGAGGTTATGACTGCTGCATTAAACATGTCAATCTGTTGACCTTGGGAAAGAGATTAAAAATATTATTATGTGGTAGGAAGATGCTAACAAGATTTCATGTATGGGAACAATAGCTTATCCCGGGATTCATTACACGAGGCCCTCGAGGCGGTTCACATTAATATCACACACTCTCTGCCTGTCTGTGTGTATAAACAGCTGCCTTGTGTTTGACTTGTCTTGTAGCGAGCCGTTCATCATATTCTCCGGAGGCTTGTCCTACGATAAAGCCAGCAGAAGACCGAGTCTGACCATCATGCACGGAAAGGCCATCACCGTCTTAGAGATGGATCACCCCATTGTGGACTTTTTAACCCTTTGTGAAACACCCTATTCAAATGGTAAGAGAGGAGAGATGGTTTTGCTGTGAAATGATTCTGCATTCATTAGATGTAAACAGCGGTAACGCAGCGTGCAGGTCTACCTAACATGCTACTCTGTGGTGCAACAGACCATGAAGGCCCTAGGTGCACTTCGAACTTACGTAAACAATCCATTTAATTTTTACTTAGTCATGCAATCAAAATCTGGCTTTGGGTGTGGCTTGCTTAAAGTCTACCTGTGCTTTGCTCCTGAACAGCAAAGTGACAGGTTCACTTGAATGCCCCTCCTCCACACTGCTGAAGCCTCATTCACACTTGCAAATTCAAGAGACCCAGCAAGGGTTCCAGGCAATTAGCTGTAGGTAGCAGCACCATTAAAAGCAATAGAGGGCTGACAGCTCCTGCAGCTAATCAGGGCCGCTCACATGTAATCACTCATAGAGCGATTACCTATGAATGATCGATCCTGGGGCCTTATACTTATTTTTCCTTTGTTCCCTTGACACTCCCTTTGCCTGTGGGAAGGAAGACAAAAAAAGTCCTGTGTTTGACCAAGGCTGATCTGGATGAAGTTTCCAAATGGCTAAGAAGTTTAGTCCAGCCCCCTACTTAAGCCTGGTGATTGGCCGTTCAGGTTCCCTGCACTGTATTGTGGAAGAGAGTCGCACGTGAATCATTGGCCTTACTATTTGCTGTTCTTTAGCAAGCAGTAAATGAAAGTTAAAAGAGAGGTATGGGAATCATTTTTTTTTTTTAAACCATACTTACCTAGGTGGATGAAGCATCAGTCCAATGCTGCATCTGTCCCCCGCTGGCTCTAACACTGAGAACTGAGAGATCAAACGCCACTATTCGTTCAGTTCTCACAGCTGCCTGAGCAGAGAGCTGATGACTGTCAGTCACCGGCTCTCTGCTCTGCCCCCCCCCCACGCTCACTGGAGCGCTGGGCCGTGGAGGTGGCGGGAGCAGCTGGCTCAGGCTCTCAGCAGCTCGCTGAGAGGCTGATCCGGGTGCCGGTCCAGGCATGTGGGCGGATCCCAACCATATGGTCACAATCTTGCCTGAGCCTGGACCGGCTCTGTGACGGGTCACAGGAGTGCAGAACGAACTGCACTCCTGTTATCCATAGGAGAAGTACAGCCAAATGAGCTTTTGCTGTACTTTTCCTTTAAGACCAGCCCTCACTGACCTCTGTAGCTGCAGGCACTGTGGAGCAGTCTCTGCAGCTTCCCTGCTCCCCCCTGCCAGCAGCCACTTAGCAGCTCAGTCTCTCTTGTTTCCTCCTCCATGCATTAGTTCAGCTCCCCACTGCCATTCCCTATCTCCGAGCAGGGACTCAGTAGCTCTGTTTCCCTTCCCAGCAGTGACTCAGCAGCTCACCTCCTCCCCCCTCCCAGCAGGGAGTAAACAGCTCAGCTTCCCCTCCCAGCAGTTACTAGCAGCACAGCACTCTGTCCCCAAAAAGCAAAAGTGCAGCACTTCTACCTCCCCAGATATCATCCACAGCTGGATTATCAGTGCTCAATGCGCTGTAAATACTGAAATAGCCGGCACCATGGCATATCACAGTATAGCTTGGATTTTATTGAATAGCGGTGTATACAGCACAGGAAATCAACGCGTTTCAGCTTCAAACAGCCCTATCCATGACTTGGCAGTTTGGCTCCCTCTCCTAGCAGTTACGGTACTTAGTACCGCAGCACCCCCACTCCACTGACTCAGCAGATCAGCTTTCCCTGCACCCCCCCCCCCCAGCAATGTGCAGTGCTGAGAGGCTGATCCAGGTGCCGGTCCAGGCATGTGGGCGGGTTCCAACCATATGGTCACAATTTTGCCTGAGCCTAGACCGGCTCTGTGACGGGTCACAGGATTGCAGAACAAATTGCACTCCTGTGATCCATAGGAGAAGTACAGCCAAATGAGCTTTGGCTGTACTTTTCCTTTAAGACAAGCCCTCACTGACCTCTGTAGCAGCAGGCACTGTGGAGCTTGGCTCCCTCTCCTAGTAGTTACTTAGTAGCGCAGCTCCCCTACTCCCCCCCCCTCCCTCCAAGCACGGACTCAGCAGCTCAGTTTTCCCTGCACCCCCCTCCCAGCAATGTACAGTGCTGTGAAAAAGTATTTGCCCCCTTCCTGATTTTTTTTCTTTGCACATTTGTCACACTTAAATGATTAAAATCATTAAACAAATCGTATTACTCAAAAATAACCCAAGTAAATACAAAATGCTGTTCTTAAATGATGACTTTATTTTTTTAAGAGAAAAAAGCTGTCCAAACCTGCCTGGCCCTATGTGAAAAAGTAATTGACCCCTAAACCTAATAACTGGTTGTGCCTCCCTTGGCGGCAACAACTGCAATCGAGCGTTTGCGATACCTGGCCATGAATCTTTCGCATCGCTGTTGAGGACTTTTGGCCCACGCTTCTTTGCAGAATTTTCAGCCACATTGGAAGGGTTTTCCAGCATAAATGGCCTTTTTAAGGTCATGCCACAGCATTTCAATCGGATTTAAGTCTGGACTTTGACTAGGCCACTCCAAAACCTTAATTTTGCTTTTTTTGAGCCATTCAGAGGTGGACTTGCTGGTGTGTGTTGGATCATTGCCCTGCTGCAAAACCCAAGTTATGCTTGAGCTTGAGGTCAGGAACTGATGGCCAGACATTCTCCTGCAGAATTTTCTGGTAGAGCGCAGAATTCATGGTTCCATGAATGGTGGCAAGTCATCCAGCCCCAGACCATCACACTACCACCACCATGTTTCACTGTTGGTAAGATGTTGTTTCTATGAAATACTGTGTTAGTTTTATGCCAAATATAACAGGACGCAGACCTTCAACTTTTGTCTCATCATTCCATAAAATATTTGCCCAAAAGTCTTGGCTGATAATCAAGTTGTTTTTTGGTAAATGTGAGACGAGCCTCTATGTTCTTTTTTGGTCAGCGGTGGCATTGGCCTTGAAGCTCTCCCATGGACGCCATTTTTTTCCCAGTCTCTTTCTTATTGGTGAATCATGAACACTGACCTTACCTGAGGCAAGTGAGGCCTGCAGTTCTTTAAATGTTGTTTTGGGTTCTTTTATGACCTCCTGGATGAGTTGTCGTTGTGGAGTCATTTTGGTTGGCCGGCCACTCCTCGGAAGGTTCACCACAGTTTTCTTCTTTTGTGGATAATGGCTCTCACCATGGTTTGCTAGGATCCCACAGTCTTAAGATTCGTACACACGATCAGATTGTTGGCCAACAGAGCGTCAAATTTTTGGCCGAAGGGCGCATGTCGGGAACTCGTCTTGCATACAAACGGTACACAATTGTCGGCCAACAAACACAAATGTAGTGAGGAATTTCAACTCTTGAGTGCCACCCTTTGGGCATATTCTGCTAATGTTGTGTTTGGTGAGCATTGATTCCAAGCATGTGTGTTTGTACTTTCAACTTTTGTGTGATGGACTTGTGTACAGACGATAGGAAAATCTGACAACAGACCATTGTCCACCGAAAATTTACTAGCCTGTCATCCAACATTTGTTAGCGGAAAGTTGGACAACAATTGTCTGATGGAGCGTACTGATGGTCGGATTTTAGGCCAACAGTCTGTCATCACACAATTCCCTGCCGAAAATCTGATCGTGTGTACGCAGCTTTAACGAACGAACGGCCGTTCGGAAATGAACTGAAAAGCGCGAACTGTAAAGCGCTGAATGAAAAGCGCAAATCAACACTCACCAAACTTCTACTAACACGAAATTAGCAGAAAGAGCCCAAAGGGTGGCGCTAAAGAGCTGAAAAACCATGTTGTGGATCACTACGTTCGTGTTTGTTGGCTGACAATTCCTTGCCGTTTGTATGCAAGACAAAATCCAGGCACATGCCAAAAGTCCGAGGTTTTGTCTGCGGAAAATCCGATCGTGTATACGAGGCTTTAGAAATGGCTTGGTAACCCTTTTCCAGACTGATACATGACAATTACTTTGTTTCTCATCTGTTCTTGAATTCCTTTAGATGGCGTGTTGCTTTTTTTGATCTTTTAGTGTGCTTCACTTTCAGACCGCTTCAATTTAAGTGATTTATTGATTCAACAGGTCTGGCAGTAATCAGGCCTGGGCGTGGCAAGTGAAATTTAACTCAACTTTCCAAAAAAATGTTTGTTAATCCCAGTTCATTCACTTTTTTAGGGCCAGGCAGGTTTGGGCAGCTTTTTCCCCCTAATAAATGAAATCATCCTTTAAAAACTGCATTTTGTATTTACCTGGGTTATCTTTGTGTAATATTACGTTTTTTTGATGATCTGAATCATTTAAGTGTGACAAATATGCAAAAAAAAAAAATCGGGAAGAGGGCAAATACTTTTTCACAGCACTGTGATTGCTTGGTTTGGAGACCCATCAAATCTTTCTGAGGTAGTCCTAAGCTCTGCTAATGTTCCCTTGGAACAGTGAGGTGTTCTCAGGGAAAGCGGGACCCACTCTTATTGGCTCGTACAGAAGTGCAGACCCCGCGATTAAATCCTAGAATCTCAGTGCCCAGAGACCCCATAATGTATAAGAAATCAATAGGCAGTTTAACTCCCCAACATCTGCCAAACCCCAGAATATCAGATCCGGGGGGCATCTGTGATAATATGCAAGAAGAGAAAAGATCTGAAATTGTGTCATTTCTCTTCCTTATTAGTTTAATTCTGATTACAGAGAAAACGGCAAACTCAATTAACTTGTCTCTGCTCTTAGAATTCCAGGAACCGTACGCCGTGGCTGTGTTGATGGAGAGGGACCTCATCGTGGTCGATCTCACACAAAGCAAGTAAGATGCCCATTTCATTTCCTATGTTATCCTGTCAGGTAGCCACCAATTAAATTGTATTGACAGTACCTGTAAACAAATGTTATTTATATCTACTATGCAGTATACTATTGCTACAATTGTCAGGCATTATATTGTTTCTAGATGTGTTTTTGCAGAGGACACTTGAAGTCACGTATGTGAATTTTGATGTACATGTACCTTTTTAAAGGCTAAGCTTCACTTTATTTCTAAAATCCAGCTCCCCTATGTACCAATATACACTAAATTACCAAAAGTATTGGGACGTCTGCCTTTACGCGGACATGAACTTTAATGGCATCCCAGTCCTAGTCCGTAGGGTTCAATATTGAGTTGGCTCCGCCCTTTGTAGCTATATACAGTTTCAACTCTTCTGGGAAGGCTGTCCACAAGGTTTAGGAGTGTTTCTATGGGAATGTTTGACCATTCTTCCAGAGGAGCATTTGTGAGGTCAGACACTGATGTTGGATGAGAAGGCCTGGCTCGCAATCTCCACTCTTATTCATCCCAATGGTGTTCTATCGGGATGAGGTCAGGACTCTGTGCAGGTCAATCAAGTTCCTGCACCCCAAACTCGCTCATCCATGTCTTTATGGACCTTGCTTTGTACACTGGTGTGCAGTCATGTTGGAACAGGAAGGGGCCATCCCCAAACTGTTCCCACAAAGTTGGGAGCATGAAATTATCCAAAATGTCTTGGTATGCTGACGCTTTAAGAGTTCCCTTCACTGGAACTAAGGGGCCAAGTCCAACCCCTGAAAAACAACCCCACAATATAATAGCCCCTCCACCAAATGTGACCATTTATTTATTTTTTTCTAAATCGGCTTACATACCTGTCCTAGAGGATTACCACAAATCTGATATGATGGCTTCTCAGCTTTCAACTAAGATTAAGTGTAGTATCTGTTCTTATCAGTTTTTGGGAGAGAGAACTGCGTGCCCTCTATGTCTACTGTCCGACCTGATGTAATAAGAAAGGAACGGTGGGAGGGCCTTTGTCCTCCCAGGTTGATTCTGGCCTAAATTCACCAGGCTTGTCCCCGGTTGAAGGCAAGGGTCTCCCTAAGCTTCCTAAGTTCTAATGCCTTCCCGGTAAGGATGGTGCTGCACTGGTCTGGCAGGGGCTGGGCTGAGAGAAGCCCGTGGTTTACGTGCCCATGGAGTGGCAGTTTAGGGGTGCTGTAAATTTTCACGGTGGGGGAGCGCACTATGAGTTTTTTTTGTTTTTTTTTTTACACCAAGGTCACTGCACCATTGCATGCCCTTTTCTCACCTGCCTTCAGGGCCTTTTGGCTGGGACCAGAGATATTTTGTATTCTGGCTAGGCCCACTATTGTCTAGCATATGGGTCTCCAAACTATGGCCCTCCAGTTGTTTAGGAACTACAATTTCCATCATGCCTCGTCATGTCTGTAAATGTCAGGGTTTTACAATGCCTCATGGGATGTGTAGTTCTGCAACAGTTGGAGGGCCCTAGTTTGGAGATCCCTGGACTCTAGCACTGGCATTGGCACTTTTGAATCACTTACCCACTTCCCCCTTCCTTTTTTTATTTGTTTGTCACTTGCACTTTTTCAGCACCTATGCACTTTACTTACCCCGGACTAGTAGGGTGTAGGTCCTCGGACTTGCCCTGAAAGTCTTTATGGGACGAGGGCACGTGGCCTTTTGGTCAGGTTCTCCTCCGCCCATGGGGTCTTCCTTCGGGGGAGCCCTGGGTTATATAGGGTTTGGTTTGAAGTATCACAAGCAATAGAAACCTGTCTGGGGTTCAGTCTCTTCCCTATCTTATCCAAAAAATTAAGACAGGGAGAAGAACCCAAATACTTTCCTGTTTAAAATGCTTCTCAGGGTTCCCTCAAGTGTTGATCACATACTGCAAAGCCTAGACATATGGTCACATGAGCTCTGCTGATGGAAAGATTAGAGTTTAGTTTGGCTGATCCTCCTCTTGATGATGTGACTAAAAGCCTAGTCATTGGGTTCTGTGATCAGCACAAGGAGTGGGGGGTAATCTGAAGAAGTAAAAATTAAAAAAAAAAGGAAAAACAATGGGGCTACCAACCCAAGTAATACATTTAGAGTCACCCTGGGGTAAATTCTTTGATTCCTAAAAGGTTTACAACTCTTCCATTAAGGGGACTACCAAGGGTGCATAACCATCTCTATATGCAAGTATCAAAAGAAAACCTTTACCACCTATTGAGCCCAGATGTGCAAGTAACAAAATTCACTTTTTTATTAGAACACATTAAATTAATATTACAACATTAAAACCACTGATTCATAGGAAAACAAAATAGGAAATCCCCCCCCCGATAATGCAGTGAATATCGGAACTATTGATATATCATATATAGTGCCCCATAATGATCTATTGGTAGATAAGATGCTCACTGCAATATCTAGTATGTCATTATCCCCCGGGGGTTGTTTTTGTTTTTCTATTTATTTACCTGTATGTATGTATTTTAATAACATTGATCTTTGTGTGTTCTCATCCTACCTATCCTACCTATCCCACCGCACCTTCAGCACCACTTACAACTTTACTTCCTCCGCTCCTCTTCCTTTCTCCATCAGAGTCCTCCAAGGTTCTGTTCTTGGACCTCTCCTATTCTCCATCTACACCTTCTCTCTGGGTCAGCCTCCCATGGCTTCCAATACCATTTCTACACTGACGACACCCAAATCTATCTCTCTACCCCCTCAGCTCACTCCATCAGTCTCCTCGCGTATCACTAATTTACTAACAGACATATCAGCCTGGATGTCACACCACTTCCTCAAACTCAATCTACCCAAAACTGAGCTCATAATATTTCTTCCCCAACGTGCCTCTTCCCCTGACTTTTCTGTCAAGATCAGCGGCACAACTATCGACCCGTCCCCACATGCAAAGGTTCAAGGTGTAATCCTGGACTTTGAACTCTCCTGTCAGGCCCACATCCAATAACTATCAAAAAGCTTGCCGCCTCAAGCTCCGCAACATCTCCAAGATACGCCCCTTCCTAACCAATGAAACCACAAAGCTCCTGATTCACTACCTGATCATCTCTCGCCTCGGCTAATGCAATTCCCTTCTCATTGGCTTACCTTTACATAGGCTATCCCCACTTCAGTCCATCATGAATGCTGCTGCAAGATTCATCCACCTTACCAACCACTTGGTATCTGCTACCCCTCTCTGCCAATCCCTCCATTGGCTTCCGCTCACCAAATGAAATAAATTCAAAATATTAACAGCTTTCAAAGCCATTCACAACTATGCCTTCAGCTACATCACTAACCTTGTCTCAAAATACCCACGAAATTGTTCTCTTGTCTCTTCGTTCCTCCCAAGACCTCCTGCTCTCTATCTCCCACCTCCTCCTATCTGTCACTTCCCTCCAGGACTTCTCCTGAGCCTCTCCCATCCTATGGATCTCCCGACCCCAATCTGTCTGCTTATATCCTACTCTGTAAACTTTTAGACAATCCCTGAATACCCTTCTTATCCAAGAGGCCTATCCTACCCCCATATAGCTACCGTATTCTCTCCATCAGCTCATTCCCCATAGTTATTACCTTTTTGTATCTCTTGACCCTCCCTCTTATGCCTCGAACACACGAGCGGACTTTCCAGCAGACTTGGTCCGACGGTCTTTCCGCCGGACTTTCCGGCGGACTACCTGAACGGACGGACTTGCCTACACACGACTGGACTTTCTGGCAGGCTAAGTCTGCCCGTCTTTCCGACGGACTTTCGCCGGAGTTACGGCGGACTTTCGGGATGAACGGACTTGCCCACACACGGACAAGTCCGTTCATTTTGAACGTGACTCGGGTACGACGGGACTAGAAAAGGAAGTCAATCTCGCCGCTTTTATCGGCGAGGTTGACACCTTGCGAGCCCCGTCGCGGGGCATACCAGGCCCTTAAGTCTGGCATGGATTATAAAGGGAACCCCCTACGCTGAAAAAACGGCGTGGGGTCCCCCCTAAAATCCATACCAGACCCTGATCCGAGCACGCAGCCCGGCCGGTCAGGAAAGGGGGTGGGGACGAGCGAGCGCCCCCCCCCCCTCCTGAACCGTACCAGGCCGCATGCCCTCAACATGGGGGGTGGGTGCTTTGGGGGAGGGGGGGCACCCTGCGGGCCCCCCCCCACCCCAAAGCACCTTGTCCCCATGTTGATGAGGACAAGGGCCTCTTCCCGACAACCCTGGCCGTTGGTTGTCGGGGTCTGTGGGCGGGGGGCTTATCGGAATCCGGGAGCCCCCTATAATAAGAGGGCCCCCAGATCCCAGCCCCCCACCCTATGTGAATGAGTATGGGGTACATGGGGTACAAGCTCCGGGGGGGGGGGTCTTAATCCGGCTTCGGGGGTCTTCTTCCGGCTTCGGGGGTTCCTCCGGTTTATCTTCTCCCGGCGTCCGGTTGGTTCCTCTCCGCTCTCTCTGGCCTCTTCTCCCGGTGTTCCAGTTCTTCTGCCGGCTCCTCCGCTGTCTTCATGCCGCTCTTTTGCCAGCGGAGGCCTGGACTTCTGGCTTCTTGTCTTCTTGGCTTCTTCCCTCTTCTCTTCTCCAGATGTTGACACGACGGTCTCTCCAGCTGGACTGCTCTCTGAGCGCTCCGCTCTGACTTGTATAGGCGGAGACCCCGCCCCCTTATGCCGTCACAGTCCCAGGGCATGCTGGGACTGTGCCGTTTTAGGGGGCGTGGTCACCGGGTGTTGTTGACCACGCCCCTTAAAACATCACAGTCCCAGCATGCCCAGGGGATGGGGGGGGCGGCGCCAGTGCGCCCCTAATAGACGGGCCGCCACTGCACCCCTCCCCTTCGGGAAATAACGACCTACTCGATATTGCAGTGAGCATCTTGTCTATCAATATACAGTGGCATCACCAAAAATTTTAATATAATGAAAAAGTTAATTTATTTCAGTAATTCAATTCAAAAAGTGAAACTCATATATTTTAGATAGAGTCATTACACACAGGGTAATATATATTTCAAGCATTTCTTTCTTTAAATTTGATGATTATGGCTTACAGCTAGTGAGAACCCTAAATTCAGTAAGTTGAGTGGAAGGAAAAAGTGTGGTAGAAAAAGGTGCACAAGCAACAGGGATAACTGAAGCCTTGAGAGGATTGTGAAGCAAAGGCCATTCAAGAATTTGGAGGAGATTCACAAGGAGTGTACTACGGCTGATGCCAGTTCTTCAAGGGCCACCACACACACACAGACATATTCAGGACATGGGCTACAACTGTTGCATTCCTTGTTTCAAGCCACTCCTGAACCAGAGACAACGTTAGAAGCGTCTTAATTGGACTTACATGGGCTAAGGAAGTCAAAGGACTGCATTCTTGCTCAGTGCTCCAAAGTCCTCTTTTCGGATGAAAGTAAATTTTGCATTTCATTTGGAAGGTTCCAGAGTCTGGCGGAAGAGTGGAGAGGCACAAAATCCAAGTTGCATGAGGTCCAGTGTGAAGTTTCCAGTCAGTGATTGTAACAAAACGTCCCACACTCCACTTGAGTGCTTCCGTCAGTAATACCACTTCCTCCCAGTCTGAGTATAGATATCAGATATTCCAACCGCTCACAAGCACAAAACAAGACAAGACTTAGCTGCTAACATGGACTCATTTATTAGAATCAAAATTACAAGTCTTTATATACCGTTAAAGAGGAGGTTCCCCCCTCCTGCTCATATTACTCTAACACTACAACTGTAACCTAATTAACCTAATTAACATGAGCTAGTTTACTAAATCATTTACCCAGACTAGGTGACTCAGAGACATGACCTTTGGGGTAGACTTGTGGTCGCTGAGCTTCACACAGTAGTATAAACACAATAGCATGAGCTAATTACAATTAACAATACAAACAGTGATCTGCCCCCCCCCCCTCCCCCCAGCTTAGTAGGCAACAAACTATAGTATGAGTAGACTGTCCGGCTCCTACCCAGTTCTAGAGGCCAATGTGATCAGCTCTCTCAACTAACATGTGGAGTTCAGAATCAAACAAACCAAGAATAGTCTTTACATATATCCTGGGAGATATTGTGGATAAATATTACTGTCCCATTTTAAGTAATGCAAAGTAATACCACCTCAAGGGTCCCCAGGCATACAGCTCACAAAGCGCACCGTTCCCCCAAATGCCAGGGCCCATAATCTGTAGGCAAGAGGCTGGCATTCAGTCCCCTCCAAAAGCCTCTGTCCCGGGTGAGTTTGTCACAGTGATAATTTGGGTAGCCATGTCATCATGGTGTTGGTCCACTGTGTTTTATCAAGTCCAAAATCAGCGCAGCCCTCTACCAGGAAATTCTGGAGCACTTCATGCTTCCCTCTGCAGACCAGCTTTATGGAGAATTTAATTTTCCAGCAGGACTTGGCACCTGCCCACACTGCCAAAAGTACAAATACCTGGTCACATGATCATGGCATCAGTGTGCTTGATTGGCCAGCAAACTCGCCTGACCTAAAACCCATAAAGAATCTGTGAGGTATTGTCAAGAGGAAGATGAGAGACACCAGACCCAACAATGTAGACGAGCTGAAGGCCGCTATCAAAGCAACCTGGGCTTCCAAAACACCTCAGCAGTGCCACAGGCTGATCGCCTCCATGCCACGCCGCATTGATGCCGTAATTAATGCAGCCCCGACCAAGTATTGAGTGCATACTATACTGTACATGGATATACTTTTCACTAAGCCAACATGTCTGTATTAAAAATCCTTTTTTTTTATTGGTCTTATGTAATATTCTTATTTTCTGAGATACTGAATTTTGGGTTTCCCCTAAATGTAAGCCATAATCATCAAAATTAAAAGAAAGAAATGCTTGAAATATATCACTCTGTGTGTAATGAATCTATATAAAATATATGAATTACTGAAATAAATTAACTTTTTGATGATATTCAAATTTTTGGCGATGCACCTGTATCGTTATGGGGCACTATAAATTATATATCAATAGATACAATATTCACTGCAATATCTAGACTTTTCTTCGGGGGGGGGGGGGGATTTCTGATTTTGTTTTCCTATGAATAATAAGTGGTTTAATTTATTTTAATAATAAAGTGAAGTTTATTACTTGCACATCTGGACCGGAATCTATAGGTGGTAGATGTTTTTTGTTTTTTTTTCGCATATAGAGATGGTTACAAGTCCTATGTAGACTCCTTTTATGGAGGAGTTATATTTTGCACATCTGGACCAAAGTCTATAGGTTGTAAAATTTTATTTTTTTTATTTTTTTATTTGCATAGAGATGGGATATGACTCCTTGGTAGCCCCCTTTATGGAGGAGCTGTAAACCTTTTTAGCCTGCAGCTTTATTTCTCCTGGTCTTTATTTAATCATCTGAGCAAGGCTGTCAACATAGCATTTACGCTGAACTTACAAAGATAAATATCCCCATTTAATCCAGTTATCTATTCAGTAACAATTCTTAAATGTATTTTTGAAATACAAATTAGGAGATGCATGATGGTTTCTTTTGTATTAGTTTCTTAAAAACACCAGCACGAGATTTATCGTTAGAGAGAGAAGCAAAACCATGAGGTAGTCAGACTATACTGTACTCCACACTGCTGTCATTCTAACTATGGAAACCTGCTGACAGGAAGAGTTTAGAGCACTGATTCTCAACCTGGGGGTCAAATGATGATTTGCCAGGGGTCACAGAATCCTGGGCTGTTCCTGAAGCCCGCACTGCTCTCCCAGCCTTCCCGCGGCCGCCTAGCAGGGCTGTCCCTGGAGCCCATAGCCGCCCACTCAGCCTCTTCGCAGCCGCCCATTCAGTTCATGGCATGGCTGGGGGAGGGGGGGGCAGAGACTAGAGGTCAGCTGACTGGTGAAGAATGTGAACTGGGAGGTGCTGGAAGAGACCCCCATCTCCTGATTTCGGCATAGGTGTCACTGCTGAGAGACACCACAGAGCTGGAGACACAGTGAGTAACACTACCTGTTTTTAGAGTTGCCATTAAAAGTCCCCCATTACAGTTCTCAGATCAGCAGATGACCTTGATCAAGAGCACCTAAGTTGGCTGATCAGAACTCACCCCCCCCCCCCCCCAGCACTGCCACTTATCCCATTTCCCCCCCCCCCATCAAGGAGTAAGAGAAGGAATAAAAATAGAGAATACATGGAAGGGAGAGGAACAAAGAAAAAGGGAAAGAAAGAATAAGAGAAAGAACAGGAAAGACGGCTAGAGAGAGGGATGGGGAAGAAAACAAGACATAGATAGGACAGAGAGAGATAAAAGGGAAAGAAAGGAGAACAAAGAGAGAGTAGAACATCCTAAAAATGTACCATAAGGGGTTTTAATACTGTACGAGTGGAAGGGACTCGGGGAGCGCTAAATGTCCGTGGGTTAGGGGCGCAAATTACTTGTCTTGCCTTGGGTGGTGACAACCCACACTATGAACATTTATGTACCTCATCCACAGTGTAGAAGCACACCTGTACCTCATCCACAGTCTATAAACACACCTGTACCTCATCCACAGTCTATAAGCACACCTGTACCTCATCCACAGTCTATAAACACACCTGTACCTCATCTACAGTCTATAAACACACCTGTACCTCATCTACAGTCTATAAGCACACCTGTACCACATCCACAGTCTATAAACACACCTGTACTTCATCCACAGTCTATAAACACACCTGTACCTCATCCACAGTCTATAAGCACACCTGTACCTCATCCACAGTCTATAAGCACACCTGTACCTCATCCACAGTCTATAAACACACCTGTACCTCATCTACAGTCTATAAACACACCTGTACCTCATCTACAGTCTATAAGCACACCTGTACCACATCCACAGTCTATAAACACACCTGTACTTCATCCACAGTCTATAAACACACCTGTACCTCATCCACAGTCTATAAGCACACCTGTACCTCATCCACAGTCTATAAGCACACCTGTACCTCATCCACAGTCTATAAACACACCTGTACCTCATCCAGAGTCTTTAAGTACACATGTACCTCATCCACAGTCTATAAACACACCTGTACCTCATCCACAGTCTATAAACACACCTGTACCTCTTGCACACCTGTACCTCATCCACAGTCTATAAACACACCTGTACCTCATCCACAGTCTATAAACACACCTGTACCTCTTGCACACCTGTACCTCATCCACAGTCTATAAACACACCTGTACCTCTTGCACACCTGTACCTCATTCACAGTCTATAAACACACCTGTACCTCATCCAGTCTATAAGCACACCTGTACCTCATCCACAATCTATAAGCACACATGTACCTCTTGCACACCTGTACCTCATCCAGTCTATAAGCACACCCGTACCTCATCCAGTCTATAAGCACACCCGTACCTCATCCACAGTCTATAAGCACACCCGTACCTCATCCACAGTCTATAAGCACACCCGTACCTCATCCACAGTCTATAAGCACACCCGTACCTCATCCACAGTCTATAAGCACACCCGTACCTCATCCACAGTCTATAAACACACCCGTACCTCATCCACAGTCTATAAGCACACCCGTACCTCATCCACAGTCTATAAACACACCTGTACCTCATCTACAGTCGATAAACACACCTGTACCTCATCCACAGTCTATAAGCACACCTGTACCTTATCTACAGTCTATAAGCACACCTGTACCTCATGCACAGTCTTTAAGCACACCTGTACCTCATCCAGTACCAGTTTTTGATCATTTACTGAAGGATGTGCACAGGCTTTGACCCCCTGGTGATGCCAGGGGCCACTGCTGAGGCTCCTTATTCCTCTTAAAGTGGAAGTAAACCCCTACTATCGTTTTCAGCCAAGGAAGCTGCCATCTTTGCCTCTGTTTAATCTACAACTTCCATGATGCTGCACATGTGATCAGTTATGACACCAGCCATTGGATGGCTTGACAGTTTGGTTGAGAGTACAACCAATGGGAGTGTTACATTTCCGGCACGTGCCGGAGATGAAACAGTTTTATGGATGGGTTTACTTCCGCTTTAAATTGACTACCGCACACTGGTTTACAATTACAGCCAAGCACTGAGCCATCACTAAGAAAACACTAATAACAAAAAAGAAAAAAATTTCCTCTCCCTTTTCTCCTTTTCCCTTTATAAAATCATAATTTGTATTTCTGGAGATGCGATTGGTACACAATATTGAATACTGTTTTATATGATTCTTTGTTTGTGTTACTTAAAAATGTTAAATATACAATAAAAAAAACTTATTAAACATAACAAATTATTGCATTCTGCATATACTGTATGTGTGTGTATGTATGTGTATATATATATATATATATGTATATATATATATATATATATATATATATATATATATATATATATATATATATATATATATATATATTATATATATATATATATATATATATATATATATATATATATATAAAATCTATATTTTATATATATATATATATATATATATATATATACACACACACACACACAAATTTAATTATTTAATATTTATTGTGTGTGTATATTATATATATATTTTAGTTGAAGTCCGTGGCATGAAGCCTTCAAAATTTAGCAAGAATAAATCTGCACATGCCACTGTTGTTGTTTTTTTTTTTATTGCAGATACAGCCTGCATGCAGCTATTTCCAGCTTGTTTAATGCCATTGGTGCAAATGATAGAAGGCACAATATGAAATGGAATAGCAGGGCTTGGGGAAGCATCCAGGCTGTACCACCATTGTCTCAGTAGAACTTGAATCTTTTTCCCCCCTTAAGATGGTGATGTTGATCTCAGCAGTTCCTTTGCCTCACACGTCTGTGACCCAGCAGCTGAGTCGGGGGCTCCTTCTTGTTTTCTTGCAATGTTTAGGAGTCTCAGAGGATGTTATCAGGCTGACTTGGGACTCCAGGCTTCCGAGTGTAATTAAGTCGCCAGCACATCGCAAACACATTATTGACCTACCCAGTCAAGGGAATGAACTGGGAAAAAAAAAAAAAAAATAATAGGATTTGCTAAAGATTACATTAATTGTCTAAATAATTGGTAACATTTCAGCGAGGGGTTCTGCGTGTTTACTCACTCATTTCCCTGATAAAATTAATTGCTTGACACTGATAATGGTAAAATGACACTCTTTTTTTTTTTCGTAATGACTCGGCTAGCCTTTTTACTCTTATAAAAATCCTCGTGTGATGTTACCATGGCAACCCGCCATTGAGAAAGTCTGTTCGGAGCAGCAGATCTTCATCTATATGATGCATGCCTTATATATTCCACATTACCAATCAAAGGGATGAGTTTTTTTTTTTTGCTGCATACTTGTGCATGTACTGCGTTGCATAATATAATATGTGCAGATATTTAAAGTGGGAGCTGTCATTAACTTAGTGAATTGTCGCACAAAAATAACACATTGCACCATTCTAATCCCCCGCCCCCCCCTCCCCGCACATTACAACATTTTTTTTACTTTTTCTGTTTCAATAATTTTTATTCAGTTTAACAAGTAGCTAACACGCTATCATTCCACCCACGCAGGGGCTAGATGCATTGACAGTGGTAACAAAAGTTAGCTTTACAAAGAATGCAGTAGTATAAAACCAGAACTGATGTAACAGAAGATCGCCGTTTTCATAATGCCATGAGGGCCAAGGGGTCCTGCGGTAATTCCCTACAACAACGGAGTATCCGCTAGGCCCACCGATGTCCATACAATGGTGCAATTTATAGCCTATACAGATCTAAGAAGAAAGGATAGATCCATAGGCGTGCGCAGGGGGTGTGCCGGGTGTGCCTGGGCACACCCTAATCCCTGCCAACAAGAACTAGGAAGTCAGAGTGACTGGCAGGATCAACAGGCAATGTATTGACTAGGGCACAGAAACGTTATGAAAAATATTAGCAATGCTTCACGTTTTTTTTTTTTTAATAGGTGTACAACCATTTTATTTTCTATATCCTATCTGCACTCTAACCAGGCACCTAACCTACTAACCGGCTTTTGCTTTCCGTCAGTTTTCCGATCTTTGAGAACCCGTACTCCATGGACGTCCATGAGTCTCCTGTGACCTGTACGGAGTATTTCGCAGACTGCCCCCCTCACCTGATCCCAGTGCTCTATTCTGTTGGAGCGAAGAACAAAAAGCAAGGATACAGCAACAAGGTAATGTGCTCAGAGAACGAGGGGAGGAAGGATCTGACATGGGGGGGGGGGCTGTATCATAAATGGGGTTTGTTTGGCTATCTAATATTAACATATAACTGCTTTTATAAGCCTGTGACTTGGTACATACAGCGGGTAAAATAAGTATTGAACACATCACCGATTTTCTAGGTAAATATATTTCGAAAGCCGATATCGACATGAAATTCTCCCCACATGTCGGTAACCCCCCATGCAATACAAAGACACCAAAACATAAAGGGTTCAGAAATGAAATTATGTGTAATAAAATGGAATGACACAGGGGAAAAGGTATTGAACACATGAAGAAAGGGAGGTGCAAAAAGGCGTGGAAAGCAAAACATCAGTTGAAATCTCTCAGTAATTAGTAATCCTTCCCCTTGTCAGAGCAAATTAATATCAGCCGGTTCCGTCTCACCTGATGGCCTATAAAAAGGTGTCTCATTACCAAGGTGTCACACAAGAAACATCTCATGATGGGTAAAAGCAAAGAGCTCTCTCAAGACCTTCGCAACCTCATTGTTGCAAAACATACTGATGGCATTGGTTACAGAAGGGTTTCTAAACTTCTGAATGTTCCAGTGAGCACTGTTGTGGCCATAATCCGGAAGTGTAAAGAACATAATTTCACCATAAACTGGCCACGACCAGGTGCTCCTCGCAAGATTTCTGACAGAGGAGTGAAAAGAATTATCAGAAGAGTTGTCCAAGAGCCAAGGACCACTTGTGGAGAGCTTCAGAAAGACCTGGAATTATCAGGTACACAATAAGTAATGCACTCACCCGCCATGGCCTGTATACACGCTCACCACACAACACTCCATTACTGAAGAAAAAACATGTTGGCGCTCGTTTAAAGTTTGTTGCACGACATTTAGACAAGCCTGTGAAATATGGGAGAATATAGTCTGGTCAGAGGAAAAAAAAATTGAACTCTTTGGATGCCATAATACACACCATAATTGGAGGTCACATGGCACATCACCCCAAAAACACCCCCATACCAACAGTGAGGTCTGGAGGTGGGAACATCATGGTGGGGGCGGGGCTGTTTTTCAGCATACGGTACTGGCAAACCTCTAAAAGGAAGGATGAATGGAAAAATGGACACTCTTGATAAAAATCTGCTGCCATCTACAAGGATGATGAAGATGAAACGAGGAAGGACATCTCAGGAGGACAATGATCCCAAAACACAAAGCCAAGGAAACTCTCCATTGGTTTCAAAGAAAGAAAATAAAGCTGCTAGAATGGCCCAGCCAATCACCTGACTTGAATCCAATAGAAAATCTATGGAAAGAACTAAAGATCAGAGTTCATAGAAGAGGCCCACAGAACCTTCAAGATGTGAAGACCGTTTGTGTGTGGAAGAATGGGCCAAAATCACACCTGAGCAACGCATGCGACTTGTTTCTCCATACAGGAGGCGTCTTGAAGCCGTCATCACCAACAAAGGATTTTGTACCAAGTATTAAATAAATCTCAGTTAGTGTGTTCAATAATTTTTCCTGTGTCCTTCCATTTTAATATACAGAACTTCATTTCTGAACGTATTTGTTTTGGTGTCTTTGTATGTATGGATTGCATGGGGTGTTACCGACATGTGGGGAAAATTTCATGTCAATAGAACCTTTACCAATATATTTACCCAAAAAAATGGTGACGTGTTCAATACTTATTTTACCTGCTGTATATGGTACTGTACATACATTTTTCTGTCTTTTCAGTTTTAGTTTTTTTTTCATTGTGTGCTATATAGAGTGTCTATTGTTGGTCAGATAGTCAGACCTGGCTCATAAACTTGTATTTGAGAATAAAAGGCACAATCACTATGCAGAATATGCAACATGTACAAGAGTTATATAACTGAAAACGTAGCTGGTGAGGAGATGATTGTTGTACAAAGTGGGTAGTGGTATATCCATGAAGTATAGTGATCTTTTCATTCTGTTCTGTACAGGAATGGCCGCTAACAGGAGGAATATGGAACCTCGGAACTACAGCCTACCCAGAAATTATTGTTACAGGGTGAGAAAGACATGTTTTTTTAGTGGTTTCATACACAATCCGTTATTATTATCATTATTATTATTATACTCATAGTTGCAGAGACTGTTTTCTGTCTTTAAACCAGACTTTTTTTAACCTTAACCACTTCAGCCCCGGGAGATTTTACCCCCGTCCTGACCAGAGCAATATTTGTGATACGGCACTGCGTCGCTTTAACTGACAATTGCGCGGTCATGCGGCGTTGCACCCAAACAAAACTGACGTCCTTTTTTCCCCCACAAATAGAGCTTTCTTTTGGTGGTATTTGATCACCTCTGTGGTTTTTATTTTTTGCGCGATAAACACAAAAAGAGCAACAATTCTGAAAAAAAGAAAGCAATATTTTTTACTTTTTGCTATAATGAATATCCTACATATTTTTGGTAAAAAAAAAATCGCAATAAGCGTCTATTAATGGCGGCGATCTGTGATTTTTATCGTGACTGCGACATTATGGATGGACACATCGGACACTTTTGACACTATTTTGGGACCATTGTCATTTATACAGCGATCGGTGCTATAAAAATGCACTGATTACTTTGTAAATGACACTGGCAGGGAAGGGGTTAAACTCTAGGGGGCGGTGAAGGGGTTAAGTGTGTCCTAGGGAGTGATTCTAACTGTAGGGGTGATAGGCTACCACTGACATGACAGTGATCATTGCTCCCAATGACATGTAGCAGTAGATCCCTGTCCTGTCACAAGGCAGAACAGGGAAATGCCTTGTTTACAAAGGCATCTCCCCGTTCTTCCGCTCTGTGACATGATCGCAGGCAACAGGCGGACATCGAGTCTGCGGGACCCGCGGTCACAGAGCACGCGAGGGCGTGCGCCCACAATATGCTTCTTAAAGGGGACGTACCTGTACGCCCCTTTGCCCACCTGTGCCATTCTGCCGACGTACATCAGCATGCGGCGGTCAGGAAGGGGTTAAAGTAGAACTCCAGACCTAAACCTAACTAACCTTAACCCCTTCCCGCCGAGCGTACGCAGATCTGCGTACTCGGCTTTCGGGGGTTATATCGGATGATGCCCGCAGCTGCAGGCATCATCCCTTTACCGTTTTGTAGAGCGGGCGATCGGCTTTCCAAGTATAACAACCGATGCGGCTAAAAGCCGTTCGGCTGTTATACCGGATGAGTGGGAGGGGACGTCCCCCCCCTCCCGCCGCCTCCCGCCGCTCTTACCGGGCCTCCTGATCGACGGGGAGGCCCGATCACCAATCCGCCTCCTCCGGCGGTTACTGACAGTCTGGAAAGAAGCGAGCGGCTTCGTTCCAGCCTCCTAATTGTAAATTCTGAAGCGAAGCCGCTGGTTTAAAAAAATATACAGTATTCAGAATCGCCGAAAATGGCAATTCTGAATACTGTGAAGTGCAAAGGGTACCTGTCACCACCTATGTGTCACCACCTATTACTGTCACAAGGGATGTTTACATCTCGTGCAGCAAAGAAAACGCATACGGAAGTCGCGCCCTCATATGTAAATCACACATGTGAGGTATTACTGCAATCATCAGAACGAGAGCAATAATTCTAGCACTAGATCTCCTCTTTAACTCTAACCTAGTAACCGTAAAAAAAATTGGAGATTTTTAGGTACCGTAGTTTGTCGCCATTCCACGAGTGCGTGCAATTATAAAGCGTGACATGTTTGGTATCTATTTACTCGGCGTAACATCATCTTTCCCATGATACAAAAAAATTGAGGTAACTTTACTGTTTGTTTTTTTTTAAATTCATGAAAGTGTCCCTTTTCCCAAAAAGTTGCGTTTAAAACACTGCTGCACAAATACCGTGTGACATAAAATATTGCAACAATCACCATTTTATTCTCTAGATTCTCTGCTAAAAAATATATATATAATGTTTGGGGGCTCTAAGTAATTTTCTAGCAAAAAATACGGATTTTAACTTGTAAACATCAAATGTCAAAAATAGGCTTAGTCATAAAAGGGTTAAAGTGGAAGTCCATGCAAAAAACTAAAATCGCTGCATCTATAGCCACCAACATTCTAACACTAACTTCTCTAGCCCTGAAAAGAAAAAAAAAATCAGTATACATACCTTTTTTACAGGCGATCCGACCCGATCTCCAGCGGCCAAAGCTCTGCTGTGTACAGCGGCTGTGAAATGAATAGGAAGTGACGTCACCCATAGAGTTACTATGGGGCTTCCTTTGATCGTGTTTTGTCAGATTAGGCGACCCGTCAGATTTTGTAACGGAAGTGACGTTCCTTCCCCGCCATCTTGCTGCACCCGCCACTTGTCCACAGTAAAGATACAGTGAAAAGGCGGCCTGGGGCCATCTTGCTACATAAGCAGGTATCTGTCAATGGATGATTGCTGGCACCCTCTGATCAGCGAGGAGGAAGACAGGACAGAGCTCTGTCAATGTAAACAATACAGACTCCTGTCCTGTCAGCAGTGATGTGCTGGTTTTTGTTTCCCCACAAAGCAGGGGATAAAAACCGGCACATCCCTTAGTAAAAACACCACACACAGTACACACAAACACTGGTTGGGCACACATTTAACCCTTTGATAGCCCTAGATGTTTAGCCCCTTCCCAGCCAGTGTCATTAGTACAGTGACAATGCATATTTTTAGCACTGATCACTATATTAGTGTCACTGGTTCCCACAAAGTGTCAAAAGTGGCAGTTAAGTGTCAGAATGTCTGCCACAATATCGCAGTCCTGCTATAAGTCGCTGATCATCGCCATTAATAGTATAAAAATAAAAATGAATACAAATTCCTGTATACTGTATATTCCATAGTTTATAGACGCTATAACAGTTTATATAAACCAATCAATATAAGCTTATTGGGATTTTTATTACCAAAAAACATGTAGCAGAATACACATTGGCCTAAATTTATGAAGAAATTAGATTTTAAATTTTTTTTTTTTTATCAGATATGTTTTATAGCAGAATAATGAAGAATGGTAATTTTTTTTTGGGGGGGGCGGCAAACAGTATGACACCCCCCCTCCCGGTCGGACGGTTGGTAGCACTTACCCCAACGCTTCACCGGCGGCTCTTCACAGGTCATTGTTCCGTTTACTCCCTCCTTGGAGGCCTATCAGGAGTCTTCTCTTTATCGGCCAATTAGAAAGTGGGTCTCACACCCGCTTCTGATTGGCCTGGATTGAGGATCAGTGTTTCAACAACGAAATTTTAATTCACTGTAGTAACACCTGGGTGGGCTCATGGCGCAATGCTCTGCGCTCCGAGCCCACCCTATTTTGAAGCCTATTCGATGCCTATGGCTCTAATCAGGTGTTTCAAAAAAATCTCACCACCTGCCGCTGTAATTCATTCACCCGGAGTCCTGAATAGGGGGTGGCTGTGGATAGATTAATGCTATGCATGAATCTATCTATTATACATATGAGGGGGGGGGGGGGCGGCGCCCTAATGGACGGGCTGCCACTGCTCTAGTGTATGATTCCTGAGCAGAGCACAGTAACATGTGGCAGTGCCTAGGCACCCTCCGCTCCAGGTGACTGTCAGATGATCGATTCCCCACCTATTCCTCCTTCTGATCACTGGGCCACATTGTCGGTGTCATCGGAGGGCAGGTCTAGGAAGAGGAAGAAGCGCTCGGTGCTTCTCGGCCGCACAGTGCTGTGTAACACATGATAAAAAAATTGGGCCAAGGCAAAAGCTCAGCCTCAGGATGCCTACTGTCAGCGATATTTGGTTCACAGCTGACCTGTTTCACACTGTATAAAGGAGAAGGTTGTCTGAGGTCTAGATCTGCTTTCTGTACCGAGGTCATTCAAGGCAACTGCCGACCTTACATGTACCCAACACAGCAAATAGAAAACCAGAAGAAACCCATATAACACAGTGACGGTTGGTGGAACCCCCATCACCGGCGGGTTACCCTGCTCGACGGCGGCGGCCTCCCATTCTCCTGCTCTCCACGGGTCATCACGGCGGCTTCCATTTCCTCTCTCCTCCTCGGCGGCCAATCTGCAGTCTTCTCTTTCCGGCCAATTGGAAAAGACACCTGGGTGGGCTCCGGATGCATTTTCTGCGACCCGAATCCACCCTATTTTGTAGCCTATTGAAGCCTCTGGCTCTAATCAGGTGCTTCAAAAAAAAGAACCCCACCGCTGTAATTCATGCACCCGGTGCCCTGAAGGGGGGCGGACGCATGAATAGGGGGTGGCCGCAGCGGCCATGGATAGATTCATGCAGTGCATGAATCTATCTATTGCATATAGGCGGTGGCCTGGAGAGAGGGGGCGGCGCCCTAATAGACAGGCTGCCACTGATTGTAACACCTGACTGCAATAGATCAATAAAAACAAAACAAAAAAGTAAAAAAAAAAAAAGTCTTCATTTATATGCACAGGATTGTTTGTATTCAATCCTGACTTTAACCACTTAACCTCTGGAAGATTTACCCCCCCCCCCTTTCATGACCAGGCCATTTTTTGTGATACGGCACTGCGTAACTTTTACTGAAAATTGCACGGATTGTGCGACGCTGTACTAAAAAAAAAAAAGTATGTGTCCCCCCCCCCCCCCCCACAAATAGAGCTTTTCTTTTGGTGGTATTTGATCACCGCTGAGGTTTTTTTATTTTTTGCGCTATAAACAAAAAAACGTCAATTTTGAAAAAACCAAAAAAAACCAAAACAATAGTTTTTATTTTCTGCTATGAAAAAATATACAATAAAAAAATTAAAAATATCCAATTTCTTCATAAATTTAGGCCAATATGTATTCTGCTACATATTTTTGGTAGAAAAAAAATCCCGATAGGCGTATATTGATTGGTTTACCTGAACGTTATAGCGTCTACAAACAATGGGATATATACTGGAATTTTTATTTTATTTTAAATTTTTTTTACTAGTAATGGCGGTGTTCTGTCAAATTAGCCAACTCGTCAGAAACTCCAACCAGGTCACTTACGGTTTCTTTAAACCATCAGCAATTGGAGATTTTGAGGAATTGCTGTTTGGACACAACACTGGCATCTGAATACAGTCCGGTACAGGAAGATTTAGCTGTTTTGATAGCACCGCGGCTAACAAGGACAAAGTTGTTTCTGCCTCGGGGGGCGGCCATTTTGTTGGCTAGTATCGGAGCATCGGACTCTGTTCGGTTTGCGGGCGTTGTGTCCAAACAGCAATTCGTCAAAATCTCCAATTACTGATGGTTTAAGGCAGGGGTCCTCAAACTTTTTAGACAGGGGGCCAGTTCACGGTCCCTCAGACTGTTGGGGGGCCGCACTATAGTTTAAAAAAAATATGAACTAATTCCTATGCACACATCTTATTTGTAGTGCAAAAAAAACCAGGAAAAAAACAGTACAATATTTAAAATAAAGAACAATTGTAATCAATATAAACTTATCAGTATTTCACAGACTCCCCTCATTACAGAACCCCTCCCAATCACAGACCCCCCTCCCCATCACAGACTCACCCCATAACAAAGCCCCCCATGACAGATCCCCCCATATCACAGATCCCCCATAACAGACTCTGCCATCACAGATCCCCCCATAACAGACTCCCCATCACAGATCCCCCCCATATCACAGATCTCCCCATCACAGATCCCCTATCACAGACTTCCCCATATCACAGATCCCCCCATAACACAGATCCCCCCCATATCACAGATCCCCCCATATCACAGATCTCCCATAACATACTCTGCCATCACAGATCCCCCCATAACAGACTCCCCATCACAGATCCCCCATAACAGACTCCCCCATCACAGATCCCCCATCACAGACTCCGCCATCACAGATCCCCCCATAACAGACTCCCCCATCACAGATCCCCCATAACAGACTCCCCATCACAGATCCCCCCATATTACAGATCCCCCATATCACAGACTCCCCCATAACAGACTCCCCCATCACAGATCCCCCCATATCACAGATCCCCCATAACAGACTCTGCCATCACAGATCCCCCCATAACAGACTCCCCATCACAGATCCCCCCCATATCACAGATCTTCCCATCACAGATCCCCTATCACAGACTTCCCCATATCACAGTTCCCCTCCTATCAGACCCCCCATCACAGATCCCCCCATATCACAGATCCCCCCCATATCACAGATCCCCCCCATATCACAGATCCCCCCCATATCACAGATCTCCCATAACAGACTCTGCCATTACAGATCCCCCCATAACAGACTCCCCATCACAAATGCCACCTATCACAGACTCCCCCTATCACAGACTCCCCCATAACAGACTCCCCCATATCACAGATCCCCCCATCACAGATCCCCCCATATCACAGATCTCCCCATACCAGACTCCCCCATAACAGACTCCCCCATATTACAGATCCCCCCATATCACAGATCCCCCCATATCACAGATCCCCCCATATCACAGACTCCCCCATATCACAGACTCCCACATCACATACCCCCCCCCATATCACAGATCCCCCATCACAGATCCCCCCATATCACAGATCCCCCCATATCACAGATCCCCCCCATGTCACAGACTCCCCCCATGTCACAGACTCCCCCTGTGTCACAGACTCCCCCCATGTCACAGGATCTCCCCATGTCACAGGATCCCCCCATGTCACAGGATCCCCCCATGTCACAGACTCCCCCCATGTCACAGGATCCCCCCATGTCACAGACTCCCCCCATGTCACAGGATTCCCCCATGTCACAGGATCCCCCCATGTCACAGATTCCCCCCATGTCACAGGATCTCCCCATGTCACAGACTCCCCCCATGTCACAGACTCCCCCCATGTCACAGGATCCCCCCATGTCACAGACTCCCCCCATGTCACAGACTCCCCCCATGTCACAGGATCCCCCCATGTCACAGACTCCCCCCATGTCACAGACTCCCCCCATGTCACAGGATCCCCCCATGTCACAGACTCACCCCATGTCACAGGATCCCCCTATGTCACAGGATCCCCCCATGTCACAGAATCCCCCCATATCAATAATACACTGCCGCCCCCTATAATATCACAGCACTCAACACTTACCTGTATCACGCAGGACACGAGGCATGGTAGGTCCGGACTGAGGGCGGGACTTTGGAAGTGAGGGGCAGGTGATTGGTTCCTGGGACCGCTCTGATGCCTAGTAACCAATCACCTGCTTCTTAGCACAAAAGGTCCTTTGTCCGGCCTGTCATGTTTCCCGTCCTGTGATGGAGGGAGCAGAGGGCAGGGGGAGTGCTGCAATTTTAAAGGGGCAGTCCGCGGGCGGATCAAAAACGCTGGCGGGCCGGATTTGGCCGGCGGGCCGTAGTTTGAGGACCCCTGGTTTAAGGAAACCAGAAGTTAAGTAGTTGGAGTTTCTGACGAGTTGGCTATTTTGACAGAACACCGGTGATCAGCGACTTATAGCGGGACTGCGATGTTGTGGCGAGCAAGCAGACACTAACGGACACTTTTGACACTTTGTGGGAACCAGTGACCCTAATACAGCGATCAGTGCTAAAAATATGCACTGTCACTGTACTAATGACACTGGCTGTGAAGGGGTTAAACATCCAGGGTTAAATGTGTGCCTAACCAGTGTTTTTATTAAGGGTTGTGTTTTTCAGGGAAACAAAATCCATCACATCGCCGCTAACAGGACAGAGCTCTGCCTTGTTTACATAGGCAGAGCTCCGTCCTGTGTGTCTCCTCCCCGTTCAGCAGGTACTGTCTGGCGGACATCCATTGGTCCATTGGCTAATCACAGCAGAAGTGGTGGCGCCCCCTACCAGGAAGAGCAGATCATGTATATATATATATATATATATGCGTGATTCTGTGCAGAGCGGCCTCCCTGTAGCAGTAAAGCTACAATAGTGTGGGCGTTAAGTGGTTAAGTCATGGTGGGCCTGCACTTTTTCCAAAGTTGCTGAATTTGTGGAATTCAGCTTTAAAGTACAACATTAAAAATGCACTCATCCCTTAAACAATCCCCCTGGGGTAGAGGGGGGGGGGGTCCCCTAAATCTGCCTGTGAAGTGACGCATCTCTGCCATGTAAACAAGGTAGTATAGGCAAGGTAAAAAGGGATTCAAAATGAAATTCACATTTTTTTTGCTGTAAGCTTCCTTTGTTTAGTTAATGCAATGGGAACCTCCCCTCCCGAAAATACGCTATGCTGTCAAAAGTATTGGGACGCCTGCCTTTACAGGCACATGAACTTTAATGGCATCCCAGTCTTAGTCCGTAGGGTTCAATATTGAGTTGGCTCACCCTTTGCAGCTTCACCTCTTCTGGGAAGGCCGTCCACAAGTTTCAGGAGTGTGCCTATGGGAATGTTTGACCATTCTTCCAGAAGAGCACTCAGTGATGTTGGACGAGAAGGCCTGGCTCGCAGTCTCCGCTCTAATTCATCTCAAAGGTGTTCTATCAGGTTGGGGGGTCAGGACTCTGTGCAGGCCAGTCAAGTTCCTCCACCCCAAACTCGCTCATCCATGTCTTTATGGACCTTGCTTTGTACACTGGTGCGCAGTCATGTTGGAACAGGAAGGGGCCGTCCCCAAACTGTTCCCACAAAGTTGGGAGCATGAAATTGTCCAAAATGTCTTGGTATGCTGACGCCTTAAGAGTTCCCTTCACTGGAACTAAGGGGCCAAGCCCAACCCCTGAAAAACAACCCCACACCATAATCCCCCCTCCACCAAATGGTTTGGACCAGTAACACAAAGCAAGGTCCATAAAGACACAGAAGAGCGAGTTTTGGGTGGAAATAAAAATTAATAAATAACACGCTCCCTTTTCCCGTTAGAGATCAACACCAGACCCTTTAGATCTGGTACTATGAATATGAATTTTAGAATGGCCCCCATGAAAAATAAAAAAATAATGGCGTTCGGTCCCCTTGAAATTCATAGCACATCATTGAAAGGGGCATGCAGCCTGGCAGATCAGGAAACGGGGGGGGGGGGGGGGGGGGCGGGCAGCCATAGTAGCCCCCACTCCTGAATTATACCAAGCCACATGCTCTCAACATGGTGGGGAGCTCCCATGCTGATGAGGGCCTCTTGCCCACAACCCTGGCCTGGTGGTTGTGGGGGGGGGTTCTGCTAATCAGAATCTGGAAGCTTTAAGATAAGGGAGTCCCCAGTATCTCCCCCCCCCACTCCTTTATTATGCCTGCTCCTTTATTAGGCAAAAAAAAATCCAGCATCAATCACAACAAGTGTAACCCTCTGATCAAGGTTGGTTTTATAGTGCAATGTAGTTCTGAGCCTAAGCGTTGTGTAAGAGAACACATTCCCAGCATCTCTTTAGATGTGCATGATCCTCCTTGCTGGCCACTGGGTTGTTCAGAATTTAGCAGCACAGTGCACAAGATGTAGCCAAAGTACCCCTGTACCTCACTGTCCCGATGTTGAGGCGGGGATTGTGTTCACGTGTAAAAAAGCTTTTAGTCCAAGCCTTATATTAAAAAAAAAAAAACACATCCGCAGTATCCCTTTTAGATATACATGCTCCTTCCATCCTGGTCACTGGGTGGTGCATGCCGTAGCTGTGAACGAGGCAATGAACTCATCTCACCTCGTCTTCTGCTTCTCCTTTCATTGTCCATTAACAGGGTGGGGAGGAGACCTGTAAGTGAAAGTGAAACTGCTGCAGAGAAAGATCAGATCGCCAAAGCTGTCTAAATCTCAGGATTGGATAGACAGAAGAACAAATCCTCTGGCTGATAGAACATCTCTCATGTACAATTGTGCTCATAAGTTTACATACCCTGGCAGAATTTATGATTTCTTGGCCATTTTTCACAGAATATGAATGATAACACAAAAACTTTTCTTTCACTCATGGTTAGTGTTTGGCTGAAGCCATTTATTATCAATCAACTGTGTTTACTCTTTTTATATCATAATCACAACAGAAACTACCCAAATGACCCTGATCAAAAGTTTACATACCCTGGTGATTTTGGCCTGATAACATGCACACAAGTTGACACAAAGGGGTTTGAATGGCGATTAAAGGTAACCATCCTCACCTGTGATCTGTTTGCTTGTAATTAGTGTGTGTGTATAAAAGGTCAATGAGTTTCTGGACTCCTGACAGACCCTTGCATCTTTCATCCAGTGCTGCACTGACGTTTCTGGATTCTGAGTCATGGGGAAAGCAAAAAGAATTGTCAAATCATCTGTGGGAAAAGGTAGTTGAACTTTATAAAACTGGAAAAGGGGTATACAAAGATATCTAAGGAATGGAGAATGCCAATCAGCAGTGTTCAAACTCTAATCAAGAAGTGAAAAATGAGGGGTTCTGTTGAAAACAAACCATGGTCAGGTAGACCAACTAAAATTTCAATACAATACAGGAGGAATCAGAGGGCCCTGCTCGTTGGAGCTTACAATCTAGGAGATAAATTCTAACCTGTGTCTTGCTGGACCCGAGTGTGGTCGGGGTGGTAAATCACTGTCAGGTTGGAGGAGAAACAAAATATACGGCTGACTTGTGACACCCTTCTAATTTTTTTGCAGTATTTCTGTATATTGTTCTGTTATCAGTAAGACCGTACGAGCCAGCACTATTCCTTTACCATGGTTTACATTCTCTTCCCAGGCATGCCGATGGATCGGTCAAATTCTGGGACGCATCTGCAAGTAAGTAATATTTTTCTTCTCTCATGTAAAATAAAATAACAGGAGACCTTATTATCGATCACCTGATTGCTGTTTAAGCCTCTGATTGGCTATTACAGTGATCAGTGACTGTTCAGCCAGCTCCCTTTTTTTTTTTTTCTCCTCTTAAATGGAGAAAAAGATACATTTTATTACATACTGTATATATTATTATATAATGCATTGTATCCGTGCTAGAAGAGAAGAATGTAAACAAAGAATTGTGTGTGTGTAGCAAAGTCATACCTGAATGTTATACAATGCTGCAGTGGTGCAACAATGAGTCCGACTTTGGAGAAGGACAACAAGTCACATCCAAATTCGCACCCATCCAGAGTTGCACTACTTTGAAGTCCTACAAGTGTGAAGGGATCCTGAGTGTCACTAGCACCGTCAGTTAGTGTTTCTTCCAGCCAGGGTCAGTTAGTGCCATATTGCCCGCCACACTATCAGTCACATTATAAATCACTGATCAGCGTCATTACTAGTATTCTAGTGTCTGTGCGGATCAGTATCTTGATCACGATAAGTACTATACTAGTGTCCCCAAAACACAGTTTCCTTTTTTACCAAAGACTTGTAGCAGAATAAATTTTGGCCTAAATATATGAAGAAATTTTATTTTATTGGATATGTTTTATAACAAAGTAGAAAATATATATAATTTTTTAGACTGTTCGGTATTTTTTCGTTTATATAATAAAAAATAAAAATCGCAGAGGAGATCAAATACCAACAAAGGAAAGCTCTATTTGTGGGGGAAAAAAGGTACACATTTCATTTGGGTACAGTGTTGCAATTACGAGTTAACCACTTCAGCCCTGGAAGAATTTACCCCCTTCCTGACCAGAGCACTTTTTGCGATTCGGCACTGTGACGTTTTAACTGACAATTTGCGCGGTCGTGCGACGTTGCACCCAAACAAAATTGACGTCCTTTTTTCCCCACAAATTGAGCTTTCTTTTGGTGGTATTTGATCACCTCTGCGGTTTTTATTTTTTGCGCTATAAACCAAAAAAAAGCGACAATATTTTTTTTTTTACTGAATTTTTTTTAACTGAAAAAAAAAAATCTAATTTCTTCATCAGTTTAGGCCAATATGTATTCTGCTACATTTTTTTGGTAAAAAAAACAATCCCAATAAGCCTATATTGATTGGTTTGCGCAAAAGTTATCGCGTCTACAAACTATGGGATAGATTTATGGCGTTTTTTATTTTATTTTTTTTTTAACTAGTAATGTCGGCGATCAGCGATTTTTAGCGGGACTGCGACATTGCGGCTGACACTAAGCGACACTTTTTGAGGGCCAGTGACACCAATACAGTGATCAGTGCTAAAAAAAAAAATGCACTGTCACTTTACTAATGACACTGGCAGGGAAGGGGTTAACACCAGGGGGCGATCAAAGGGTTAAGTTTGCTCCTAGGGAGTGCTTTCTAACTGTGTGTGGGGGGGGGGGATAGACTGACTGGAGGAAGAGAGACATCTGTGTTCCTGATTAACAGGAACATAAGATCTCTCTCTCTTCCTCTCTGACAGAACGACGGTCTGCCTTGTTTACATAGGCAGACCGCCGTTCTGCCTCTCCAGCGAACGATCGGCTATCGCGGCCGCCAGACCCGCTGTGTTTGGACACAGCGGGAGCACGCCCCAGACCCCGAGGCGGGAACAACATACAGCCGGGCCGCCCTGCCTCAGTAAATGTGTGGTCCAGAAGCGGTTAAAATAATCACATTTTGTTGCTTTGCAGCCTGAAATGAAGACAGACACATTTTTTTTTTTATCCAGCTGTATTAACTTATAACATCCAACAGAATGATATAACACCAACATGTCCGAAAAAAACATAAAATAAAAAAACAGAATCACTGCGTTGGTAAAAGGATTCCCCCTTGTATTAGTCAGGGGGGGGGTGATTCTTTTCTATACCCACTGTATATACAGAATTTACATTTTCTTTCACACTGGGTATAAGGATCATCGGTATCATAAATCAAACACCTCAATTGTGACAGACCTAGCCGGGAAAGAGACTTTTGGAGGGGACTGTATGCTAGCCTCTTGCCGATCGATCGGGGGTCCTTGCATTTGGGGGAACGGTGCTCTTTGTGAGCTGTATGTCTGGGAACCCTGGATTTGCCATATTGGAATAGTGGCTGATTCATAATGCTGGGACAGATACTGTTAGGAGATGCTGATGTAAATTCCAACAAATGTCTGTCTATTGTCTGCTAAAATGTGTATTGTAAATAAGTCTACTATAGGATCTAAGAGTCATTAGATCCCCATTGTTATTTGTGTTAATTAACTCTGCTATTGTGTGAAGAAGAGTCTATGTTGATTGTGATAATGTTGATTGGATTTTCTGAACTACAAGACGGCCAGTCTGGCCTAACGGTCATGTCTAAGTCATCTAGGCTGTCTAAAGGGATTAGTTAATTAGCTCATGTTAATTAGGTTAATTAGGTTACAGCTGTATTGTTAGAGTAATATGAGCAGGAGGTCTGCACCTCCACTTTTAGTGTATAAAAGAGCCTGTGTATTGTCCAATAAAAGAGATTCCTGGTTGGACTTACATACAGCCTGCCTGGTGTTTGTTCTGAGCTATCACAACTGGGTTAGAACGGCACATAGCTGTAGTTCCAATCCTGGAGCATCGGATGACCGAACAATCAGACGTTGCAATCTGATTTAATAGCTGCAGAGGAGTGTCGGGAGAGTGGAACCGAGCGAGTAAGGGGCTCGTTACATCAATATATTACTGCAAACGTTTGTCTGCACCAATAATATCGCTACCAATATATTAATAGAAACTTGGCGGATTTACATATAACAATTTGATCTGTCAAGAGTAATTAAAACCAATTAAAATGTATTAAATTATTATTTATTATAATTACCGTATAATATTTAATTTTATTATAATATTATTTCATTTAATTATAATATTATTTAATTGAATTATAATATTATTTATAATTATTATAATTATATAATTATAAATGTATTATTTATTAAAATTTCCGTTGGTTTGAATCACTCTTGATGTCCGTTTTTAGCTGGTAGTGATATTTTTAGACATGTGAATGGTTGGAGTCGTATATATATATATATATGGAGGTTTTTATGTCTCTTTCCTGCCTAATGATGTGTCTATGGCTCTTCTGCACGGCTGTCTCTGTTATCACCATACTCCTCATAATTAGGGTGACATTACTGGCATAGCCAGTCCTCGTACACAACAGCGCCCATCTCCGCAGTGGTACGGGTTGAGATGTAATTCATTGAGACATATCATATCTTAGTTATCCAATAACATCTGGCCCAGATAGGAATGGTGGAATGCAGCGGAATGGTTCTGAGCGAGCAAGCGGTTATTCCCTCGGTTAGGTTACAACGTGTCCTGGAGATGTTGACTCACTTCGTTGGTCAATTGAAGCACAGCTGCATGCAGCAGCAGCAGCAGCAAAAAAAAGAAAAAATCACTTCCACACGATGAGCCGTCTGCTGATCCGCAGCGCCAGAAATAGCCCAGCCAGAGGTGACGGAGTTTGACTTCCTGTCCGGCCCGTACCCTTCACCCCGAGCACTCCGTGTGCATCGCTTACTGCCTTGTCCGAGGGAATTCAATCTCCGCGCTTCACTGGATCTTTTATTTCCTGGTCTTCCTGCAATCAGAGAAGGAAATTGATGAACTAAAATAAAAAAAGATTAAGGTGGTGTTGAATGCGCTGACTCTCATCTCTGGTGTATCATGGACGCTTCTGTGTAATAATCCGTGTACACCCAAGGACAGGAATACGATGTATACACTACAGCAGGAGGACAGGAATACGATGTATACACTACAGCAGGAGGACAGGAATACAATGTATACACTACAGCAGGAGGACAGGAATACAATGTATACACTACAGCAGGAGGACAGGAATACAATGTATACACTACAGCAGGAGGACAGGAATACAATGTATACACTACAGCAGGAGGACAGGCATACGATGTATACACTACAGCAGGAGGATAGTAATGCAATGTATACACTACAGCAGGAGGACAGGAATACGATGTATACACTACAGCAGGAGGACAGGAATACGATGTATACACTACAGCAGGAGGACAGGAATACGATGTATACACTGCAGCAGGAGGACAGGAATACGATGTATACACTGCAGCAGGAGGACAGGAATACGATGTATACACTACAGCAGGAGGACAGGAATACGATGTATACACTGCAGCAGGAGGACAGGAATACGATGTATACACTGCAGCAGGAGGACAGGAATACGATGTATACACTGCAGCAGGAGGACAGGAATACAATAAATACACTACAGCAGGGGGATAGGAATACTATGTATATACTACAGCAGGAGGACAGGAATACGATGTATACACTACAGCAGGAGGACAGGAATACTATGTATACACTACAGTAGGGGGATAGGAATACTATGTATACACTACAGCAGGAGGACAGGAATACGATGTATACACTACAGCAGGAGGACACACTACAGCAGGGGGATAGGAATACTATGTATATACTACAGCAGGAGGACAGGAATACGATGTATACACTACAGCAGGAGGACAGGAATACGATGTATACACTACAGCAGGAGGACAGGAATACTATGTATACACTACAGTAGGGGGATAGGAATACTATGTATACACTACAGCAGGAGGACAGGAATACGATGTATACACTACAGCAGGAGGACAGGAATACGATGTATACACTGCAGCAGGAGGACAGGAATACGATGTATACACTACAGCAGGAGGACACACTACAGCAGGGGGATAGGAATACAATGTATAATACTACAGCAGGAGGATAGGAATACTATGTATAATACTACAGCAGAAGGATAGGAATACTATGTATAATACTACAGCAGGAGGATAGGAATATGATGTATACACTACAGCAGGAGGACAGGAATACGATGTATACACTACAGCAGGAGGACAGGAATACAATAAATACACTACAGCAGGGGGATAGGAATACTATGTATATACTACAGCAGGAGGACAGGAATACTATGTATACACTACAGCAGGAGGACAGGAATACGATGTATACACTACAGCAGGAGGACAGGAATACGATGTATACACTACAGCAGGAGGACAGGAATACGATGTATACACTACAGCAGGACAGGAATACAATGTATACACTACAGCAGGAGGACAGGAATATGATGTATACACTACAGCAGGAGGACAGGAATACGATGTATACACTACAGCAGGGGGATAGGAATACTATGTATACACTACAGCAGGAGGACAGGAATACTATGTATACACTACAGCAGGAGGACAGGAATACGATGTATACACTACAGCAGGAGGACAGGAATATGATGTATACACTACAGCAGGAGGACAGGAATACGATGTATACACTACAGCAGGAGGACAGGAATACGATGTATACACTACAGCAGAAGGACAGGAATACGATGTATACACTACAGCAGGAGGACAGGAATAGGATGTATACACTACAGCAGGAGGACAGGAATACAATGTATACACTACAGCAGAAGGACAGGAATACGATGTATACACTACAGCAGGAGGACAGGAATAGGATGTATACACTACAGCAGGTGGACAGGAATACCATGTATACACTACAGCAGGAGGACAGGAATACAATGTATACACTACAGCAGGAGGACAGGAATACAATGTATACACTACAGCAGGAGGACAGGAATACAATGTATACACTACAGCAGGAGGACAGGAATAGGATGTATACACTACAGCAGGAGGACAGGAATAGGATGTATACACTACAGCAGGAGGACGGGAATATGATGTATACACTACAGCAGGAGGATAGTAATGCAATGTATACACTACAGCAGGGGGATAGGAATACGATGTATACACTACAGCAAGAGGACAGGAATACAATGTATACACTACAGCAGGAGGACAGGAATACAATGTATACACTACAGCAGGAGGACAGGAATACAATGTATACACTACAGCAGGAGGACAGGAATACAATGTATACACTACAGCAGGAGGACAGGAATACGATGTATACACTACAGCAGGAGGACAGGAATATGATGTATACACTACAGCAGGAGGACAGGAATACGATGTATACACTACAGCAGGAGGACAGGAATACGATGTATACACTACAGCAGAAGGACAGGAATACGATGTATACACTACAGCAGGAGGACAGGAATAGGATGTATACACTACAGCAGGTGGACAGGAATACGATGTATACACTACAGCAGGGGGATAGGAATATGATGTATACAATACAGCAGGAGGACAGGAATGGGGATAGGAATACTATGTATACACTACAGCAGGAGGACAGGAATACTATGTATACACTACAGTGGGAGGACAGGAATACAATGTATACACTACAGCAGGAGGACAGGAATACGATGTATACACTACAGCAGGACAGGAATACAATGTATACACTACAGTGGGAGGACAGGAATACAATATATACACTACAGCAGGAGTACAGGAATACGATGTATACACTACAGCAGGAGGACAGGAATGCGATGTATACACTACAGCAGGAGGACAGGAATACGATGTATACACTACAGCAGAAGGACAGCAATACGATGTATACACTACAGCAGGAGGACAGGAATACTATGTATACACTACAGCAGGAGGACAGGAATACAATGTATACACTACAGCAGGAGGACAGGAATAGGATGTATACACTACAGCAGGAGGACAGGAATAGGATGTATACACTACAGCAGGAGGACAGGAATAGGATGTATACACTACAGCAGGGGGATAGGAATACTATGTATACACTACAGCAGGAGGACAGGAATACTATGTATACACTACAGCAGGAGGACAGGAATACGATGTATACACTACAGCAGGAGGACAGGAATATGATGTATACACTACAGCAGGAGGACAGGAATACGATGTATACACTACAGCAGAAGGACAGGAATACGATGTATACACTACAGCAGGAGGACAGGAATAGGATGTATACACTACAGCAGGAGGACAGGAATACAATGTATACACTACAGCAGAAGGACAGGAATACGATGTATACACTACAGCAGGAGGACAGGAATAGGATGTATACACTACAGCAGGTGGACAGGAATACCATGTATACACTACAGCAGGAGGACAGGAATACAATGTATACACTACAGCAGGAGGACAGGAATACCATGTATACACTACAGCAGGAGGACAGGAATACAATGTATACACTACAGCAGGAGGACAGGAATAGGATGTATACACTACAGCAGGAGGACAGGAATAGGATGTATACACTACAGCAGAAGGACAGGAATACGATGTATACACTACAGCAGGAGGACAGGAATAGGATGTATACACTACAGCAGGAGGACAGGAATATGATGTATACACTACAGCAGGAGGATAGTAATGCAATGTATACACTACAGCAGGGGGATAGGAATACGATGTATACACTACAGCAAGAGGACAGGAATACAATGTATACACTACAGCAAGAGGACAGGAATACAATGTATACACTACAGCAGGAGGACAGGAATACAATGTATACACTACAGCAGGAGGACAGGAATACAATGTATACACTACAGCAGGAGGACAGGAATACGATGTATACACTACAGCAGGAGGACAGGAATATGATGTATACACTACAGCAGGAGGACAGGAATACGATGTATACACTACAGCAGGAGGACAGGAATACGATGTATACACTACAGCAGAAGGACAGGAATACGATGTATACACTACAGCAGGAGGACAGGAATAGGATGTATACACTACAGCAGGTGGACAGGAATACGATGTATACACTACAGCAGGGGGATAGGAATATGATGTATACAATACAGCAGGAGGACAGGAATGGGGATAGGAATACTATGTATACACTACAGCAGGAGGACAGGAATACAATGTATACACTACAGCAGGAGGACAGGAATACGATGTATACACTACAGCAGGACAGGAATACAATGTATACACTACAGTGGGAGGACAGGAATACAATATATACACTACAGCAGGAGTACAGGAATACGATGTATACACTACAGCAGGAGGACAGGAATGCGATGTATACACTACAGCAGGAGGACAGGAATACGATGTATACACTACAGCAGAAGGACAGCAATACGATGTATACACTACAGCAGGAGGACAGGAATACTATGTATACACTACAGCAGGAGGACAGGAATACAATGTATACACTACAGCAGGAGGACAGGAATAGGATGTATACACTACAGCAGGAGGACAGGAATAGGATGTATACACTACAGCAGGAGGACAGGAATAGGATGTATACACTACAGCAGGGGGATAGGAATACTATGTATACAATACAGTAGAAGGATAGGAATGCAATGTATACACTACAGCAGGAGGACAGGAATACGATGTATACACTACAGCAGGAGGATAGTAATGCAATGTATACACTACAGCAGGAGGATAGGAATACTATGTATACACTACAGCAGGAGGATAGGAATACAATGTATACACTACAGCAGGAGGATAGGAATACTGTGTATACACTACAGCAGGAGGACAGGAATACGATGTATACACTACAGCAGGAGGATAGGAGTACTATGTATACACCTCAGCAGGAGGACAGGAATACAATAAATACACTACAGCAGGAAGATAGGAATATTATGTATATACTACAGCAGGAGGACAGGAATACGATGTATACACAACAGTAACAGGACAGGAATATTATGTATATACTACAGCAGGAGGACAGGAATACGATGTATACACTACAGCAGGAGGACAGGAATACTATGTATACACTACAGCAGGAGGACAGGAATACTATGTATAATACTACAGCAGGAGGATAGGAATATGATGTATACACTACAGCAGGGGGACAGGAATACTATGTATACACTACAGCAGGTGTATACCTTGCACATTCACATCTCAGATCACCCCAAATCCTGCACCGTCACACCTCAGATTAGCCCCAGTTTCTGGATCCCCACAGCACAGATCACCCCAATTCCTGCAGCGTCACACCTCAGATCAGCCACAGTTTCTGGACCTTCACACCTCATATAAGCCTTAATTCCTGCACCTTCACACCTCAGATCTTTATGGCCAGAAGTGGTCTCCATGGAAGAATTGCAGCCAAGAAGCCATACTTCTAATGTGGAAACAAAGCGAAAAGACTCAACTATGCATAAAAAACATGGGAACTGGGGGGCAAAAAAATGGCAGCAAGTGCTCTGGACTGTTGAGTAAAAATGTGAAATATTTGGCTGTAGCAGGAGGTAGTTTGCTGGGGGAAGGGCTGGAGAGCAGTACAATAATGAGTGTCTGCAGCCAACTGTGAAACATGGTGGAGGTTCCTTGCAAGTTTGGAGTTGGAGATTTGGTCAGGATCAATGGTGTCCTTAATGCTGAGAAATACAGGCTGATACTTATTTATCATGCCATACCATCAGGGAGGTGTGTGATTGGCCCCAAATTCTGCAGCAGGACAACAATCCCCAACAAACAGCCAGTGTCATTAAGAACTATCTTCAGTGTAAAGAAGAACAAGGAGTCCTGGAGGTGATGGTTTGCCCCCCACAGAGCCCTGATCTCACCCATCATGGAGTCTGTCTGGGATGACAAGAAGAGACAGAAGGATTTGAAGCAGCCTACATCCACAGAAGATCTATGCTTAGTTCTCCGAGATGTTTGGATCAACCTACCTGACGAGCCCCTTCAATAACTGTGTGCAAGTGTACCTAGAAGAATTGATGCTTGTTTGAAGGCAAAGGGTCGTCACACCAACAGTCGTGGACATGATACAAGGGATGGTCAGAGACTGCAGAGAGGATACAGGAGATAGTCAGTCAGAGATTGTGGCCATAGACATACTCACAGTGGCGTCGGAGTCTCCAGCAGCCATGGATGGAAGGTGCGGGGATCCAGTCTCTGGGATTCCGTGTGTCCGTGCTCACAGTGGCATGGGAGTCTCCAGCAGCCATGGATGGAAGGTGCGGGGATTCAGTCTCTGGGATTCCGTGTGTCCGTGCTCACAGTGGGGTGGGAGTCTCCAGCAGCCATGGATGGAAGGTGCGGGGAACCAGTCTCTGGGTTTCCATGTGGCCGTGCTCACAGTGGCATGGGAGTCTCCAGCAGCCATGGATGGAAGGTGCGGGGATCCAGTCTCTGGGATTCCGTGTGTCCGTGCTCACAGTGGCATGGGAGTCTCCAGCAGCCATGGATGGAAGGTGCGGGGATCCAGTCTCTGGGATTCCGTGTGTCCGTGCTCACAGTGGGGTGGGAGTCTCCAGCAGCCATGGATGGAAGGTGCGGGGATCCCGTCTCTGGGATTCCGTGTGTCCGTGCTCACAGTGGGGTGGGAGTCTCCAGCAGCCATGGATGGAAGGTGTGGGGATCCAGTCTCTGGGATTCCGTGTGTCCGTGCTCACAGTGGCATGGGAGTCTCCAGCAGCAATGGCTGGAAGGTGCAGGGCAGGGATCCAGTCTCCAGGGGTCTGTGTCCGTGCTGCTCCCAGTGGCATTTTGATGGCATGGCGGGCCGGGATCCGGTCTCCGGCTCTGGACTCGTGAGGCGTGCCCACTGCTGTGCTGCTATTCATTCAAACGGGGCGCCATGACGTCACTGACTCACTATGTATGTGCCCGCCTGGGCCGAAAATAGCTGAGAATGTCCAAGCCCGGTCGGCTTTGGAACTGCGCATGCATGCATTTTGGTTCCTCTTTATAGATATGCTTTAAGGGCATATTATGTCGACCTAAACAATAAAAATTAAAAAAAAAACATTAAAAAAAATAAATAAATCTTTAAAGCATTAGTCATACAAACAAAGAGAATAATGTTAAATCTAAAGATTAATATAGAAATGTTCAGGATATCTCTTTTTTTTTTCATGATGGTTACATTACAAAAAAAAGCCCTGAAAAATGGCTATAAATTTTGCTCACTCAGCCAAGTGTGAAAAACGATGAAATTACAGATTTTTTGGGTGGCGCTTTATTAATTTTTAATTGTACTATAAATGAGTGAATAATTATACAGTTGCCGTTAGGGATCCCGGTGTAAGTGATGCCATTCTGACTTCCCATATGCTGTGCCTTGCAGTCAGCTTACAGATGCTGTACAAGCTGAAGACCTCCAAGGTGTTTGAGAAGCAGAAGGTGGGAGAAGGGAAGCAGACAGCCGAGATAGTAGAGGACGACCCTTTCGCCATCCAGATGATGTCATGGTGCCCAGAGAGCAGGATCTTCTGCGTGGCCGGGGTATCGGCCTATGTCATCCTCTACAGATTCAGCAAGCATGAGGTGGTCACGGAAATTGTGGTAAGTGCTAAGAGTTTTTTATTCTGATTCAAAATAAAAGGGTCCTCTGTACTTACATAAACAGCGAGCGCAGTGTACACTTGCCGTAGTTAAATCAGAACTCAGTCCTGCAGTAATTCCTTTCCACCACTAGATGCCGCAGGTGTTCCTGGTTAAATGACATGAGTCTTTCAACCCACTTCCTGTGAGCACAGGCCGTCACGGACTCACCCCCTAGGGCAGTGGTCTCCAAATTATGACCCTGGGGCCGGATGTGACCCTTTGCTTGCCTTTATCTGCCCCTTGAGGCATAATTTCTGCCACTGACACCAACAATGGGGTACTATTGTACTACTGACACCAACTATTTCCCCCCCTAATACCAAAAATCGGACATTGTTTACTTCCACTGGGCACAGTCCAGTCCACCCCCCTAAAGTCTGAAGGCCCTTTCTTTAGAAAGTTTGGAGACTCCCTACCCTAGGGTAGTGTCATTGTGCAGCCTGGACTGCTCTTAAAGCCAATCTCCAGCTTTTAGTGAAGTTTAAATAGTTTGTATAGGACCAAGCTGGTCCAAACCAGTGCCAGAACAAGTTCATATAAAGCCCAGGGCTCTAATTAATGATTATCTGCATGCTCACCCCTAAGCATAAATTCCCCCTCCTTCCAGTACAAATTTGCCCCCCTGCTGAAATCCCCCCCACCCAGCAGAAATCTTTGCCCCCCCCCCCCCCCCCAGCTCATAAGCTCATATCCTCACTCGGGGAGGGATAGAACCTGTAAATGAGCCTTTACTGCAGCAGAGAAAAATGAGATCTCCTGCCTGGCCAGAGGGCCTCTGCTGTGTGCCTGAATTTTATAAATCTCAGGACTAAATACAAATCTTATGGCAGGAAAATAACTTCCACGTGTATGTTATCTGTGTATTTAGCTGTTTGTCAGGAGTTCAGCTTCAAAGTAATACTGCTGAAAGAAATAGGGAGGCTTACAGAGGCATGAACCCAGAGGCACCTTTGCAATGGTGAATGTATAGGGCTATAACAGGGTTCTCCAAACTATGGCTCGTGGGCCACATCTGACCCTCCCTCTAGAATACTGGTCTCCAAACTGTGGCACAGGGGCCTTTGCTTGTTTTTATCCGGCCCTTGGGGCATTATTCCATCCACTGAAGCCGACAATGAGGCATAACTTCCCCCACTGACATCAACAATGGGGCCCAATGACCCCAATGGTGGGGCACAATTCCTCCCACTGACACCAATGATGGGGCCCAATGACACCAATGATGGGGCACAATTCCTACCACTGACACCAATAATGGGGCTCAATTCCTCCCACTGACACCAAGGATGGGGCCCAATGACATCAGTGATGGGGGACAATTCCTGCCACTGACACCAACGATGGGGCCCAATTCCTCTCACTGACACCAACAATGGAACATTGTTTTTTTCCCCACTGATGTCTGGAACTTTTCTACTCCCAGTGGTCACAGTGTGCCCCCCCCCCTCCCAAAGTCTGAAGGACAGTAAACTGGCCCTTTGTATAGAAAGTTTGGAGACCCGTGCTCTAGAAGATTTTTCTCCAGCTAGGGTCAGTGGCAAATCCTCAGTATGCACAGATTGAGGGTTAAGGTTTTGGCGGAGACTGCCTATGGTCTCCTCATCCCCCCTCCCCCCATGAAAAGAGGGACTCTGATGGGGACTGTGATGTAAGGGGACTCTGATGGGGACCCTGATATAGGGGGGCACTGTAATGGGGACCCTCATGTAAGGGTGGACTCTGGTGGGGACCCTGATGTGAAGGGGTGGAAATGTTTTTTAGGCTGGTTATGTTTGTAAAATATTGCTATGTTACTTATATTTCTGTTCTCTTTAAGTCCTTGGAAGTACGACTGCTGTGCGAGATTGAGGAAATGATGACTCCTGACCCAGACAGTGTCCTTCCTTTCCCTGAACCCACATCCCAACCCCTGTCCATGAAGAGCAGGATGTTGGCTGGCAGTGCCAATACTGTCACCAATGAGGGGCCCCCAAAGGACAGTATACCTTGTCTGAGGTGAGAGTCACTCCTACATTCACTCAGAAGGTCTTCTTGCCTTCTTGTCCTCTTTACACGTTATTGTATAGTGTAAATATAGCCCAATATTATAGAGCCATTTATTCATAATTCTACCTCTACAGTGGATATAGAAAAGAATCACCCTTCCTTTAAAATAATGACATTTTGTTTCTTTGCAGTCTGAAATGAAGACAGACACAGTTTTTGTTTTATCCAGCTGTATTTACTCAGTGCAACTTATCACATCCAGGTGAAAGATCGAACACCAACATGTCAGAAAATAATTTGAGTTGAAAAAAGATGACTTGTAAACAAAATGAGGTGTATCTAATCACCTTCTCAATGGCACACAAAACCATTTGACTTTCAACTTTGATCAGCTGTGTTCATTTTAATTAGCTCAGCATGAAAAGAGCTTTCCTGGAGCATTTAAGCTAAAGCAAACAATCAACTATGGGTGGCGAGGCACTGTCACCGGGATCTCCAGGATAAAGTGGTGGAGAAGCACAAGTCATGAGATGGATGCAAAACATTTCAAAGGCTTTATCAATGCCTAGAAGCACAGTGAAGTCTATTGTTAAGAAGTGGAAGGTGTTTGGTAGAACACGGATCCTCCCTGGATCAAGACGTCGCTCCAAACTGGATGAGGGAGCCAGGAGGAAACTAGTCAGAGAGGAGAACAAGAGGCTTCCAGCAACTCTGAAGCAGTTGCAGGACTTTATGACAAAGACTGGTCATTGTGTGCATGTGACAACCATATCACAAATTCTCCACAAATGTGGCTTGTATGGGGGGAGGTTTACAAGAAAAAAGCCGCTCCTCAGGAAAGGCCACATGCAGTCATTTTGATTAGCTCAGCATGAAAAGAGCTTTCCTGGAGCATTTAAGCTAATGCAAACAATCAACTATAGGCACTGTCACCGGGATCTCCAGGATAAAGTGGTGAAGAAGCACAAGTCAGGAGATGGATACAAAACATTTCAAAGGCTTTATCAATGCCTAGAAGCACAGTGAAGTCTATTGTTAAGAAGTGGAAGGTGTTTGGTAGAACACAGATCCTCCCTGGATCAGGACGTCGCTCCAGACTGGATGAAGGAGCCAGGAGGAAACTAGTCAGAGAGGAGAACAAGAGGCCTCCAGCAACTCTGAAGCAGTTGCAAGACTTTGACAAAGAGTGGTCATTGTGTGCATGTGACTATCACAAATTCTCCACAAATGTGGCTTGTATGGGGGGAGGGTTACAAGAAAAAAGCCGCTCCTCAGGAAAGGGCCACATGCAGTCACCACTGAGCTTTGCCAAAACACACCTTAAAGATTCTGCGGCCACATGGAAGAAAGGTGTTATGGTCAGATGAAACTAAAATGTAATGATTTGGCCTCAACACCAAACGATCTGTCTGGCGGAAATCCATCCGAATAACACTATTCCTACAGTAACGCATGGAGGTCGTAATATCCTGTTATGGGGGTGTTTCTCTGCAGCAGGGACTAGAGCACTTGTCAAGATAGAAGGAAAAACACCATCAAATTCTTGAGGAAAATCTGCTGCCCTCTGCCAGAAAGTTGTCAATGGGAAGAAGGTTTACCTTCCAACATGACAATGACCCAAAGGACACAGCAAAATAGAGCTCACAGTGGCTGAAGGAGAAGGCGGAGAATGTCCTTGCATGGTCCCGTCAGAGCCCAGACCTAAACCCCATTGAAAATCTGTGGAATGACTTGAAGACCGCAGTCCAAAAACAGTCACCATTAAATGTAAAAACTTGAACTTGAGCAGTTGTGCAAAGAAGAGTGGGCAAATATTGCAAAGTCTAGATGTGCAAAGTTAGTAGAGATAAACCCCAACACACTAAAGGCTGGAATTAAAGCAAAAGATGGTTCAACAAAATACTGACACAAGAGGGGGGTGATCCTTTTTCCTGCTTCTAGGCATTGATAAAGCCTTTGAAATGTTTTTGTATCCATCTCCTGACTTGTGCCTGCCCACAACTTTATCCTGAAGATCCCGGTGACAGCGCCTTGCCACCCGTAGTTGATTGTTTTCTTCGGTTGCACTAGCAGGGACCGAAATGCTCCAGGAAAGCTCTTTTTGATACTGAGCTTATCAAAAATAAACCCCACCTGATCACAGATGAAAATCAAATAGCTTTGTGTGCCATTGAGAAGGTGGTTAGCTACACCTGATTGAGTTTACAAGTCATTTTTAGGAGGGGGGTGATCCTTTTTCCAACTCAGTGATTCAGTTTTTTAACTTTTTATTTTTATCTGACATGTTGGTGTTCCGTCTTTTACTTGGGTGTTATGAGTTGCACTGAGTAAATACAGCTGAATAAAACAAAATCCATGTCTGTCTTCATTTCAGGCTGCAAAGCAACACAATTTGATTATTTTGAAGGTGGGGGGGGTGCTTGTTTTCTATACCCACTGTGCATGTGCTATGCCGCGTCTCACTACTCCAGACTGAGCCCAGGCAGTTCCCTTGCGCACCCGGGCAGCAGCGGGTTAACAGTAGTGCGGTTCGCTGCCGGTAGATTGCGTGCATTGATGTGGAATCGCGGTGCCCCCGTTTCCGTAAAGCCTTGAGATCCCCTTTGCTCAGATTACAGTGATTACCCGAGCGCGCGCACACTATACCGCCATGCAGCAGAGTAGCCTAATAACCACATCACACTGGCAGCAAAGCAAGCCTTGAAAGCTGTAATTTAATAGTAATTACAGTATTATTTGCAGTGCTTTGCTTACAAAAGACTTGGCGTATTCATAATTAACTGTGTTTCAGCGTTCCTCAATTTGTTGAAACAACAACTCATTTTGTCTAATTCTAGGTTAGCGAGAGGATTTTTTTTTGTGTTCGTTTTTTTTTTTTTTCCTGCAGAGGTCTGCCCGCTCTCTTGATTATTCGAGGGAAAACATCGGCTCAGTTAATGACGCTCTCGAGCTGACGGAAGGGCCGCAAACTCTTTCATGAAGGATTAGCCCTGCCGGACCTATTTACGGTTCTTTCACACTCCGGGCAGCTATGAACATGAAAAGCCCCGGTGTGATTCCGGCAGATTGATGCCGCTCCTTTCCGGTGATCCGTATGATAAACGGTTTATTCAGAAAACTGTAACTAATTTATATTGCCTCGCAGGAGCTTTCTGATCCGGTAGAATACACTCCCATTCTACTGTTTTTGGACTCGGACAACAACAGCGAATTTTATGTTGCCATTTCTGAGTTCGTTTTTATTACATACCTAATGATGACATCATCACTAGGTCTCTAGGTCCAAGTGATGACATCATCACTAGGTCTCTGTATTTCTATGCTATGCACCAGCGGCGGCTGGTGTTTTTTTTTTTTTTGGGATGGGGCAAACAACTACCTCCCCCTGCCGAGCGACTGGTGGCACTCCCTCCTCCCCGCGGTTTGCCGGTCGGTCTGGCCCTTACCCCATGTAGGCAGGTGGCGGGCAGCAGCTAAGTGTTCTCTCCTCCATCTGCAGCTTTCAGCGTGCGGCTCCTCCCCTCCTCCTAGGAGTCCAATAGGGATTGCCTGTCTTTTCAGCCAATGGGGTGACGGGTGTCAAAACCCGCTTCCTGATTGCCCGGGAGGAGGATCAGTGTTACAATAGCGAATATTCATTCTCTGTTGTAACACATCTGGGTAGGCTGTGAGCGCATTCTCTGCGCCCCGAGCCCACACTATCTTGAAGCTTATTAGAGCCTCTGGCTCTAACCCTGCATTGGAATCCATGCGCCTGCCATCCTGAAAGGGGCCAGACGCATAGATAGGGGGGGGTTGCGATGGATAGGGGGTCCCTTAATGGACGGGCAGCCCCTGCTTTGCAGGAAAATGCTATAAGTAAGTCTTCAGCCGAAACGCGTTAGGGCTGGTGTTCTATCAGAATACTGCTACCCATTAGAAAAAGCAAAGGAAGTGACGCTGCAAACAAAATTGCTTATTGCCCTATGCATTCCAACATGGCCGCTGTGCGTTTCAATAGGTTTCCCAATCTTACAAAACATGAAGGCTGCAGCGGACATTTTGTTGCATCCAGGCAAGTCTTGAATTTCACACTTTTTTTTTAGCAGTTAACTCACCTTATATACTGAAATAGACTATTTTACCGCGACAGAGAGAGTGTGTCGAAAAATGTCCCTCGGCGCCAAGTGACTATTAGTATTTCCCTGAGCAGTGCGGGGTGTACCAAGATGGCCACCTTCCTACTGCAGGCTTGTCGCTGCTTTTCAAATGCAACATCAAAACTGTGTCACAGATTTAAAAATACTGTATTTCACTGTATTTCAGTATATAAGGTGAGTTTGGGATGTGGTGGAAATTGGCATCATGGATGTGGTGGCCGACAAAACTGCAGCAACTGCATGATACTATCATGTCACTATGGAGTAAAATCTCTGAGGAACGTTTCCAACACCTTGTTGTATCTATGCCACCAAGAATGAAGGCAAAAGGGGGTCCAACCCGCTACTAGCAAGGTGTACGTAAAAAAGGGGGTCCAACCCGCTACTAACAAGGTGTACCTAATAAAGTGGGCAGGGAGTGTATTTTGAATGACACCCCAGCTGCATGTCAGTGCAGCTCCAATGCACATCGCTGTGCAGCACAGCGCAGGGTAACACATTACCGTACAATGTGACACAGGTAATTTACAGCTAATTTACTAAAACTGGAGAGTGCAAAATCTGGTGCAGCTGTGCATGGTAGCCAATTGGCTTATAACTTCAGCTTGTTCAATTAAGCTTTGACAAAATACCTGGAAGCTGATTGGTTTCTATGCAGAGATGTACCAGATTGTGTGCTCTCTAGTGCTGAAACCAAGTGCCAGCAGCCGCTTAGAGATGGTATGCCCCAATAAGGAGCTCCACAACCACTGGTGAATGTTGTGCAGCCATAGGACTTTGTTACCTGTTATGTAAATATGATATAACATGAGTGATGATTGTTTCCTTCTCCTTTCTGTGCAGTGTGAAGAGCCGACCAGTGAGAATGCCCCCGGGGTACCAGGCGGATCTTGTAGTCCAGCTTGTGTGGGTGGATGGAGAGCCTCCACAACAGATCACCAGCCTAGCTGTGAGCTCTGCCTACGGCCTGTGAGTACCGATACTGTTAGGAGCACAGAGAGGAAAGGTACCGATCCCATGAACTGCTACACTCCGACCCTTTTAGGTGGAGCGCCGCTTTAACTTGGGTTGCCGACTAAACACCAAATAAGTGATTCCACCACACCCAATTCACCTAAATCAACAACAAATTAAGTGTAGCCATAATCATACTTACCTAGGTGGATGCAGCATTGGTCCCCACCGTCTCTTCACTGAGAACTGAGCCATCGAACACCGCCGATGGCTCGGTTCTCTCAGCTCCCCGAGCGGAGAGCTGCTGCCTGTCAATCCGCAGCTCTCCTGCTCTGCTCCTCCATGCTCATTGGTGCGCTGAGCTGTGGAGGGACGGCTTGCTGAGAGGCTGAGACAGCTATCAGTCCAGGCACCTGGCGGATCCAGACTTCTAGAGTTGGGATGATGCGGTGTCTGGACTGATCTTGGTGACATCAGTGGAGAGCGGAATTCAGACCGCTCCCTGCTGAAAACGGGTCACAGGAGTGCAAAACGAATTGTACTCCTGTGACCCAGTGGAGAAGCCCAGCCAAACCAGCTCAGCCTGGACTTCTCCTTTTAAGGTGAAAAACCCTGAGGCCTCGTACACACGATCGGATTTTCCGACGGGAATTGTGTGATGACAGGCTGTTGGCGGAAAATCCGACCATGTGTACGCTCCATCAGACAATTGTTGGCCAACTTTCCGCGGACAAATGTTGGATGGCAGGTTTATAAATTTTCCGTGGACAAATGTCTGTTGTCGGATTTTCCGAGCGTGTGTACACAAGTCCATTGGACAAAAATCCAAAGTACAAACATGTATGCTCGGAAGCAAGGACGAGCCAGAAGCAGTCGGTCTTGTAAACTAGCGTTCATAATGAAGAATTAACATTCGTGACGCAGCAAATTATGAAATGTGGAAATGCAGCGCACAATTCTCTTCTTCTTTAATGGGATAATAATGAAGCTGCTTTGCTGGTAATACTGATGGAGTTATTGCAAACGAATTTTCAAAGGCTTTTTTTTCTAGTGATATCAAAAATAATTATTATTATTATGCCGTAGTTATCCCGTAGTTCTTAAGATCAAAGATACAACTATGTTGGTGTCCCTTGTCAATTTTACATTGTATTTTTTTAAATGTAACTGCCGACTCCCAAACTGTCATTTGAAGTAAAACACATAGCCAAGTATTATTCTACACAATTTTTTTTATTGTGCATTAAAAAAAGAAAACAAATAAAACTAGACATGATATCTGCCAATAGAACTTAACCAAAAAGTGCATTCTATGCATCCAAAAATATAGAAAATCTACCAAATCAAATCATTTTTATTCAACCAAAAAAAAAAAATCATGTCAAAGCAATAACTCCAAGGCCAATAATAAATAACACGTTATCTCCTCCGATTCCCCAACATGTCTGGTTGACGAACGGCCGCTCAGAAACAAACTGAAAAGCACGAAATGAAAAATGCGAAATGAAAAGCGAAAAACTTCTGCTAACAAGAAATTAGCAGAAGGAGCCCAAAGGGTGGCGCTAAAGAGCTGAAAAACCACATAGTACGTCACTGTGTTCGTGATTGTTGGCCAACAATTGTGTGGCCGTGTGTATGCAAGACAAGTTTGGGCCAACGCCCTTTGGACAAAATTCCACGGTCTTTTTGGCCAACAATCCGATCTTGTGTACGAGGCTTGAGACTTTACAACTCCTTTAAGACCTTCGGGGGGGGTATTCTGTTTCACAGTAAAATGAATGTCTCCGTCCTTCCGTAAAAACGTTTTTCACACAACACTGACTCAGAGACACACTTACACTCATGTTCTAAATCATGTCAACCAAGGGCACTGTCCCGTCTTCTTAGAAGTGGCATAAGGAGGTAGGCCAAAGCCTACGGCTACGTTTTTTGGTTTGTGGTAATAATGATGTGACATTTGTGACTATGATTAATCCGGGATTCATATAAAAGGTCATCATTGCTACCTGAGGCCGTGTGAACTGAAAATAATACCAGAGATGTCAGCCTGAGAGAGCACCTATTAGTGTGATAGAGAGCGGTGATTACAAAGCTGGGGCGTTCTGCCCTGAAATCCCTCAGTAATGCTCTCACTCTGTGGATAGGGCTGGCTTAGATGGACATGTGGTTTAAATAAATAAAATGGGGTAGGTTCGATGGACCACTTGGTCTTTTTTTTTTTCTGCTGTCACTCTTCTACATTTCTAAATGTATGTTACCCTTAAAATTGATTAATGCATTCCTTTTTTTTTAACCACTTACTGACTGACCCATATCATATTTACTGCTACAGAGTGGCCCACCTGTGCAGAATCACACACGTATATGTATACCAGATTCTGCACTTACCCCTATAGGGGGCGCACGTGCACCGCCGGCAGGCCGCTTCTGCTGTTATTCACAGCAGAAGCCGATCTGCGGGTGCCGGACACTGGATGTCCCCCCCCCCCTCACACAGCACACAGGAACAGAGCTGAGGCTTTCAATCACAGGCTAGGCCCTCCCCTGTCAACATTTTTCTCTTGTTGTCAGGAAAACTTGGTCAGAAGTGACACATGCTGATAGCAGAGGCAGCAGACAGAAATGACACTCAGTGCTCCGGAGTGAGACAGGTACACACTGTAGAGGGATATGCTTTGTACATATTTCATGTCAGAGGTTTACAAACACTTTAAACTGAAATCTCCATTTAAATGTATCTAATGTTTCTATATACTTTAGTAATGAGACAAACCCGGAAAACATCGCCCTTGTGGTTGCTCTTTGTGACTCTGTGACTTGTGGCTTGTTTCAGAATCGCCTTCGGAAACTGTACCGGATTGGGTGTTGTAGATTACATTCAGAAAACCGTCTTGCTCAGCATGGGGACGGTGGAACTATACGGGACAAGCGATCCGTACCAGCGCCAGCCACGCTCTCCGCGCAAGAGTAAGCAGTTCAATGCAGGTACGTCAGAGGACGGGTGTGACCCTCCGCCTGTCTAGCATGAGACTGCATGAGGATTGTGTGCCGCCCACCGATCGGTCACCAGCTGTCCAGTGACTTTGTATTCAGTTTGTGGAGGATTGTATCGTGTCTGGTGATTCCATGTAATGCAGAGCATATACTAAGCAGAGCATATATTAACTTGCTGCATATCTCCCAGTCTTGGCTCTCCTCACATGAGACTTCTGCAGTACCTCTCACGGATGGTTCATATCATTGCATAATGTGAAAACTATACGAATGAAGCCGGTAAAGCCGGCGGCCACACACTTTAAAATCTCAGTTTTCTTAATAGTTATAACTATGTAGTAAGTTTTTTTTGTTTCTTTTTACATGCTAAAGCCTGGTGTACCAACACCCCCCCCCCCCTCTCATGCACGAACAGGCAACGAGTCATTACCGGTTTTCTGTCAGAGGCCCCACAACACCTTGCAAACTGCCTCCTAGGATGTGTGATGTAGACATCCCAGGAGCCATGTGCACACCACAGAGGTCTCTGCCCGGTTCAGATCTCCATTAAAGATGGAGAAGAGGGCGAAGGGAAAAAGACATTGAAGGGCTGTCTCCCACTCTGGCTGTTTTCAGTGGGATCAGGAGACAATCTAATGTCAATGGGGCAGCCTTAGACAAATCTTGGGGATATATGTATGTATCTGGGACATATGGGGGGTAATCATATGGCACTAGGATGACTGGCAGGGTGGGGTGGAAATGGAAAAATCCATAAAAAGTCCCATAAAAGAGTCATAGAACAATAAATAATAGTCACTAATGTATCTGGAACATGTTATCTTGGGAAAGGAATGTGATTGGATAACTGTGAAAACCTCGCCCAATGTCCTGTTGTTTCACGAGATCATTTAAAGTGTGTGTAAAGCCACAACGCTACAGAATGTTTGGTAGCCGGCTTTTGTTGAATTTTGGCAGCCGGCTTTTGTAGATTTTTGATAGCTGGCTTTTGTAGAATTTTGGCAGCCGGCATTTGTAGATTTTTGGCAGCTGGCTTTTGTAGATTTTTGGTAGCTGGCTTTTGTAGATTTTTGGTAGCTGGCTTTTGTAGATTTTTGACAGCCGGCTTTTGTAGATTTTTGGTAGCTGGCTTTTGTGGATTTTTGGTAGCTGGCTTTTGTAGATTTTTGGCAGCCAGCATTTGTAGATTTTTGGCAGCTGGCTTTTGTAGATTTTTGGCAGCTGGCTTTTGTAGATTTTTGGCAGCTGGCTTTTGTAGATTTTTGGTAGCTGGCTTTTGTAGATTTTTGGTAGCTGGCGTTTGTAGATTTTTGGCAGCTGGCTTTTGTAGATTTTTGATAGCTGGTTTTTGTAGATTTTTGGCAGCTGGCTTTTGTAGATTTTTGGTAGCTGGCTTTTGTAGATTTTTGGTAGCTGGCTTTTGTAGATTTTTGGTAGCTGGCGTTTGTAGATTTTTGGCAGCTGGCTTTTGTAGATTTTTGATAGCTGGTTTTTGTAGAATTTTGGCAGCCAGCATTTGTAGATTTTTGCCAGTTGGCTTTTGTAGAATTTTGGCAGCCAGCATTTGTAGATTTTTGGCAGCTGGCTTTTGTAGATTTTCGGTAGCTGGCTTTTGTAGAATTTTGGCAGCCAGCATTTGTAGATTTTTGGCAGCCGGCTTTTAGAGAATTTTGAAAGCCGGCTTTTAGAGAATTTTGAAAGCCGGCTTTTGTAGATTTTTGGCAGCTGGCTTTTGTAGATTTTTGGCAGCCAGCTTTTAGAGAATTTTGGAAGACGGGTTTTGTAGATTTTTGGCAGCCGGCTTTTATAGAATTTTGGCAGCCAGCTTTTTTAGATATTTGGCAGCCGGCTTTTAGAGAATCCTTGAAGACGGCTTTTGTAGATTTTTGGCAGCCGGCTTTGTAGAATTTTGGCAGTGTGCTTTTGTAGATTTTTGGCAGCCGGTTAATCATTGAAACCAAATGTCATTTTTTTTAAATAGCATGCAGCATGGATTTTCATTAATTTACAATTTTGTAAGTACTTCTTCAGTATTCAACAAGCCTTTCCTAAACATTCACATATCGGGGTCTATGTATAAAAAAAAAAATCACCACACAGATGTCTTAAAGTGGAACTTTACCCATAACAACTTGATAAAAAATAATGTTCTTTAGCAAGGAACATACATTCCACGCACAAAATAAGTGTGTGCTGTAAATTGCCTTCAGTATTGCTCCTATTTCTTCTTGCTGGAGGCTGCCATTTTGCTGATGCCCAAAACCCTTGAGCAGCAGTACATCATAAAGTGGAACTAAACCCACCAATTTAACGGTTTCAAAAAACAGTTACATTCCTGGAATGCCGGGATTGCCTACTGTCACATTTGCTTGTGTCCTCAAACAAAAACTGTCAAACCAAATCTGACACATTCCACACACAAAACAAAAAATGGACTGGACAAAATTATTGGCACCCTCATTTTAATATTTGGTGGCACACAAAAAAAAAAAACTGAAATCAATGGCTTTCTGTAACCATCAATGAGCTTCTTTACACCTCTCTACTCGAATTGTGGAGCACTCTTCTTTTGCCAACTGCCCCAGGTCTCTCAGATTGGAAAGATTCCTTTTCCCAACTGCTGTTTTGAGAGCTTTCCACAGGAGCTCTATGGGATTCAGATCTGCACTCATTGCTGGCCAGTTCAGTACTCTCCAGTGCTTTGACTTAAACCATTTCTGGGTGCTTTTTTTATGTGTACTTTGGGTCATCGTCCTGCTGTAAGACCCATGACCTCTGACGGAGATCCAACTTTCTGACACCGGGCCCTACGTTGCACCCCATAATTCTTTGGTAGTCTTCAGATTTCAGAATGCCATGCACACGGTCAAGACATCCAGTGCCTGAAGCCGCATAGCAACCCCAAAACCTCAGTGAACCTCCACCATGTTTGACTGTAGGGACTGTATTCTTTTCTTTAAAGGCCTCTTTTCTTTTTCTGAAAACAGTAGAATGATGGGCTTTACCAAAAAACTGTAATTTTGTTTGGTCTCTTCCACAGCACATTCTCCCAAAAGCATTTTGGCCTCGGGTAAGTTTTGGTCAACTCCAATCTGGCTTTTTTTAATGTCTGTGTCAGCAGTGGGATCCTCCTGGGTCTCCTACCTCCTTCAGATGGTGACGTATAATGCACGCAGACACACTTGAATTTGTCTGGAAGTTGAGGTTCTTTATCCACCATTCGAACAATCAATTGTACTCTTTTATCCACTTTCACAGAGATTAGCTACAGTGCCATGGGCTGTAAACTTCCTAAAAAATATTTTGCACAGTAGACACAGGAACATTAAGATCTCTGGAGATGGACCTGTAACGTTGCGATTGTCCATGCTTTTCCACAATTTTTGTTCTCCAATCCTCATGCAATTCTTTGCTGCTCTTTCTCTTCTCCATGCTCAGTGTAACACACACAGACACACAACAGAAAAGTTGAGTAAATTTTTCACCATTTTAACTGGTTGCCGGTGTGATTTCTATATTGTGAGCACCTGTTAATTGATACATTGCAGTTCAATTACAAATTACAGGAGCATCACAATCTTGGAATGCAATTATTTCTTACAATTTTGAGAAGGTGCCAATAATTTAGTCCAGTCCATTTTTGGAGTTTTGCGTAAAATGTGTCAGATATGGCTTTTTGTATCTCCACTTTTTTTTGTGTCATACCAATACAAACAAAAGAAACAAAAATGAGAATGCCTAAACGTTTGTACCGTATATACTCGAGTATAAGCCGAGCTTTTCAGCACATTTTTTTTGTGCTGAAAGTGCCCCCCTCGGCTTCTTCCTTGAGTCAAGCAAAAAATGTCATTTTCCGAACCGACTTTGGGGCCCCGTATCTCGGGGGCACTTGGTGCTAGAAAGCCCAAATTTGGTGTGCAAACCCAGTGGAACTAGTACCACAACATGTCTAAAGCTGGGGTTCCTGGCACCAAGTGGCCCCGAGATATGGGGCCCCAAACTCAGGTCAGAAAATGTCATTCTCTGCTTGACATTTTCTGAACCGATGTTTGGGGCCCTGTATCTCGGGGCCACTTGGTGCTAAGAATTACAGCTTTGGATATATTGTGGTGCTAGTTCGACTGGGTATGCACACCAAATTTGGGGTGCCTAGCACTAAGTGACCCTGAGATACGGCCAACTGTATCCATCTGCAGCAATGTCATTTCGGGACCCTTTGGGTCTAGAGACCCCAAATTTTGGATGCACCTAGGGGGCATATAGGAACCCTTAACTACTGAGTTTGAAGTTCGGGAGACCTATGGCTTCAAATGGGCACAGTGAGGAATGCAAATGGGCATTGTTGACCCTCTTTTCCACTTACAGTAGCTGTGCATTTCTCACCCTAGGCTTATACTCGAGTCAATAAGTTTTCCCAGTTTTTTGTGGTAAAATTAGGTGCCTCGGCTTATATCCGGGTCGACTTATACTCGAGTATATACGGTAATTGCAGCAATTTTCTGGGCAAAGTGACAGAAATGCAGGGTGCCAATATTTTTGGCCATGACTGTATAGATTATAGTTGCACTTTAACCACTTGCCAACCAGCCGCCGTCATACGGCGGCGGGTCGGCACGATCCCGCAAATCGTATGCGTATGCGGCACCTTTAAGCACAATAGGCACGTGCCCGCTGCATGGTGGGGGAACCTGATGTGCGTGGCCGGCGGCCACGATGTCCGCCTGCCACTAGCGATCGTGGGCATCTAAGCCAAAACAGGGATTTGTGTGTGTAAACACACAAATCCCCGTTCTGACAGGAGTGGAGAGACCGATCTGCTGTTCGTATTCATTACGAACAGCGATATGTCTCCTCCCCCAGTCAGTCCCATCCCCCCATAGTTAGAAACACACACAAGGGAATACATTTAACCCCTTGATCGCTCCCTACTCTTAACTCCTTCTCTGCCAGTGACATTTACACAGTAATCAGTATCAGTGTTTGTTTTTTTTTTATAGCGCCGATCGCTGTATAAATGTCAATGGTCCCAAAAAAGTGTCAAAAGTGTCCGATCTGTCCGCCAAAATGTCAAAGTCCTGCTAAAAATCGTAGATCACCGCTATTTCTAGTTAAAAAAAAAAAATATTAAAAATGCCATAAATCTGTCCCCTATTTTTTAGATGCTATAACTTTTTTTGCGCAAACCAATCAATATACGCCTTTTTTTTTTTTTTACCAAAATTATGTAGAAGAATACATATTCGCCTAAACTGATGAAGAAATTAGTTTTTTACATTTTTTTTCAGATATTTATTATAGCAAGAAGTAAAAACTATTGTTTTTTTTTTTTTATAAAATTGTCGGTCTTTTTTTGTTTATAGCGCAAAAAAAAACAAAAAGCATAGGTGATCAAATACCACCAAAAATAAACGAAAAAAGGGACGTCAATTTTATTTTGGTACAGCATCGCACGACCGCGCAATTGTCATTTACGCAGTGCCGTATCGCAAAAAATGGCCTGGTCATTAAGGGGGCAAATCCTTCCGGTCCTTAAAGGGGTTGTAAACCCTTGTATTTTTTCACCCTAGTGCATCCTTGCATTAAGGTGAAAAAACACCTGGCAGTGACCGGCCCCCCCAGCCCCCACAGCCCCCGTTTTACTTTCCTGAGCCCTGGAATTTCCCACGCCGGAGGGGCGCTCTTCTACTGCCCGGGGTTCTCGTCTCTTGATTGGATAAATTGATAGCAGCGCAGCCATTGGGTCCCGCTGCTGTCAATAAAATCCAACGACGCGGCATCGGGGAGGCGGGGCCGGGTCCGGCATTCTGCATCTATGGACGCAAATGCTGGACTCTGGAGTGCTCCCGCAAGGTAACCCCCCCCCCGAGAGAGCGCTTCTCCGAGGGGGGAGGAGCTACCAACGCCGCCGAGGGACCCCATAAAAGGACGATCGGGGCCACTCTGTGCAAAACGAACTGCACAGTGGAGGTAAGTATGACATGTTTGTTTTTTGTATTTTTTTAAACTCGAAGCTTTACAATCACTTTAGGTGGTTAAGCAGTTAGAAGAGAATAGATGAAACCACCCGTAAAACTTTAGGCAATGCCCATCATCGTATTGTTCTGGTATTTGCTCACATTTCCATGTAAATACTCGGATGAATTCCTCTCGTTAATCTGCGTTGAACCAGGAAGAGTCATATCCCGCAGCACAGTGAAGGCTCAGGCTTCCTCCAGCAGAATAGGCCATAAATCTCTCAGCTGTTCTGGGTTTTCTGTTAATCGGACTCTCAGGTCTTTCCGCGCTCAGCCCAGAGCCATCTTCCTGACACGTGAACTGAAAACGCATGAATCCTATCAGGACAGAGGTGCCTGGCTCCATGCTGCAGGCAACCTTTCCACTGTCTCTGGCCGTGAAAGAGAGAAATAAAAAAATAGAACGAGGAAAAAAAACAAAAAAAAAAAACAGAATGAGGATGAATTCGTCAATCAGGGTCCTGTGCTTATGCGACTTCCAGTCATATCTGCTTCATGTAATGGACAGAAGAGGCTGCAGGACTCAAGATTCTCTGCAGGCTGATTAGATCTGTCTAGGAAAATGCTGCTTTAATTAGATGCCAGGAAACGCAGCCCAGATAATGTAGAACATTTCAGGAAGCCAGCATTGTACTTCCCAGATCTGTACCATTGTGTATTTTTTTTTTTTTTTTTGCTGCACTTTACAGAAAGCAGACAACGGTTCCTCTTTCTCCTGTAGAGGTGATCAGCCTGGAGGCAGAGGAGAAGCAAAGTATTATCTAATTTATTTATTACAGGTACTTGTATAGCGTCGTCAATTTACACAGTGCTTTACATATACAGTATCTCACAAAAGTGAGTACACCCCTCACATTTTTGTAAATATTCTATTATATCTTTTCATGTGACAACACTGAAGAAATGACACTTTGATACAATGTAAAGTAGTGAGTGTACAGCTTGTATAACAGTGTAAATCTGCTGTCCCCTCAAAATAACAACACACAGCCATTAATGTTAACCGCTGGCAACAAAAGTGAGTACACCCCTAAGTGAAAATGTCCCCTGCATCTGTCCCCTGCCAGCTCTAACACTAAGAACCGAGTGATCGAACACCGCCGATCACTCGGTTCTCACAGCTCCGTAAGCAGTTTTATTACAGTTTTTAAAAAAATACAGTCCTGCAAATGCAGGTAGTGCAGAGTAAAGAAGAGAAAGAAAACAACAACAAGGTAATACGCCCCACAGGGCAAAAGTAGTATCCCAAGTCATAATACTATACAATACAGGAACTGCAACAGAATGTCAAAATATAATAATCATTAGTTATTTTTGGAGAAACCAATGAGTCCATGGGAGCCAAGCCTTTTCAAATGGTGTCAGTGAATTATTCCATAAAGCTTATAGTTTTTTAAGGGATTAATGTGATTATACAATTGGCATAACTTCTGAAAGGTTTGGCACCACCCAATGTCTCGTTGGGACAAGTCTAGCACCAAGTATTATAGTGGATACCATCTTCTGGAACTCGGGGGGGAATTTATCAATGCTTCAAAATTGCTAGGGCCGGTTTGGATTTAGTAAGAATTCCCGTGACATTAGAGAGAAGATGTAACATGCTCCTCCAGAAGCTTCTTAAGTTTTTACATGTCCAGAATATGTGTAGTAAGTTACCGATTTGGCAACAGCCACAACAGCAATGGGGAGATCCTGACGAGACAATTGGGCTATGCGAAGGGGAATGTAAGGTACCATCTAGTCACTATTTTTTGTGTCAACTCCCAGTGGGATATATTGTAGGATTAACGACCAAGAAGTATTTTGGAAAGCAATTGGATTTTCCAGTGCCTTGGGTATCCAATTTCAAAACCATGGGCATTAATATGGAATACTCCCGTCTTTGTGACTTTAACATTTTTCACTCTTCTGGGAAAACTTTCCACAAGACTTTGAAGTGTCTGTACCCATTTGTGAGGTCGGGTACTGATGTTGGATAAGAAGTCTTAACTCGCAAGTGGTGTTCTAATTCATCCCAAAAGGTAATCTGTAGGGATGAAGTCAAGGCTCTGTACAGGACACTCCAGTTCCTCAACACCAAACTGGTCAAACCATGACTTTGTGCATACTGGTAAAGTCATGCTAGCACAGGAACGTCCCACAAAATTGTCACCACAAGACTTGTTAGGAACAAATCCCAACATTTATATCTTCACAGGTAGCACAGACACCTGAATCCAATCAGCATGACGTGTCAAGACATCTATTGACTGCTAAGTAATTGTTCTTTAGAATACTCGTGGCATAGACATTCCTGCTGCAGTCATCCAAGCATGCATGTTTATCCACAAGGAAAGACACACCTTGGCTCTAATCCCTGGCCGCACTCTGTAGATGACCTCCTTTGACCAGGAATGTGAGATGATATGATTGGATCTCCTGGAGATGACTTCACTCATATTGGTGCAGTCGGTGGTTCTATGGTTCTTTTACAGCTTGCCTGCATTACATGTTTCTACTTCATGTTTATGTATATTTATTTTGTCTTTGGGAAGATCAGTGTGGACTTAATGTGATGGCTGAGCATGAACAGCTAAAAATAAAAAAGAAAGAAACTGTTATCAATGAAAATAATATGTTAAACAATACATTCCTTAACTACTAATATATCCCAGTAAGGCACGAGCCATTTATTTATAACAGAAGTGGCTCGGTCAGCAAGCACGCATTATCCTAAAGGAAGGCTATAAAACCATTGGCTGCCATGAATTACCTCCTGAAAATGCCTCCTGCTTGCCTAAACGTAAAAAATATATACAACTTGGCTGGACATACACTTTAGTGGTAAGAAAGCTTGGAGTGCTGACTTTTTCTCCTTCAGGCTCCAATAAGCCAGCCATAGCTGGTTCGAATCTCAGGCCAGTTCAGTAGGGACCATCCGAGATTCAAACCATGTATTGGCAGGCTGAATGTACCCAAGTTGATTGATCAATCAGTTTGGGTACAACCATGCTGTTGGATTTTACATACGATTATTGCTAGCAGCTATTAGAGCCGCTAGCTGTAGCCACTGTGTTCTCCTGGCGGGGGATGGCTCCCCCTTGCCCCCTCAATGGGAGAACATAATGGCTCTGCGGGAGAGATCCAAGCGATTTTCGCTCCGTCTGTGGCCGGCTTTATAGTGCAGATATGTGATTGACACTTCTCCAAAGTAGCTATGACAGATGGCCCAGGCTGACAACCTTGCGATCTGGGATCTTCCTTGAAGTGATGTGGAAAACTATTTGGGGGGGGGGGGGGGGGGGGTGACAGGCTGAGCTGCAAAGAGTAAAGCCTCGTACACACGCTTAGATTTTCAGATGACCGAATGTCCGATTTTTGTGGCATTCTGGGTCCCATGTCGAAAGTGAAGAGGTTACACACAATACAAAAATTTTCGTACGACAGTATACGTCAGAAGTGACGTAACGTGTTGAATAGTTTTGTATGTATTATTTCGTTACTGAGCATGTGTAGTCTTGCTCTTACGGATTTTTCTCATACGAAAACCATACTAATGAAATGAAAATCGGACGTTCACATCCGACAAAAATTTAATAGTCTGCACATCCAGCTTTTGGCTGACGAAAAAAGCGAAATCGGCTGTCGAAAAGCACCGTACTAACGATCCGAAAATCGGCAGACAGCTCGTTGTACAAGTTTTTCCATCTGATTTTCGTATTGTGTGTATGGGCCTTTAGACTTGAACAGATTCAGTGCTTCAGCTGTGGATTTTGAGGATTAATCGATCCACAGTGCCTGCAGCTGCAGAGTTCAGTAAAGGCTGGTTGTAGAGCAGTGATGGAGAACCTTGGCACCCCAGATGTTTTGGAACTACATTTCCCATGATGCTCACCTACACTGCAGAGTGCATGAGCATTGCGGGAAATGTAGGTCCAAAACATCTGGGGTGCCAAAATTCTCCATCACTGTTGTAGAGTTTATTTATTGTTCATTAAGCATATGAAAATACTTCAATTGCCACCGCTTGGCCAAATGCTAACTTTAAACAGGCCATTCCACTTAAAGCTGGAAATTCAGACTGGAGGTCTCTTCTTAGTTTTGGGGACTTCACTGGAGAGATCTCCCTGTCCTCCTTCCTGTTTTATTCTCATGTACTTGCATCCACCTTTAGGTGTTCCCACTACTTCTTCTGTTGCAGGCCCCTAATGTAAGATAAATTATACATCCAATAGGAAGAGTGTGACGTCCTAATAATGGCCACAGCAGGTGAGCTGACCCTGAAACCCAAGCACAAACACCTCACCACTGGAGACCACTAGAGACATAAGGTTATTTACAGTAACTCTTTGGCATCTACCAAGAATTGGAATAAATGTTTGGCCAGAGTGACCCTTTCATGGAGTTGTTTGTCATTGATGCATGATAATTCACTTGTAACTTCAACTGTCCGACTGTTGACATCCACACTGTTGTTCCCAAAGATCTGTTTACCTGATGGTTGTCACGCTGGTGGTGGGTGGTCACCTCAGCCGCTATGAACGTCACGTTCTTTCACCGTAGACCTTTGTTTTTCTTTCTTCCCTCTGCCTGCTGCTGCTGCTGATCTGCTGATGTTCTGGCATGCTCCACAGACAACTTTTGCATGCGTGGCCTGTCTAATTTTTACCCAGATTTAACGAAACGGATCCGAACTTCCTATCAGAGTAAGTTCTCAGACGGCAGAGCTTGGTGCTTGTGTTTGCCTTATATCTTATGAAATGTGTTTTTTTTTCTATCAAACACATTTCTCCTGCATGGGTTCTTCTGTTGTCGGCTTATGGAACGTATGGAGCTCAGCTGGCAGTCTGCTGGCTTGTTGTTATTTTGTGAACCTTGTACTAGACTGCACAGTGATGCCACGACAGAAATGTGTCTGCCGGATTTAGCAGGATAATTATGTGTATACACTGTGACCTGTTTGTGACTTGTTTTTATGGGTGATGTCTGTGCTGATATAAACGTTGTACTTTGTATACAGTCTCGTATTGTCCTTTTGTGATCTGACCTTCTGACCTATATTGTCTCACCCCTTCTCTTCCTGCAAGATGGTCTCCTGTCAAATGTTTTAAAGTATATTTAAAGCCAAAACTGATTATTTTGGATACAGTAAGGGATGCTTAAAGCCTAGTACACACTAACAGATTTTTTTGGTTCAACCCAGTGGGGAGGAGGCAAGCTCGGGAGGAGATCCTGTTCTAACTGTCCAATGTTGTCATGATACAACGGGTTCTCAACTGCCCATCGTCCAGTCCACATAGAAAACATTCCTGTTTTAGGAATGGAAAACCTTATTTTTATAAGAAGTAATGGGTATATTTACAATGGTGCCAACATCCCTTGGACTATCCACAATACAACATTTTGGAAAATATGGGACTTTTCATGGCAGACACATTGTTACATTTGATCACCAAATCTTTATACATTCTCCATGTTCCCAAATCAATGTCAATATACCCAGATTCCAATATAATAGTTGATCATGTGAGAAGAGCTCAACGCGTTTCAAAGAATCCTCATCAGGGTCTGCAATCAAGATCTAGCTATAATAAATAAATAAATAAATAATCTCTCTCTCTCTCTCTCTCTCTCTCTCTCTCTCTCTCTCTCTCTCTCTCTATATATATATATATATATATATATATATATATATATAGAGAGAGAGAGAGAGAGAGAGAGAGAGATACAGTATCTCACAAAAGTGAGTACACCCCCTACATGTTTTATTATATCTTTGCATGTGACAACACTGAAGAAATTACACTTTGCTACAATGTAAAGTAGTGAGTGTACAGCTTGTATAAAAGTGTAAATTTGCTGTCCCCTTAAATAATAACTCAACACACAGCCATTAATGTCTAAACCGCTGGCAACAAAAGTGAGTACACCCCTAAGTGAAAATGTCCAAATTGGGCCCAATTAGCCATTTTCCCTCCATGGTGTCATGTGACTCGTTAATGTTACAAGGTCTCAGGTGAGAATGGGGAGCAGGTGTGTTAAATTTGGTGTCATCGCTCTCACTCTCTCAAACTGGTCACTGGAAGTTCAACATGGCACCTCATGGCAAAGAACTCTCTGAGGATCTGAAAAAAAGAATTGTTGCTCTACATCAAGATGGACTAGGCTATAAGAAGATTGCCAAGACCCTGAAACTGAGCTGCAGCACGGTGGCCAAGACTATACAGCGGTTTAACAGGACAGGTTCCACTCAGAACAGGCCTCGCCATGGTCCACCAAAGGAGTTGAGTGCACGTGCTCAGCATCATATCCAGAGGTTGTCTTTGGGAAATAGACGTATGAGTGCTGCCAGCATTGCTGCAGAGGTTGTAGGGGTGGGGGGTCAGCCTGTCAGTGCTCTGACCATACGCCGCACACTGCATCAAATTGGTCTGCATGGCTATCGTTCCAGAGGGGAAGCCTCTTCTAAAGATGATGCACAAGAAAGCCTGCAAACAGTTTGCTGAAGACAAGCAGACTAAGAACATGGATTACTGGAATCATGTCCTGTGGTCTAATAAAACCAAGATAAACTAATTTGGTTCCGATGATGTCAAGCGTGTGTGGTGGCAACCAGGTGAGGAGTACAAAGACAAGTGTCTCTTGCCTAAAGTCAAGCATGGTGGTGGGAGTGTCATGGTCTGGGGCTGCATGAGTGCCGGCACTGGGGAGCTACAGTTCATTGAGGGAACTATGAATGCCAACATGTACTGTGACATACTGAAGCAGAGCATGATCCCCTCCCTTCAGAGACTGGACCGCAGGGCAGTATTCCAACATGATAATGACCCTGAACACACCTCCAAGACAACCACTACCTTGCTAAAGAAAGTGAGGGTAAAGGTGATGGACTTGCCAAGCATGTCTGCAGACCTAAACCCTATTGAGCATCTGTGGGGCATCCTCAAATGGAAGGTGGAAGAGTGCAAGGTCTCTAACCATCATCCATATTGTATAGAATGAGAGAGCCTGGGGCTACCCTAGAGTAGCAGCTCCGTGATGTCGTCATGGAGGAGTGAAAGAGGTCTCCAGTGACAACCTGTGAAGCTCTGGTGACCTCCATGCCCAAGAGGGTTAAGGGAGTGCTGAAAAATAATGGTGACCACAAAAAATATTGACACTTTGGGCCCAATTTGGACATTTTCATTTATCGGTGTACTCACTTTTGTTGCCAGCGGTTTAGACATTAATGGCTGTGTGTTGAGTTATTTTGAGGGGACAGTAAATTTACACTGTTATACAAGCTGTACACTCACTACTTTACATTGTAGCAAAGTGTCATTTCTTCAGTGTTATCACATGAAAAGATAGAATAAAATATTTACAAAAATGTGAGGGGTGTACTCACTTTTGTGATATTTATATATATATACACACACACACACACACATATATACACTGTATTGGGACGCCTGCCTTTACACACACATGAACTTTAATGACGTCTTAGTCTGTAGGGTTCAATATCGAGTTGCCCACCCTTTGCAGATATAACAGCTTCAACTCTTCTGGGAAGGCCGTCCACAAGGTTTAGGAGTGTGTCTATGGGAATGTTTGACCATTCTTCCAAAAGCGCATTTGTGAGGTCAGGCACCGTTGTTGGACAAGAAGGCCTGGCTCGCAGCCTCCGCTCTAATTCATCCCAAAGGTGTTCTATCGGGTTGAGACCAGGACTCTGTGGTCAAATATACCCATAGACACACTCCTAAACCTTGTGGACAGCCTTCCCAGAAGAGTTGAAGCTGTTATAGCTGTTTATGTCCGTGAAAAGGCAGGCGTCCTAATACCTTTGACAATATAGTGTGTGTGTGTGTGTGTATGTATATATATATATATATATATATATATATATATAATGAAAATTATCAATTAAATAGTAATTCTGATTTCCAAATCTGAAGATAAGCCCAGCACTTACAAATAAAATAGATGCTGAACCAATTACTTAGCAGCCAAATTTAAAAACAGTCCCAGTCATAAAATCCAGAGGGTGTCTTAGGTGGCCACGGCAGGAACAGAGTGCACACGAGGACCCAGGGAGAGCCAAAGCAGAATGGCATGCTGCAAACATATTGGTATCAGTTAAACATACTACTTGCAATCCTCTAGGTCTGTACAAGAAGTGTATCAGAACAAAGCACAGATAATAGTCATCCACTTACACTGCAGGCAGGTTTTCTGGGAGCTCGCCATTGTTTTTATCACCTGAATAACACAAGTTGCAATGTCTAACAAATAGGTTTAATCTTCCACGAGTCATAAATGTTTACTGCTTTCAGCTCCAATTGATGTCACCTTTAAAATCTATTGCAGCTTGCTTTCATCTGCCAGCACTGGAAGAGGACCTGCTCCCCGAGACAAGACCTAAATAATTGCGCTTAGCTGTAGATTATGTAATTTTCTGCAATCGTTTGAAAAGAAAAGAGTGATTTCTTGTGTACAGGGGAGGCAGTGCGGTGGGGACTATGTGATGAAAGTACTCAGAGCAGAAGAGTTCTCTGGGGGGCACTTCAAAGTGCTGCGCCTCACATCCTTATTATTCTAATGGGAATGTTTTACTTTCAGGTCTACAAGAACTCACAGACAGCCCCGTGTCCCTGGACCTGGACCGCTGCAAGTCCCCAACTTCAGGTACGTGTGATGAAATGTGAGCATCTGTGCCGCCAAATCTGGGGGGGGGGTCTACGCTGGGGGGCATCTCAGGGGATCTACACTGTCATATATTAGGAGGAGGTTTGTGCTGCCATAGCTGTGAACAGGGAAGTGGGGGCTGCACTTGGGTTGCATCTGATCCCAGGGGATCTGTCATATGGGAGGGGTCCTGTGCTGCCAAATCTCAGAGAGGGGAGGGTCACATAGTGCACACTTCCACCATATTGAGGAAGATCCATGCTGTCATGTCTAAAGGGGGTCAATCTGTGCTGGGGGAGCATCATTTCAGGGTATCTGCAAAGTCATATGTGGGGGAGGGTATAGTTTGTGCCACCATATCTGGGGGGGTTGGGAATCATATCTCAGGGGATCTACACTGCCATAAGTGAAGAGTTCTGGGCTGCCAAATGGAATGGGGGTCCACACAGTCAGATCTGGGAGGGTGGGGGCCCTCCATCATATCTGAGGGGGTGGTCTACACTGGGAAGCATCGTAAACTCAAGCAATCTACACTGTCATATGTTAGTGGGGGAAAGTCTGCAATGCCTTATCTGAGGGGGAGGTCTATACTGGGAGAAGCATCATATCTCAGGGTAACTGCACTGTCATATGTGAAAGGGGTCTGTGTTGGCATATCTGAGGGTGTAGGGGGTCTGTGTTGTCATCTAATAGTGGGCCTCTGTGTTATCATATCTGGGGGTCTGTGTTGTCATTTCTGAGGGTTAGGGGGTCTGTGTTGTCATTTCTGAGGGTTAGGGGGTCTGTGTTGTCATATCTGAGGGGGTCTGTGTTGTCATATCTGAAGGTTAGGGGGTCTGTGTTATCATATCTGAGGGGGTCTGTGTTGTAATATCTGATGGGGTGGGTCTGTGTTATCATACCTGATGCGGGGTCTCTGCTATCATATCTGAGGGGCGTCTGTGTTATCATATCTGATGAAGGGTCAGTGCTGTCAAATCTGATGGGCGGGTCTGTGTTCTTATACCCAGGGGGGGTCATATCTGAGGGGCGTGGGGTCTGTGTTTTCATCTCAGGCCATTTGTGTTATATCTAATGGAGTCGTATGGGGGTCTGTGTTGTTATATCTGATGGGGGGTCTGTGTTATCATATCCAAGGGGGGGTCTTTGTTGTCATATCTGATGGGGGGGGTCTGTGTTGTCATATCTAATGGGGGGGGTCTGTGTTGTCATATCCGGGGGGGGTCTGTGTTTTCATCTCGGGCTATCTGTGATATATATGATGCAGTCTTATGGGGGTCTGTGTTGTTATATCTGATGGGGGGTCTGTGTTGTCATATCCAAGGGGGGGTCTGTGTTGTTATATCTGATGGGGGTCTGTGTTGTCATATCCAAGGGGGGGTCTGTGTTGCTATATCTGATGGGGGTCTGTGTTGTCATATCCAAGGGGGGGGTCTTTGTTGTCATATCTGATGGGGGGGTCTGTGTTGTCATATCCGGGGGGGTCTGTGTTGTCATATCTCTGGGGGTCTGTGTTATCATATCCGGGGGGGGGGCTGTGTTATCATATCTTTTTTTGTAATTCCTTTATTAGTATAAAATAGCCATGGGAAACACATACATTAGAGGTATACATTTGAGTACCTCATCAACAGAAACTTCAACATATGAACGTTGAATCAAGAGCACTAAGACAGCAATCTCAGAGGAAGTATTCAATAGAACAATCCAAAAACATGACTGTAGCATATATAGAACTTCTCCCCCCAATGTCAGGGGAGCAAACATCATAATATTAGCAATGAAACAGTAGAAGGCACACATGGTGAGGTCATCCGTGCCGACAGGTGGAAGACCTTGAATGATCAAAGGGGTTCCACTGATCTATCAATCAGAAATTAGAAAGAGCGGGAAGGAGAGAGGAAGAAAGCGGATCAAGGGAAGGGACTTAAAGAAAACAGAATGGGGAGAAAGGACTGACAAAAAAAAAGGAAAGGTGGAGGGGACGACAAGGCCCCCAGTCATCCCTCTCCCCGGGTAGAGCGAGGCATGCGGAAGTTCACTGGGCAGTGGATAGCTCATCGAGGTAAGCGTCATTATATACAAAATAATTCCATGGCCTCCAAATTTCCATACACGTTTCTTCCGTGTTACGCAGTGTGGCTGTGAGTTCCTCCATGTCACGTAAGTTATTGACTTTAGCGAACCACAGAGCCTTCGTGGGGGAGGGGGGGGGTCAGTATCTCTCCAGCGAAGTGGGATGCAGGCCTTCGTGGCATTTAGGAGTTGCCTTGTGAGAGGAGATTTGTATTTTTTAACAGGTGGAACCGAAGTGCAATAAACAGGCTGCAGGGTTAGCATGCAGATCGACAGCTGTAAGTTGTTTAATGACAGAGGTTACATCTTGCCAAAACTGTCGAATTTTAGGACATTGTCAGAAAATGTGGACCATAGTCCCACCCACCGCGCCACAACGCCAACAGGAATCCGGGACCTGGGGGAACATACGGTGAAGCTGGGAGGGAACCCTGAACCATCGAGTAAGGATCTTATAACTAGTCACCTGTACCCGCGTGGCAATGGATGACTTTTGAGAAAAATGGAGGACCTTTAGTCTTTGGACAAGAGTAAGGCTCAGAGACAGATCTGTTTCCCACTTAGTGAGAAATGGAGGGACATGTTCTTCTCCAGGATGAATTAAGGAGGAATATAGCAAGGAGAGGGAATGACGTATCAGTTCCCCTCTGTGACATAGTGATTCAAAACAAGTGAGCGGGCGAGAGATGCCTGGGGTACGGGAACAACGTCGGAGGAAAAAAAGGGCAGTTGGAAGCTTCTCCAAAAGTCCATAGAAGGGTCAATAAGATGGGCTAGGTCGGAAGAAGTTAGGGCCCCTGTTGACACAAGGAAGTGCATCACGTGAGTATAGCCCTGAGCTTTAAGACAACGAAACTGCCCACCCTGAAGACCGGGAACGAATTCAGGATTACCTGAGATGGGAATCATAGGTGAGGGAATTGGGGAAATGGAGGAGGTTTGAAACGTTTCCCGTGCGACCTGTAAAGTACTGCCTAAGGTAGGATGCACAGCCAATCTCTACGTATGGGGGGAGATATCCACAGCCAACTCAAAGCAGTGCCCCGAGAATCTTCCAATTCCATTGAGACCCAGAGCTTGGTCTCCCCATGGCAGTGCCAATCAACAATCCTGTTGGGATGTGCGGCCCTGTAGTATGCCCGAATATCTGGAAGAGCAAGGCCCCCAGCGACCTTCAGTAGCGATAGTCTCTGCAGTGTTTGATGTGGTTTCCGGTGCGCCCAGACAAATTTCCGGAACTGCGAGTCAATAGTGCGAAAGAAGAGAGGCAGGAGTCGTATGAGAAGGGCTTGCAGTAGGAAGAGGATCCTAGGGGGCATTGTCATTTTGAGGGCATTGCAACGGCCAAACCATGTCAGAGTTAAGGAATGCTAGTGCAGCAGGTCCTCCTTCAGTTTGATAAGGAGTGGCTCAAAATTGGAGCCACAGTTTGGACAGGTCAGAAGTGATGTTGGTGCCTAAGTATTTAATCACCGTAGCTGCCCACTGGAAGGGAAAAGAAGGCCCCAGACTATGGATCACGTCAAGGTCCACAGAGATGTTAAGGGCAGAAGATTTCCAAAAGTTTATTTTGAAACTGGACAAAGTCGAATATGCTTGCAGAGCCTTTAGAAGGTTTCGAAGAGAGGTAAGTGGGTCTGTAAGGAAAAAGATCAGGTCGTCGGTGAATGCTGCCACCTTATGGTCACCCGAGGATTTACAATAACCGGTGATGTTAGGATCATCTCTGACCTTGCAGAGGAAGGGCTACAATGTCAAGATAAATATGAGGGGGGAGAGGGGGCAGCCCTGTCTTGTCCCGTTTGATATGTCAAAAAAGTCAGACCTAGTCTCATTGATTTTTAAGGGGGGTCTGTGTTATCATATCTGAGGGGGGGGTCTGTGTTGTCATATCTAAGGGGGGGTATGTGTTATCATATCTAAAGGGGGGTGTGTGTTGTCATATCTGAGGGGGGTCTGTGTTGTCATATCTGAGGGGAGGTCTGTGTTGTCATATCTGGGGGGGGGGGTCTGTGTTGTCATATCTGATGGGGGTCTGTGTTGTCATATCTGAGGGGGGGTCTGTGTTGTCATATCTTTTGGGGGGGGGGTCTGTGTTGACATATCTGAGGGGGTGTCTGTGTTGTCATATCTGATGGGGGGGGTCTGTGTTGTCATATCTAATGGCGGGGTCTGTGTTGACATATCTGAGGGGGGTCTGTGTTGACATATCTGAGGGGGGTCTGTGTTGTCATATCTGATGGCGGGGTCTGTGTTGCCATATCTGATGGGAGGGGGGTCTGTGTTGTCATATCTGATGGGGGGGTCTATGTTGTCATATCTGATGGGGGGGCTGTGTTGTCATATCTGATGGGGGGGTCTATGTTGTCATATCTGATGGGGGGGCTGTGTTGTCATATCTGATGGGGGGGTCTATGTTGTCATATCTGATGGGGGGGTCTATGTTGTCATATCTGATGGGGGGTCTGTGTTGGTATATCTGATGGGGGGGTCTGTGTTGTCATATCTGATGGGGGGGTCTGTGTTGTCATATCTGGAGGGGGGTCTGTGTTGTTATATCTGGGGGGAGGGTCTGTGTTGTCATATCTGAGGGGGGGTCTGTGTTGTCATATCTGATGGGGGGGGGTCTGTGTTGTCATATCTGATGGGGGGTCTGTGTTGTCATATCTCATGGGGGGTCTGTGTTGTCATATCTCATGGGGGGTCTGTGTTGTCATATCTCATGGAGGGTCTGTGTTGTTATATCTGAGGGGGGGGGTCTGTTTTGTCCTATCTGATGGGGGGTCTGTGTTGTTATATCTGATGGGGGGTCTGTGTTGTTATATCTGAGGGGGGGTCTGTGTTGTTATATCTGAGGGGGGGGGGTCTGTGTTGTCATGTCATTTCGTTATGATATGTGAGAGGGTTTGCACTATCATATGTCACAGGGCTCTACTCCAAAATGACACAGAATGTCCATTTTTGTTAATATATTTGAAATGATGAATCCCACCACCTTCCTTTGCCAACTTCTCTAAACTCTTCATTCAAGCCATATTTTGGTGTCACAGTTGGTCTCTCTCTCTCTCCATAGAAATGACAGTAATCAGCGTTTGATCACACTGTAGATCTATCGAAGCATATTGGGATATCTTTGTGATATAGATTCCTTACATATACATACAGAGGGACTGTATGGATTACACTAGTAACAGCCAATCTCCTGATCACCTTGATAAATGCTCGATCCTACAGCATCTCTAATGGGCCACGTAGGAAAGTCCCAGGACTCAGGCAGCTAATGTGTTTAGAAAATTCCAGGGAGACGGATCTGGCAGTAAGAATAACGAATTCAGTAATTTCTGGCTGAAATCACATAGCCCTGGGAGCCATAATGATTTTCCTCATTGGGCGAATGTTTGAGTTTTCACACCTGTGTGGTTAAAGGTTTGCTTCCTTTTCCTCATAAACAATTCTTAGTATAATTTTGAGAGCCTCCTGCACTTCTTTTCACAACAACGGTATATGGCGCCAAAGTTTTGACACCAAATTTCAATAGAGATCATTTTGGTGTAATATGGACTATATGATAACCAAGTCAATGAGTTTCTTTTTTCTTTGATAATATTATGTTTATTCATTATAGAAAGGTATGATGATAATATTATTAACAACTAGGATTAGGTGCAATGCAAAGCACACTATAGTGCAAACTATTGCATAGTAATTGTATGAGGGGTTAATAACTGTAATGATAGTATTCAGTATATGATTGCTGGGACTTGTAGAACTGTGACGGGACCACAAATTAATGGAAGTCAATGTGAGTCTTACAAACTCTATTTAAAAATAGTATCACCTGTATGGGGAGTTGATTGTAATTTGTCTGCAACATCATCCCAAGTTACATAGAACAGGAAGAGGGGTATACCAATACAAACAGTTAAAAAAAAAGTACCACATTTATTGATTATGTTTGATCAAATACTCCAAATAAAAAGCATTTCTGAATATGTGTGTGTGTAAATTCTATCTATCTATCTATCTATCTATCTATCTATCTATCTATCTATCTATCTATCTATCTATCTATCTATCGATCTATAGATATACAGTATCTATATCTATAGATATATCTATCTATAGATATAGATAGATATAGATATATATATATAGATATATAGATATATATTTATATATACACATACACACACACACATATTTTTATATATATATACACACACACGCACACTGTATTACTAAAAGTATTGGGACGCCTGCCTTTACACACACACACACAAACGTCAATGACATCCCAGTCTTAGTCCGTAGGGTTCAATATTGAGTTGGCCCACCCTTTGCAGCTATAACAATATGGTGTGGGGGGGAGGGGGGATTATGGTGTGGGGTTGTTTTTCAGGGGTTGGGCTCTTAGCCCCTTAGTTCCAGTGAAGGGAACTCTTAAGGCGTCAGCATACCAAGACATTTTGGACAATTTCATGCTCCCAACTTTGTATAAACAGTTTGGGGACGGCCCCTTCCTGTTCCAACATGACTGCACACCAGTACACAAAGCAAGGTCCATAAAGATATGGATGAGCGAGTTTGGGGTGGAGGAACTTGACTAGCCTGCACAGAGACCTGACCTCAACCCAATAGAACACCTTTGGGATGAATTAGAGCGGAGGCTGCAAGCTAGACCTTCTAATCCAACATCAGTGCCTGACCTCACAAATGCTCTTCTGGAAGAATGGTCAAACATTCCCATAGACACACTCCTAAACCTTGTGGACAGCCTTCCCAGAAGAGTTGAAGCTGTTATAGCTGCAAAGGGTGAGCCAACTCAATATTGAACACTACGGACTAGGACTGGGATGTCATTAAAAGTCATGTGCTTGTAAAGGCAGGCGTCACAATACTTTTGACAATATAGTGTGTGTATGTATGTATGTATGTATGTATGTGTATATGTATATATAATATATATATATATATATTACATATACAGTTGTGTGAAAAAGTATTTGCCCCTTCCTGATTTTTTTTTTCTTTTTTGCATATTTATCACACTTAAATGATTCAGATCATCAAACAAATTTTAATATTACACAAAAGATAACCCAAGTAAATCCCAGATGCTGTTTTTAAATTATTATTTCATTCATTAAGGTAAAAAAGCTATGCGAACCTGCCTGGCCCTATGTGAAAAAGTAATTGCCCCCTCCCATGCTGAATCATGAATGAACTGGGATTAACCACAATTTTTTGGAAAGCTGACTTAAATTTCACTTTCCATACCCAGGCCTGATTACTGCCAGACCTGTTGAATCAAGAAATCACATAAATAGAAGCTGTCTGACAAAATGAAGCACGCTAACAGATCACAAAAAGCCACACATCACGCCACAATCTAAAAAAAAATCAAGAACAGATTAGAAACAGACCATTCGGTCTAGGAAGGGTTTCAAAGCCAGTTCTAAGGCTTTGGCTCTCCAGTGACCCACGGAGAGAGAGCCATTATCCACAAATGGAGATAGCTTAGAACAGTGGAACTAGAAATAGAGTCTATTGGACTCTCGGGAAACAGGTAAATGATCTGTGTCTGATAAGGGTTCCTTCCACTGCGCTACTTCAGACTTGGATCCAGTATAATCCACATTAACTGCCGGTAGTTTCAACAATACGTGGAAAAAACAGAACATGCCTCCAGTAGTGCAGTATCCAAGGGATTAAAAATGAACCTACCCACCGCGGCTAGTATACAACTCACATTTATTTAAAACATTAAAAGCATCGGTAATACATCAGAAAGGCCTCACTCAGTTGTGACAAGATTCCACCACCAGGCTCCACCTCTTCTAGTTTCACCACCTCACACGTGGCTTCATCAGGAGAAATGTTCTCCACATTTCTCTGCACGTCAGGGGAAGAAATCATCACTTTAACATTGGACTTTTGTTTTGAACACTTATATTGCACATCAGTTTTGTTTTGTTTCTGTAATTTTTATGTTTTTCACTGATGCAGCACTGTCTCAATTTTATTTTATTTACTGTTTTTCTGTGGGAGCACATAAGTGACAGCAGCAGCAATTTCAGGTCTCAAAAAAACTCTCTTTTCTGCATAATAGCGCGCAACTATCCTTCTTTTAATATGACTTAATTGGTCACGATTAATAAAGCAACCAATTTTTGGTCCAAGAACACCTCCTCCTCCTGTTCCTGGACTGGACTTGGGTCAAAGCTATAACTCCAAGGCCAATAATAAATAACACGTTATCTCCTCCGATTCCGCAACATGGCTGATTGACGAAATGTTCAGAAACTAACTGAACAGCACGAAATGAAAAGCGCAAATCAACACTCACCAAACTTCTACTAACACAAAGTTAGCAGAAGGAGCCCAAAGGGTGGGGCTAAAGAGCTAAAAAACCACATAATACGTCACTACGTTCCTGTTGGCCGACGATTCCTTGCCGTTTGTGTGCAAGACAAGTTCCTGGCCAACGCCCTTCGGACAAAAGTCTGAGGTTTTGTCTGCGGAAAATCCGATCGTGTGTACGAGGCTTAACAAAGCAAACTTCACATCAGTAGCTCCCTCAGGTTTTGGCTTCCTGAGTCCCAGGCCAAGATCTTGGCTTTATTTATACCACCTGCTGGTGGACACAAGTGGATCGTAAAATCTGGTCCGGAACAACCCTGCTAAGGTGGCTGGTAAAACCTGGATTTTACCTTAGTTCCCTGAAACAAAATGCATGGTGAAACATAACGTCCATCAATCACCTCAATCACTGAAGTCCGCTCTCTGCTGACATCACTGAGATCAGTCCGGGCACCGAGTCATCCCGACAATGGGAGTCTGGATCTGGTGCCGGACTAATGCCAGTCTCAGCCTCTCAGCGAGCCGCTGAGAGCCTGAGACGGCCGCACCGGCCCCTCCACAACTCATTGCTCCAGTGAGTGTGGAGGAGCAGAGTGGAGACCTGCTGATTGACACTCTGCAGCTCTCTGCTCGGGAAGAAACTGAGCCATTTGCGATGTTCGATCGCTCAGTTCTCAGTGCAGAAGTGCCGGGGGACAGATGCAGCATCGGACCAATGCTGCATCCACCTAGGTAAGTATAAAAGGAGAAAAAAATGCCATACTTCTTTTTTAATGTGCTTCTTCTTGAGCCACTCCTTTGTTGCCTTGGCGGTATGTTTTGGGTCATTATAATGCTGGAAGACCCATCCATGACCCATCTACATGGCTCTGTCCATTGATCAGCATTTTTCTTCCTTCAAACACGGCAAGTCGAGTTAATGCCAAAGAGATTAATTTTGGTCTCATTTAACCACAGCACTTTCTCCCAACCCTTCTCTGAATCATTTAGATGTTCATTGGCATGACTGTACATGTTCCTTGAGACGGGGGACTCACCGTGTTTGGAGGAAGAAAAATGCTGACTATGACGCTAAGAACACCATCCCTACAATCAATCTCGACTTTGCCGCAGTGAGGGGCCAATGGATGGGGTCATGTATTGTAAAATCTTGGATTTTCAGCCAAAACACTGAAGATGGGTCGTGGATGGCTCAAGAAGAAGCACATTAAGGTCATGTAGTGGCCTAGCCAATCTCCAGACTTTAATCCTATAGAAAATTTATGGAGGGAGCTGAAACTTCGAGTTGCCAAGCAACAGCCAATAATTCTTAAGGATTTAGAGAGGATCTGCAAAGAGGAGTGGGACAAAATCCCTCCTGAGATGTGTGCAAACTTGGTCACCAACTACAAGAAACGTCTGACCTCTGTGCTTTCCAACAAGGGTTTTTCCACCGAGTACTAAGTCATGTTTTGCTTGGGGATCAAATAATTATTTTTCCCCACTGTATAATATCTGCTCACAGAAACAGAACAATCCAGCACAAAACATGAGTTGTTTACAGCAACTGTCAAGTCCTGGGTGCGAGGCCGGATTGCTGAGAGAGAGCGCCCCTTGCGGCTAAGTGCAACGTACCCCTGGGAGTGAGGCAGGAAGTACGGTGCCCAAAGGAGCACGGATTCCCAAGTGCTGCTGCTGGGTAGCTGGTTAGCAGAGGGCAGCTGGGGTGCGCTGGTTAAGCATGATTGGGCAACCATGCAAGGAGAGATCCCAGGTTATGGAGCAGTAGAGCAAACCAGGAACAGAGTCCGTATCCAGGCCAGGGGGCATACACAGCAGGATCAGTCCGAGATAAGGTACAGCAGGATAAACCTGCGTGCAACTGTCGTCGCACACCTGTGTGGGCGCATGCGCGCAGGGATTTGCCCGGCGCGACCATGACGGATAGTGGCAGGATTGCCCGTCCTATGGCTATTTCCCTGACAGCAACATTATTTCATTGAAAACTATTGGAATAAGACAGGCAAATTTAACCATAATAAAACACGCAATGATTGTTGCTCTAAGGTATTTCCAGCAGGCAAAGCTGTGTTGTCAGGAGTGGTGAGGGAATGGTTAAAAGGTCAGGATAATGAACATATAGTCCAAAGTTCTGACAAATGAGTAGCAGAGAGTCAATAAATAAAAAATGATGTTAGGAATGACTCCTGATAGAGGTGCAGGCTTTTAAGGAAAGTCCATAGCCTGGGTGATTACCACAGGGAGTATAGCTGGCACTGGGAAGGCAGCACGCTGGAGAGTAGAAGAACCTCTGGGGGGAAAATACACGAAAAACAGGCAAGCAGCGCCAATCTAAGTGCAGCAATATTGTAACATATTTAATTTAGTAGTAATGCACTCACTTCGAAAACGGATAAAAGCTGGAACATCATGGTAAATGTCAGATGGACAGCAGGTGCCTATACGTGCACATCATAGCTTCCCTCCCCCCACTGAGACCAGGGACTTCCTGAGTGACGGCTTCCTCCTGCGCCCTGTACGCTCTAGCCCGGGACACCGGAAACCACTGGCGCCGCCGAGCAAGACACCACAGCGATGCCTGGATGATCGTTCTGGAACCCTGCTGTCCATCTGACATTTGCCATGATGTGCCTGCTTTTATCCGTTTTCGAGTGAGTGAATTACTAATTAATTAAATGTAAGTTACAGTATTGCTGCACTTAGATTGGCGCCGCTTGTCTGTTTTTCTTAAATTTAACAAGTGATACATACAGGTGTATCTGTCATATATTAACAGTTGAATCTAACGCTCAGTTGAAGAACATTGTATGGGCAGCATTAGTAAACTATGAGCACAGAATCTGATATAAAAGACGGGAGCCCTGCGCATAACAAAATTGCCTAATGTAACATAAATGTTTCCTGGTGAACCCAGGATCTGTGAATAATGGACGCTGTGCTCTGCGTTGGTGGCTGATGCACTCTTATTATAATGGCCTCAGCAGTTAATCATGATAGGTGACCGGATTATGGGATGCCCTCGAAGCACAGCCCCACAAGTCCTGCACTTTATTACACTTAAGAGATTGCCAGGGTCTCGTTCCAGCTCCGCTCTCTGCATCAGTCTAATCACCCATTTAAATGGTAATAACTCTAAAAATAACCACAAAGTGCAGCCATAAGTCATATTAACTGGGCCGTTTACTTCCACCAAGAACTCTTTCATCATCTGCCTGGGAAAATGCCTCGCCTTTTTTCAGCCTCCCATTAATGCGAATAGCAATTTTCACTCATAATTAATATTATTAGTCTAAACTGTTGCCATCACTCAATGGGGGGGTTTGAAGCTCAAGCGCTTGACCGTTAATTTCCATCCTGGTAATCTGGCCACTTGTAGGTCATTTAATGAGCTCCCAGTGTCACTAATGTAAGCGGTTACCACTTGCAGCAATTAGATGCCCTCGCCGCCCAGCTGCCCTCTAATGTATCGCAGCAGCAATTGATGAGCACAATAAAAAAAAAAATGCGTTGTCTATAAATGACTTACCTTTGTAAAATGCATTAGCGATATTGGGTTTTTAGAAATCTGTCGGGATAATTGACTGCATTTCCGCTCGTGCTCAGTCCAACAAAAATATTGCTAAAAGCAAAAAAAAAAAAAAAATCTGAATAATTTATTGGCATGGTGGCATGAGGACTGGGAGCTGCGGAAAGCGATATCTTAAAGGCAGCAGAGGCCCGAATCGCATGATTTAAAATCGGTAGCGGGAGCAGAGGGCCCTCTACGTGAAATGCTAAGTGACAGTTGAAATCCAGCGTGGGCAGACTGGAAAGCCTGATAATCGGATGTATGAAGATTTTGCTCTTTGAGGCATTGGTGCATGCAGAAATAGAGATAGTCAGACTGTATTAACAGGAGATAAGGCTGGATGAAAATGTGTTTATTATAATCACAGCCTATCTGCAGAGCAAGGAAGAAGTTCTTCTGTGGAACGCTAACGAAACAGATCAATCACGCGGCCTTAAAACAGCTAAATTCAGAGATAAAAACACATTTACTAGCACTGTTCTAACCGCCAAGAGATACTTTTTTCCTATCGCACCTGCTGTGCTAGGCTTTATGGCCAAAAGTATGTGGCTACGTCTCCAAATTTTAATTTCCAGTAAAACGTACTCTTAATTTCAACAACATACAAAGACATTTTCAACCTTAAACCAACAGTTTGGGAAAGGTCCATTTCTAGCAGGAATTTGCCCCCTGTGTACAAACCTAGCTCCACAAAGATATGGTTAAACCAAGTTGGTGTGGAGGAACCAGAATTCTGACCTCAACCCTACTGAGTACCCTTTTGGATGAATTGGAATGCCAATTGTAAGCAAGCTCTTCTCATGCAACATCAGTACCTGACATCACCAATGCTCTTTTGCCTGAATGGGCACGAAATCTTGTGGAAAGCCTTTCCATCCAAGAGAGTAAAGGCTGTTATAGACACAAATGGCTGTAGGTTGGGAAGGGGACGGCATCGCCATAAAAAAAGTCCATGGTTTTGGGCTTTTCTCATCCAACATTAGTACCTGGCATGATGGTGACCAATGCTTTTTTTCTGAATGGGCACAAAATCTTGTGAAAAGCCTTGACTAGGGTATAAAACATGAAGTTCAGGCCTTTCCCAAGCTGCCTGGCCACTCCATTACTCACCCTACCTCCAAAATTAGACACTCTGACACCAACTTGGATTGAATGGCCACAGCAGCCACTTTATTTACCAAAATTATCAATATAAATAACCATATAAATACCAAATATGCATAACAAATAACCTCAACCCCAACCTATTGACCTTGACTACTACCTAAGTTCTAGGGCCTTGAACCCCGCCAGCTGCCGTGACAGATCCCCAATCCACCAGAAACTCTCCCATGACAGGACAGAAATCACTAATCAGTACAGGGAGGTCAGGAAGATTCCCTGGTATCTGCCCATCTTCCTACTGAAACTTTCTTGGGACCGTTCTACCTACAACTCCCTTTGGACCCCTCCCGTCTCCTCCACTTCACCAATCAGGTCAGTACCGCCCCTGCTTGCATCCTTCAAATTTTCCTAACTCTCCACCCCTGTCCACCATTCCCCTTTTAAGCCAGTCATGCTATCCTTCCGTCTATTCCTTCTGGATTTTTCCTCTGGGCCTGAATTTCCATCCAGAAGAGTAAAGGCTGTTAAAGCCACAATGGCTATGGTGGGTAGACGGGGACGGCATCTCCATAAGTCCATGGTTTTGGGCTTCTCATCCAACATCAGTATCTGACATCACCAATGCTCTTTTGCATGAACGGGCACAAAATCTTGTGTAAAACCTTTAGAATTACGGCTGTTACAGCAAAAAAATGGCTATGGGGGGGGGTGTCCAAGAAGCTCATATAGTATCGTTGTGGTGGTCAGGTGTCCACAGTCCATAGACCTAAAGCCATGTAGTTGATATTGGTTCAATGCATACAGAAGATGTACTTCTGCTCCTCTGAATATGTAAAAGAAAAAAGACAGGGCCTGTTTATCTTCTTTTTCATGTTTAGAGCTCATCGTCCTGGAACCACACAAGGAGCTTACAGGAACTGGGACACATTTCAAGTTATCACTTTTGATGGACATCAGATTTATTTTGTGAATGGACTGGCTTCTGTTACATTTGTGAGCTTGTGGTTTGTTTTCTCCTGTTCTACTACTCCATATAGGGCCTGTTGACATTTGCATTAGCCTACTGAAGATTGATCCATGATGGATCGATCTTCAGAGTACGGTTGACAGGTGATATGCTGTCACCTCCCAACCCCTAAGAGCCCACAGTGTCCTCAGTAAATGGGTTTCAGCGTGGCCCCATTCACTTTAAGTACTTGCAGTACCGAACGTGACAACGGAGCTAAGTTTAACTTCGGCATTATGTAAAGCATTACAACCGTGGCATGTGTATACCCCTGTATAGTTGCCTTATCAGCTTAGGGGGAGCAATTCTTATCATCCCCCCAACTACAGGTGTAAACTTAAGCCTGGTACACACTAGCAGTTTTTTTTCATTCAACCCAGCGGGCTGAACGAAAAAAAACTGAAGAGGAGCCACTGTACTAAGTATCCAATGTTAGTACAGCGATCTCCCCACTGAGCTATTGTGTTCTGACAGGAAGATGACTTCCCCGCCAGAACACACCGGTCAGCGCTCTCAGCCATTGGCTGAGAGCGTTGATCGGATGACAATCGGCAATCCTTTTTCGGTCATGTACCTTCAACAGAAGCCGGATGGTCGGCCGCCATACACACGGGCCAAATGTTGTCCAGTTTCTATTGAACTGGCCGATAACGCCTGATATTTGGCCCATGTATACAGGGCTTTAACCTACTGCTCATAATCACCATACTAATGACAACCATCCTCTGCTCTCACCTATCTGTTACCCCACCTGAGAATCTCATGCTCTTGTCCATCAAGCCTTAGCCTTGGAGGCTAATTTTAAGTAGGTGTGTGGTCCATATAAAGTGGAGAGGAGGCATTGCTGGAAGTGGCAGCAGAGGAGTACACTGAACTAACAACCAACCCCATTCCCCTGAGGAAGTCAAGAGTCATGATGTAATGGCGTGGCCTGAGCGGGCGGCAGACCTGAAGTAATGTGAGAGGCAGCATTGCCTGTGTTTTTATTACCCTAAGCTCACACCTACCCTTTTAATAAATTCTTTTAACATTCTACACTATAGGAGGCAATTTGTTTGTTTTATCCTAACATATGGATGCATGAGACCAGTGAAAATTTAGGAGCTAAAGTTCCTTTAGCCAACTTAAAGGGAGGACCCCTCACGGAAGGCCAGACCAGACCATATAGTGGGAACCTTACTTCTAGGCTCTTGTTATATGAGACTAAGGTGAGAGTTGTTGGGGCCAGTGGAAGGAATTATGCCCCATTGTTGGGATCAGTGGCAAGAATAATGCCTCAAGGGCCGCATAAAGTCAAGCAAAGGGCTGAAGTTTGGAGACCACAGCTATAAACTGTATCTGCAGAGTGATGCTAATTCACTACTGCCTAGGAATGCTAGTCTTTGAAATGAGAATTGGTGATGTCACTACTGTGCTGCTCGCTGTCCTGCTTGCTGGAGATTATGACACGAGGTAGCAAATCCCTGCCCCTACCAACATGGCCACCTGCACCCAGAAACTCAGTACAGAACAAGGAATGGTGAGTCAATAATGGGGAGTGATCAGATGATGGGAGAGCTCAGACAGTACTGGTGACTAGTTCTTCGCCCTCCTTTGTCTGCCTATTTTTGGGCACAGTTCCAGCGTTCAATTCCGCTTGCAGGGCAATGATAATAATGTAATAAGAATTCCCTTTTTATAAAATGCCTTCCGAGATGTATCACTGATGAGACCACTGGTGATGTTGTGTAAAATCATGTAGCATACTACTGCATAGTTATAACACAGTATACATTTTAAATCTGGGGTACGACCAGTGTTGCCAACCTACCAGATTGAAATTTACTGACATGACACCACCAACTTACTAGATTGAAATTTACTGGCACAGCCAAGTTTTTACTAGCATTTCCAAAAAGTTACAAAATTACAGTTTTTACGTGCAAATTTCAGTATTTGGTCTACAAACAAGTACAATATGCAATTAGCAACGTGATTTTAAGAAAGATACTAAGGAAAAAAAAAACATATTTCTTAGTTTATTTCCCATATTGTAGGTAAGTAGCTCCAGAACAGGACTCAGGAGGGCAAGAAATTTGAATGGGCAGGCGCACACACGTGAAATTGATTCTCACAGTGACAGTGTGCAGCAGCACAGATGATGATACCTCACCGACATGGCATGTCCCCTCCTGAGTCATTGACAGTCTCTCTCCACGCCAGGCGATCCCTTCAGTCCACTCCAGTCCAAACAGCACTAGCAGTCCTGCTCCCGGCTTGCTTTGCTCCCATCCCACACATGAGGCTCCAGCCACTCCGCCCAGCTCCTTTGCACCATGATATCAAATGACACATGCTCAGGCACTGCCTCCGCCAGACTCGCCCCGCCGGCCCCGCCCAAACACACTGTAGCAGGCACTCGGATGGTCAACTGGCTCCGGAACCGAGCGTCGCAGCTACATTTTTTTTCTGGCTACCTTTTCCTGTCAATGGAATTTACTATATACATATATCAGAGCTGCGCATAGCTGACAGCAAATCACATTGACAAAATATCAGAAAGAAAAAAAACGAAAATATGTAGTGTAGTAAAGTCCACGTGAATAAGTATTAATTCTTTAAAAGTTCATTAATAGACATCCATCACCAGCAGCAACATGAAGTCTTCTTGTGCAAAACATCCACCTCCAGTGTCTAGAGAACTTTGCAGACGTTGTTGACCCTATATCTCTTTAATACGGAGTCTTACTCCTTTGGGGAGAGTAGAAGAGTCAACAGAAGAGTTGAGAAATTGAAATCGCCTCACAGCAGTAGAGTGCCCTCTAGGAAAGAATCAAGAGTTGAGTGAAATGGAAACCGGTTACTATTGGGTAAGTAAATATTCGCAAGAGTGAACGTACGGGAATGTATTTTTCTTTTAAGCAGGAGAAACCTGTCCTCCTGGATCGTATAGACTTATGCCGTGTACACACGGGCGGACTTTTCGACCACACTGGTCCGACGGAATGAATCCGTCGGACAATCCGACCGTGTGTGGGCTTCATTGGACCTGCAGCGGACTTTTTGGTCAAAAATCAAACGGACTTTAGATTTGGAACATGTTTCAAATCTTTCCACTGGAACTCTGCCGGACCCAGTTCCTATAGAGAAATCCGCTCATCTGTATGCTAGTCCGATGGACGAAAACCGACGCTAGGGCAGCTATTGGTTACTGGCTATGAACTTCCTTATTGCAGTCAGGTCGTACGTCATCATGTACGAATCCGTCGGACTTTGGTGTGATCGTGTGTAGCCAAGTCGGTTCGTTCGCAAGTTCGTCGAAAGTCCATCGGAAAGACCATCAGACCTTTGATGCCGAAAAGTCCGCCCGTGTGTACACGGCAATAGAGGAATTGCCAGGGGATGGATTTGGCAATGAGGATGCTGGTACCTTTGGATTTGGGGGATGGAGACACGGACTATGGTAGACCAGCAGAAAATGTTTATTTTGAACTTTAGGGATCTTGTCTGCCCTAAAATGAGTCTCTTGGAGGAAGACTATTTGCATTCTATGCCTCCAAAGCTCAGCTAGACAGCATTTCTCCGGGGAGTTCAGCCCCTTGATATTCCAGTAAACTACCTTTTAGGGTCATATCATAACCTGCGATTAGGAACTGTACTTACTCCCTCAGGGTGACCAAGGAGATGGGGGGAAAAAAAGGTAGAAAAGTCTGAAGAACAGGAAAAAGGAAGAGAGGAGGAATCCGCTAAGTGCAGATGAAGTAAAGTAGAAGGAAAGGGACTACCACGAATAGGTTCTCCGTAGAAGAATTCTACTGCCACCAGGGCAGAGCAGACCTAAGGAGGGTAGTGGTAAGGCACTACCGAGCACAGCTTTCCAGTCGTAGGGGATCCCACAGCAGAAATGCAGAGTGCCCCAGTTTTGGACTAGGCTGTCCCGGTAGAGGTACTGTACATAAAAGAACAAACCCGAGTAAATAATATTATGCCAGCAGTATTTTATAGTCAAATCAAGTAGGAAACATGCCCCTGAAATAACAAAGAAGTAGCACTGTTCATGGGACCCTCTATCTCTAGAGAGGTCTATTGAGCTTTGAACATTTAACCCTCAGCAAAATTGTTCAGGCGCTGATAGGAGTACACTCCTGTGGATACCAGGACCAGTGATCTTCCTCCGGACCAACCTCCTCAAACATCATAGACAGGAGTAACAAAGAAAAAAATTTTAAAAAAAGTTAAAAATTAGATAAAATAAGATAAAAACTCCAAACACTGTACAGTAATCTCGCCGGCAATACATCCAAACCTGCACTTCCGGGATCGGTAAAGGCGCGATGACATCAGCACGCAGCTCTACACTAGCATTTACTGGCAGGAGAAAAGTGCCCATTTTCTACTGGCTGTCAGTAAAAATACTGACGGTTGGCAACGCTGGGTACGACTATGTATAGCTGCTGGTTGGAGCCTTAGTCACAGACATTGTCCCAATTCTCCAAAGAACCTCAGTGTCCTTGTTATATGAGAAGGCAAGAAAATTTTCCCACTCCCCATCCTGTATACAAATTAATGCAAACCTATACTCCATTGTGGACATAAAGTTCTGTTAAAACTCTTGCTGTTTCGGGTAAGTAGACAGAACCTGAAGACCTGAACGACTTACAGTATCTTTGCTGGAGGATATTCTGCTCCCTTCCAGTGCTGGCCATATGTCCAGAAGCCACCAGCAAAAGCTGGAATATCAGTTTTGTATTGAGTATCCTTTTTAAGGGCAGTGCAATTTCAATCAGCATGATTTATCCATCATCTGGTAAATAAAATTAACCTGTTATTATCTTTCACTCTATGTTATGCAGTCTGAATGGTGAGTTAAGCCGAATCCCTTTGTAGATCGAAGGAAATGTAAAGTCCCTAAAGTGTTTCTCTTCACGGTGTATTAAAAAATGTTTTACTGCTATGGAAGAATGTCAGGCTCCACATTAACATTTACAGCTCTATATATTCTTCTTGCTGCCATTGTTCAATCAGAAAAAAAAAAAAAAAAGACACTCACTTCTCAAAAGTAAAGCAGCATCATGGACAACTTTAACATGGCCTGACCTCTATCCAGCATCTCATGCTATAGCAACCATTATAGGCTTCTTTTTATAGAATTCAGCTCCCAGCCATCCATAACCCAAGGTCAGAGGTGCATCGAGGAGGTGTTTCTTGTAGCTCTCAAGCAAATGTAACATGAAGTTGTATCTACAGCCCTGTGGATATAAAAGCCAAGTACTCAAGTTGGTTTGACAGAGTCGATAGGCAATGTGCCCGTGGAGGCTGCATGACCTTCTACTGCTTATGCCCGATGGAAACCAATTGTGTTGATGTGATATGGGTGGTCTTGTTTTCCCCTCTGTGTGTCCTGCAGCCTTATATTTTATTTTTTTTTCCCCCCCCAACAGAATGTCTTTTTTTTTGTTCTGGGATTTTCCTTGGCATTTAATAATGACCTTTCTCCTTTTTCTGTTGTTTCAGTTAAAGGATCAAGAAAGTTAAGTCTGCCAACAGATCTTAAGACTGATCTTGGTACGGTAGGCGAAAGCCAACAGTTTTAAGCTTCCTCACTTTCATTTAGCAAAAGCATTTTTACCGACCAGCCCATGAGACTCCCGAAGTCTTCCTTCCAGTGCTTGGCGGAGACTTCTCGTTCCATGCAGTTCTGTTGGCAGCATCTGGCATCCCCGCTTGTGTGACCCTCATTTCCTGTGACCACATTTGTATACCATTTTGCAAGCAGACACACATTGGGAGAAATCAGTAAGATGTCAACATGCTCATTGCCATTTCAGTAAATGCTCTTCACTGTACTTATACTTTAACTCCAACAATATCACCCCCAAAGTCTAACCTAGTTAACCAAAAAGAGTTGTTTTATATTTAGACATTTCCTGGCAGATTTGGTGTTGGAATGGATGTTTATGCTCTAGAAAGAGCTGCAAGGATAGTAGATTGTATAGCTAAGGACCCAGAATTGTGTAATGTATACAGGCAGTCCCAGAGTTACGAACACCTGATTTACGAACGACTCCTACTTACGAACTGCCTCAAATGCCGGCCACTTGTGCTCTACGCTGGTCCTGGATACCTCCGGACACATCCCATACTGCAGTACTACATGTACTGCATGGCCAGAAGAGCCCCAGATAACATAACAAGCGCCCAGAACATCCCACATCCATGCACAGGCGGAGGTTATACTTACGAATGCAGTGTTCCGACCGGAAGTTACACTTACAAATGCAGTATTGCGACTTACGAACAACTTCGACTTACGAACAAACCTACAGTCCCTATTGTGTTCGCAACTCGGGGACTTCCTGTATCTTGAAGATGAATGATGCATTTGTGTGCTTGCTTAACAGTTATGAAAACTATGCAGTGATAGGTTAATGGTCTGCCAGTCTTTTAAAGTTTGATGTTTATTATATACTGTACCAGCCCTTACCCACCATATAAGTTTGTTATAAGAAATACGGAACCTTGCTGCATCTAGCTTCCCATAGTCTCTATGACTAAGCCTGGATGGGTGAAACATATCAGAGGGGCTGAAGGACATGGTATGTGTTGTCTATCAAATAAACTTACGGATTTTGTGATATCATCCGAATGCGTCCCATCCCTTCGTACTAAAAGAAGTTTGTGTTCTCCATACACTTTAACCATATTCTAGCACTCTGTGTAACAGCCCTTGCCAACAGTTTAGTGTTCCTCTAGTCTGCCGGTTCATACAACCTAGTGTTCCACCTCCAAACTACCAGCCTTACCTAGTAGCTAGTGGTCCTTATGCAAAATGACAGCCTTTAGACTTTAACCAGAATCTAATATCCCTTATCTAGAGTAGCAGCCTTTACCCAGTCTTGTGTTACTTTCCAGACTACCAGCTCTTACTCTGAGTCTAGTTTACCTCCTCTAGACTATCAGGCCTTATTCCTAGTCTATTATACTTCCTCTAGACTACCAGCCCTTACTCTTAGTCTAGTACACCTCCTCTATACTTCCAGCCCTTACTCCTAGTCTAGTGAACCTTCTGCAGACTACCACCTCTTACTCCTAGTTTACTGTACTTCCTCTAAACTACTAGTTCTTACTCCTAGTCTAATATACCTCCTTTAGACTACCAGCCCTTACTCCTAGTCTAGTGAACCTTCTCCAGACTACCACCTCTTACTCTTAGTTTACTGTATTTCTTCTAAACTACTAGTTCTTATACTAGTTTAGTATACCTCTTCTAGACTACCAGACCTTACTCTTAGTCTAGTGCAGTGTTTCTCAACTCCAGTCCTCAAGGCGCCCCAACAAGTTATGTTTTCAGGAATTGCCTGAGATGAAACGGCTGTGGTATTTACTTAGGCAGTGAAACTGATCAAATCACCTGTGCAAAATAATCGAGAGCCTAAAAACATAACCTGTGGGGGCACCTTGAGAACTGGAGTTGAGAAACACTGGTCTAGTGTACCTTCTCCAGATTACCAGCTCTCTTACTCTTAGTCTACTGTACTCCCGCCAAACTACCAGCTATTACTCCTAGTCTAGTGTACCTCCTCCAGACTACCAGCCCATGTTCTTAGCCTAGTGTACCTCCTACAGACTACAAGTCTTTCTTCTAGTCTAGTATACCTTCTCTAGACTGTCAGCCCTTACTCCTAGCCTATTTTCCCTCCCCACACTACCTGCCCTTTGTGTGTCCCTACATCGTAACATATGAGCCTTTTTGGGGCCTCCCGGGGGAGTTCCCGCCTGACCAGTGGGTCGGCTCTAAACTGACAGTTTTCGCCATTGAAAAACAACAAACCGTTTTGGTACAGCAAATACAAAATATCTTCCCCACATTTCAGATACCTTTCAAAGCATGAACGTTAGATATGCATAGTAATGCATAGACAGCCCAACTCAGTCAGGCATAATTTTTATACCTGAACATTTGACATACAGCATATTTACAGCCAAAACATCTGACCAAAGCATTGAAGTTCTCAACTAAGATCCATGAGCAAGTGAATTCACCTTAACCAATGAGAAAGCCTGTCCATGATCAGGTCAGGCGGACTCAAGCCGGGGGTGTCCAACCATTGGCCCCAAGGATTTGCATATTTGCAGGGGCATCTCCTATGCTGATATATGTACTTTGCCAACCTGAGAGTTTCATCCATGTACTGCACCCACTCCTTATGAGAGGGAGAGTCAGCGGACTTCTAATACCGTAATATAACTCCTTGGGCTTCAAAAAGAGCTCTTAACGCCACTTCTCTGGTAAGAGTCGGTAATTGGAAATCATCTAATATGCTCAAAAGGCATTTTTTTTTATTCAATTGCAATGTGCCTTTCAACTTACTAGAAAAATTGACTACTCCAGGAGAGTTAAAACCCTAGCATAGCTCCCTCCTCCGTGCACATCATAGCCCTCTCCTTTTCTGTGAGTATCTTATTACTCTCTGTTCAGGCAGCTCCTCTGCTATCCTTCCTCACCTCCCTACAGTGGTGGCTGGTGCTCCGGAGAGGGGCTGCAAAAGAAAAAACCTAGACCCCCCCCCTCACGCGGTCGGGAAGCGATGCAGAGCAGAAAGATCACCCTGGGTGGCAATGCAGAGCAAAGAGATTGCTCCAGGTGGCGATGCAGAGCAGAGAGATCGCCCTAAGTGGTGATGCAGAGCAGAGAGATCGCTCCGGGCGCCAATGCAGAGCAGAGAGATTGCTCCGGGCGGCGATGCAGAGCAGAGAGATCGCTCCGGGCGGCAATGCAGAGCAGAGAGATCGCTCCGGGCGGCAATGCAGAGCAGAGAGATCGCTCTGGGTGGCCATGCAGAGCAGAGAGATCACTCTGGGTGGCGATGCAGAGCAGAGAAATCGCTCTGGGTGGTGATGCAGAGCAGAGAGATCGCTCCGGGTGGCGATGCAGAGCAGAGATATCACTGTGGCTGGAGATACAGAGCAGAGAGATCGCCCTGGGAGGCGATGCAGAGCAGAGAGATCGCTCCGGGCGGCAATGCAGAGCAGAGAGATCGCTCCGGGCAGCAATGCAGAGCAGAGAGATCGCTCCGGGCGGCAATGCAGAGCAGAGATCGCTCCGGGCAGCAATGCAGAGCAGAGAGATCGCTCCGGGCGGCGATGCAGAGCAGAGAGATTGCTCCGGTGGTGACGCAAAGCAGTGAGATTGCTCCGGTGGTGACGCAAAGCAGAGAGATCGCTCGGGGTGGTGATGCAGAGCAGAGAGATCGCCCTGGGTGGTGATGCAGAGCAGAGAGATCGTTCCTGGCGGCGATGCAGAGCAGAGAGATGACGGCGGTCATCTTCTGAATCTCCCCATACATCCTCCTCGCCCCCGGTACCGGCCAATACAATCGCTTCTCCTCTCGACCAATCGCGCTCCTCCCGCTTCCTGATTGTCCAGGAGGAGAAGCAGAAAGACAATAGTGAATATTAAATCACTATTGTCACACAACTGGGTGGGCTTGGCGCCCCGAGCCCACCCTTATTTAAACCAATTAGAGCCGCAGTGCTTAAAAAAAAATTAAAAACCCCATTGGAATCCATGTGTCCAGCGCCCTGCATGTAGATTAGGGGCCGGCCGCATGGATTAAGGGGGTGGCGCCCCATATGGAGTGGCGCCACCCCCCTAATCACCTCCCTACATAACTTTTTATGTAACTGCTGGGCAAAGAGTGAAGAGGAGTACTATGGAGAGTCTGCTGGGGCTGCTGACATCGAATTCAAGATGGCGGCACCCAGCAGCAGTCTCTGGGCTTTTGGATGTCTACACATGGAAGACTTTTCCAGGTAATGAACATGCATAAATATGTTAAATTCACATATAATCCTATGGGAAATTGTTTGTTGAAGTGAATGGTCGAACAATGGTGACTCTATTTGTTTTTTTATCGGAAAACATGAAAACATTCTTAATGGGTTAAACTGGTTATCTGTTGCTGTAAACAAAGTATATTACCAAAGAGTAATGGTATGTATCGCGTGATAAGTGAAAGTCCCAGTCCCAGCACTATATTTCTATATGTCAGTGTTTGTGCATTCACTTAATAAAGTATTGTATGGCGTAACCATGACAACTAGGCTTGTCCCTGGCCTCGTCTCTATGCATTGCCTGCCATCATTGTGCCCCCCGACGCACGTTAATGTACCTCATATATAATGGCAGAGACAGAAAATAGGCCTGTGGACTTGACATTTTACCCCAATACTCATTGTTTGGATTCTGGGTTTTCTGTACACAAGGAAGAGCCACACTCATTACAAACACATATAATTGTACCAGTATGGGTGCGTGCTATAGGGGTATTGTGTTACAGGATCCATGTCAATTTTCTGTCCTTCACTAACCAATTGAATTAAGATATATTTACTAGTATTTTCAAACAAGCAGAATTATTAGAGGAACACGTGGTGCGCAAGAATACACAATGCATGCAGTGACTGGAAGGCGAAGATCACCTGCTGTGTACATGGACAGAATTTGCAACAAGCCTTTGATTTTTCTACCAGCACAAGATTAATTTGCAAGGTTTTCACCGCCACGTTCACACAAATGAATTAAAGTCTTGGGTGTCCCTTTAAGGGATAGAAACAACACAAGAAAAGGACATTTTTATGATCAGCGGGACGCCATAAGTGCGACGCCATGAGTGCGATGCTAAATACCATTAATGACTTACAGTTAGTGGTTTCCTGCTTTGTAGTGTCGTTTTTTTATTTGTCTCTAAGGAAAGCATCACTCCTGTTGTTACTATTTGTGGTAAAGTACCACTTCCAGTAAGCTGTTCACTGCATAACGTGATACAGTATATAGCTTTTTATTCTACATGAATACATTCCTGCCCTAGGACTACTATGTCTGATCTGCTGCACATATAAATCCTGCATAGCATCACGTCTTTGCTTAGTGCTTGGTTTAATGGATGGCTATAGCCACATTTTATTTTTTTTTTACTTTTTAACTGTATAGGGAAGGGTTAAAACATCTGTCAGTTATTTATTTTTTTGTACCAATGTTCCATTAGGGAGATCTTTCTTCATTACTTCCTGGCCTGTAGTCCGTGCCACCTTTAGAAATCATGGGGCCCCTGTGTAGCCTATCAGTTAGGTTTTCTGCCTGGAGTGGTAGGTGAGCCCCTCCAGAGCTGTACAGAAAGTGGCAGATTATATGTTAGCAGCTTGGTCAGCTTAGTAATTAACTTAGTAACTACGGGGACAGGGGGATTCTGGAGGATCCTCTGGCCTTGCAGCTGACCAGTCTGAGTCTGAAGCAGCCCCTGCTGGGCCCAGATCTCCCACTTTATGACAACATAGTTGGCTTAGTAATTTACTGCTGGGCAGGGGCTCACTGAAGGATTCTCTGGCCTTGCAGCAGGCCACTCTAAGCCTGTATTCAGCCCCTGCTGGGCCGAGACCCCCAACTTAATGACAACATAGTTGGCTTAGTTAATTTACTGCTGGGCAAGGGCTCACTGAAGGATTCTCTGGCCTTGCAGCAGGCCACTCTAAGCCCGTATTCAGCCCCTGCTGGGCCCAGACCACCCCACTTAATGACAACATAGTTGGCTTAGTAATTTACTGCTGGGCAGGGGCTCACTGAAGGATTCTCTGGCCTTGCAGCAGGCCACTCTAAGCCTGTATTCAGCCCCTGCTGGGCCCAGACCCCCCACTTAATGACAACATAGTTGGCTTAGTTAATTTACTGCTGGGCAAGGGCTCACTGAAGAATTCTCTGGCCTTGCAGCAGGCCACTCTAAGCCTGTATTCAGCCCCTGCTGGGCCCAGACCCCCCACTTATTGACAACATAGTTGGCTTAGTAATTTACTGCTGGGCAGGGGCTCACTGAAGGATTCTCTGGCCGTGCAGCAGGCCACTCTAAGCCTGTAGGCAGCCCCTGCTGGGCCCAGACCCCCCCCCCACTTAATGACAACATAGTTGGCTTAGTAATTTACTGCTGGGCAGGGGCTCACTGAAGGAATCTCTGGCCTTGCAGCAGGCCACTCTAAGCCTGTAGGCAGCCCCTGCTGGGCCCAGACCCCCCCCCCCCACTTAATGACAGCATAGTTGGCTTAGTAATTTACTGCTGGGCAGGGGCTCATCGATGGATTCTCTGGCCTTGCAGCAGGCCACTTTAAGCCTGTAGGCAGCCCCTGCTGGGCCCAGACTCCCAAATTAATGACAACATAGTTGGCTTAGTAATTTACTGCTGGGCAGGAGCACAATGGAGGATCCTCTGGCCCTTAAGCCGGCCAGTCCAAGCCTTAAGGCAGCCCCTTTAATGCCCATTCCCACTTCCCCCCCAGCTGCTTAGCCATTGAGGCCTGAGCCTGCTATGGGAGTACTGCCTGTACCCCAGTTTCAGCAGCCGTGGTTGTAGATACATCACAAAGTGAGAAGAAAGCTCATCAAAGTTAGGGAAATTAACGTTTAGATTAACCGTAGCCACACATTTCTCTAACAAGAAATTTCCCCCAACCTCCAGTTCTGGTGACAATTCAGAATTTTGGAATTTCCACCACTTTACACCCCAAAGGTCACCAAGACCATTGGGAGGCCCAAGTCTGGTATGGAAGTACTGCTGGTACCCTAATATCAGCTGCCCTGCCTGTAGATACATCACAAAGTGAGAAGAAAGTTCAACAAAGTTAGGGAAATCAACGTTTAGATAGCTGTAGCCACCAATTTTTCAAACAGATTTCCGCCAACCTCTTATTCTGGTGACAATTCAAAATTTTGGATTTCACAGCACTTTAAGGGCTGGTGCACACCACAATTCCTGCATTCTGGATGTGGTTCTGCATGCACGTTTTTGATGGTTCTTGTGCATTTTTGGACCTTTATCTGCCACTATCTGTCGTCAGCAATCCTGCTGTACAGTCCATGGGGAATATTTAGCCTTGCATGGCTATGGCAGTGGATGTCAGGAATCAACAGCAGGGATGGCCAGATCTGCATGGCTACACTCAGGAAACTGGGACCAGACTGTGTATGCTTTAAAGAGGAAGTAAACCTTTAATTCCCTGCAAAAGTAAAGCATAATGGGCTACTATGCACTTACCGGAAACCGAAGCCCGCAATGTCTTCATTGTCCCCACTAGCAGGAAGTGTCCATCTTCACCCCTCCTCCTCCGGGGCGGCAAACTCTGGCTCTGTGACTGGCCGGAGTCACGTGACGTCACTCCTGCGCATGCGCGCGGGAGCCGCCAGTCACGGCATGACCTTACTAAAAATGTAAGTGAACCAAAAACCCAGTGGCAGAATACCTAACTAATCAACACAACAAACAGAAAGCCTAACTAACAACTAACTGCAGTATACATATACAATATATACAAAATGGGGAACACAGGAAAGCAGTTGAAAACCGGAGGTGCAGGGAGCAGATGGGAAGGAAGAGCAAAGAGATTGGGAACAAGGGAGAGCAGGTACAAGGCAGTATGCTATAGAGTACAGGACAGGAGCAAGATCAGGATCAATGGTAAGTAGAATCTGGCAGCAGTAAAACACTAGAGCAAGAGGCACTAGTAGGGGAGGACCTAAATAGCCTCCCAGCAGCCAGCATCAGGTGGAAACTGCTGAGCTGGGAGACACCAGCTGCTCTTTGTAACTATGCTGCTGTATCTCAGGCTTTGCGCTGTACAAGTCATTGTTCCATAGCATATCTTGCACTGACAACAGATGATGCAATGGATGCAGATGTGTACAGTGCCTTGAAAAAGTATTCACACCCCTTGAAATTTTCCACATTTTGTCTTGTTACAGCCAAAAACATAAATGTATTTTATTGGGATTTAATGTGATAGACCAACATAAAGTGGCACATAATTGTGAATTGGAAGGAAATTGATAAATGGTTTTCAACATTTTTTTTACAAATATGTGAAAAGTGTGGGGGGCATTTGTATAGCGCCCGCCTAAGTCAATACTTTGCAGAACCACCTTTCTCTGCAATTACAGCTGAAAGTCTTTTTGGGGATGTCTCTACCAGCTTTGCACATCTAGAGAAAGGACATTTTTGCCCATTTTTCTATGCAAAATAGCTCAAGCTCTGTCAGATTGGATGGAGAGCATCTGTGAACAGCAAGTCTTGCCACAGATTCTCAATTGGATTCAGGTCTGGACTTTGACTGGGTCATTCTAACACATGGATATGCTTTGATCTCAGATTCTAAACCATTCCATTGTAGCTCTGGTTGTATGTTTAGGGTCGTTGCCCTGCTGGAAGGTGAACTTCCGCCCCAGTCTCAAGTCATTTGCAGACTCTAACAGGTTTTCTTCTAATGCCCTGTACACAAGAGCGGAATTTCCGTCGGAAAAATCTTGGATGGTTTTTCCGATGGAATTCTGCTCAAGCTTGGCTTGCATACACACGGTCACACAAGTTCTCTGAAATTTCGATGGTCAAGAACGTGGTGACGTACAGCACTACGACAAGCCGAGAAAATGAAGTTCAATGCTTCCGAGCATGCATCGAATTTGGTTTCCGAGGCATGCGTGATTTTTTGTGCGTCCAAATTGCATACAGACGGTCGCATTTTCGGATAGGAACTTTTCCCGACTGAAAAATAGAGAACATGCTCTCAATCTTTTGCTGGCTGGAATTTGGCCAGCAAAAGTCCGATGGAGCATACACACGGTCGCATTTTCCGACCAAAAGCTCTCATCGGAGTTTTGCTGGCAGCATTTCCGATCATGTGTCACGGCATAAGATTGCCCTGTATTTGGCTCCATCCATCTTCCTATCAATTCTGACCAGCTTCCTTGTCCCTGCTGAAGAAAAGCATTCCCCACACCATGATGCTGCCACCACCATGTTTCACGGTGGGGATGGTGTGTTCAGGGTGATGTGCAGTGTTAGTTTTCTGCCACACATAGCATTTTGCTTTTAGGGCAAAATGTTCAATGTTGGTCTCATTTGACCAGAGCACCTTCTTCCACATGTTTGCTGTGTCCCCCACATGGCTTCTCGCAAACTGAAAACGGGACTCCTTATGGCTTTCTTTCAACAATGGCTTTCTTCTTGCCACTCTTCCATAAAGGTCAGATTTGTGGAGAGCACGACTAATAGTTGTCCTGTGGACAGATTCTCCCACCTGAGCTGTGGATCTCTGCGGCTCCTCCAGAGTTACCATGGACCTCTTGGCTGCTTCTCTGATGAATGCTCTCCTTGCCCGGCCGGTCAGTTTAGGTGGACGGCCATGTCTTGGTAGGTTTGCAGTAGTGCCATACTCTTTCCATTTTCAGATAATGAATTGAACAGTGATCCATGAGATGTTGCTTGGGATATTTTTTTAATAATCTAACCTACTTTAAACTTCTCCACAACTTTATCCCTGACCTGCCTGGTGTGTTCCATGGCCTTCATGATGCTGTTAGTTCACTAAGGTTCTCTAACAAACCTCTGAGGGCTTCACAGATCAGCTGCATTTATACTGAGATTAAATTACACACAGGTGGACTCTATTTACTAATTAGGTGACTTCTGAAGGCAATTGGTTCTATTAGGCTAAATACAAATGCACGCCACACTTTTCACATATTTATTTGTAAAAAATTTAGAAAACCATTTATCATTTTTCTTCCACTTCACAATTATGTGCCACTTTGTGTTGGTCTATCACATAGAATCCCAATAAAATACATTTACGTTTTTGGTTGTAACATGACAAAATGTGGAAAATTTCAAGGGGTATGAATACTTTTTCAGGGCACTGTACATGTCATGTCATGGATATGTCTTGGATCTGTCAGGATGTTACAGATTTATGCAATGGTGTGTTAAGTGTGTAATGGGTTTACTATATGATAAATGCACCATAACTGTACTCATAAATGCATTTTTATTAATGACAAGGATAACCATGATAAATGCTTTTCATGTTTCGGATGCACCAATTTTTTTTTTTTTAAAGGCCAGTTTATGGTCCTCAAGACTGGTCAGGGATTGAACTGTAGATGACACAGAGAAAAAAGGAACATTTAGTCATTTTTATCTAGAGGAACAAAATCAGTACTGTACTGACACAACTAGAAACATGCACAGAGACATTCAGTACCATACTGATCAAATTAAAACACATCGGCAGACACAGTCAGTACTAAAATTGTATACTGATGCATTTAGAAATATACATGCATAAACAATCAGTACTGTACTGAAAACATGTCTGCAGAGACACAATCACTACCATACTGGTGCAACCAGAAACATGAGCACAGACATGGTCAGCATCATGCTGACACACAAGCAACTTATCCACAGAGACACAATCAATACCATACTGGTGCAACTAGAAACAGGAGCATAGACATGGTCAGCAGCATGTTGACACACAAGAAACATGTCCACAGAGACACAATCACTACCATACTGACACACCAGAAACATGTCCACAGAGACACAATCGGTACCATACTGACACACCAGAAACATGTCTGCAGAGACACATTCAGTACCATACTGACTAGGGATGAGCCCAATGTTCGACTCAAACATTGGGTGTTCGCCGAATAGCGAACAATTTGGAGTGTTCGGGGCAAATTCAAAAGCCGCGGAACACCCTATAAAAGTCTATGGGAGACATCAAAAGTGCTAATTTTAAAGGCTTATATGCATGTTATTGTCATAAAAAGTGTTTGGGGACCCGGGTCCTGTCCCTTTGGGTCTGGTATGAATATTAAGGGGAACCCCGAACCAAAATTTTTAAAAAAATGCGTGGGGGTCCCCCCAAATTCCATACCAGGCCCTTCAGGTCTGGCATGGATATTAAGGGGAACCCCGCACCAAAATGAAAAAAAAATGGTGTGGGGTGTCCCCCTCAAAATCCATACCAGACCTGATCTGGTATGGATTTTAAGGCGAACCCCACGTCAAAAATTGTTTTAAAAATGGCGTGGGGGCCCCCCATAAATCCATGCCAGACCCTTATCCGAGCACACAACCTGGCAGGCCGCAGGAAAAGTGGGGGGACGAGAGAGCGCCCCCCTTCTGAACCGTACCAGGCCACATGCCCTCAACATGGGGAGGGTGCTTTGGGGTAGCCCCCCAAAGCACCTTGTGCCCATGTTGATGGGGACAAGGGCCTCATCCCCACAACCCTTGGCCAGTGGTTGTGGGGTCTGCAGGCGGGGGGGCTTGTCGGAATCTGGAAGCCCCCTTTAACAAGGGGACACCCAGATCCCGGTCTCCCCGTCGTGTGAAATGGTAACAGGGTACAAATGTACCCCTACCATTTCACAAAAAAAGTGTTAAAATGGTAAAAATGACAAGACACGGCTTGGGACAAGTCCTTTATTAAAAAAATAAAAATGTCCCACGAAGTCCATTCTTCTTCTTCTCTCGCTCCACCGACAGAGCGAAAAAGAAAAAAAAGCCGCACCGACCCGCCTCCATGGAAGGCTTCCGCCGTATGACGCATCTTCGCTTTGACGGTTGTTTTATAACTGAGGGCGGGCCATACTGTGACGTTCCCGGGTGACCCCGCCCCCCTCTGATGCACGGGGACTTTCCTATGGCTTTCCCGGGGCGTCAGGGGGGCGGGCCACCCGTTTACATAACCGGGTGGCCCCGCCCCCTCTGATGCCCCGAGAAAGCCATAGGGAAGTCCCGTGTGTCAGAGGGGGGGTCACCTGGGAACGTCATGGTGTGGCCCCGCCCTCAGTTATAAAAGAACTGTCAAAGCGAAGACGCGTCATACAGCGGGAGCCTCCCATGGAGGCGGGTCGGTGCGGCTTTTCTTTTTCTTTTTTGGTCCGTCGGCAGAGCGAGAGAAGAAGAATGGACTTCGTGGGACATTTTTATTTTTTAATAAAGGACTTGTCCCAAGCCGTGTCTTGTCATTTTTACCATTTTAACACTTTTTTTGTGAAATGGTAGGGGTACGTTTGTAGGGCCGGGATCTTGTTAAAGGCGACTTCCAGATTCTGATAAGCCCCCCACCCGCAGACCCCCACAACCACCGGACAACATGGGGACAAGGTGCTTTGGGGGGGGCTACACCAAAGCACCCTCCCCATGTTGGGGGCATGTGGCCTGGTACGGTTCAGGAGGGGGGACGCTCTCTCGTCCCCCCCTCTTTTCCTGCGGCCTGCCAGGTTGCGTGCTCGGATAAGGGTCTGGTATGGATTTTTGCGGGGACCCCCACGCCATTTTTTTTTTCAATTTTGGCGCAGGGTCCCACTTAAAATCCATACCAGACACCCCCCCCCCTACGCAATTTTTAAAAAATTTTGGCGCGGGGTTCCCCTTAATATCCATACCAGACCTGAAGGGCCTGGTATGGAATTTGGGTGGACCCCCACGCAATTTTTTTTTTTCTAATTTTGGTTCAGGGCTCCCCTTAATATTCATACCAGACCCAAAGGGACTGGTAATGGACTGGGGGGATCCCATGCCGTTTTTTCAATGACTTCTTTTATCTGTATTGTCGGGACTGACAATTCATTACAGCCGCGAGTACTTTTTTCCTTTAGAAATGTCATTTTGTGCAGGTACTGTTCTAAACACGGGAAACATGCACCCCTTTACAGGCATACTATAGACACCCCCCAGGTACAAAATTTAAAGGGATATTTCACTTTTATTGTTTCACTTTAAGCATTATTAAAATCACTGTTTCCAAAAAAATGACGGTTTTTAAAACTTTTTATTGCATTGATACATGTCTCCTGGGGCAGGACCCGGGTCCCCAAACACTTTTTATGACAATAACTTGCATATAAGTATTTAAAATGAGCACTTTTGATTGTTCATGTTCGTGTCCCATAGACTTTAACGGTGTTCGCATGTTCAAACAAAGTTTTTGCCTGTTCGCATGTTCTGCTGCGAACCGAACCGGGGGGGGTGTTCAGCTCATCCCTAATACCGACACATCAGAAATGTCCTCAGAGACACAATCACTAGACGTGTCTCCAGACACGTAGTACCATGCAAATGCACCAAAAACATGTCTGCAGAGACACGATCAGTATCATACTGACACACCAGAAATATGCCCTCAGCCTTCCCAGAAGAGTTGAAGCTGTTAAAGCTGCAAAGGGTGGGCCAACTCAATATTGAACCCTACAGACGAAGACTGGGATGCCATTAAAATTCAGGCGTCCCAATACTTTTGACAATATAGTGTACATATGTAAAGCGGCTCTGTGTAAATTGACGGTGCTATATAAGGACCTGTAATAAATAAATAAGACAATACTTTGCTACTCCTGTGCTTGGCTTCTAAGCCTCAAGGCTAATCACCACTACAGGAGCCAGAGGAACCGTTGTCTGGTTTCTGTAAAGTGCAGCAAAAAAATACAAAAGGGTACAGATCTGGGGCGCACAATGCTGGGCCAGGGTGGGCCAACTCAATATTTGAACCCTACGGACTCGTTCAAACCAATTTTCGAAAAAACGAACATTCGGCCGTGAGAGCAAACGATAGTGAGATCATGTAATGACCAATAAATCGTAGACATAAATGAATCATTTTTTTGTTTGTTTTTTCACATATACCTAGTGTAAACAGTTTGGACGGGAAACACATTAACCTTTCAATTTATCGTTCGTTCGGCAGAAAATTTCCAAACTTGTCCTTTTGTCTTTTCGGCTCAAAAATGTCCCAAATGATTACCAATTTGTGCCCATTAACTGGCCTAAAAATATAATGGATGGCCAGCATAAGACTGGGATGCCATTAAAGTTCATGTGCATGTAAAGGCAGGCATCCCAATACTTTTGAGAATATAGTGTTTGTGCAATGTGCAAACACATATTGTAAATACATATAAAGTGCTCTAATACAGTGTCAGAATTCCCACTGTGCGGACACCATTAACATAAATAAATGAAATAAAATATATAAAGTGTCTCTTATACAGGTGTTTAAATAATAGTCCCTCTTGCGCAGATTGTCCAAATCTTCCAACAGGTTCCCTTCTGTCTTTGTACAAACACACCACATGCTTCTGGATGTGCTCTCACCTTATAAGTTGGACATAGGAGGTCAGTATAGCATAAACAGCATTTAGAGTGCAATCATTTCTCCCCCCAAGATCAGCCTCTCAGTCAAAGTCGTAGCTTGAAGCTTGTGGGCCCCGATGCAAAAGTTGACCTGGGCCCCTCCCCACTACCACCCACAGGCCCGGACTCAGACAAAAAATAGGCCCAGGCATTTAGGAATGAGCAGCCCATGACATGTTCACTGGACCCTTTCCCACTCTCCACCCTGGCGGCTCCATGGGAGAGGGGGAACCCGTCAGAGGTGCGGGGGGCAAGGAGGACTGAGAAAGAGCCCGGAGAGCTGAGAGCACAGGGAAGAACCTTGAGAACATGGGGTGGGGCGAGAGCAAAGGGGAGCCGGAGAGCACTGTGGGGGGAGGCAGAGAGCATTAGGGGAGGCCGAGAGCATGAGGGGAGGCCGGAGAGCAGAGGGGAGAGGCAGAGAACACAGGGAGGAAGAAGAGAGCATAAAGAGGCCGGAAAGGATGTAGGGGGTTGGAGAGCACAGGGTGTGGGGGTTAAAGAGCACAGGGGGAAGGAAAAACATGGGATGGGGCAGAGAGCAGGGGGGTAGAGAGCACTTGGGGGGGGCTGGAGAGCACGGGGAGGTGGAGAGCACAGGGGGAGGCAGAAATCCCGGGGGGGCTGAGGAGAGCACTAGGGGAGAGGCGGAGGGCAGCAGAGAGCACAGGGGGAAGGTGGAGAGCACTGGGGGAGAGGCGGAGAGCACAGGGGGGAGATGAAGAGCACAGGAGGGCTAGAGAGCACTGAGGGTGAGGCGTAGGGCACAGGGGGAAGTGGAGCACACAGGGGGAAGTGGAGAGCACTGGGGGAGAGGCGAGGGGCAGCGGAGAGCATGGGGGGAGGGGGAGAGCACTGGGGGGGCTGGAGAGCACGGGGTAAGAGGTGGAGAGCAGGGGGGGGAGAGGTGGAGGGTAAGGGGGGCAGCGGAGAGCATGGGGGGAGGTGGAGAGCACAGGAGGGAGGTGGAGAGCACAGGGGAACTGGAGAGCACAGGGGGAGGGGGGGCAGCGGAGAGCACAGGGGGAGGTGGAGAGCACTGGGAGGGCTGGAGAGCACTGGGGGAGAGGCACACAGGGGGGCAGCAGAGAGCACAGGGGGGGCAGCGGAGAGCATGGGGGAGGTGGAGAGCACAGGGGGGCTGGATAGCACTGGGGGGACTGGAGAGCACGGGGGGAGAGGTGTAGGGTACAGGGGGGCAGTGGATAGCATGGGGGGAGGCAGAGAGCACTGGAGGGGCTGGAGAGCACAGGGGGGAGTCGGAGGGCACTGGGAGGGCAGCGGAGATCACTGGGGAGGCAGAGAGCACTGGGGGTGCTGGAGAGCACAGGGGGGGGGGCTGGAGAGCAGGGAGGGAGGTGGAGAGCACTGGGGGGGGGGGCTAGAGGGCAGAGGGAGGGGGGCTAGAGAGCACAGGGGGCAGCAGGATAAGAGGAGCGGTGTGGGTGGCTGCATATAAAAGAATCATTCTCTCCATCTTCCTCCCGCAGTCTCTGAAAGCCTGTGAGAGAGAGAGGAGCAGAAGCAGGCATTCAGAGACTGCGGGAGGAAGATGGAGAGAATGATTCTTCTATATGCAGCCACCCCACCGCTCCTCCTATCCAGGTTACAGGGGGCCCCACTCATGTTCTCTCTGATCCGGCTCCATTGTGTCTGCAGCAGGTGTCTCATCTAGCTCCTCCCCCTTTGTGGCCACGCCCCCCCCCAGCACAGATCTCCTGTGTAACTCTAAACTAGACTCTCTAAAGGCTTTTAAAGCATCGCCTAAGGATAATGTAATGTACCATAGCTTGTCGCCAATCCACGGGCGTTCACAAAGCATGACATGCTATTTACTCGGCGTGACATCATCTTTTATATTTTACAAAAAAATTGTGTATTATATTGTGTTTGTGCGCACTAAATGTCATTAATCACTTACGGACTGCCCGCCGTCATTATACGTCGGCTGTTTGACGTTGTACCGGGGTTATGGCAGCAAATATTTTTTTTAAACATCGGGCGGTCCGCTTTCAGATAAAAGTGGTCTCTGCGGCAGTTTTGACGCAAGATCACTTTTATTAGCGGCAGGAGAGGTGCCTCCCTTCTCCTCCCGCCGCTCCCCGGTGGTCTCTGCCGCTTACCGGAGCTGTCGGTAGCGGCGGAGACGATCGGGTCCTCTCCTCTGCTAGGCATGGAGTCGAGTGAGGGAAAGATGGCCCCCACTCGGCTCCATACTATTGGATGACGGAAGCGATGTCAAACGTCACTTCTGCCCAATTGTCTTAAAGGGAAAAAAAATACTTTTTTTTTTATTGCATTTAAGTGTAAATATGAGTGGTGAGGTCTTTTTGACCCCAGATCTCACATTTAAGAGGTCCTGTCATGTTTTTTTTTTCTATTACAAGGGATGTTTACATTCCTTGTAATGGGAAAAAAAAGTGACCCAAAATTGTTTTTTTAGATGGACAGTGTAAAAATAAAAAGTAAAATAAATAAGAAAAAAAAAATTTAAATCGCCGCCTCGTCCCGCTGAGTTCGCACACAGAAGCGAGCGCATACGTAAGTCACGCCCACATATGAAAACAGTGTTCAAACCACACATGTGAGGTATCGCCGCGATCGTTAGAGCGAGAGCAATAATTCTAGCATTAGACCTCCTCTGTAACTCAAAACTGGTGACCTGTAGAAATATATAAACGTTGCCGATGGAGATTTTTAAGTGCCAAAGTTTGTCGCCATTCCATGAGCGGGCGCAATTTTGAAGCGCTACATGTATCAATTTACTGGGTGTAACATTATCTTTCACAAAGTTTAAAAAAATTTGGGCTAACTTTACTATTTTCTTATTTTTCAATTCAAAAAAGTCTATTTTTTCCAAAAAAAAATTGCGTTTGTAAGACCGCTGATTTTAACTTGTAAACACTGAGTCTGAAAAATAGGCCTGGTCCTTAAGCAGTTAAAGTGTCTTTTTTCCCAAAAAATAAAAAATTTGCATTCGAAAAAAAACTGCTGCTTAAATACTGTGTGACGTAAAAACTCACAATGCCCACCATTTTATTCTCTAGGGCCTCTGCTTAAAAAAAAATATAGACTGTCTAGGGGTTCTAAGTAATTTTCCAGCAAACAATTATGTTTTTTTACATGTATGAGATAATTGTCAGAATTGGCCTGGGTGGCAAGTGGTTAAATCTCTTCCTGGAGTGCTTCCTTAGTAGCCCATTGGTAGTTAGTACTGACTCTTAAAAAAGCCGAGTTTAATGTGGTTTAACACCCACTAAAGGCCACCGATCTTTCAAGAATACACCAGCCACTGATGTTGCAGGATCAGGGATGATCAGGGCCGGGACAAAAGGGGTGGGCGGAATGGGCGGCTGCCCTGGGCGCAATAGTTTACTGTAGGGATGGGGGCACTTTCCATCTGTTAAGGTCCTTTCACACAGGCGGTACGCCCAGCGGACTCCGCTTTGCTCAGCAGGGGATCGCTCTGCTGATCAGCAGGTGACAGGTCCGTCTCCGCTCACTGTGCAGAGACGGACCTTTCAGATCCCCAATCTGGGGAGATCATATAATACAGACCGCCTGTCCGTTCTCATCTGATCCCATCCGATCCGCCAAAATAGGAAAATAGGGCCACCATCCATCTGGATTTCATGGACAGGATCGGATCGGATAGCAGCGGGTGTCAGCGGACATGTCACCGCTGATATCCGCCTCTCTATAGGAGTGAATGGAGGATCCGATCAGGTCCGCCTGAAAAACTGGCAGGTGGACCCGATCAGAAAGCCCGTGTAAAAGGGGCCTCACAAGGCTGACAGGAGTAGTGGGAGCAACATCACTACTCCTGTCAGCCTAGCGCTGGGAGCGGCGAGCAGAGAAGCGGAAAGCGGGGCGGGCTGTGTTTTCTCTCCTCCTTCCTGCCAGTATTCAGAAGAAGGCAGCGGTAATCACAGACATACAGAAACTCAGCACTGGCAGGAGGGGGGAGAGAGAGCACAGTCCACAGCCCAGCGCAGAAGTGTCCAGGAGAGTGACGGAAGTAGAGAAAAGAGCAGGGAGGAGGCAGGGCTGTGCTCTCTCTCTCCCACCAGCTCCTCCCTTCTGTCGGTGCTTCTGTAGCCTGTAAACACACCTCCCGGCTTCTGCCCGCAGGTGCCCTGACAGCTCGGGACCGTCTCTTCTGTTATCTTACACCCCCGGCCCCCTCCTGCCCACACTAGGGGTGCAGTTTGGCATCTTTGCCCTGGGCATGGGATGACCTTGTCCCGGCACTGGGGGGTAATGTTAACAACATGAATATGCAGTAAAACCCTGACTCGCTACAAGTACAGGATTGTGTGGAGAGCATCGGCTTTGCTATTATTTCTGGATGAGTGTTAGGGTACATTCTCATTTTAACTGCTCCCCAACTGTCATATGTTTGAGGTATCGGGGTTGCCTTTACTCCTACCAGCTCCCTTGTGACTTGCGCCTCTGTTTTTTCCAGATCACGTGAATGGCCACTGTACGAGTCCAACATCGCAGACCTGCAGTTCAGGCAAACGCATCTCCAGCGCCGATGCAGCGAAGTCCAACAGGAGGGGTCCCGGAAGACCACCTTTCCGGAAAGCCCAGTCTGCGGCATGCATGGAGATAACACTTCCCGTCACCAATGAAGGTAAGGACATGTGTGATGGTGACCCTCTGTGCAGAGGTGATCCGAGGAACTCACACAACCTGATATCTCGTGTGGATGGGGCACGGATTACATCTGTATAGACAAGCACCCTTTGTGTAATAGCCAGAAGAGTTATTGGTAACCTTGGATCCCGTGCCTAGATATTCTTACAATGGTATCACTGTGTTTTAAAGGACAACTGTATGTTTGGTACAAATTGAAGGCACGCCTTCCTCCTCCAGAGTGCAGCCTATCTGGTCCAATACTTACCTCTGCCCCATTCCAGCGATCATCAATATGTAGCCATACTCAAAACCACACAGCCTTGCTTTTGCAAGTGTTATAGTTACATAGTAGGTGAGGTTGAAAAAAGACACAAGTCCATCAAGTCCAACCAGTGTTCCCATTGGTTCCTCTTTATCCATAACATGCTCGCCATGTGTCAGGGCTGGCTTCTGCTACTTACAGGCAGCTCTTTTCTTCCAGTGCTCAGAGCTGCTCAGCTGTTGGTTAATTACCAGCCACTTGTTTCCACAGTGACTCACCTGGTTACCATGAACCTGCCTCATTAGTCCAGCCTACAGCCAGCTCCTTTTGGCTATTTAAGCAGCTTAGCTCCTTTTCTCCTCTCCCTTGCGTGGTCAACATCTCCTGTGTATGACTTGGCCTGGCTGATATCTTTTCCGTTACCCGTTCCTGATTTTAGTTCGCTGACTCCTGGCTTCCTGATCCCGGCTCGTCTGGTTACCCGCTTTGGCTTCCAAACCCTGGCTACAGTTTTTGACGACGTGCCTGAACTGTGTTATTTTTTGCTATTTCAGGTGTGATTTTTACTGCACTTTCTGTCTCCGCCTGATTTATGGTTCCTGATAGACATGTGCAATTTGTTTAGTTCCGAATTCCTTTTTTTAACGAATTTTGACAAATTCGTTAATTCTGAAATTTCTGAATTTTTCCATTTCTGAATTTTCGGAAATTCAGATGTTCGGAAATTCTAATATTCAAAATTTCAAAAATTCGAAATGAGGAAATTAGAAAATTCGGAAATGTGGAAATTTGAAAATCCGAACATAAGAATAAAAATCTGAAAATTTAAAAGAATGAAAATCCGAAAATTTGAAAACTCGAAAATCTGAAATAACCAACTAATAATAACTATTAAATTATAGGTATTGGAATTTCCTTTCAAATTTGGCTGTTAGTGAGAGTAACGAGTACGAATTTATCCGAAGTTACGAATTATCTGAAATAACGAATTCCGTATCTAAAAGAATGGAATGTAATGATCTAATAATAATAAATAACAATAATAATAATAAAACATTATTATTATTATTATTATTTATTATTAATTTGTTCCATTCCATTTGCTTAGATGTGGCATTCATTATTTCAGATAATTTGTAACTTCAGATAAATTTGTATTCGTTACTCTCACTAACAGCCAAATTTGAAAGGAAATTCCAACACCTATAATTTAATAGTTAGTTATTATTACTTAGTTATTATTTCAAATTTTACTGATTTTATTTATATTTTTCAGATTTTCGAATTATCGGATTTTTGAATGTTTGAATTCCGAAAATTCAGAATTAGAAAATTCGGAATTCGGAAATTTGAAAATTTGGAAATTCGAAATTTGAAAATTTGGAAATTTGGGAATGTGAAAATTTGAAATTTCAGGAAATTGAAAAATGCGGAAATTTGGAAATTTGAAAATGTAAAAATTAGCAAGTTTGAAAATTTGGAAATTTGAAAATTCAGAATTCGGAAATTCGAAAATCCGAATTTTCGGATTTCCGAATTTTCGGATTTTCGAATTTCCGAAAAAAGCAAAAAACTAATGAAATGAAAACGAACAAATTTTTTGTCAGGGCACGTCTATTAAATAGCCAAAAGGGGCTGGCTGTAGGCTGCACTGATGAAGCAGGTTAATGGTAACCAGACGAGTCACTGTGGAAACAAGTGGCTGGTAATTAACCTACAGCTGAGCAGCTCAGAGCACTGGAAGAAAAGAGCTGCCCGTAAGTAGCAGAAGCCAGCCCTGACACCATGGGCCCCATAAATTTATAAAGGGGAAGACTGCCACAAGTAAATTCCCCCCTCCCCCATCAAGGATTGAATGGAGCCATGGCACATGAGGAGGATTTGGTGGGGATGCTTTTGAAGGAAATGCTGCCTGGTTTCGGCCACCCAGTGAAGATCGCTGGAACAGAGCAGAGGTGTATCCGAATGGGTGGGCTGCAGTCAAGAGATGGAGTTTTTCCTTAAAGGATGACTTCTATCAAAGGTACAGTTGTCCTGTAAAGTAGGAGGCATGATTGTATGTCACCAGAATAGTACTCTGTGTATAGACTCCTGTAGGTGGCATGACCCCGTGTCACTTATCACTTCCTGTTCAGATAGATGTAAATGGCATGACCTTCATGTCACACTGATAGCACTTTGTGTTTTTTGGATACATGTAGATGTCATGATCCTGTGAGCCTGTAGTAGCACTTTTGTGTTTTTTGATACATGTAGATGGCATGACTTTGTCTTGTAGTATTAGCACCTTTATGTTTAGATACATATAGATGGTCTGACTTCTGTTAGTTGTGGGTTCTCTCTGTGTTGTCCATAGACTGTGGTGTAGTTTGTAGATGAAGTTGCCTTGCTGTTAGGGGACAGATTCTGAACCTGGGTGTTCGATGATAACAGAAGCCAAATGTCATATAAAAACCACAGAGTATGCGGCACAATCACATACGTGCACAAACACAGTATCCCTATGAAGTCCTATAGCATGGTGCTAAATGAAATAAGAAAAAAGTCTATGCTAATGAAAAAAGTTCATAACAAAAGTGGAATGAGCCAAAGGTTTGACAAAGGAGGCGATTGGCGCTCCGAAACATGTTACCTAGGCAACGGGTCGTTCCTGGGTGTGACGTCACTTCCTCTTCCACGCTCCATGCTGGTTCCAGACGTCCTTCCACCACAGCTGGCGAGTGGCACTCTGGCTCATCCATCAATGTGTTTCTGCTACTGCTGGTGGCATCCCGGATCACGCTCATGGGACGAGGGGCACTTTGACCTTTTCAACTTGGGTGCTAAAGGACCTTATCTGTTCTCCAGGTTCTGAACTGTCTGTAGTTCCCTTAACTCGTCTCCCGCCGTCTCTTGTGGAACTACAAGACCCAACATCTTGCTGGCAGGATAGGTTGGAATTAGTATTTCCACAAAACAGCTGGGAAACCTTTTAAGTGTGTCCAAACACAGGAACAAAAATGTAATATATTCCAGCTTATTAGTCCTTAGGTGTGGTAGCTGCATTAGATTTTTTTAAGGCCAAGTACATTTTAGTTTCCAGTAATTTCTGGGGGGTAAATTTCAGGTAATGCATATCAAACAAATACTAATGTCTAAAAGAATGATTATCCGTCAATAGGGATGGGCTCGTGCGTGTTCAGATTGAAGCCGTCACTGCACACCGCCAATCATAGGCAGTGAGGCATTTCCCAACCGGCAGCTGCACATACACACCCTGCCTATGATTGGTGGTAGACATGTGCACTGACAAAAAATTTGTTTGTTTTTGTTTCATTCGTTTTTTTGCTTTTTTTGGAAATTTGGAAATTCGGAAATCCAAACATTCGGATTTTCACATTTCCGAATTTTTGAATTTTCAAAATTCAGAAATTCGAAATTCAAAAATTTGGCAATTCAAAAATTTGAAATCCGAAAATTTGAAAATCTGAAAAAAAGAAAGAAAATCAGTAAAATTCAAAATAATAACTAACTTATAATAACTAACTTTTAAATTATAGGTATTGGAATTTTGTGAACGTGAGGAATACAAATTTACCTGAAGTTACGAATTATCCGAAATAACGAATGCCGCATCTAAACAAATGGAACGGAACAAATTAATTATAAATAATAATAATAAAAAGGTCTTATTATTATTATTGTTATTTATTATTAGATTGTTACGTTCCATTCGTTTAGATACGGCATTTGTTATTTCAGATAATTCTCAACTTTGGATAAATTCGTACTCGTTACATTCACTAACAGCCAAATTTGAAAGGAAATTCCAATACTATAATTTAATAGTTATTATTAGTTAGTTATTATTTCAGATTTTCGAATGTTTGGATTTTCAGTCTTTTGAATTGACAGATTATCATTATTATTATTTTCGGATTTTCAAATTTCCAGATTTTAGAATTTCTGAAATTTAGAATTTTCTAATTTCTGAAATTTAGAATTTTCTAATTTCTGAAATTTAGAATTTTCTAATTTCTGAAATTTAGAATTTTCTAATTTCTGAAATTTAGAATTTTCGAAGTGCAGTTAAGGAAGAAGAAAAGGAAAGGAAAAAGGGTATAGTACAGTAAGGTGTTTGATGCGATGATGAAACTCTAAGCGTGGTCTCTAGAAGCTCCTTTAGACTCTACAAGTGCCCTATCAGGTAGTTAGTCCAAGTTTCCCAGATCTTTTTCGAACTGTGGAATTTTATCAAATGCAAACAAATAAAAAAGAGATCAATTTCCACATGCATCACAAAGCTTCTAAAATTGGGGGGGCGCCCAGTAGGGCCTCTTGTGGATTCTTTTTAAGGATTGTGTCCGTTAGCAAGTAGAGAAAATGATATACCCTTATCCAGAATCTAAAGGCTTTTGGGCACTCCCACCAAATACAGAGGAATGAACATTCTTGGGAGCAGCCTCTAAAGCAATGTGGAGAGGCTCCCGGGATGTAGGAGGCCAGTTTTGTTGGGACCAAATACCATCGGAGTAGTACTTTGTAATTTTCCTCTATACACGAGGTATTAATATATGTTCTGGATGCATTGCCCACTAGTTTGTGCCAATCCTCAAGATCCAACTCCACTTGCAGGTCCTGTTCCCATTTTAGCATACAACGTTGTTTAGAAGAAGATGACAATAGCATTGAGTAAATTTGGAAATTCAAAAAATTTCGGAAATTCGAAATTTCGGAAATTGGGAGATTCGAAATTTTGGAAATTCGAAATTTCGGAAATTCGAAATTTCGGAAAATTTTGAAAATTGGAAAATTTGGAAATTCAGAAGTTCAGATATTAGAAATTTTGGAAATTCAAAATTCGGAATTTCGGAAATTTGAAAATTCTAAAATTTGGAAATTTGAAAATCCGAAAATAAGAATGAAAATCTGAAAATTCAAAAGAATGAAAATCTGAAAATTCGAAAATCTGAAATAATAACTAACTAATAATAACTATTAAATTATAGGTATTGGAATTAACTTTCAAATTTGGCTGTTAGTGAATGTAACGATTACGAATTTATCCGAAGTTAAAATGATCTGAAATAACGAATGCCGTATGGAACGTAACGATCTAATAATAATAATAATAATAAAACCTTTTTATTATAATTATTTATTATTAATTTGTTCTGTTCCATTTGTTTAGATGCGGCATTCGTTATTTCGGATAATTCGTAACTTCAGATAAATTCATATTCGTTACGTTCACTAACAGCCAAATTTGAAAGGAAATTCCAATACCTATAATTTAATACTTATTATAAGTTATTTTTTCAAATTTTACTGATTTTCTTTCTTTTTTTCAGATTTTCGAATTTTTGAATTTCCAAATTTTTGAATTCCGAAAATTCGGAAATTTGGAAATTCGGAAATTTGAAAATTCTGAAATTTGAAAATTTCAAAAATTCAGAAATCCAAAAATTTGAAAATCTGAAAATTCGGAAATTCGAAAATCCGAATTTTCGAATTTCTAAATTTCTGAAAAAAGCAAAAAAACGAAGGAAACGAAAACAAACAAATGTTTTTGTCAGTGCACACGTCTAGTTGTTTATCACATGTTCTACATACACATATTTAGCAGTCAGACTAGCAATATCCCCTAGTCATTGTATCGACTGTAAGAAATTAAGCAGTTGTGTATAATGATAGACCTCCGTGTCAGGGAATTGGTGTCTCTCCCGTAATAATAATTGGAGGCTAAGTACAGAGTAATAATAATAATACCGGTTGATCCGGTTAGAAATGCAGTGTCTTTGTCTTTGTCACTTCTTGTGAACCGGACCAGCATTTCAAACAATATTATCAGCATTCTCCGCTTCCTCAGAGAGGGAAAAATGTTTGTATTCCAAATCTTAAGAGCAGCCTAAAATGACAACGCAGCTCCCTCCATAGACACAGTACCGTAAGGGAGCGTTGTCCCCCCAGGGCAGGAGCTGTGTCACTGGCAGGATCACCAGGTGAAAATAAAGGACCTAAAGGTTAAAAAAAAGAAAGCTAATGCAGCCACCACATCTAAGGACTGGTAAACTGCAATATATTACATTTTGTTTTTGGTTTCAGATACACATTCAGTAGTCTTACTTCTGTTCTAGAGTATCCCGGCATAAGTCACGTCTTTGTTCGGCAGGTCTCTACTAGTAGTAGCATGTAGCCGTAGTTGTGTCCTGTTTCGTAGTGGTTTTGTCTATCAAATAATTCCTTCTGTGTCTCTTCTGTTAGTGCATATGTAGTATTGCAGCCCTGTTACTTGTCAGTGTTTTTGTCTGGGTATGATCTGGTCCGGCAGTGGTTTTTTATATAGAGAAGAGATGAAATGCTTTATATGTTTTATATATATATCACTGATACAGTATTTAGGTGTTAGTAGGTGAGGAGAGGAGTGGATAGGTGGTGGAGTTGTAGTATAGTCCGTCCTTTGATCTCAGGGTGATGGTTGCATGTTATACACTAAAAAACCCTCATACCTAATTTTACAGCAAAGCCAGCCCATCATCCTAAACTATTTATTTCATTATTAATTGGATAGATTATTATTATTGCGTTCACATTTCAAGTAAAATAAAATAGAACCGGTTTACATCAGGTGTTCCCATCAGAGTGCCCCCTTACATCAGGTATCCTCATCAGAGTGCCACCTTACATAAAGTGTCTTCATCAGAGTGCGCCCATACATAAGATGTCCCCACCAGAGTACCCCTTAGATCAGCTGCCCCCATCAGAGTACCCCCATACATCAGGTGTCCCCATCAGAGTACTCCTATAAATAAGTTGCTCCATTACAGTGCCCCTTTACATAAGGTGTCTCCATCAGAGTGCCTCCATACATAAGGTGTCCCCACCAGACTACCCCTTAGATCAGTTGCCCCCATCGGAGTACCCCTTTACATCAGGTGTCCTCATCAAACTTCTCCCTTATATCAAGTGTCCTTATCAGAGTACCCCTTACATCAGGTGTCATCATCAGAGTGCCTCCATGCATCAGGTATCACCATCAGAGTGCCCCCATACATCAGGTGTCACCATCAGTGTCCCCATACATCAGGTGTCACCATCAGAGTGCCCCCTTACATCACGTGTCACCATCACAAAGCCCCTTAGATAAGGTGTTCCTATCAGGGTACCCTCCTACATAAGAAATCTCCATCAGAGTGCCCCCAAACATCAGGCTCCCCCATAAGAGTGCCCACATGGTTCAGGTACCCCCATACATGACGTTCCTCCATCAGTGTACCCCCAAACATAAGATTCCCCCATACATCAGACTCCTCAACAGAGTGCCCGCATACATCAGATTTCCCACCAACAGAGTGCCCCCATACATCAGATTCCCCCATACATGAAGTTCCCCCATCAGTGTGCCTACATACATTAGATTCCCCCATCAGAGTGCCCACATACATCAGACTACCCCATCATAGTGCCCCAATACATAAGATTTCCCCCATCAGAGTGCCCACATACATCAGATTCCCCCATCAGAGTGCCCACATACATCAGACTACCCCATCACAGTGCCCCTATACATCAGATTTCCCCCATCAGAGTGCCCACATACATCAGACTCCCCCATCAGAGTGCCCACATACATCAGACTACCCCATCATAGTGCCCCCATACATAAGATTTCCCCCATCAGAGTGCCCACATACATCAGATTCCCCCATCAGAGTGCCCACATACATCAGACTCCCTCATCATAGTGCCCCCATACATCAGATTCCCCCATCTGAGTGCCCACATACATCAGACTCCCCCATCATAGTGGCCCCCTACATCAGACTACCCCATCATAGTGCCCCCATACATCAGATTTCCCCCCAACAGAGTGCCCACATACATCAGATTTCCCCCCAACAGAGTGCCCCCATACATCAGATTTCCCCCCAACAAAGTGCCCCCATACAGCAGATTCCCCCCCAACAGAGTGCCCCCATACAGCAGATTCCCCCATACATGACGTGCCCCCATACAGCAGATTCCCCCATACATGACGTGCCCCCATCACTGTGCCTACATACATCAGACTCCTCCATCATAGTGCCCCCATACATCAGATTTCCCCATCATAGTGCCCACTTGTATCAGATTTCCCAATAAAAATCCCACTATAAATCAGTAGAAAATATATATATAAGTACTTGCGCTATGTGAAAAACTGATAAAAAAAGAATAAATTCAAAACCCTGCAGCTGCTGTCCACAAAGTGCTAAGGCACTCGTTGTAACGACACCCCGAGTATGAAAGGGGTTAAACCCGTTTAAGACATTCCATTTCCGAACACAAAGGCAGCTACCAAACACTTCAGTCAGCTAAACAAGGAACTTATACAAATAATTCTCCCCCAAGTAAGAGACAAGGCTCTGTCTTGAGGTTCAATCACGAATGACTCTTTATTCAAACACAGATCCCACTTCAAAACATTTCCCCCCCACCCTTGGAAACAGGGTGGGTTAAACTGTCCAAAGACAATGGACACACAGGTCAGGTGTGTTTAACTTCTCATCAGTAAACAGAATTAACAGGGGGGCTGCTGGAGGAATCCCCCCTCCCTCTTTCCTCACAGCAAGACACTTAGACATCCCATAATAGTTGAGGCGACAGCCACAATAGACAATAGAATACAGTAACACCCATACCATCACAGCAAATAGTACACAACATAATGAGACAGCACACATTATATATACATATATACAGCATTGAGTCTGACTAGCACAGATCATATTGGGGTTCTGATTCACCCTGTGCCCCTATTAGTGACTCCCGTCACAATGGCATATCCAGGGTCCCCACAGTCTGTGTGTCTTGAGGGACATGGACCTGAATCTAAAGTAACGCCACCTCAAGGGTCCCCAGGCATACAGCTCACAACAAGCACCGTTCCCCCAAATGCCAGGGCCCATAATCGGTAGGCAAGAGGCTGGCATTCAGTTCCCTCCAAAAGCCTCTGTCCCGGCTAGGTCTGTCACACTCGTAAATCAGATATAAATAATACAAAGCGCTTTAAAGTCCAAAATAGATAACAGCGACTGACAGTGAAAACACATGAAAAAGAGTCCAAAATCTTTTCAAATATCACATATAAAGTGCTCAGTGCTCCAAAATCCCTAGAAAAGGTGCTGAAGTCCTTCAAGTAAACATGCCGTGCAGTGCGCCACCCTCTCATAACTCCATCCACCCCCAGAGAAAATGGACCCTCAGCTTTTCAGTCTGGGGGTCAAACACGCATAGGTCTGGTGTTGGGAATACCAGGTCTCTTTGGCTTCCTTAATGAGGTCTCCAAAATGCTGCTTTTTTGGGGCAGCCAGAATATCCACTAGGCTCAATGAAAGAAAAAAAAAATACTCATAGTGCTGTACTGTAAGAAAGATTTATAAAAACAAAAATTCACTTCCAAAATCTCTGCATTAAACAGGCATTGAAACAATGGCGAGGCTCTTCCGGGCCCAAAACTTTTATTGTAATTTTGGATAGAGTAGGACCCCTGGGGGACTTGGTCACACCAGCAGCTGATCGCACGGCCCCTCGTGTACAATGGGAGGAAACAGTGCCGACCCCCATACAAAACTTTATTGAACTGTCACAAGTGACACATCATTTATTTCTACCAAACACTAAAATTAGCTGACTGACCGTTTCCTGTGTCAGTTTGTTTTTGGATTGAAGTTGAAGAAGGATGTAGCAACCCTGATTTCAAAATTAATACATTTAACCCTTAGCATTTCAGGACAGCAGTCCTGTAAACACCATGCTGTCCCCATGATGCACCGTGACAGTTGGCAATGCACAGAGCAGACCAAGACCTTTTCTGGTGACTTTGTGGATTTGTATTCTCATTCACCGTCTGAGAAGCAGATGTCCATTTACAGCTCACACAGACCTCACAGGCCAGAACTAATCAGATTAAACAGATTTACAGGCATCATCCGGAGATCTGTGCACTGACACCCCGGAATCTGACAAACACAACTTCCTAATCCCATTAATAGTAGACTGCGGTGCCCAGGCACGCAGAATGACGGCAGATACAGATCCCATTGTGTTCTGTTTTCACCTAAATGCCCCAGAACGTTAAACCGAATGGCTACGACACAGGATGATTTATAAATGCATTATTCCCAATGACATTTCCATCTTGTTAGGGCTGCAGCAGAACGAGACAGTGCTAAGCCGGCCATAGACATTAGTGACAGTCTACCGATAACTGTTGTTTTTTTTTTGGCCAGATTAGGTGGTGTCTGTGGATGAACCAGACACCTGCAGCCTGCCATTCTTGGGGAGAAGGATTGATTGGACAGGTTAGAAAAACACGGTTCTGATTACTCTTGTTCTCTGTGGTGACAAGGAACACTGGCAAAAACACAGCAAGGCGCAAATGCCTAGTGGTCTTCAAACTGCAGCCCAGGGGCCAGATGCGGCCCTTAGTTTGCTTTGGGGCACCTTTTCATCCAATGACACCAACAATGAATCATAATTCCCTACACTGACACCAACAGTGGGGCCCAATGACACCAATGATGGGGCACAATTCCTCCCACTGACAACAATGATGGGGCACTATTCCTCCCACTGATACCAATGATGTGGCACTATTCCTCCCGCTGACACCAATGATGGGGCACTATTCCTCCCACTGACACCAATGATGGGGCACTATTCCTCCCACTGACACCAATGATGGGACACTATTCTTCCCACTGACACCAATGATGGGCACTATTCCTCCCACTGATACCAATGATGGGGTATTATTACTCCCACTGACACCAATGATGGGGCTCTATTCCTCCCACTGACTCCAATGATGGGGCACTATTCCTCCCACTGATACAAATGATAGGGCACTATTCCTCCCACTGATACCAATTATGGGACACTATTCCTCCCACTGATAACAATGATGGGGCACAATTTCAACCAATGATACAAACAATGGGGCACAATTGCTCCGACTCACACCAATGATGGGGCACAATTTCAACCAATGACACCAACAGTGGTGCCCAATGACACCAATGATGGGGCACAATTCTTCCCATTAACACCAATGATAGGGCACAATTCCTCCCAATGACAACAAAGGATGGGGCACAGTTCCTCCCACTAACACCAACAATTGGCCATTGTTTTTTTTTCCTACTGATGTGAGCAACTTTTTTGCTCCCATTGGCCACAGTCTGGCCCCCCTAAAGTTTACAAGACAGTAAACTGGCCCTTTGTTTATAAAGTTTAGAGACCCCTGGCCTAGTACATTACCACCATACAGTAAATGTTTATTGGATTCAGAAGATAATTGCACACTCACAAACATTGAAAAGAACAGGCGTATCAAATAACTCCATCCGTAAGGCGATGACATCTGACCATGTATCACACAGTTGGAAGGCTGACGCATTTCAGTGGACGTGCCCCCTTCTTCAGAGCTAATCCAACCAAGTACAACACATCATTTTGGATTGGACAGGTTAAAAAATCAAATTTCTGTTTGTTCTTGTTCTCCGTTGTGATAAGGAAGACTGGCAACCCTCTGTCTCCAATCTCCCAATTCAGAGAAATATATAAGAAAGAATGGAGAGAGTTTAGGCTGAAGGGGCTGGACTTGTGCCAGTTTGTCCAGCTGCCTCATTTGTCCATGGGCACCCTAACACCCGTCCATCACTATGGCCAGATCCTATTGCACATGTGCACCCTCCCAACCCATTCGTAACTCAAGTCAGCAGGGTCCACCTGTGTCCCCCAACAGATAACTGCAGTTTGCATCCCTCATCCATATACTCCCCCCATTTAATCCACAGAACACCCCAAAACTACTGATTGCAATAAAACTAAGTAAAAATGACACAAATGCTGCAGTCTAACATTAGCACTAACACAGCAGTGTATTTGAAGTCCCCCCCTGTAACTTGCTTTACCACCTGTTGATTCTGCCAGTAGATCCACTAACTTTCCATTAAGTTAAAGGCTGACATTAATGTTCATTCACAATGGCATTGTCATCCTGTAGACAAGGCAGTCTTAGATGAACATGTAGTTTTAGATGGACTTAAAGTGGACCATAATTATTGGTCCACTATAGCAGTCCTTTGACACCAAAATTCTGCATCTTTAGATCCCCCTTCCCACAAATCAGACAGCATTTATCAACCATTAGTACAATGTGTTAAGGTTAAATCCTGCATTCAACCATAACAATTTAGGAGTGGTTAGCTAAAGTTTGATCAAAGTGATGAGCAGAGTGGTAGCACATGTAAAATTCCTGTGTAGGGCCTTTTACATGTCTCCCGACACACAGCTGCACACATTAAGCAGGAAGTACCTCCACCCCTGGACATCACATACAGAAAAATACATTCAGTGTTTATAGTAATGGAAGAGAGATGGAAGCAGCCAGTGTAGATGGAGGAATGGATTAGTTCTTATGGGTAGTGTAGGGTGATGGAGCAGTCAGGGGGAAAAGTGGAATGGAAAATTTCTTATGAGTAGGAGAAGAAGGACAGAGCAGTTAGATGGAGAAGAATGGAAGAGTTTTTTTATGGGTAGAAGAAAAGGAATGGAGCAGTCAGGTGGAGAAGAATGGAAGAATGCTTACGGGTATAGGGAGATGGTTGGAGCAGTCAGACAGAGAACAATTAAAGAGTTCTTTTGGGTATAGGGAGATGGTTGGAGCAGTCAGGTGGAGAAGAATGGAAGAATTCTTATGGGTATGGGGAGGTGATTGGAGCAGTCAGGTAGAGAAGAATGCTTATGGGTATAAGGAGATGGTTGGAGCAGTCAGGTGGAGAACAATGAAAGAGTTCCTATGGGTATAGGAAGATGGTTGGAGCAGTCAGGTGGAGAAGAATGGAAAAATTCTTATGGGTATGGGGAGATGATTGGAGCAGTCAAGTGGAGAATGCTTACAGGTATAGGAAGATGGTTGCAGCAGTCAGGTGGAGAACAATGAAAGAGTTCTTATGGGTATAGGGAGATGGCTGGAGCAGTCAGGTTGAGAAGGAGAATAGAAGAGTTCCTTTGGGTATATGGAAGTGGACGGAACAGTCAGGTGGAGAAGTGGAATAGATAAGTACTTATGGGTTGGAGGTGAGTAATTGTGCGTTCAAGTGGAGAAGAGGAGTGCAAGAGTTCTTATGGGAAGGGCAGAGGCATGGAGCAGTCAGGTGCAAAAAAGGAATTGAAGATTTCTCCCGTGTAGAAGGAGAGAGAAAGAGCAGGCAGGTGGAGAGGATGAATGGAAGAGTTATTTTGGATAGGACAAGAGAGATGAAGCAGTCAGGTGGAGAAGAGGAATGGAGTAGATCTTATATGTAGGATAGGAATGGAGCTGACAAGTGGAGCCTGTCCTGTCCATCTCTCTCACCCTGTGTTTAGGAACTCTTCCATTCTCCATCTGACTTCTCAATCTCTCTTTTGGAATGGAAGTTCTTATGGGTTGGAGGAGAGGGTACGGGTAGGATGGAACAGTCAGGTGGAGAAGTAGAATGGATAGGACTACAGAGATGAAGCAGTCAGATGGAGAAAAGGAATGCAATAGGTCTTATATGTAGGATAGAAATTGAGTGGAACCTGCCCTGTCCTTCTCTCTTCCCTTGTGTTTAAGATCTCTTCCATTCTCAATTTCCATTCTGACTTCTCCGCCTCTATATTGGTATGGAAGTTTTTATGGGTAGGAGGAAAGGATATGGATATGATGGAACAGCCAGGTGGAGAAGATGCATGGAAGAAATCTCTTTGGTAGAAGGAGAATGATAGAGTAGTCAGGTGAAGAAGAGGAATGCAAGAATTATTTTGCATAGAACGAAAGGGATATAGCAGTCAGGTGGAGAAGAGTAATGGAATAGCTCTTTTAAGTAGGATAGGGATTGAGCTGACAGGTGGAGAACAGGAATGGAAGACATCCTATTATCGTAGTAGGACAGGGATGAAGCTGACAGGAGAATAGGTATGCAAGAGTTCTTATGGGTATGGGGAGATGGTTGAAGCAGTGAGGTGGAGAAGCGGAATATAAGAGTTCTTATGGGTATATAGATATGGACGAAACAGGTGGAGAAGAGTAATGGATAAGTTCTTATGGGTTGGAGATGAGGGAATGTGCAATCAAGTGGAGAAGATGAGTGGAAGAGTTCTTATGGGTAGGGTAGAGGCATGGAGCAGTCAGGTGTTAAAAAGGAATTTAAGATTTCTCTTGGGTAGAAGGAGAGGAGAAGATGAATGAAAGAGATCTTATATGTAGGATAGGGATGGAGCTGACAGGTAGAGAAGGAAAATCTAAGAGTTTATATGGGCAGAGTGTGAAAGATTGAGCAGTGAGGTAAAGACTTCTTCATCTGACTCCCCATAGGAAATATATTTGTTTTATCCACCTAACTGCACCATCTCTCTCCCCATCTTTAAGAACTCTTCTCCATCTCTTATTGGAATGCAAGTTCTTATGTGTAGGAGGAGAGGGATGGAACAGTCAGGATGAGAAGAGGAATTGAAAGATTCCTATGGGGAGGAGGAGAGGGATGAAGCGGTCAGGTGTAGAAGGGGCATAATTCTTATGGGTAGGAGGAAAGGGATAGAACAGTCAGATGGAGGAGGGTTCTTTATGGGTAGGAAGAGAGGGAAAGAACAATTTTTATAACTGGAAATTAGTTTTATAGAGGTTCTGGTAGAGGTAGGACAATAATTCTAGGAGGAAGACACGGCAATATCACAAGCGCAGAAGGCTTTTTGTTTTCTATATTTGATGTTTTGTATCTCAGAGGTAGCAGGTAATAGCGAGTTTTGTTTTTAATCTGTGTGCCAATAATTGTTGCTTCAATTGTTGCTGTCCTTTTGCTGTACATGGCTCTTGAAGCAGTAGGTTACATATCCAGGCGGACAATGCTTCATCAATTACATGGAGTCAGTGTGTTCTCAAATGACGAGTACCACTATTCTTCTTCTAACTCGTGGCCAGAGAAAGGTAAGACCACAAGTAGTAGTATGTCCCTTGCTCCGTGCTAGTATTGTGTGTTTTCTTTCCTTCCAGCACGCGGTAAAAAGTAGTTGTGTCTAGAAGATGTAGTATTTAGTTTTATCCCTGTAGACCTCCTTGACTTTCTCTGTTGTATTGTCGTTTTTTTTAACATGACATTATTTCTTCTTCCCGGTGATGTTACACATAACCTTAGCTGGGTAACTCCCTGGTCTTCTGTATTATAAAGATGACTTGATGACAACTGATTAAAAAAGAGAAAAGGGCTTTTAAATTAGTTACTTGGGTATTGGTAAAGGAGATTAACAACAGCACTGTTATTCAAGGCCAAATCCATTCACAATTACACTATATGGCAAAACTATTTTGGACACCTGACCATTACACCTATATGCAGCTATTGTTGGACATCCCATTCCAAAATTATGGCTATTAATACGAAGTTGCACACTATCTTTAACAGCCTCCACTATTCTGGGAAGTCTTTCCAAAATATTTTGGAGCGTGTCTGTGGAGATTTTTGCCCATTCAGCCAAAAGAGTAGTTGTCAGGTCAAGTACTGATGTTGGATAAGTAGACCTTGCCCACAATTGGTGTTTTAATTCATCCCAAAAGGTACAAAAGTGTTGATTTGGGTTGAAGCCACGGCTTTTTGCAGACCACTTGAGTTCCTTCACAGCAAACTGGTCAAGCCATGATATTTTGGAGCTGGCTTTGTGCCCAGGGGTACAATCATGTTGGAAAAGAAAAGGGCCCTCACCAAACTGTTGCCACAAGTTTGGCTGAATAATAAGTGTTGTGGTCAGGTTTCCACAAACGTTTGGTCATAAAGTGTATATGGATGGTAGGTAGAAGATGAATGGACTGTTAACCAATCTTCATTGACTTTTCTATGGCATTAGCCTTGGGATTTGTTCAAGGAGTCAAGCCCATTGGAATGGGATTTGTTCTACTGCCATTTACAAGCAAACTTCAGACAAAGCAAATGTTGTATAATACCTACATTTAAGGAATCCTTTAGGAATCATATACATTATAGTGATGAAAATTACAGGTGCAAGTGGGAATGTTGTTACAGACAGATTTTGCCCACTCAACGTGATACTTCAGTTATAATAGAGGGTAGTTGGCTGAGACACTTTCTGACTTTTTATACCACTTCGGGACACCAGCAGTGACAACTCCTTGCTGTTGATAGCATTTGACAGGCGGTGAGGAGGTGTTGTATTGTCTTCTTACCATCTGTTATAACGCCCTAAATGCTGGACTACTGCACTGCCACTGTGTGCATCTGGCGTGGTTGCAACAAAGCCCCATTCACTTGAATGGATCGCATTCAGCAGGCGGTAGTGCCCACTGAGCACAACAGGAAGTATTTCCCCTGCAGGCAAAGCATCGCAGTTACGGCATGTGTGCAGAAGCCCTAAGATAATTAAATGTTAAATAGATTTAAAGCGGATCTCCACCTTAAGTTCCAGCTTAAATCGTTTGTTCGGGCCAAGCAGGCCCAAGCAAAATAATTCCCTCACTAATGTGTGCGGCTGCTGAGTGCTGTATAAACTGTATGTAGCTGAGGCCACATACAGTATACAGCACTGTGTTGCGGGTGAAGCAAAAAGGAAGTTCTGGACAGCCGCACTCCGGAATATAGACTTTATTTGTAAAAAGTAAACAAGCTGACGCGTTTCACACTTAACAGTGCTAGTGTGAAACGTGTCAACTAGTTTGTCCCATTTTTTGCTGTGGTTTGTATCCGTTGGACTTTTTACAAATAAAGGCTATATTCCGGAGTGCGGCTGTCCAGAACTTCCTTTTTGCTTCATTTTGCTATATGCTTAGCCGGCACCTGGTGTTCCAGTTTTGAGGAGAGTCTTATATCCATATATCCACCTGGAGCGGTGATCCCCTTCCCTTCCCCTACTGTTTTCCGGGTGCAAGACGAGACCTTTCTGTCTCGCACCCGAATAAAATAGTGTCGGCCTGAGCGGGCGTTTAGACATTCATAGGCAGCTTTGTAGTCTATCAATAAATACAAAGCTTCCTCTGATTGGCTGAGTCCCAGATTGTGACATCATCATCCCGCCTCTCTGACGCTATTTTGTTCTGGGTGTGAGACAGGAAGGTAGACTTCAACAAAATGGTGGCCGTCTGCACACCGACACCAACTTGCTGTTGCATGAATGTGAATAAAATGAGTATGGCCTCTACGATTAAGCCCCAAAAAGTGTGAAATGCGTCTGAGTTCTCTACAGGTGGAGAACAGGAGCTGAAGCCATCTTTTTCATTCATTCGACAGGTAATCGGTGTCTGTGTGCAGATGGCTGCCATTTTGTTGATGGCCTTTTAACACCTACCTAAAGTAGAACTAAACCTATGAAAAAAGCAATTGTGAACAGTCATGATGTTTATTGTAGAAGAGACATGCTTTTTTTTTGCAATAAAATAAACGTACCTACCTGTACGTAGTCTTCTTTAGAATGTACACTGAGCAGGTCCTTGTACATTCTCGGCATGGTATCTTGGTACCAGCATGAATGAACTCCTGTGCATGTGCAGAAGTTACATCAACCCGTGTTGACCAGTGAAGACAGCTAGAGTCCCGGCGCCTGGAAAAAAAATGCTGGTGAGGGACCTCACAGACGTCGGATCGTTGAAGGGCAGACGGGTATTTGCAGAGTTTAAGCTCAGAAATAAAGGAACATGGGCAAAGAAAGGTTTATACATTTTGAATGTTAAAGCCCAACTGAACTTTCAGTCAGCTAAATACGAGGGTTCTTCAAAAAGTTTCTGCAAGTTTTTTTTCAATAAAAGTGCAGAAACTTTTTGAAGACCCCATCACACATTCCAGGTTCATGAAAGCAAAAGATGTGCAAAGTCTTATGCCGCGTACACACGGTCGGACTTTTCGTCTACAAAAGTCCAACGGACGCTGACGGACTAAAGCTGGCTGGTAATCCGATCGTGTGTGGGCTTCTCCGGACTTTCAACTGACTTTTTTTGCCTCAAATCCGACGTACTTTAGATTTGAAACATGCTTTAAATCTTTCCGACGGACTCGAGTACGGTCGAAAAATCCGCTCGTCTGTATGCTAGTCCGACGGACAAAAACCCACGCTAGGGCAGCTATTGGCTACTGGCTATCAACTTCCTTATTTTAGTCCGGTGTACGTCATCACGTAAGAATTCGACGGACTTTTGTGTGATCGTGTGTAGGCAAGTCTGTTCGTTAGAAAGTCCGCCGCAAGTCCGTCGAAAGTCCGCCGCAAGTCCGTCGAAAGTCTGTCGGACAGGCTGTCGGACTTTTGTAGACGAAAAGTCCGACCGTGTGTACGCGGCATAACAGCCCCCTGCCAGCATGCTGCAGAGAAGGACCCTTGCTCTCTGTGTGGAAGCATTGGTCTCTCTACAGAGGTCCAATACACCTACTACTGAGTCAAAACTAGAGCTCTTAAATAAGCTGGGGGAATGAACTTTTCAGTTAAAGCGCAGTTCCACCCAAAAATGGACCTTCCGCTTTCTGGATTCCCCCCCCCCCTCCGGTGTCACATTTGGCACTTTTGAGCAGGGAGGGGGGAGCAGATAACTGTCTAATGCAGTTATTTGTTCCCACTTCCGAGTTGGCGTCATTGGGCCCACAAAGTTTACCACAGTATCCGCGGCGATCTACGCCATGTCCAGCCACTCCCCCTTGCTGTCTTCTGGTAGACACACAGGTCCAAGAAGACAGCAGGGACCACTCAGAACGCGCAGCACCGACTGGCGTATGAGCAATCGCGCATGCGCATTAGGGAACCAGGCTGTGAAGCCGCAAGGCTTCACTTCCTGATTCCCTTACTAGCAATGCTGGCACCTCCACCCGGAGCTGAGGGACGGGTCGGCCTTGGGTGAGGACATTGCGGACACCCTCGACAGGCAAGTGTCCTTATTTTAAAAGTCAGCAGCTGCAGTATTTGTAGCTGCTGACTTTTTAATTTTTTTTTTTTTTTATGCGGAACTCCGCTTTAAGGAAACTGTAGGTCTGACTCAGCATGGGGGACCACTGCAGAGAGACCACTTCACTGGATCCTTCTCTGCAGCATGCTGGCATGTGACAGGCATTTCTACCCCATCTGTGGTAAAGAAAATGAACTGTATTGCACACCTTTTGTTTTGATGTACCTGTAATGTATTTAGCTGATTTAAACTGAAAGTCCAATTTCAATGTAAAATCTGAGACATTCAGCTTGTCAGTAATATTTTAGAGGAGATGAATATTTACTAGAAGAACATAATGGTGTCATCACCGAAGCTGCATCTCAGAATTAATAGCTGACTCATGTCATTATCCGAGTAACGTGTATATATATATATAGTGGTACACAAGCTGGAGAAGTGCTGAGTGTCCCCCGGTGATATATGGAATAATCTATTCTCTAATGGTAATTGTAAGGATGTTAGTAGTCACTGGGGAGTTCCCAGACCTTTTATAGGTGTACAGGGCCACAGACCAAATGTAGCGTGATGGTCTGCCCACTCCATGGTGCTTCTTTCTGTTCTTTAGAATTAAAGGGCAAACAACAATATATTCAGTTTTCTGGGTCTTGTTTGTTGTTAACCCTGTTTATCACTGTATGTGTGAATACAATCCCAGTAAACACCAATTATTTATTGCAAGGGGTATGTTTTTCCTTATACCAAAATCTAAACGAGTGTACTAAAATTTCTAGACAAAGGCATTAAAGACATTATAAACTTTTGAAAGAGTTGCCCAACAGCACAGCATGCCTTTGTCTCCTTCCTACTGGATCATGGTTTCACTTTGTTACTTAGAGTTCAACTTCTCTCACTTTGAAACCAAATTTAATACCTGTAGTCAGGTCATGGGCAATAAAGCTTTTACATATTCTTACCAAGTAGTAAGAGAGCTTTAAAACAAGCCCTCGTTCACCTCTTTGATTCATTCTCAGGGTTCTTTCACATTATGCATTGCATTAAAGCATGATGCATTAAGCCCTAGCCGTACACCTTGGAAAAAAAAAACACACCTGCAGTATTTTTGGCAACACAGCACACCACAATACACCATATATGTTGTACTGCTGGTGCCTTAGCAGCTACTCCAAAACTCTGCTCCATGAATGGCACTGCAATGCAACGCACACTGCAGTTACCGCAGCGCATGGGGCGTACCTACAGGGTTTGCAGGGGTCTCAATTATGACCCAGCCCATTGCTGCAGGTGGCACGTGTCACCCCCTGTATACTGGATAGGAAGAGCAGCGAGGGAGGCTGCGTATAGAGGAAGCAATCTCTCCATTTTCCTCCTGCAGCCGCTGAATGCCTGGGAGAGGGAGAGGAGGAGAAGTGGACATTTAGTGGCATGCTGGAGGAAAATGGAGAGATTGGTTCCTCTATAAGCAGCCACCCCTGTCGCTCCTCCTATCCAGCTTCTTTCTGCTGCCCCCCCATGTGCTCTCCAGCTCCCCTGTGCTCTCTCCTGGTGCCCTCCCCTCATCCCTCGCAGCTCTGCTGGTTGCCCCCCCCCTTTTCTGCGGGGGATCTGTCCAGGATGAAGAGTGGGGAATGGGCCAGTAAATGTGTCATTTACTGGCCCCTTCCTTTTCTGAATAGAGTCAGTGATCCGTACCAATCACTGTCACTGTCCATTCATAACTGAAGCATTGTGAACTGTGTTTACTATGCTTCAGTCTGTGATAGAATGGCAAACTCTGTACAGAGCTATTCCTGTCCATTCACTCTGTGTAGCTGGGGCTGCAGAGAAGGAGATTGGGGGCTGTGTCCTCAATCTCCTTTCTTTCTCTCAAAGGTGAAACATCAGAGGTCTGTTTGGACCTCTGATACCTCACCAAAGCCCCCCCAACGAGGCGCCTAAAAATAACAAAATTAAAAAATTGTAAATTAAAAATAGGTAAAAAAGTAATAAAGTATAAAATAACAAGAATAAAATACGACTGACACCAGTGGTGGAACTACCAAGGTCACAAAGGTTGCACTTGCAACCGAGCCCTGGTGTTCCGCCACCGGGCTCAGAGGGAAGGGAACTGGCCGGGGTCAGGGGCGGCCCTTCATGGTTTCTTGCATCGGGGCCCTGAAGGTTCTAGCCATTGCCAATGGATCAGTGTAAATGGGCCTTTGAAGTGGAATTCCAGCCTAACACTAACTAGTCTTAAAAATGCTCCCTCCCTCCACTTGCTGCCTATCCTGCCTAACCTGTGTATACTTACCTATTTTTAGTCCGCTCCGGTCCCATCTTGTGATCTGCAGCCCAGGCTCCCCTGTGTCAGCAAACAATGGCTGCAGGGAAGAGGGAGAAATGCTGACAACGGCTTGGACATGGGAGCCTATTAGTGACATTACAGCTCCTGGAATTTCCAGCCGTTGTTGAGGGCTCTCTCCCCTCCCTTGCAGCTGCTGCTCCCTGACACAGGATCAGACTGGAGCAGGCTAAAAATAAGTAAGTATACATACACATCTTTTTAATATAGGGTAGGTAGCAGGAAGGGGGAGGGAACATGTTTAAAACTAGTTAGTGTTAGGTTGGAATTCCACTTTAATGTTCACAACAGAGGCACTGATGTTGCAGCTCTCTCTACTCCCTTGCTTCTTCTGCCAGCAGGGATTTGTCAGCTTCCTATCCTTCTAATGCAGGTTCTCCAAACTTTCTAAACAGTGGGCCAGTTTACTGTCCTTTAGACTTTGGGGGGGGGGGGGCTGGACTGTGGCCATTAGGAGTAGAAAAGGTCCCGACATCAGCGGGAAAAAACAATGCCCCACCTTTGATGTCAGTGGGGGGGAATTATGCCCCATATTTGGTGTCATTGGGAGGAACCGTGCCCCATCGTTGGTGTCATTGGGCCCAATTGTTGGTGTCATTGGGAGGAATCCTGCCCCATCGTTGGTGTCAGTGGGAGGATTTGCGCCCCATTTTTGGCATCAGTGGGAGGAATTGTGCCCCATTATTGGCGTCAGTGGGAGGAATTGTGCCCCATCATTGGCTTTAGTGGGAGGAATTGTGCCCCATCATTGGTGTCAGTGAGAGAAGTTCATTAGGAGGAATCCTGCCCCATCGTTGGTGTCATTGGGCCCAATTGTTGGTGTCATTGGGAGGAATTGTGCCCCATCGTTGGTGTCAGTGGGAGGAATAGTGCCCCATCATTGGTGTCAGTGGAAGGAATTGTGCCCCATCGTTGGCGTCAGTGGGAGGAATTGTGCCCCATCATTGGTGACACTGGACCCAGTTGTTGGTGTCATTAGGAGGCACTGTACCCCTTTCACTGGTCTCAGTGAGGGGAGACTTATCCTCCAGTGTTGATATCAGTGGATGAAATAGTGCACCAGATAAAAGCAGGCAAAGGGCCATATCTGGCCCCTGGGCCGCAGTTTGGAGACCACTGTTCTAATGTAAACACACAGCAGGTGATGGAAGCTTTTCAGAAACTGACTGAAACTGATTTCAAAGTCTCTGTTGTGATTTCTGAGGATGAATTTCTGCACAGTGGTTGCAGCTACAGAGGTAACTGTAGATTACTGCTTGTTAAAAATATGTAAATACTTTAATGGTCAAAGGTTAACCTTAGGACTCAACATCTTTATTAAGAGCCCACTTACTGGCCACTGAGACATACTCACTGGACAATGATGGACAGTGTTTTCTAGTTATGAGGATTGGGGGCTTGGCACTGAAAACTGGAAAGTCGACTCTTAGTAATAATGTGAAATCACACTGGGAGATGAACAGATACAGACAGCGTTGGGCAGACAGATATGCCCAGGTGAATCACTTCTAACACTGTAGCCTTTGTCAAAAAAAACATAATCTGGCAGTAAGAGTTTGAGGTAAGGTAGGTGGTGGGCTCCCACCTCAGCAGTTGAATAGGTATAGTAAATGGTGAGAAGAAACAGAGCAGTTTGATGCCAGGACATTCTCTAAACACACAGAAAGTGCTGTAGGTATCTGAGACGGCTTATTCATGGGTTATGCTTGCTGGTGATACTGGTGCTCCTCCATGCTCCTCATCTAACAATCCTCTGTTGACCTTCATTTTGCAGAAAGTCGTGAGAGCTCCTTCAGCCGATCTCGCAGCTCCAGCGTGTCAAGCATTGATAAGGAGACCAAAGAGGGCATCACAGCCCTGTACTTCATGGAGTCCTTCTCTCGAAAGCATGATCCCTCACCCTCACCATGCCTCTGGGTGGGGACCAGTCTGGGAATGGTGCTGATCATATCTCTGAACGTTCCCGCAAGTGAGGAGCAGAGACAGACAGAGCCGGTGGTGGTCACTCCAAGCGGTAAGTGGGCAGTCTGTGGTACATGACACACCAGGCAGTGGTGGGAGTTGGTGGATTTTAACGGCCCTAACACATGTGACTGTGGTAAATGAGGTAAACATACTTTGACCAAATCTTAGCACTGTTCAGTAGGCAACTCTTGTTAGCTGGTTTTAACCTCTAAAACAATTAAAGTTGAACTCAAGAAATTATTTGTATTGCATGCTTGCGTTGTGCCAAGCTAGATAAATGTTAGTATTAGGCCGCTGGGGAGGCTGGAGATCACTGTAGTAATCAGCACTGGATCTGTGAAGTCTTAAAGTGATTGTAAAGTTAATATTTTTTAATGACTAACGAGTTAGGCTTACCAGCTCTGTGCAATAGCTATACACAGAGTGCCCCTGAACCTCCTATTCTGGGATCTCCCACCAGCGCTGTTCACTTCTCCTCCTCCTGTGTCTGCCTCCCTAGCAAGTTGCCTGCCAGGAGGGCATATGTGCAGGCTCGATCCTGAGACATGTGAGTCTATTGGCAGACACAGACACATGGCTTTGTCAAGTCCCCCTTTTCCTCCTCCCAGAATTTGATTGACAGCAGCAGGAACAAAAGGCTCCCGCTGCTGCCTTCATGTATTGTGAGGAGAAAGAGAGCAGTGCCGATGCCCTCAGGCACAGCACTGGATCGAGATTGGGCAGTTAAGGTAAGTATTTGGGGGGGCTCTGGGGGTACACATGTTAAAAGAGAAGTATGACCAAAGCTTTTTTGGCCATACTTTTATTGTGGGTCAAGGAGTACAATTACTTTTGTCCTCCTGTGACCAGGAGTCAGTTTATAGCAGGTTACTGACCGCTATCAGCTGATGAGGCAGGGCTGTGCCAGGTTCTGGAGGGATCCCGACAATATTGTCGGCATTGACCTAGCTGGCTGATTTACAGCTAGCTCTGTCAGCTCGCGGCTGTGTGTCAGAGCCACCTGTACCCAACCCCTCCCCAGCCCAGCGCTCCATTGAGCTTAGGAGGGGCAGAGCAGAGAGCTGTCAGTCACCGCTCTCTGCTCAGAGCAGATCGAGAACTGAGCGATCAGCAATCATGTGATTGCTTGGTCTCAGAGCCGACGTAGGACAGCTGCATCATCAGAGTCGGGAATGTGTGTTTATTATTTACTTCTCCTTTATTGGGCGTTATTATGCACATTAACATGCAGTACAATAATGGACATACAGTGCATCCGGAAAGTATTCACAGCGCTTCACTTTTTCCACATTTTGTAATGTTACAGCTGTAGCACTCACTCTCGGTGGAGCTGCTGGTTTAAGCGGGCTTGTTACCTTCACTCTCCTTCCCTCTGTTTCACCGGCACCGGCTCTAGGGTTCCGTTGAGTTTACCTCTGGACGACACACGCACCAACACTTGAGTACGTTTTCAATGCTTTATTAAACCATCAACGAAGGAAGTAGCAGGAAAGAGGCAGAAGGAGAACTGCAGAGGAAAACTCAAATACCTTTTTAGTAAGATTCTTGACAAATGTCCTTGGGGTTGGATATTTCAGTAGAATGCACTCCCTTGGTGGAACACACTCCTTGCACGCCTGGATAGGCCTCTCTCACCAGCCTAGCAGCCAGCTCGCAGCACGAACAAAAGTCTCTGCCACAGACTTATATGGGATGAACCCGTACGATCCTCTGCCACAGAATGTATTGGGTTTTTTGTGGTAAATGTCAGTCACAGTGCTTGAACCTTTAAGCCAACCCGGCAACACTATGCTGTATAATCACTTTAGGATACGTCCTCCAACCGAGTCACCAGGCCTCTCTCCAGACCAGCAGGTTGCGTGATCCTTCCATGACGGGTCCTCCCCTGGGATCTCCTCAGTTGTCCAGCTGGATAGACAGCTCAGGACCATTCCTCGGCCGCTGTTGTAGGCCCCAGACAAGCTTCTGGGCCCACCCCTGCGCCGCAGCAACGTGGGCCTCCGGAGCAATGCCCTAAAATCCAAACCTACTGGACACAGGTGATACAGTTCCTACACGATAAAATGGGTTCCCCCGTCACACTTCAGCCAAAGCTATGTCTCCTTGGAATTTTTCTGGACCCAGACCTAGACAAATTCACCAAAACATTTTTGCACGAAACACTTTTCTCCGCTCGAAAAGTCATAGCTAGGAACTGGATGAGACCCACTCCTCCGGAATTCTTACACTGGCTAATAGAAATTAATAATAATCTGCCATACAAGAAAATAATATATTCCCACAGAGGGTGTCCATCTAAATACGATAGGATTTGGGATCGGTGGCTAAAAACGCCCGAAACATGTGTATGATTCAAAATTTAGGTATGTTGTGTAGTATAGACACCCCCTCTGCTTGTTTAATTTAAATAGAGTTGACCCGAAGTATTTGATTTCTCTCTTCCCCTTTTTGCGGATAAACCGTATAATAAATACACTAACTGCTAGTGCAGCCAACTCATCTCAATCTGAATACTATATTGCTATATTTTACTCGCCTTGAGGCGATTCAGTTCGCATTTGCTGCGCTTTACAAATCATTCATTCATTCATTCATTCACTCTATATGTTATTGATGACATTGTCTTGGATTAATATATGTATCTATAAAGATGTCGTTGTTTATCTATAATAGGTAACTACATGTATTTTGCTTGATGACCGTCATTAAGACCTGTTGTATGTAATCTTTTCTCTTTTGGTTCAATAAAAGATTTTGCCAATTAAAAAAAATAATAACTAACTATTAAATTATAGGTATTGGAATTTCCTTTCAAACTTGGTTGTTTGTGAACGTAACGAATACAAATTTATCTGAAGTTCCGAATTATCCGAAATAACAAATGCCACATCTAAACAAATGGAATGGAACAAATTAATAATAAATAATAATAAAAAGGTTTTATTATTTTTATTGTTATTTGTTATTATTAGATCGTTACGTTCGTTCGTTATTTCAGATAATTTCTGGATACATTCGTATTCGTTACATTCACTAACAGCCAAATTTAAAATTCCAATATCTATAATTTAATAGTTATTATTAGTTAGTTATTTCAAATTTTCGGATTTTCATTCTTTTGAATTGTCAGATTTTCATTCTTATTTTCGGATTTTCAAATCTCCAAATTTCCGAAATTTCTGAATTTCCGAAATTTTGAATTTTCCAATTTTTCAATTTCCGAAATTTTGAATTTCCGAAATTTTGAATTTTCGAACTTTCGAATTTTCCAATTTCCGAAATTCACAATTTCCGAAATTTTGAATTTTTGGAAATTCGAAATTTGGACATTTCGAAAATTTAAAAATTCAAAAGTTTTGGAGCTAAACGAATTGCACATGTCTAGATATCACTAGAGTCCCCGAACAATCGGGGGAACTGTTATTATATTGGTTTTACCGTCCATCACCCGCCAAACACTGAATTACCATTCTTTTAAACACTTCTGCTTTCTACAGATATTCACCTCTTTATTCTCAGGGTTTACTTATGAATATAAATCATTGCACAATGCATAGAATCTCCATTACACGTATGATAGGGACAATGGGATCATGTATGACTACATGCTTTATCTGTCTGCAGGTACCGTGCTCACACTGAAGGGGGCAGTGCTGACCTTCTCCTGCCTGGACTGTATGGGATCTTTAATCCACCCATCCTATGAAGTTTGGAGGGACCCAAACAGCACCGACGACAACGAGAAGACGAGGAAGAGGAAACTGGTGGCGTTCTCTCCATCCTCCTCGCAGGATATGAGCGATCACCAATTCGCCGTGGTCTGCTCAGAAAAGCAAGCCAAAGTTTTCTCTCTGCCTTCCCAGACGTGTCTGTACGTCCACAACATTACCGAGACCTCCTTCCTCCTGCGGGCGGACGTGGTCACCATGTGTAACAACGTCCTGCTGGCCTGTTTCTGTGCCAATGGGCATATCATGACAATAAGGTAAGTGCCATCATTCCGTCTTGTGTCATCCCTGATGTCCTGTCTTTGTTGATCGCTGCGGTCTCAGGCCCATGGGCATTTCTTGCATGCATTTATCTAAATACAGTGGAACCTTGGTTTACAAGTAACGTGGTTAACAAGCGTTTTCAAAGACGAGCAACTTTTTTTTTAAAATCCCGACTCGGTTTGCGAGTGTTGTCTCGCAAAATGAGCAGGATTCAAGCCAATGGGGTGTGCAGTACTGCATTTGGCCAGAGGTGCGGGGTGGGGGGGGGGGCGCCGGTGACACTCGGAACAATTTGGAGCCGTTCGGAAATACTCTGAATCACTCGAAAATACTCAGAATCACTTGGAAATACTCAGAAACACTCGGAACCACTCAGAAATACTCGGAAATACTCAGTTCCCGAGTGTTTTCAAGCCCTTCCGAGGGTTTCCGAGTTCAGCTGAGCTGTCCCTGAGTATTTTTCGAGGCTCTCCAGTGCCCCCCCCACCTCTGGCTACATGTGGTATTGCATGCAATAGAAGTCAATGCGGAACAAATTTTGTTTCCATTGACTTCTATGGGGAAACTCACTTTGATATGCAAGTGCTTTGGATTACAAGCATTCTCCTGGAACGCATTATCCTCGTAATCCAAAGTTCCACTGTAGTATAAGTGAAAAAAAAGAGGTGGAAGGCCCATGATCTGAGGCTTGGATCAAGATGATACAGTTTATTCATATACAAAACAGATAAATGCATATAAGAAATGTCTACGTATTCATAAAAACAGGGTTACAAAATATACACATTAAAATTAAAAATTAGACATGCCCATGCAGGGGCAAGTGCTCAAAGGTGGGCTGACGTGTTTCGAGGAGTTCCCTCTTCATCAGAGCCTTGAAGAACAAAAGAAGTCTGTACAATATGGTAGACCAACATAAAAGGAGTTAGTTGGGAGGTGTATCACATGATAAGTGATGGATATGGTTTTTTTTTTTAGCTGCAGCCGCTGAGGACATTCTTTTTTGGTGTTTGCATTTATGTCACCAAATCCACAAAAACACTCCAGCGCTCAATACAAGGTGCTCCCAAGGACACTTAGGGGTGGAATGCTTCCTCAGGTGAAGCCTTCCACAGATCTGGGAATCTTCAGTCAAAAGCAAAAAAAACGCACACAAAAGGGGCGCAAGCTCCTCGTGCATTACCACCAAACAATTTATTAAATCCCCAAAGCCAAATGGATACTCACAAGCCTATAAAAACAGCAGGCATATAACATGGATGCTTCAGCCATGGACGATATGTCCCATCACAGTAAATCTTCACACAACAGTCCATTCACTCTGATCCAAAGAAAAGTGCAGAAAGCTTCCTGATGACGTGTTGAACACGAAATGCATAGAGGCTGCGCGTGCGCCCTTTACTGACGTCACATCCGGTTTCTTGGTTCCCATCTCTTGTGCTTTGGAACGCACGGCGTGTCTTGGTGAGACAGCGAGCATATTAACCTAAAGCTGTACATGTTGGTGCTGACTTACAGCACTCCTAAATGTAAGTGCGCATTGTTTTACCTACCTGTAATAAACATATTGTGCTATGATTCACAATATGTTTCTCCCCAGCCTTAAAGGGGTTGTAAACCCTCTTTTTTTTTTTTAAATAACAAACATGTCACACTTACCTCCACTGTGCAGTTTGTTTTGCACAGAGTGGCCCTGATCCTCGATTTCTGGGGTCCCCCGGCGGCGCTAGTAGCTCCTCCCCACATTGAGTGTCCAAGTTGGGGAAAGTTCTCCTAAGGTGGACCCCCCCCCCATGCGGGCGCGCTCCCGAGCCCTGCATCTGTGTACATTCATACAGAATGTAGGACTCGGCCCCGCAATGGATGCGCTGCTATCAATCTATTCAAACAAGAGCCGAGACAACGGGCAAGGAGGAAGAGCATGTCTCCGCCGAGGGAGCGAACGGGCTCAGGTGAGTAAAACGGGGGGAGGCTAGGGGGCGGTCAGTGTAGGGGGCGGTCGGTGTCAGAAGTTTTTTCACATTAATGGATAGGATGCATTAAGGTGAAAAAACCACAAGGGTTTACAACTCCTTTAATGTTTGACCATCGATTCCATATACTCTTCTGGTTGAAAGAGTTCAATATTGCTACCAAGCGTATTTATTATAAAGTTCTGGTGAGTTTGTATTTCTCACACACGATTTGTGGTGGAGCACTATTTGAAGGATAAATTTATTCCTGCACTTTTCTTTGGATCACGGCAAATGTTCTGTGAAGATTTACTAAGAGGTTGTTGTTTTTTTTGGAGTATTGCATTTTTTTGATTATTGCTTTTTTATATGAACTGTATTATCATGGGTTTTTTTCATATGAATTTTAGCACTTATGATAAACGATTTAGTTGTTTATATTGATTCTAATTATCACATGAGTTTGCGCCACACTTTTCCTATATATCTTTTTCACTTATTCAGAGTGGTCTCTTCACACACGGGGGCAGCTTCACTCATTACTACTCATAAACAATCTTTGGCGCCATCACTTTATAAATATACATCCACATCTGACCTCAGTGTATACGCTCCCGGTGTTCTGTGAAAACAGCGAACTTGTGGAAAATCATGATTGCTGCTGGAGAGTCACCAGAAGTGACGTGGTTGGAGATTTTGTCGAGTTGGAGTTTTCGGCAGAACACCGGCACACCTCCAGTGTCAGGACAGAGCTCTGTGTTGTTTACATTCACAGCACAAAAATTGAAATAACACTCCTAAAAACACATCCGTATAAACTTGATTGGAAGAGAGAAGGGGTAAAGGGCCACAGGGCCCTAATTCGGACTGTACAGGTAAGATGGACAATGATATAGTACAATAATATATTTTATTAACAATAAGTCATATCAAACAGGTCAAGTAAAAAATAATTAAAAACATACGACAGGCATATGATAGTAATGAGTATCTAGTGTAAACAAGAGAGTTGACACCAAAAAACGGCAGTGAGCCCCTGTGTGTCAACGCATTTCGCTTTTTTGCTTTGTCAGGACACACTTGGGGGTAGTTAGAAGGAACAGGTCTCATGTGTCAGCATAGAAATATCTCCACATGGAGAGCTCCCAGATGATCACCCAGGAATTACCGTGTAAGGCAGGAGGCAGTTTCTTACTAATACCAGCGACCGTGTTTAGGGCTGATGGCGTAAAGATATATAGATATGAATATAAACTCATATGGTTCACCGAGGGAGGCAGGAGATACACCGTAAGTATCCAGATAATTAAAGGGGGAGAGTAATAGAGAGGAGAAGGGTAGAACAAACAACACCCTTTCACTTGTTTTCAGTCCACAGTAACAGGGGCTTCAACAATAATCCATATGGACAGATATATATTCCTTCCAAACTGGATATATCAAACTCTCCTATACCTGCCCACAGTCAGTATAACTATATAGGCTCCATAGGTATATGGTGTATCTCCTTTCTCCCCCCCCCGGTGAACCATATGAGTTTATATTCATATCTATATATCTTTATGCCATCAGCCCTATACATGGTTGCTGGTATTAGTAAGAACCTGCCTCCTGCCTTACACGGTGATTCCTGGGTGATCATCTAGGAGCTCTCCATGTGGAGATATTTCTATGCTGACAAGTGAGACCTGTTCCTTCCAACTAATGCCAAGTGTGTCCTGACAAAGCAAAACAGCGAAACGCGTTAACACACAGGGCCTCACTGCCGTTTATTTGGTGTCAACTCTCTTGTTTACACTAGGTACTCATTACTATCATATGCCTGTCGTATGTTTTTAATTCTTTTTTACTTGACCTGTTTGATATGACTTATTGTTAATAAAATATATTTTTGTACTATATCATTGTCCATCTTGCCTGTAAAGTCCGAATTAGGGCCCCGTGACCCTTTACCCCGTTTACATTCACAGAGCTCTGTCCTCCGATGATCAGCGGGTCCTGCCCGCCAATCATTGGCTGGGACTTGCCGATCGGCTTGTGCTGTGACTATTCACAGAACAGCCGGGGCGCTCATGAGCGCACCCCCTACCCGAAAGTGCAGGATCACGTATTAGATGCGCTAATCCAGCGCAGGAGAGCCGTTCTGCTTCTGAACTCCTACATGATTCTGCTTTAAATCTCTCACCCCACCATCAAACATGTGTTTTTACTACGAAAATATGTTATTTAAACTGTAAAAAAAATGCATTAGTAAAAGAAGCAGAAAACACAAGGTGAATATTTGAGATACGGCGACCTGTTTGGTGTCACGAGGATGCAACCAGCACACAAACACTCGTCTTCCATGAGAAAAAATAATTATTGTTTATCTGCAGAGAAATGTCAGCCTGTGAAGGATCATCCTATAGATAACGGGCGTTTTATCTCCGCAGCCTGCCCAGCCTGCGTCCTCTGCTAGATGTCAATTACTTACCTCTGACAGATATGAGGATAGCCAGGACGTTCTGCTTCGCTAATGGCGGCCAGGCGCTGTACCTGTGTTCTTCCAGTGAGATCCAAAGAATAACTTACAGCCAGGAAATGTGCGACAGTCTGCAGGTGAGACACTTCACACTGAAATATTGATCGTGGGATTTATATATTGACCAGTTCAACTCTCCCTCTGTACACCCCCTGTGGACCAGAATAAGGTTTACTTCCTCCTCCTCCCCACCTCCTCTGTCTATATTGAACTTTTTTTTGTTGTTTAGAGAACAGATACCTATTTCTGACAGGTACCCGCTCTCACTTCTGCTAAGCTTGCCTAGGCGAACAGAGTGGAAGTTCATCCCGTCCCCGCAACCTCCTGGGCCACATCACCTGTCCCAGGAGACTGTAGGACCATTCAGAAAGAACAACGAGTCTTGCACCTGCGCAGTGGGTAGCATTAGGAAGTCACAGCCCAGTGCTTGCACCATAGGTGTGCACAGCATATTGCATTAGGGCATGTGGCCCTTCAGCTATTGCAAAACTACAAGTCCCATGAGGCATTGCAAGCTGCTGACAGTTAGAAGCATGACTCCCAAAGGCAGAGGCATGATGGGACTTGTAGTTCCGCCTTGGCCCCGTCACATTGATCTCCCCGCTGCCACATAGAGTGATAATGCTAATGTACACTAGGTGATTAGCGTGTGCCCAGGCACACTTGGCACACCCTGTGCACACACCTATGGCTGGCACCCAATGTCCTCCACATCAACCAATGACATTATCCGTTGTTAGGATGCCAATGGTTGGCCTGCTCATTGCCCAAGGTTGTAATTCTCATTAAAAACCTGTGGCTTTGTGTAAAAAAAAAGGCAGGTTTCATCCACTTGCTGCGTTGTTGGCTATTTTTGGGCAATTTTTTGGCATTTATCCAAAACAACTTTGAAGAACCCAAAAGGCTCCCCAGGGTGTCAAAGCACCCTGGTTGAAAAAGGCTGGTCTAATATAATTGAGTCATTTATTCCAAACTGCATGCAGCTGTTTCAAGCTTGTTGGTCATTAGTGATATGCCTGGAGGTCACGTGGATGTGGCGCAACACGTCAGGGGAGCCTTGGATCCCCCAAAGAAGGCAAGTAGGTGTGACGCAACACATCAGGCGGAGCCTGTGATGTTAGCGTGCAAACATGGAAGCTCACAGGCGCCAGGGAAAGTGGCAATGTGGGCTATCTTGTTTACAGTCCTGCGATCACTATGTCAGCTATGACACAGTAATCACATGCAGCCTGGAGGCTTCGTTCACAAAATACACCATCAGCCTGCAGGTGGCCCTGCAGCCTGAAGATGGCAGTGTGCCTCTGTTTAATACAGTCATTTTTAGATACAATTAAAGTAATACAAAATAATAAATTAACTTTGTTTTCAACATTCATTTTCCTTTCTAGTGCATTTGTCATATAATAAAATAATATAATCCTGACAAAAAAATAAAAATTAGTTAGCAAATTACTCATAGTGTTATAGTTAAGCTTATCAATACATGCTATATGATATGAGCGTCTAACTTTAAGGACCTTGAAAGGGTTGACCAGGCTGGATGTGTGAAGTCAGAGAGAGCTATACCTAAATAGATGGTAAAGCAGATGTTTGCCAGCTGCTGGCCTGTAATGCCCGGAGTCTTATCACATGCATGATCTGTGCAGCAGGTAAGCAGGGGGTGCGGGCCACTGCTGTGCTGGCTAATAGAAAAGAATGTCCGGCGTGTCACTAGCCCTTGGTACAGGTGGGAGATGAGAAAGGACGGAGTCCATCCACAGACTATCCATAGACACCTGGACTGGGACAACCTGAGGACCTATATCTCCTTCTAGGTGTTGTAGTATATCTTCTTCATAGATCTGGCCAGTAAACAGAGACATCGACATACCAAAGCACCCAAGCCATCTAATCCAAACATTACATTTATAAACATGAGATAACATGTAAATGTCTAGGAATGGTTAATGGGTTGTCAAAAATCATTCTGGTCACTCTGGTCTGTTCTGGTCCACTTCTGGTGTTCTGTCATAAAAAAAATTACAATGTTCACAGGGTATAGCATGCTTGCATTGCAGCTCTGGGTCCTGGTATCATGTACCTGGTGTTGGAGGTTGCAGCTAAGTTCCAGGCACTCCTGAAGGTGGTAACTGGAGGTGCCTGGCTCAAAGAAGCACGGGTCACCAGCTGGGGCTGATTGCAGGGATGTCCCGACTGGAGTGCTGTCAGGTGAGACGTCCAGGTGTGCAGCTGAAGCACTGAGGTAATAATTGCAGACAGGTGATGCCCGAAGTAAGTAGCAGGAGTCAGAAGAGTTGCCAATTCAAAGCCAAGGTCAGGTACCGGATGTGGGCGGAGGTAATCAGGAGGATAGCCAGAGTTATTCACAGGAGAGCAGAGAGGGCAAGACCATTAAACAAGCTGGGGTCAAACCAGGAAGCGTGCAGAAGACAGGTCCAGGGGCAACCCGAGTCTGTAATAGGAATCACAGATGCAAGGTGTCAAGGAACGAACGTACTGGAGAGCCGAAGATCAACCAGCAATCATATAAGGCAGGAGCTCCTTTATAAAGGCCGTTCAGCACCAGTCCAGGCTGAGAGCGTGCGCATCCGTGCATCGGCACGCATTTTGTGCGCATCCGTTATGTGCCAGCATGCATTCCGGCGGCCATGTAAGATACTGGCAGGAATGCCAAGTCTTCGTGAGCCTCTGCTGCGGACTGTATCCTGACACCTGGCTTCAGGTCCCACAAGAGACAATATCTGCATGGAGTTTGTGCCTGCTCAATGTATTTGGTTTCCTTCAAGTGCTCCAGTTTTCTCCCAGAATCTTCCTTTAAATTACAGTAACTTTGTGTGTGGAGGTGATATTAAATTGTCAGCTCTTCAGTGGACTAACGTGTATGCTGTAAGGTGCTGTATAATGTGTTGATAAATATTGGAAATAACAGCTGTCCCAGTAACAATGTCGTTGGCAGTACACAAAATGTTATCAAATTAAAGAATAAACTCCATATCTGTGGGTTTTACAGCTGTGTGTCTGTTCCTCACCCTCAGGAAATGCTGGGGGACCTCTTCTCGGCGGTGGAGACCCCAGAAGCTCAGAACAGAGGATTTCTGAAAGGACTGTTTGGTGGAAGCGGGCAAACCTTGGACAGGGAAGAACTTTGTAAGTGGCGTTTTCTATCACTATACTTCTTACTGTGTCTGCTGGGAGATTGAATATTGCGGGCATTCATTACTCCTCTTACCAAAATACATATTAAACTGCGCTCATATTTTTGTTTTGTTTAAAAATTTTGATGGCAACTGTTGCACGTGACCCTCAGTGTGGGATGAGTCTTTTCCCACACTTTCTTCTGCTGTGAATGGTTCTTTTTGGGCTGAATCTCCTCAGTTCGGTCTCTATAGTTTCTAAATTATTTCTATGGAAAATCTACCAGGGCAGTGTTTCCCAACCCCATTCCTGAAGTATCCCCAACAGGCCATGTTTTGGGTGTTTGCCTTGAAAAAAACAGCTAATTCAAAACAGAAAAAAAGATTTTCATGGTGCCAAAATCGGACCAAAAATAGATATGGTAAAATATTCAAATTTTATTACACCATAAACCTTGTTAAATACAGTATTGATAAAAATTAAAACCATCACAGAATATCCATGCGGCTTGAAGCAATGTGCATGGAGTAACTTCAACTCAACAAACATTGGCTTCTTCAGGAAATTTTAGAGTACTGCATAAGAACTCCTCTAAAGACAAGAGACAACTGGTCAAACCACGTCTTTATGGAGCACAGGGGCACAGTTATGCTGGAACAGAAAAGTGCCTTCACCAAATTTTTACTACAAGGTTGGAAGAGTTGTCTAAGATGTCTTCGTATGTCGTAGTATTGACAGGAGCCATTCACTGGAAACACCTGAACTCAATGATTTGGAATGTTGTCCACATACCTTTTGGAACGATAGTGTAGTGTTCCCATATTAAAGCTGAAATCCAGAAACTGCAGGCATACCATAAGTCAAGTCTAAGAAGGTGCCTGCCACCTGCTAGACTTATCTCTATTATTCACATCGGACAGGTTTAGTGTGTTCCAAGAAGATAACTTCTGGAGCTCCGATGCTGCTCAATGTGGTCTTAGTTCCTTCAAGAGAAGAGTTGCTGGAACCGCTATGCCCACCCCTCCCCTCCTTCTGTCCATTCACAGAAGCCTTTGTTTAATGTAAACTTATTCACAAAATACAAAGGCTTCTGTAAATGGGCAGCAGAGGGGAGGGCATAGCTGCTCTGTGTGCTTCTCTCCTCTCACAACCTGACACATATAAGTAGTAGAGATAGCTCCCGGAAGTCATTTGCACCCAATTGGACTTAACTCACGGTGTGTGTGCGCTTTTTGCAAAGCGGCTAAATTCCTGGAATTCATGTATGATGTTTTTGTCTGTGAACTGAATCCGTTAATCTGACATGTCTCTCTCTGTCCTACAGTCGGTGAAGCCACAGCTGGAAAAGCCTCCCGCGGCTTGGCACAGCACATCCCTGGACAGGGCGGGATAGAGGGAGTGAAGGGAGCAGCCACTGGAGTGGCTGCCGATTTGCATAGAGCTCGTATCGCCCTGGATGAAAGAGGACAGCGTCTGGGCGAACTAGAGGACAAGACAGAACGGATGTTGTCCAGTGCAGAAGCTTTCTCTAAACATGCACATGGGGTGAGATAAAAAAAACCCAGACAGTGCCCATTTCACCCAAACTCACAGACCGGCAAACAAAGAAATCCAGATAGCCTCACTCCAAGATAATGTCTTTATTGAATGGAAAACAGTTCATACAGCAAACTAAGTCACAGATAAAATAGCTGATGCATTTCACACCTCTTTTAGCTATGACTAAGCTCCGGTAAAGAGGTGTGAAACGCGTCAGTTATTTTATCTGTGACTCTGTTTGCTGTATGAACTGTTTTCCATTCAATAAAGACATTATCTTGGAGTGCGGCTATCCAGATTTCTTCATTTGCTCGTATCTTGCATACAGAGCCAGCACCCGTCTAATGCAGGGAAGGTGACATTTTTGGACTGCGACCTGGAGCGTTACATTACTTTAAACCCACAGACTGGTTGTGAGTTCTCTGTCTTCACTGGAGTCATGCTTTTTCCAGGTCAGAGACACAGGGATAGCCAGTGAGCCATTATTTCTCTTTCGTTCATTGAAGGACACTGCTTAATTTCTCACAAATGGGTTTGATGCCGCCACCTTCAGGAGAAGGATGCTATTGGCCAAGTGTCTTAGGTGTTCGGACGTGATCTTGTAGCTTTTCTTTAGAAGAATTTTTTTTTTTTTTTTTTTAATTTAAAGATGTGACACAGATACAAATATAAAGACAACTTTGCATTGCATATAAATGGTAGTGAGCGCAAAAAGCACAACTACAAAACAATTGCATGTGAGTGAAGGGAACCCTTCAATCAGGCTCACACCACTAACTGAAGTCTAATACAGGGTAAATATATGCTTTTGTGCCCACCACTTTTTTTTTTTTTAGTTTAAAAGGAGAAATGAAGGACAAGGCGGAAAAGACGGGAGAGAGAGAGAAAAAAAAAAGATCGATAGCACTAAAGAAGCAATAGAGATCCCAGACAGTGGATACTAACATGTGTATTGGAGGAATTTGTCAGTAAAGCGGAAGAGACCCCAATAAAACCATCTGGACTTATGTTCTTCTGACTTATCTTGCAAAGCAGAGGTCAGATCTTCCATTTGCTCAATGTCCTTCACTCTTGCGAGCCATTGGGCCACCGTTGGCGTGGACTGTTGCTTCCATAGAGGTGGGATGCAGGCTCGCGCAGCATTATGGTGATGTTTGAGAAGGGATTTAAGATGACGTTTCCTTGTTAAAGGGGTAAGGTTAAGTAGAACCGCAGCTGGGTTAACTTGTAAGGAGATAATTGTGAATTTATGTATGAGCTTAAGCACCAGTTGCCAAAAAGTTTGGAGCACAAGAAAATCCCAGAAAATATGTAAAGATTGTATTTTTAACTGTGGAGCTGGGCGACAGGCCGGGTATCTTAGATCCGGTTAGTTCCCCCAGCATCACCAACAAGTGCATGCTGGCCCCAGCATAGGGGGCTCGGCTGCAATAGCTCTGCTCAGCAGAGCGACCGATAGGTGCTTGCCCCCTTGGCGAACGCTTACAACGGTTTGATCTGTTTCTTCCATCGTGGCTCCGCGCTTCGACCGATGACACCCAGATCATATAGGTTTAGAGGTGATTCACCCCCCCGGCTGGAGATTCCTACGTGGATGACCAAAAGTTCTAGGTTGTCCCTGCGGTCCGTGAGTATATATCCTGGGTGGGCAGGGATGCACTGGATTTATACTGTAGGTATTCCCTGTTCCCTGGGTGCTTTCTCCTTTTCCACTCCCTCATCCAATGCCGGTCAGCTGGCACCGGGGCCTTTCTTCACTTTTGAAACCTTTTCCCGAGGCCATGAAAGGCTTTGTGTCACACATAGAGAGGGCCTTATTGCATAGGCCTGCTACCAAGCACTCCCTTCCTCTCGCATCAGCGTCTGATAAGTTGGATGCAGAACTCCGCTGTCCTCCTTCGGTGTCTCCCATAGTGGATCCCTCTTCTTCAGACAGCAAAGAGGATCTGCTGGAAGCCAAGTTGGCATGCGAGAACGAGTTGGTCTCCCATCTCATTATGGCAGTCAGGGAAACCCTGAAGATGGAGGATTTCCAGCCTCCGACTTTGGACTGAAAAGTTCACTACGGAACTTACAACGGAAGAGATCTTCCAAAGTCTTCCCATATGATAATTCTTTTGATGATCTCAATTATAAACCCTGGGCGCTTGCGGCCAAGCCGTTTTACTTGCCCTCAGGGTTCACTATCCCTTTGGGGAAGCATTTGTCAAAAAGTGGGCTACCCCATCTAAACAAGGCTACCATTATTCCTTCAGAGGAGGCCCTCTCTTTTCATGACCCCTCAGACAAGAAGCTGGAGAGTATGGCACACTCGCTTTATGCGGCCTCTGGAAGTGGACAACTGGCAGGCAGACTATAGAGTCTAGATCAGGGGCAGTGGTCCCTGCACCCCAAGGTGTTTCTTTACATTTGTCAGCGTTGGGGCAACCGGATGTTGACCTCCTCGCGTCCCGGCTCAAATCAGAAGGTTCAAAGGTTTGTCGCCCAGTCCAGGAAACCGTGGGCTGATGCAGTGGACGCTCTCTTGTCTCTGTGGCACCAATACTCCCTGATTTATGCATTTCCACCCATGAAGCTCCTTCCTTGGTTGCTATCACAGATAGAGCGGCAGGGCATTCCTGTCTTTTTGCTGGCTCCAGATTGGCCACACAGGGCTTGGTTCCCAGATATCACTGGGCTGGTGGCAGGCGTGCCTTGACGCCTTCCCCCTTCTTTTTCAATTTACCACCCTGCTTTACAGTTGCTGGATTTAACAGCTTGGCTGTTGAGACCCAGGTGTTGAAGGACAAGAGTCTGTCCCCTGTTGTCATTTCCACTATGCTTCTGGTGCAGAAGTCTATTCGGTTTAGCTAATATTGCACCTGGAAGGCCTACTTTGCCTTTTGCAAATCTCTGGAGGTTCATCCCCTCAACTTCTCGGTTGCTGGTATTCTGAACTTTCTTCAGAGGGGCGTAGATTGGCCCTTACTTCCATTAAGGGCCAGATATCTGCTTTGGCCATTCTTTTTTAGCATTCTCTTGCCTCTTTCTCCCTGGTCCATACCTTCATCCGGAGGGTCACTCAGGTGGTTCCACATTCTCGGCATCCCCTACAGCCTTGGGAACTGAACCTTGTTTTTTTGGCCTTACAAAAACATCAATTTGAAGATATACAAGATATTCCCCTCTCAAGTTTGTCACAAAAGGTGGCCTTGGTGGTCATCACCTCTGCCCGTTGAGTGTCCGAGCTTGCAGCTCTTTCTTGTAAGCAGTCCTTTTTGGTGTTGCTGGTGGTTCTTCGCCCGAGCCTATCTTTCTTGCCTAAGGTGGTGTCAACCTTTCACCTTTAATGAGGATATAGTCTTACTGTGACAGACCCCATACTCAAGAGGAGTATGTCCGTCGTATAAGCTACCCTTGCCCGATAACATAATACCAGATCCCGCAGCCCACCCAGTCACTTGTCAAGAGACAGCGTAGGCTGGTGAAAAACATAGGACTGTTTATTGAAACACAGTCACAAAGAAATATACACTCTAGGACAATTCCTTCTTCTTTGCATAATGGCACAGGGTGGGGTAAACTGTACATCTAGTAACATGAGATACAGGTACATTCAACTATTTTAACAAATAATTTAATCAGTAACTGGGCACATAGACAGCCTTATCAGCAGAAAGGACCGTTGGAGAAATTCCCCCTCTAGCAACTAATAGTTGACAGTGATATAATTAACATGAGCTAATTAACTAGTCACTTAACCAGCCTAGGTGACCAGACTATTCCGCACCTACAACCCTGAATACAAAATATTGTAGAATACACATTATTATAAGAATAAAGTATAACATCTCACAATAGTTCCATGACACCTTAAAGTGGTCACCAGATTAATCTCATCTACAAGAGATGCTCAGACAGAAACAATAGAACAATGGAAATTACCTACTTAACAATAAACACATAACAAACCTCACCCCACATCAGACTATCCGGCAAAAAGTCTACAACACTCTATGAGACAAACTCCTACTATATTCCAGCAGTCTGAAACGGTGGAATTAATTATTATCATCATAGATTTCTTAAGGGATATTGTTGATGAATATTTCTGTCCCAAGTGAAGGAGCCTCTCTAACTCAGTCTACAGGAGGGCCACCATATTTCCTCTGACTATTAACCTACACAAGATTAATATTACCTGATTCCATCCACTCCACAAGGGAAGCTTTATTGTCCTTATTCAGAGAAGTAGTCCAAACCACACATATAAGACCCAGGATAACAGGTAAAACGAAATGCTGAGTCCGGGAAATAGTACATTTAGGAGGGGAAAGGAGGGTATGTGTGGTTGTACTGTGACTCTGGTTAGGGCAGACCAGACTGAGCTTCTCGGTCACCCTGTGCCCCTAATAAACGCAGGGTAACTTACACATAAGAGGGTCCTGGGGAGCTGAAAGGAGGTTTCCCAACCTCTCTAAGGTAAGCTGGGTTGCATTAGCCCCCCGCCCAAAGTGACTCCCGTCACACTTACCTTCCTTGTGCCCTCGTTCCTCCCATCCAATAGAGTTGGCCCTCCATTGTCTGAATTAGTGGCGGCCGGTGGTAATTGTTTTTGGGAGGGCGGCAAACAGGTGCTTCAAAAAAAACACCCCCGCCGCTGTAATTCATGCACCATGGATAGGCAGCCATGGATAGAGCATAAATAGCGGGTGGCAGCCGTGAATAGAGGGGGCAGCGCCCTTAATGGTCAGGCCGCCACTGGTCTGAATGTGGTCAAGGCTCTTAGAGTTTATCTCTCAGCGACGGCATCTTTTCAGAAGTCTGATGCTCTGTTCATCATTCCAGTGCAGCCTAGACAGTGTCAAGCTGCCTTATCTTCCACCATTTCGAAATTGCTTCGTAGCAGGAGGATCCAGGCCTATGCTCTTGTGGGCTGTTTGGCTCCATTTCCCATTACATTGCATTCTACCAGGAAGCTAACTGCGTCCTGGACCTTTCATCACTCTGCTTCTGTGGTTCAGGTTTGCCAGGCAGCTACTTGGTCATCAGTTCACAGGTTTACCAAGATTTATAAGGTTGATATCTCTGCCTCTGCGGATGCAAGCTTTGGCCAGAAAGTCTCGCAGGCTGCGGTTTGAGTTCCACCTAGGGGGTCGGTTCCTAGGTCTGTTGTTTGTGGGCCCACCCCTTCTTCTGTCTTTTTGGCACTGCTTTGAGATGTCCCATCCGTGACATACACTATATTATCAAAAGTATTGGGACACCTGCCTTTACACGTGCGTGAACCTTAATGGCATCCCAGTCTTAGTCTGTAGGGTTAAATATTGAGTTGGCCCACCCTTTGCAGCTATAACAGCTTCAATTCTTCTGGGAAAGCTGTCCACAAGGTTTAGGAGTGTGTCTATGGGAATGTTTGACCATTCTTCCAGAAGCACATTTGTGAGGTCAGACACTGATGTGGACAAGAGGGCCTGGCTCGCAGTCTCTGCTCTAAATCACCCTAAAGGTGTTCTATCAGGTTGAGGTCAAGAGTCTGTGCAGACCAGTCAAGTTCCTCCACCCCAAACTTGCTCATCCATGGCTTTATGGACCTTGCTTTGTGCTGTGGTGCGCAGTCATGTTGGAACAGGAAGGGGCCATCCTCAAACTGTTCCCACAAAGTTGGGAGCATGAAATTGTCCAAAATGTCTTGGTATGCTGATGCCTTATGCCGCGTACACACGAGCAGACTTTACGGCAGACTTGGTCCGGCTGACTTTTCGAATGAACGGACTTGCCTACACACGATCAACCAAAGTCCAATGGATTCGTTTGTGATGACGTACGACCGGACTAAAACAAGGAAGTTCATAGCCAGTAGCCAATAGCTGCCCTAGTGTCGTTTTTCCGCCGGACCAGCATACAGACGAGCGGACTTTTCGAACGGACTTGAGTCCGTCGGAAAGATTTGAAACATGTTTCATTTCTAGGTCCGTCCAACGTTTGGGGAAAAAAAGTCAGCTGGAGCCCACACACGATCGAATTGTCCGCCGGACTCCGGTCTGCTGGACCAAGTCTACCGTAAAGTCTGCTCGTGTGTACGTGGCATTAGAGTTCCCTTCACTGCAACTAAGGGGCCAAGCCCAACCCCTGAAAAACAACCCCCACACCATAACCCCCCCTCTACCAAATGATTTGAACCAGCGCACAAAGCAAGGTCCATAAAGACATGGATAAGTGAGTTCGGGGTGGAGGAACTTGATTGGCCTGCACAGAGTCCTGACCTCAACCCGATAGAACACCTTTGGGATGAATAAAAGCGGACTGAGAGCCAGGCCTTCTCATTCCCATCAGTGCCTGACCTCACAAAGAACCTCTGGAAGAATGGCCAACCATTCCCATAGACACACTCCTAAACCTTGTGGACGGCCTTCCCAGAAGAGTTGAAGCTGTTATAGCTACAAAGGGTGGGCCAACTCAATATTGAACCCTACGGACGAAGACTGGGATGCTAATAAAGTTAATGTTTGTGTAAAGGCAGGCGTACCAATACTTTTGGTAATATAGAGTATTAAACTGTGTCTTTCAATGAACAATAAAGAAAATTGGATTTTTGTACTCACCGTAAAATCTTTATATATATATATACTTGAAAAAGTATTCATACCCCTAAAATGTTCCACATTTTGTTATGTTACAACAAAAAACATAAATGTATTTTTTGGGGATTTTATGTGATAGACCAACACAAAGTGGCACATAATTGTGAATTGGAAGGAAAATGATAAATGGTTTTCAAAATGTTTTACAAATAAATAAGTGAAAAGTGTGTGTGTGTGTGGGGGGGGCATTTGTATTCAGCCCTCTTTACTCTGATACCCCAAACTAAAATCTAATGGAACCAGTTGCCTTCAGAAGTCACCTAATTAGTAAATAGAGTCCACCTGTGTGTAATTTAATCTCAGCATAAATACAGCTGTTCTGTGAAGCCCTCAGAGGTTTGTTAGAGAACCTTCGTGAATAAACAGCATCATGAAGGCCAAGGAACACACCAGACAGGTCAGGGATAAAGTTATGGAGAAGTATAAAACAGGGTTAGGTTATAAAAAAATATCCCAAGCTTTGAACATCGCACGGAGCTCTGTTCAATCCATCATCGGAAAATAGAAAGAGTATGGTACAACTGCAAACCTACCAAGACATGGCCGTCCACCTAAACTGACCGGCCGGGCAAGGAGATCATTCATCAGAGAAGAGCCAAGAGGCCCATGGTAAGTCTGGAGGAGCCTCACAGAGATCCACAGCTCAGGTGGGAGAATCTGTCCACAGGACAACTATTAGTCATGTTCTCCACAAATCTGACCTTTATGGAAGAGTGACAAGAAGAAAGACATTGGTGAAAGAAAGTCATAAGAAGTCCTGTTTGTAGTTTGTGAGAAGCCATGTGGAGGACACAGCAAACATGTGGAAGAAGGTGCTCTGGTCAGATGAGACCAAAATTGATCTTTTGGCCTAAAAGCAAAATGCTATCTGTGGTGGAAAACTAACACTGCACATCATCCTGAACACACCATCCCCACTGTGAAACATGGTGCTGGCAGCATCATGTTGTGGGGATGCTTTTCTTCAGCAGGGACAGGGAAGCTGGTCAGAGTTGATGGGAAGATGGATGGAGACAAATACAGGGCAATCTTAGAAGAAAACCTGTTAGATTCTGTAAAAGACTTGAGACTGGGGGGGAGGTTCACCTTCCAGCAGGACAACGACCCGAAACATCCAGCCAGAGCTACAATGGAATGGTTTAGATCAAAGCATATTCATGTGTTAGAATGGTCCAGCCACAGTCCAGACCTAAATCCAATTTAGAATCTGTGGCAAGACTTGAAAATTGCTGTTCACAGACGCTCTCCATCCAATCTGACAGAGCTTGAGATATTTTGCATAGAAGAATGGGCAAAAATGTCCCTCTCTAGCAAAGCTGGTAGAGACATCCCCAAAAAGACTTGCAGCTGTAATTGAAGAGAAAGGGGGTTCTACAAAGTATTGACACCGGGGGGCACCATACAAATGTACCCCCCACACTTTTCACATATATATATATATGTTAAAACTATTTATTATTTTCCTTTCACTTCACAATTATGTGCCACTTTGTGTTGGTCTATCACATAAAATCCCAATAAAAATATATTTAAAAAATGTCAAGGGGTATGAATCCTTTTTCAAGGCCTATGTTTATATACTCACACACACACTAACTAACTATACGGCACTGGCCATCCTTCAACTTGGAAAGACTGATGACATCTAGTGGTAGAGAGGACATTCTGCAGGGGACGTCTCTAAAATGAAGAGGTTTATTGCAGCATTTTTATCTTCTTCATAAACTGTTTGCCTGTGTGTTTTTGACTTTTCATTTACCTGGACCTGTCTTTTAACCATTCCCTACTTTATCCTAAACTTACAAAATAAAATAAAGTTTTGGCCATGTGTACACGTGAAGTGAAACTAATAATCCTGTCGTGTATTTTCCTTTACACGCATTCATGTCTCTTGTCTGTCTTTGCAGCTGATGGTTAAACACAGGGACAAGAAGTGGTACCAGCTCTAAGTTGTGGGAGTTCAGAGAGCCATGACAATTTTCGTCCTATCAGGGACTGCGAATGACCCCCCCTCAACCGATGGCTAAACTCCAGCATTCTCCAGCAACACAGAAAGCAGCACGCCATTGGTCCCCACACAGGGAAGCGTGTTGAGCACTGAATGGACAGACTGTGCAACAGGAACTGCACCCTAGTGACCCCTCCCCTGCGGAGCCACCACAATAACAGAACCTGGGGGAGGGAGGGTTAGACTCTCTACAAGGACTTTTCCATATAGATTCTCAAGAGGGCATGTCAATTTTTTTTTTTTTTTTAAATGTTTTCTGAAAACAAAAAAGAAAAAAAAAATAATATATGTGTCCTGTACAAACCTAGGCTATATTCGCACTTCTGGTGACAAACTACGCAGAAAATGTAGAATCTTTATTTGCATGACAAGAACAGACGCATGCTGTGGCAGGAAAGGGGTTATAGCAGGATGGGTGGACGGCGGCGGCGGCGGCCAGTGCTCAGACAGTATTTTTTCATTTTGTGCGCCTAGTCCTTGCTGTTTCATTTAGCGCTTTGTCTTTGCTGCACTTAGAGCCTTCATTGCGTTGTTTCCCGGAAGCGCGAGGGGGGAATGCCAGCGCAGAAGGGGCGTTTTTTTTTTTTCTCAGTGTGCGGAGTTGTACAGATGTATAAAAAAAAAAAAAAGAGAGGAAATTATTGTAAAATCCCGGCTGCTGGGCTGCACTATCCTGTACCAAACTACTTCTTATGTAAAGGAAACCCGGGCCCCGTGAGCCTACGCTGTATGTAAGTGACCTTGGCGGAACGCCAGCGCGTTTACAAGAGGTAGGTAGCTGTCGCTCGCTCCTTTCAATAGAATAGTTCTACAAATGAAAAAGCAAAAATTGTATGTGTTTGAAAATTAAAGTGTAATTTGACATCCCTATGAAGGGAGAGGCTGGTCTGTGTTTTCTTTTTTCCAGTTCATAAAAAAAAAAAAAAGACAACTCGAAACTTTACATTTTGTATACACTGAATTCAGATTGTGTGAGAGCACAGGGCATTTACAGAGCCTTTGGGCTGGTTTACACTTGCTTCAAATTGTGGCATTGGACACACTTCTTTTTTTTTTTTTTTTTTTTACAGCACTCAGAGTGCCAATCAAAGCTCCTGTCACAAAATAAAATGGTTCGCTTACAGTCCTGTTCATACGTTGTGTTTGCTTTGCTTCAAAAATGATACCCCACACCACTTTCTTGGTGCTTTAAAGCGTCTCCAAAGCCTCCATAGAAGTCTATGACAACACTTGCTAACAGCACCTGCAGCAATTGAGAGGCTTTTGTTCAGGAGGTAACTTCTCTTTGTTTTGGAGGCAGGAGCATTGCTGGGTCTACAAAAGATCTTGGGTAGAGCCCATAGCAGCGAAGTAAAGAAAGTCATACGCTTGGCATGCATACACATGTATATCATATACATGTGTGTGTGTGTATATATATATATATATTTATTACATCAGTGTCCCCAGAGAGCCCCCCCTACATCAAGGTCCCCAGAGAACCTCCCCCTTACATCAGGGTCCCCAGAGAGCCCCCCTTACATCAGGGTCCCCAGAGAGCCTCCCCCTTACACCAGGGTCCCCAGAGAGCCTCCCCTTACATCAGGGTCCCCAGAGAGCCCCTTCCTTACATCAGCGTCCCCAGAGAGCCCCTTCCTTACATCGGGGTCCCCAGAGAGAGGGCGGGCAGTGAGAGATGATATAATCTCCTTCCCGCAGCTGCACAGTGAGGGCGGAACAGGGGTGAGAGATGATGTCATCCCTCTGCTCTCTCGCCCGCCGGCCAGCTCTCCCACGCTGCCCGTTCCCTCTCCGGCTCTCCAGTGCTGCCCGCCGGCTGACTCTCCCCTTCCAGCCGCTGGCTCTGTCATGCGGCCCGGCTGCAGAGAGGCTGCGGCCCGGTGGTTGGGGACCCCTGCAAAGACTCGGGGCTATAGCCCCAGAAGCCACCCCCTAGCGACACCACTGTTTAAAGATATGGGATATCCCAGGATGCACTGGGAAACTAACAAGTGAACCAGAAAGAAAGCATCAGTAGTCACTTCCGATTCATGTGGATATATTCGGAGAATGTCTGGTGCAGACGTTACATCTAGTGTGCAGAGTGGAGCAGCAGGAAGGCAAGAGGGGTCCGGAGCAAAGGAACTAGCAGGCGCCACACGTGCTGCACAACGTGGGACCGCTATAGCGGAAGGTGAGCGGGAAGAGAGATAGGACTGAGCGATGGAGGATTAGCAGAGCTGGGGGACCTGAGCAGAAGAATAAACTAGCAGATATCACATGGGGTGAGCAGCATGTAAACAATATAGCGGGAGGTGAGCAGGGACTGAAGAGAGAAAGGACTGAGTGGCGGAGAATCAGCAGAGCTAGGGGACCAGAGTGGGAGAAACTAGCAGATGTCACACGTGGTGTGCAGCATGGTAGCAATATAGCAGGGGGTGGGAGCAGGGACTGGAGAGAGAAAGGACTGATGGGCAGAGAATTATCAAAGCTGGGGGACCAGGGCAGGAGAAACTAGCAGATGTCACACGCAGCAGGAGGTGAGCAAGGAATGGAGAGAGAGGAGGATCCGCAAACCAAAGGACCAGCAGAGCTTGGGTTTTCTACTGAGTTGGGGATCAGCAGAGCTGGGGGTTACTGCTGAGTGGAGGCTTAGCAGAGCTGGGGGTTACTGCTGAGTCAGGGGTCAGCAGAGTTGGGGGTCACTAATGAGCGGGGCATCAGAAGAGCTGGGGGTACTGCTAAGCCAGGGTTCTGCTGTACAAGGGTACTAATGAGCTGGGAATCTGCTGAATGGGGGTACTAAGAGCTGTGATAATATTCCTAATTATAATTCAAGAAAATTATCACTCAACTGATAAGCAGCCCAGTAACTCTAGCTGCAATGTTTGATAGGGCCCCCCCTCTGCAACAGCAAGAGGAATGTGGGGGGACAGAATGTTGACATGTCTCACCCCCTCCCGCATTCCTCATGTTGGTAATGGCCTCAGTCAAGTGTTATGAGCTAGCAAAACAGTCATCTTCTTGCTTCGGTGTTGGCAGCCAAAAGCCAAGGTGGGACACCCTTGTCCGACATAGCAGTGGAACAGGACACTTTTTCCCATTGGCCAATGAATACTATAAAAAAAAAAAAAAATAGGAGATAGTCTTTAAAATAGAAGTTTCAGAAGTTTGACCAGTTTCAGCAAGTGTTCTCCTGTACAACTTCTTCTATTCATCACTCACGAGACCCAGCGAGCTCCGTTCCTGGTAGAGATAAGACTTCATAACTCGTCTCCACTTTGTGCTTCTCCATCCCAGCAACATCGTCCGAAACGCACAATAAACCGAATACAAGATGAGCTAAAAGATTAATTTCCCGGGAAAATTAAGACAATGTGGAAGGTTTCCCCTCCAGCATCACCCAGTCTATTGATATTTTCTGATCACTCTGCTGCTTGCAATTAATAATGTCCCTTCACTCAATGCCTGCAAAAGTCCCCCCACCCACACCAACTACACTGCTCTCACCAATGGGCCTCACTTGTTAGGCCTATCCCTGAGCTTATGTCTGAACAAAGCACCCCTTCTCACTATCATAGCTGTGCACCCCCCTTTCACCTGTAACCCCTTGATATACATCTTCTCGTGACTATCACCTGCCTATATAAATGTCACCTCACTCAATGCCTGCACAGGCTGCCAACTCCAATATACCGCTCTCACCAATGGACCTCACTTGGACCCCCCCATTTCCTGTAGGCCCATTTCACACCTTATGATTGCACAAATTCCCTCCCCCCTAATTATTATTGCTGTGCATCCCCTTCACCACGCACTTGTACCCCCCTCACATCAAACCCTTGCACTCTCACTCTATGCCCCCCACTGTTACCCTATGTTTGTTGTAAGGCCCCCCCACCACTTCAAACCCAACATCCATGGACCTTATTCTACACCCCCACCCACCCAATGCTCAAATCACACACTTTTACCCAGTCTATTATAAAATTGTGATGTAGAGAGATACATTTCCCCAGAAAATGAAGACAATGTCGAAGTCTATTTATATCTTGGCATCTGCCGCTTGCCATTATTAATGTCACCCAGACATTGATGAGGTCTGTGTCCTCTGCGTTGTCACCATATTATGTGACATCCGTCCCGTTTCATCTCACTCATGATATTTACAGTAAAATCACTCTTGACATGCATGAGGCTAATTAATGAGAGAAGAGAGAGAGCGCTGCAAGACAATGAGGCCCTGAGGTCAGGGTGATCATCTATTCTTGTACGAAGGACTCCGGCTGTTTATCTTCTTCTTTAAATGCCTTCCGCTCTGTCACATTGTGTTCACCGGTTGCCATTAACCCCCCTTCACATCGCATCATTACCGCCTGTGTGAGACGGCTCGATATGGGATGAGGTCAGCAGTCTTTTCCACGACGGCCACCATTTCTTCTCAGCAATTGAAAGCATGAGAGACAGGAAATAATTCTCCTAATCTAAAGGTATGAGAGTAAGGTTTCCTTAAAGCCCAGAAAGCGTAAAGGTAGACCTGGTCTTCAGCGCACCCAAAGGCAACAAGTTAACTTTAGCCCCTTCATGTTTTGAGATGAACCATGTGGCCAAAAGTCTGTGGACACCTGACCATCTCACGTATATGAGCTTGCTGGACATCCCATTACAAAACCATGGATGTTATTTAAGGAATTATTCACCCCTTATGGCTACAACATCCTCCACACTTTTAGAAAGGCTTTCCACAAGATTTTGGAGGGTGTCTGTGGGAATCTGTGCCCATTTATGAGGTCAAGAACTGATGTTGGATTAGAAGACCTGGAGCGCATTTCAATTCATCCCAAAGATGATCAGTAGGGTTGAGGTCAGGGCTCTTTGTGGGCCACTGGAATCCCTCCACATCATATTGGTCCCACCATGTCTTTATGGAGCAAAGAAATTCAGTAGGGTTGAGGTCAAGGCTGTGTGGACCACTGGAATTCCTCTACATCATATTGGTCCCACCATGTCTTCATGGAGCAAAGAAATTCAGTAGGGTTTAGGTCAGGGCTCTGTGTGTACCACTGGAATTCCTCTACATCATATTGGTCCAACCATGTCTTCATGGAGCAAAGAAATTCTGCAGGGTTGAGGTCAAGGCTCTGTGTAGGCCACTTGAGTTCCTCCACACCGAACCGGTCACACCATGTGATTATGTAGGCTAGAATAGTGGAGTTCTGTAGTCCAGCAGCCAGGACTGACAACACTATGCTGCATGGTATTGGTGTTGTCAGCTCAATACTGGAAATTAGGGGCTCACAGAATTTCATGGGTTTTTTTCTGTACATGAAGTTTTTTGAACAAGATAAAACATGGAGTAATGTGCATATATTAATAATAACATGAAATGGGGGTGCTCAGCCTAACAAAATAGGTCAAACACAATGTGTTATGACAGTAAATGAATAAATAACATAAGTGCAAATGAATAATTCCACATAAGAGTGCAAAATAAAGTTGGTAGTGACTTCAGTGGAGTGATAAACAAATTGGAGTGTGGACTGTATTTCAAACGTGTTATAAGTCAAACACCTTCTAATCAAATGATATGCACCTGTATCATAAATGAACAATGGTGAACTTCCACCTCTGTGCAACGCTCCCGTGCTCATAGAACTCTCACCTCTCATGTGAAATAAAACCAAACCTAAGAATAGTATGTGCAATAGATTGCTACGTTACTCAAATGCTCTCCACCTCCAATAGGTAAACTCCCAGGGTACTATGGCACTGGTCCCCTTAAGGACACCTGCGGTCCCTTTAAGTCTCTGGTGCATCCGCTCAGCAACATGTTATAATAAAATGAACATGCCACCCATAGTGTAAAAATGTCAAACCATAACCCTTTATTGTAATAAGAAAGCCTCTTACATATAACAGCACATAAAATGTGGTGTATAGTCAGCATTGCATGGTGCATCGCATCACTTCTGGTTTCGGGCCCCTACGCGTTGCGTCACACCACATGACTTCATCAGGGGACAATTTATCTATTTAGTTAGGCTGCGCAATCCCATTTCACATTATTATTGTATCACATTGTGGGAACACAATTAGAGTTGCAGCAACCCATACACCTATTACTAATATTCACATTGTTTCTACATTTATTTAATTGCTTCGCAACACTTGATTCCATTTACACAGCACGCTCTGCTGTGCAAATGAAATCAAGTGTTGTGAAGCAATTCATTAAACTGATTTTAATATGCATATATTGCAGAGATCTACTAAAAAAATGTCCCCAGACATGCACTTAAAGTGGAACTTCACTCTCCCAATCAACACTGATTATTTTTAATCCCTGTGCTGCTAGCATTAATAGATACACTTTTTTTTTAATTTATTTTTTATTACATTTCTTCAGTTACTTGGTTTCTTGCCTAGGCAAATTATGTCATACATCCCAGGAGTCTTCAGTAGGGTAGGAGGGGCTTTCTCATCTAAACACACCCTCTCTTGGTTGCATGCCTAAGGGCAAATGGATTCCAGGAAGTAAATGCTACATGAATCATCTGCCCTTACTCAAGATGGCCGCAGAAATGAAAGAAAGAAAGAAATGTTTGGAGGGTGTTTTTCAACAAAATAAAGAATGGAGACATAGATCGATGTTGGAGTTTGCTTTGAATATTAAAAATGAATTAAATAGTGTTTTTGGTTTGTGGTGCTCAGATACAGTGAAGATCCGCTTTAAAAATGGCCGTAGTAGGGGGCAGATTGGGAGCTACAGTTTCTATCTATGGCAAGAAAGAGATCAAGGTTTTGTTTTGTTTTTAACCCAGAATGACCACTTTCAGGACTGCCTATTGAAGATTTACTGTGGCAGAGCGGCCCCACTGTTACATGTACGTGATCCAACATTTTCGGGTAGGGGGGGTGCACGCCCGCCTCTTCTGTGCCGTCATTCACTACAGCACAAGCCGATCAGCAGGTCCTGCTTAGTGAATTACACAGTCCAGAGCCCTCTGTTTACTAACACTGGGCTCTAAGCCTCGGTTCACACCAGAGGCGGCACGACTTGCAGGTCGCCTCACCGAGGCGACCTGCACACGACTGCCGGGGCGACTTGCAAGACGACTTCTGTATAGAAGTCTATGCAAGTCGCCCCCAAAGTAGTACAGGAACCTTTCTTCTAAGTCGGAGTGACTTGCGTCGCTCCGATTAGAACGGTTCCATTGTACAGAACGGGAGGCGACTTGTCAGGCGGCTAGGTCGCCTGACAAGTCGCCCCCGTGTGAACCGAGCCTTAAGGAAGAGCAGCGATGTGCTTGTTTTTCTTTTTTTTCCCTGCAAAGCATGGAGAAAAAAACAAACACATGGCTTAGTAAAAGCAGCACACATTATGCATTGTTTGGCACACACTAAACCCATTGATGGTCCCTAGATGTTAACCCCTTCCCAACCAGTGTGATTAGTACACCGACAGTGTACAGCAGAACCTTGGTTTACGAGTAACGCGGTTAACGAGGGTTTTGAAAGACGAGCAACTTTTTATTTTAATTCTGACTCGGTTTGCGAGTGTTGTCTCGCAAAACAAGCAGAATTCAAGCTAATGGGCGGCAGTACTGCATTTGGCCAGAGGTGCGGGGGCGAAGGGGAAACGCAGACCGGTTCGGAGCCGTTCGGGAATGACTCGGAAACACTCAGAAATACTCCGTTCCCGAGCCTTTCCGAGTTCAGCCGAGCTGTCCCCGAGTATTTCCGAAGCTCTCCGGCGCCCCCCCCCCTCTGGTCACATGCGGTATTGCATGTAATAGAAGTCAATGCAGAACAAATTATCTTAGATTCCATTGACTTCTATGGGGAAACTCGTTTTGATATGCGAGTGTTTTGGATTACAAGCATTCTCCTGGAATGGATTATACTCGTAATCCAAATTTCCACTGTATATTATCACTGTATTAGGGTCACTGGTGTCGTTAAGTGTCAGTCAGTACCCACTCAGCGTCCGTCAGTAAGTCGCTGATCACCGCCAATACAAGGATAAGAAAATTAAAGGGTAACCCCACTTTCGTCGGGAAAAAATAGCAAATAAAGAAAAAATAATAGAGCGTGTACAATTGTGATACAAGTCATATTGTAATTGAATGTTATTAAAAATGACCTTTCCTTTTCAATCTGCAGCTGCTGTAAATTTTCTATAAATACATTGTAATATGGCTACCTGGAGTTTTTCTGTACACAGAATGTGTACTGACCACTCCCCAGAAACATTTCCTGCTTGTGTGATTGGCTCACCAAATTTTCCCAGAAGTCTGCATAAGATACAAGTCAGATCTCAGGCATCCCCTGCAACAAAAATGTCATTTTTGGTGAGATATTTCCAATAGGAACACATCTAAAAGGATGCAGGCCCAGCAGCTTTCCTCCTTAGTGCTCTTCAGCTGCCACAGCTGACTGATAATTATGAAACCACTCCCCATTAGACCCACTGAGCACAGAAGCACAGAAAAACACACAGGTATTTCTTCAGAACAACAAAAAGGTAGGAATCTGCAACAAAGGTTGTTATAATCCTTGCAATGTAGAGATCACCCAGAGGGGAATGTTTTTTCTCTCAACAAAAGTGGAGTTACGCTTTAAATAAATAAAAATTTTAGTATATATCCCATAGTTTGTAGATGCTATACCTTTTATGCTATAACGTAAACCAATCAATATATGCTTATTAAGATTTTTTTTTTTTTACCAAAAATATGTAGCAAAATATGAAGAGGTATTGCTGACGTGTGTAATGACAGGTGCACTTTCCAGCTGGGTGAAAGATGAGACGAGACTACAGCAGCACCAGATGCATATATTATGAAAATATACAGTATTTAATGTATTCTGATAGATATATAATTATTAATTCATCACATCCAATCTGGGATGAGCTACATAGCTAAAAAATGTTCAATTCATACAGTTTAAAAGTATATATTATTCCACATACAGAAATATTTCATTACTATCTACAAGTATCCAGAGACTAACATCTCCTGTGCAAAATCACAAATTGGCCTCTTAAAAAAAATGTCTTTTTCATGGCCCAGCAGCAATTAATTATCTTCAGGTAACTGAATCCGGGAGAGAGCGCCTCCTATAGGTCGAAGTCCTGCAGATCCCCCCAGCTGGGGCCAAACTTCACCTTTACCTTCAGACTGACCGATAACTTCACCGCGTTCTCCATCTCACTCTTAATGATCTGCGCCACCTGCAGGTGAGAGTTGACATCACTATCTTGGCGGGCCACAAATTCTGTATTCAAATGTAGATGTGATGTGTATGCCCCATCCACATTACATGCGTGCCCTGTGCAAGGGGCCGTGTTTGGCCAATTACATGCATGCCCTGTGCAAGGGGCCGTGTTTGGCCAAGAAGGGGGTGGCACAGGTGTCATATACATCTCTGTACAGGCAAGTACCATTGCTGTTTATTGGGATGCAGCGGCTGCACAGCTTGTGCGGGTGCGTGTTCCCGAACTCATTCTGGGTGCATTCAGATCTGTGCACCCGCATGTAAGTCAATGTTGTGTCCGTACTGTCCCAGTATCCTAAAAGCTCGCCTAACACTGACATGTTTCGCCTACTAGCTTCATCAGGGGATATACCAATAATTCGTATATCCCCTGATGAAGCCAGTAGGCGAAACATGTCGGGCTAATATACAACTTCTGTTTAAGCTTAACATTTGCCATATGACCACCTTTATCATGAAATGTTGAATACTCTTGAACAAATTTGCCCTGTTTTGTTTTAACTTTATTCTCATTAAAATTATATACTGCCTTTAAAAATATACGGTTTCCATTATCATCTGTAAGCACCGCGACCATCCCCCTTCTCCTTTCCCATTTCACATATTAGGGAACACATTTGCATCTTCTCAATGAACGCAAAGCGTTCTATGATTTGATAAAGTGGATAGGTGTGGTGTTGATGTCACAATAGCCACATCGTCCAATCAGAGCAACGCTTTGCATTTATTGAGAAAATGAAGGTATTGTCTCAATGGCGCCACCTGTGTTCGCTAAGCAGCATGGCAGCCACGTGTCCCGGAAGCCAGCGACAATCACTGTAGTAGTGTTGTCCATTATAGTGATTTCCAACTTCCACAGGGATACCCCATGTGTGGCGATTCGCGAAGACATCTGAACTGGATTAATGAAACTCTGTAAGAACAGCTATACCCGAAATTCATTTGCAACTCTAACAAAACGTCCTTTTCAGATTCAGAATACTTTAATAATCCCAAAAGGGAAATGACTAAAATAAATGTGTTTTTTTAATATAAGATGAAAGAAGGATATGAAAGAGACCCACAGCAACCGCCCCAACCCCTTTCACCGATCCGACATTAAACTGGTGGGGGAAATGGTTGAGCAGTTGCCATGGGTTACCGTTCATTATTGATTTTCATCCAATGTCAGGAGACAGCCCGGCCATGCTGGTAGAATACAAAAAAAAAGGTGCTGAACGAGAATCGTTTTTGTACAGCTATTGAAAGACAATTACCTGGATGACATCATCCTCCGCCACTTCATACAGGAGCTCGTCATGAAGCTGCAGGATGAAGAACGCTCCGCGGGATGGAGGCGAGAAATTCCCTCTCCTCTCTGTATATACAATATAAAAGGGACTATTCAACAACAATTGCAAGAAGAGCTGGCAGATCGAACAGAAATATAGGTGTGTGAACTGTAATACATCAGAAGAGGATACTATAAGAGAACAATCAACGCCTAAAAGATAATAGAATATGGATTTATGAGAGAACATTGCCGGGTCTGATAGGGACACATCCAGCCCATATTGCTCAAGTTGCACTTAAAGCGGAGTTCCAGGCTGGGTGAAAAAAATTAAATAAAAGTCAGCAGCTACAAATACTATACAAATACTGTAGCTGCTGACTTTTAATATAAGTAGACTTACCTTTCCAGGAAGCCCGTGATGTCGGCACCTGAAGCCGGCTCGTTCATCGGCTCTGGGTGCAGGTGCAGGCAATCCTTACTAAGGGAAACAGGAAGTGAAGCCTCGCGGTTTCACCGCCCGTTTCCTACTGCACATGCGCGAGTCACGGGGCGCTTTCTGAATGGTGCCGTCGTCTTCTGTGAGACAAACAGGTCCCAGAAGAGGAGGGGGAGGGGGGTTAGAAGGAGGGCACACAAAAAAAATAAAAAATGCGGAAGTGACATACCTCGCTACGGCACAATGGGACGGAAGTTACGAAGAAAACATTCCAAAAAGGTATAAAAAAAATATCTAAAAATGAGGGGGGATGGGGTGTGCTTTGGTTTCAAACGAAGTTAAATTTTTGCCTGGAACTCCTCTTTAAAGCCCCCAATGCCGATTATCTTTCAACAGTACGACTTTCCTCACCAGTGTCTTCTACCAGACTTCTTCCGGGTGCTGGGCTGTGGCTGTCTTCATTGGCCAAAGTACATATATAACAGCACAGCACGGATCATCAAGTATTGTCTGGAAGTGTGATTGAAGAAAGATCACGTCACAATAGACAAAACTGCAACATTTCAGAGAAGCGCAGGGACCCCTTCGTCAGAGGTGACACACATGCCTGACAAAGGGGTCCCTGCGCTTCTCCAAAATGTTGTACTTTGAAGAAAGATCACGTCACGGCGGACAAAGTGCAACATTTTGGAGAAGCGCAGGGACTCCTTTGTCAGGCATGTGACACGGCACGTCACCTCTGACGAAGGGGTCCCTGTGCTTCTCTGAAATGTTGCAGTTTTGTCCACCGTGACGTGATCTTTCTTCAATCAAACTTCCACACAATACTTGATGATCCGTGCTGTGCTGGCAAATATTTACATTGACCTGTCATGTCTCCTGTCTCCAGCTTTCTGCTGACTCAGCACTCGCTACTAATGGGCTGTTAGAGAAAACATATGCAATGGGAACGTGTGTCGGCGCAGGATGACGTCATTCCCAGCACACAAGATCTGGGCCTAGAATATAAACTGCGCTGTGCTTGTCACAAGTCACACCATGTCTTTATGGCGCCAGCTTTGTACACGGGGGGAGGCACAGTCATGCTGGAACAGAACAGGGGTCTTCACCAAACTCTTAATACAATGTTGGAAGCGCAAAATTCTCTAAAATGTCTTTTTTATGAGGTCATCAACAGGACTCGTCACTGGAGACACCTGAAGATGAGTTTGTCCTTATAATGTATGTCAGTCCATCTCATGCTGTATCCTGGCTCAGTGTTTATGGAATGCTCTGTATCTATAAATGTCCTGGGGTGGCCCTGGCTAAACAGTTCCCAATGTACAGACACCGGGCCGAGCCCCTGCGGGAGTTTGGGACTAATAAAAAGGCAGATAATGAAGAGTTCCAGGCTGTCCTCCCTTATCTCTGTGTTATTCGGGGACACAGAACCACGTCTGACAAGTGACAAGTCAGCCGGCGGCAGCTCCATCCCCTGCGAGCGGCTCTTCCACTTCAAGGTCACAGCTCAAGGTCATTCCCATTAAATCCTCCGTCTCCTGGGGGGGGAGGGGCGGTGATTAGATATCGCTGCTGCTGCTGCATTGACAACACGGCAAGAATGCGTTATCCAAACTTTTTTCAGAAGTCAGAAATGCCGGATGGTTCTTTCCATAATCAGCTAAATACAAGTCAATTTATAGATCATTTACTAAGGTGCAGAGAACACACCCCCATAAATTGAATGTATGTTTCATATGAGAGCCAAAAGAATGCATCTAACAAAGATTTCTTAGTGCATACATGTCACAGGACAGTTGCCATAGGCAACAGCATAGGTACACATACAAGAGAGCATATACAAGCATTAATACATAGTAGAAAAATACAGAGACAGGTACCAAAACATAGCAATCAGAGTTCCTAACCCCATAGTTTCAGGGTATTCAAATAGCCCCTTTCTCAAGGGAGAACTGCTATGGATGCCCCTCCCTCGATTGTGCAAGGCTTCTGTGGGGTGTAGCGGCTCGGGTCCTGTGTGCTTGCACTGTACCACCATTCTGGGGTTGGCTGCCCTTTCACATTGGCTGGCACCAGCTGGGACTTGAGTTGCATTCATGCAGGCCTCCATTGATAAAGGGGTATTCTGAATTCTCTGAAACATTGGGATCCTCCGATTGCTATGCTTTGGTAATTGGCTGTGTATTTTGCTATGTATTTATGCTTGTATATAAAGTCCTGCATATGAAGTCCTGCATATGAAGTCCTGCATATGAGGTCCTGCATATAAAGTCCTGCATAGGAGGTCCTTCATAGGAGGTCCTGCATATAAAGTCCTGCATAGGAGGTCCTGCATAGGAGGTCCTGCAAATGACGTCCTGCAAATGACGTCCTGCAAATGACGTCCTGCAAACGACGTCCTGCAAACGACGTCCTGCAAACGACGTCCTGCAAACGACGTCCTGCAAATGAAGTCCTGCAAACGACGTCCTGCAAATGAGGTTCTGCATATGAAGTCCTGCATATGAGGTCCTGCATATGAAGTCCTGCATATGAGGTCCTGCATATGAAGTCCTGCATATGAGCTCCTGCATATGAAGTCCTGCAAATGAAGTCCTGCATATGAGGTCCTGCATATGAAGTCCTGCATATGAGGTCCTGCATATGAGGTCCTGTATATGAGGTCCTGCATATGAGGTCCTGCATATGAAGGGGCGGGTTGTATTTTGCAGGCTGCCGATCCAGCAGAATAGCCCTTGAGATCATTTTATAAAACAATCTCAGATACCCACAGATGCGCTTGCAGTCTGGCAGTTGGAAACATGAAAACTTTGGGCAAAGAAAGCTGTGGCAGTTACCCATGGCAACTGGATTCTGCGCTGCCATCTAAAAGCCGATTATTACTCTGGACAGCTCCTTCTCTCCCCTCCCCCCTCATTGTTTGTATATCAGCCCTTTGTGCTCCCGTCATACATCATTGACATGGAGGCTCCCGGCAATCTTCCTACCTGCAGGTCGCGGTTGCGCTCGGTGTCGGTGCGATTTGGGTACTGAAGGAAAAGCGGCTTCCAGGCGTTTCTGGATGTTCACAGTGGCGGTTTTGACAATGTCGGCGGCGGATCCCTGAACCGTCGTGTTCACCGCTTGTCGCTCCGCCTGACAGAAGGAACAAACACAAATTTCATATCAGATTTACAGTAAATCTCTATTTACATCACCCACCGGCTGAGCCGGCCACAGGGCTCCACGGAGCCGCCAACCGTCCATTCTACAAACAACCAGGAGGACGGAAAGGGGATCATTGTGTGCCGATACACAGAGCCAAAGAAACCCCTCAGTATAAGCAATGAGAGCGAGACAACTAATTTGCTTGCAATGAGAGTGATGCTAAACAAGCAATCCAGAACCTGACACCTTAGACAACTTTGTGTCTGAGCCCAGCCCACTCCCTTAATATGAGACAGCATGGCTTACTAAGGGAATGGGCATTATGGGAGATCTACTCAGCCTTAAGGCGGTTGTATAGTCTTTATTTTGACTTTTACCTACAGGTAAGCCTATAATAAGGCTTACCTGTAGGTAAAAAAAATATCTCCTAAACCTTTACGGTTTAGGAGATATTCCCCTTGCTATGCGCCGCTGACTGCAGCGGCGCATGCGCACAGGGGATTCTCGGCTGAAGCCCGGCAGCTGCCGGACCTTGCCGAATAAGAAATCTCCTGCGCGTATGCCCGGAAGACACGCCAAGGCAACATGACAGCTCCCTCGGCGTGGACCAGGTAAGATACCGACGCCTCGTTCTAAGGTAAGTATTTCATAATGAGCTAGTATGCGGTGCATACTAGCTCATTATGCCTTTTGCTTTACAGGGTTAAAAAAAAAAAAAATATTGCGGGTATACAACCGCTTTAAAGCGACAAAATAAAAAAATCTGTACATCTGTAGAAATCACTGTGTTTTAAATCTCTAAAACTGCTGCAGAAAATTTCTTTGATCTGCCGGAAATCGTATAATTAGTATTGAAAGGAAATAGTAGGTATTCTGGACGACCACCCATCTATTAGGTTCACCAACAGGGCCCTCAGATATCTGGAGACACCGAATGAAACAAGAAGCAGGTTGTGCATTCGTAAAATGTCTCTTTTTATTAGGTGTGTATACAGCTTATATATGGTTCAGCTTACCAATCAAAAGAGGGGAGGTGGGGGATTGGTTAGTAAATTATGTATTTGTATAGAAATATATAGTTATATGGTTATACAAGTCAGTGACCCTTTAAGATACATTATTATGAGTTAACGGGTCAACAGACCATCTGGTTATGAGTCATAAGTCATGCATCCTGTCCCATGGCCTACAGAACAGGGAACAGGAAAGGACAAACCAAACCATGATAGATAGATAGATAGATAGATAGATAGATAGATAGATAGATAGATAGATAATATACACACGATATAGATATATATATATATATATATATATATATATATATATTATATGTAACTGTGCACTATAGCAGTTGCCAGTATTAGCAGTATTCTTGAGCTAAAATCTAAAATGGAGTCACAATGGTTTGGGCATATTATTACAGATATCATCCTCAACTTGCTGTGAACCATTGAGGAAGACCGAGGCGAACATTCATCTGATTTCCTTTTAGGGTGTACTGGGCTTAAGCCTAGTCTATATACCCTGTAAAAGGAAATATCTGTATACTTATCTATTCTGAAGTCGCTCTGGTCCGGTAAAACTTGATTTCCCCACAGTGTAGAGGAGAGATCGCTGACACCAGCTGCAGAGCCTGCGCGATGACGTCACCCATGGGCTTAATATGGGGGAAGCCATTGTCGGCCGTCCCTCTTCTACACTGGGACGTGGTCATGTGACTGGACTGGAGCGACTTTAGAATAGGCAAGTATAGACATCTTTCCTTTTACAGGGTAGATAGAATAGTCTTAGAATGGGGGTTGGAGTAGATTTAAGCTTAGTTAGGCTGTGACTGGAATTACACTTCGAAAAAGAACCTTCTGCCGATCCCCCCCAATTTTTTTCACAAAAAACACCCCCGGTTACCTGAAGGTGGTATCGGCACATTTCAGATACTCCCCCATCCAGTGTCGTCGAGATCGTCTCACGCTCGGCCACAGCTCCGTCCCACGCCGCCATGTTCTCTCTGACATCATCGAGAGGCCCGCTGGCTCTTCCGGGTTCAGCGGTCAGGCCTCTTGATGACATGCCGATAGGCCCGCCCCCTCCTCCTTTCCTTGAAAGGAGGGCTAAGCCCTCCTGGGATATGTGACGTGCATATCCCGGGAGGCACAGCGGGCAGTGTGTGCGCCAATCGCCTAAGGCAAATGACGCACATGAGGAGGTGGGGACGGACTTTTTTTTTTTTCAAAAAAAAGATGAAAATAACTTCTGCAGGATGAGTGGAATGGAAGGAACATGAGGAAGAGGGTTCGGGTCCGATTTAACTATTTATCAAATTAAAATTTTTAATCTCCAAAGTGAAATAATTGGAATGATCCAATTGAGGGGGTTCCTCAGCTGTACTCACATGGGCCCTGGCGTGGTGATTTGAGTCTTTGATGGCAGGCAGGTACCTGCGGCGTCCTAGGATGGTCTGTACGAAGCCATTGCTGGTGCAGTTCTTCACCGTCTCCTTCAGGAACCTCCGAATCCCTGTGGGGAGAGGAGTTATAGCCATTAATGCTCTGATACAGGGAGAAGGCTCTGCTGGGAGCCGACACCACTCTCCCATACGTGTGGAAGGGTCAGGCAATGACGGATCAAGGTTACCACGTGTTATACATAAAAAGGAGCAAATGAGATCTCCTAAATGTGTGAAAACATTCCACAAGTGGCATAGTTCTGTCACCGGGGGAAGAAAATTTCCAGCACACGGCAAGTTTCCTGCCCAGAGTTTCCACTCAGACTCCCCAATTTACTGCACCTGTAGACCACATGTAAAGCAGCAGTGCGGTTCTCCACCTTTATATACAATGGTACAGTACAGAGATCTGTAATTACATGCGGGGAGCGCTCCTTATTTCCTGCACGCAGCTCTATTGTTACACTTTAAATATAAGATGTGATCAGTGTGCATCTAAGGCGGCTTATTGTTGCATTTGTAGCACCGCGGGTGCTTCTGATCCGTGTTATTCGGTGCAGATATCTGAACGAACGAAGGCTAAAAGGAAAAACTGCAGGCAGTCCCTACTAAGCCCAACATGTCTGACAATATAGATAACAGAACATGGAGGGTTCTCAGGATTTGTACAGATCCGGAACGCATCGCCCATTTAGATGAATTAACCCCTCCCCCCCCAGTGGTGTGATTGGTGGGTGGTTTGTTAATACATCCCAGGCATACAAATAAATATGCTGCACTCCAATGTATTTTTCATTAACTTTATTGATGGCAGTGCCAGTCATGTTTCTCTTCCTTTGGCCGTATGTTTGTTTTATTTACAGTTATTTGTGTTTGTTTTCATTTTTATTATATTTAGTTTACATTTTTTTATTTATTTTGTTTCATCTTTGCCTGTTATAATAATTTTATATTTTTATATATTTTCATTTTCAATATTATTTTATTATGTATTTTGTATATTTTTCATAATTTTTATTCATAATTTTTTCATTGTCACTTTTGTTTTTTTTTGTATTTATATTTATTTTTGATTTTATTTCTCCTTTTATCTATTTTTTGTTTTTTTTTCCTTTTTGAAGAGGTGAGCCTTTCGGGCGGGAAGATGCACAGGTGAGCCTTGGGGCGGGAAGATGCACAGGTGAGCCTTGGGGCGGGAAGATGCACAGGTGAGCCTTGGGGCGGGAAGATGCACAGGTGAGCCTTGGGGCGGGAAGATGCACAGGTGAGCCTTGGGGCGGGAAGATGCACAGGTGAGCCTTGGGGCGGGAAGATGCACAGGTGAGCCTTGGGGCGGGAAGATGCACAGGTGAGCCTTGGGGCGGGAAGATGCACAGGTGAGCCATGGGGCGGGAAGATGCACAGGTGAGCCATGGGGCGGAGAGAGATGCACAGGTGAGCCATGGGGCGGAGAGAGATGCACAGGTGAGCCATGGGCGGGAAGATGCACAGGTGAGCCATGGGCGGGAAGATGCACAGGTGAGCCATGGGCGGGGAGATGCACAGGTGAGCCGTGGGCGGGAAGATGCACAGGTGAACCGTGGGCGGGGAGATGCACAGGTGAGCCGTGGGCGGGGAGATGCACAGGTGAGCCGTGGGCGGGAAGATGCACAGGTGAGCCGTGGGCGGGAAGATGCACAGGTGAGCCATGGGCGGGAAGATGCACAGGTGAGCCGCGGGCGGGGAGATGCACAGGTGAGCCATGGGCGGGGAGATGCAGACGTAAATGATGGGTGTTGCATTTTTAGGGGGGGAAATAACTTTTCCAGGGGAATATTTCTAGTTAATGGTGGGTGACAGCATACAGAGTTCAGTAGAGTATGTATATGAAACAGTTAGGATTTTGCAGTGGAAGAATTTGGGGGGACAGCTCTGTATTGGGTGGTCTGAAAAGAATTTGGGGGGGGGGGGTAATTTCTGGCTAAACACTGTCCTGTGAAATATGTACTCCTGAATCCTGGAATGTGTGTGTAGCATACTCCTGAACCCTGCACTCCTTCCCACTGTTAGTGCAATCTAGACATACCCGCTATTTGACCTGGCATGCTCTGACAAAAAAAGCCCTTCCAAACTTAGGTAATATGGACACATCCCTAACCAATCAATATTAATGAGACGTGGTGGCCCAATGTAACTAGGCAACATAATCTGGATAGCACAAAATGCTCTTCATAGTTACATAGTTACATAGTAGGTGAGGTTGAAAAAAGACACAAGTCCATCAAGTCCAACCTATGTGTGTGATTATGTGTCAGTATTACATTACATATCCCTGTATATTGCGGTCATTCAGGTGATTATCTAATAGTTTCTTGAAGCTATCAATGCTCCCCGCTGAGACCACCGCCTGTGGAAGGGAATTCCACATCCTTGCCGCTCTTACAGTAAAGAACCCTCTACGTAGTTTAAGGTTAAACCTCTTTTCTTCTAATTGTAATGAGTGGCCACGAGTCTTATTAAACTCTCTTCTGCGAAAAAGTTTTATCCCTATTGTGGGGTCACCTGTACAGTATTTGTAAATTGAAATCATATCCCCTCTCAAGCGTCTCTTCTTCAGAGAGAATAAGTTCAGTGCTCGCAACCTTTCCTCATAACTAAGATCCTCCAGACCCTTTATTAGCTTTGTTGCCCTTCTTTGTACTCGCTCCATTTCCAGTACATCCTTCCTGAGGACTGGTGCCCAGAACTGGACAGCATACTCCAGGTGCGGCCGGACCAGAGTCTTGTAGAGCGGGAGAATTATCGTTTTGTCTCTGGAGTTGATCCCCCTTTTAATGCCAATATTCTGTTTGCTTTGTTAGCAGCAGCTTGGCATTGCATGCCATTGCTGAGCCTATCATCCACTAGGACCCCCAAGTCCTTTTCCATCCTAGATTCCCCCAGAGGTTCTCCCCCCAGTGTATAGATTGCATTCATATTTTTGCCACCCAAATGCATTATTTTACATTTTTCTACATTGAACCTCATTTGCCATGTAGTCGCCCACCCCATTAATTTGTTCAGGTCTTTTTGCAAGATTTCCACATCCTGTGGAGAAGTTATTGCCCTGCTTAGCTTAGTATCGTCTGCAAATACAGAGATTGAACTGTTTATCCCATCCTCCAGGTCATTTATGAACAAATTAAATAGGATTGGTCCCAGCACAGAACCCTGGGGGACCCCACTACCCACCCCTGACCATTCTGAGTACTCCCCATTTATCACCACCCTCTGAACACGCCCTTGTAGCCAGTTTTCAATCCATGTACTCACCCTATGGTCCATGCCAACGCACCTTATTTTGTACAGTAAACGTTTATGGGGAACTGTGTCAAATGCTTTTGCAAAATCCAGATACACCACGTCTACGGGCCTTCCTTTATCTAGATGGCAACTCACCTCCTCATAGAAGGTTAATAGATTGGTTTGGCAAGAACGATTCTTCATGAATCCATGCTGATTACTGCTAATGATATCATTCTTACTTATTTCGGCTATCGGTATTTGCAGGGCCGATCCTGAGTGGGGTGCACGGGGTGCAGTGCACCCGGGCGCCACAGAGGTGGGGGCGCTGAAGCGCCAGAGTGCTCCCCTCCCTCCTCCTCTCCTTGTCCGTAGACGTCTCTCTCCGCCGCTCACCGCCGCTGTGTTTCTTGCCCAAGTCCATCCCCCCTCCCTCCTCCTGTCAGAGGAGGAGAGCGGTAACAGCTGGAGATCGGAGCGGCTGTGTCTCTGTTTGCAGATAGACCAGCCGCGCAGTGACGTCACTGGGGGGGGTGGTCCATGCCCGACGTGTTCCAGTTCTCTACCTCCTGTGTGTAACTCCCGCCTGCTGCCCAAGCCTGACACGCTCTGTTCTTCCGCCCAGGTGTTTTTTAATTAGCTTAATGGAGGGGTGGGGGTGGTTTGTCAGGGTCTATACTAATGGAGGGGGGTTTGTCCTGGGGGGTCTATACTAATGGAGGGGGGTTTGTCCTGGGGGGGTCTGTACTAATGTAGGGAGGGCAGTTTGTCCGGGGGGGTCTGTACTAATGTAGGGGGGTGGTTTGTTCTGGGGGGGTCTGTACTAATGTAGGGGGGGTAGTTTGTCCTGGGGGGTCTGTACTAATGGAGGGGGGGGTTTGTCCTGGGGGTCTGTACTAATGGAGGGGGTGGTTTGTCCTGGGGGTCTGTACTAATGGAGGGGGGTGGTTTGTTCTGGGGGGTCTGTACTAATGTAGGGGGGTGATTTGTCCAGGGGGGTCTGTACTAATGGAGGGGGGTGGCTTGTTCTGGGGGGTCTGTACTAATGGGGGGGGGGTGGTTTGTTCTGGGGGGGTCTGTACTAATGTAGGGGGGTGGTTTGTTCTGGGGGGTCTGTACTAATGTAGGGGGGTGATTTGTCCAGGGGGGTCTGTACTAATGGAGGGGGGTGGCTTGTTCTGGGGGGTCTGTACTAATGGGGGGGGGGTGGTTTGTTCTGGGGGGGTCTGTACTAATGTAGGGGGGTGGTTTGTTCTGGGGGGTCTGTACTAATGTAGGGGGGTGGTTTGTCCTGGGGGGTCTATACTAATGGAGGGGGTTGGTATGTCCTGGGGGTCTGTACTAATGTAGGGGGGGGTGGTTTGTTCTGGGGAGTCTGTACTAATGTAGGGGGGTGGTTTGTTCTGGGGGGGTCTGTCTAATATAGGGGGGTAGTTTGTTCTGGGGGGTCTGTGCTAATGTAGGGGGGGTGGTTTGTCCTGGGGGTCTGTACTAATGGAGGGGGGGTGGTTTGTCCTGGGGGGTCAATACTAATGGAGGGGGTTGATTTGTCCTGGGGGTCTGTACTAATGTAGGGGGGGTAGTTTGTCTGGGGGGGTCTGTACTAATGTAGGTGGGTGGTTTGTTCTGGGGGGGTCTGTACTAATGTAGGGGGGTGGTTTGTCCTGGGGGGGTCTGTACTAATGGAGGGGGGTTGGTTTGTCCTGGGGGGTCTGTACTAATGTAGGGGGGGTGGTTTGTCCAGGGGGGTCTGTACTAATATAGGGGGGTGGTTTGTTCTGGGGGGCTCTGTACTAATGTAGGGGGGTGGTTTGTCCGGGGGGTCTGTACTAATGTAGGGGGGTGCTTTGTCCTGGGGGGTCTGTACTAATGGAGGGGGGGTGGTTTGTCCTGGGGGGTCTGTACTAATGGAGGGGGTGGTTTGTCCTGGGGGGTCTGTACTAATGGAGGGGAGTGGTTTGGTGGTTTGTCCTGGGGGGGCCTGTACTAATGGAGGGGGTGGTTTGTATTGGGGGGTCTGTACTAATGGAGGGGGTGGTTTGTTCTGGGGGTCTGTACTAATGTAGGGGGGGTGATTTATCCAGGGGGTCTGTACTAATGGAGGGGGTGGTTTGTTCTGGGGGTCTGTACTAATGGAGGGGGGTGGTTAGTCCTGGGGGGTCTGTACTAATGGAGGGGGAGTGGTTTGTTCTTGGGGGTCTGTACTTATGTAGGGGGTGGTTTGTTCTGGGGGGGTCTGTACTAATGCAGGGGGGTGGTTTGTTCTGGGGGGTCTGTACTAATGCAGGGGGGTGGTTTGTTCTGGGGGGGTCTGTACTAATGTAGGGGGGGTGGTTTGTCCTGGGGGGTCTGTACTAATGGAGGGGGGGGGTGGTTTGTCCTGGGGGGTTCTGTACTAATGGACAGAGGTGGTTTGTTTTGGGGGTCTGTACTAATGGAGGGAGGTGGTTTGTCCTGGGGGTCTGTACTAATGGTGGGGGGTGGTTTGTTCTGGGGGTCTGTACTAATGTAGGGGGGGGTGATCTGTCCAAGGGTCTGTACTAATGGAGGGGGGGTGGTTTGTCCTGGGGGGGTCTGTACTAATGGAGGGGGGTTTGTCCTGGGGGGTTGTACTAATGGAGGGGGGTGGTTTGTTCTGCTGGGTCTGTACTAATGGAGGGGGGTGGTTTGTCCTGGGGGGGTCTATACTAATGGAGGGGGGTGGTTTGTTCTGGGGGGTCTGTACTAATGTAGGGGGGTGATTTGTCCGGGGGGTCTGTACTAATGGAGGGGGGTAGTTTGTTCTGGGGGGTCTGTACTAATGGAGGGGGGGTGGTTTGTCCTGGGGGCGTCTGTACTAATTAAGGGGTGGTTTGTTCTGGGGGAGTCTGTACTAACAGAGGGGGCGGTTTGTTCTTGGGGGTCTGTACTAATGTATGGGGGGTGGTTTGTCCTGGGAGCATCTGGACTAATTAAGGGGGGGTGGTTTGTCCTGGGAGCATCTGGACTAATTAAGGGGGGGTGGTTTGTTCTGGGGGGCTCTGTACTAATGTAGGGGGGGGTGGTTTGTACTATTGTAGGGGGGTGCTTTGTCCTGGGGGGTCTGTACTAATGGAGGGGGGTGCTTTGTCCTGGGGGGTCTGTACTAATGGAGGGGGGGTGGTTTGTCCTGGGGGGTCTGTACTAATGGAGGGGGGTGGTTTGTCCTGGGGGGTCTGTACTATTGGAGGGGGGTGGTTTATTCTGGGGGGTCTGTACTAATGTAGGGGGGGTGATTTGTCCGGGGGAGTCTGTACTAATGGAGGGGGGTGGTTTGTTCTAGGGGTCTTTACTAATGGAGGGGGGTGGTTTGTCCTGGGTGGGTCTATACTGATGGGGGGTCTGTACTGATGAAGGGATTTATACTTAGTCGGGGGTCTGCACTGACGGAGGGGGGTCTATACTTAGTGGAGGGGGGTCTGTACTGAGGGGCGACTATAGTTGGTAGAGGGGGTGACACCAAGTTTTACCGCACCGGGTGACACCAACCCTAGTGACGCCACTGCAGCCGCGGGCTCTTATTTCCCCTCTCCCACTCCGCCTCGTGCGTGCTGCTGTACTAGTGAGTGGCGCACTATGTTTCTTCCCCCGCCTTCATATCGGCCAGGGAAGAAAAAGAAAAGGAGCAAAGAAGAAGATTGTGGGACATGGAGTCCCGAGGACTGGCAGCCCCACTGTAATACGGAAACTGCAGCCCACACAGCATGCTCAGATGAATGGGAGAGAGAGAGAGCCAGGAGCCCGGGAAAGCTTTCAGGGAAGTGCGCCCAGGACTTCAGAGAGAGAGGACAGTGCTGAGGGAACACCATCAGAGAGAGAACCCCGCTGCCCTGCACCACCAGAGGGAAATCCACACAGCCTAGTGCCATCCCTGGCGGAGAAAGGAATGGAGTCATTGCCAAATACAGATCTGGGCTCTACCCAGCAGAGTCGCCACGGGCAATTCAGAGTGAGCTTACTCCTGATCAGAGGAACCGTTGTTGCTGTATTGCTGGGTCAGGTGAGAGGGCCGATCGGCCATTATCTACTAACGTCCATAGGAACTGCAGTCTCTGACCATCTCTTGTATCATGTCTGCAGTCTCTGACCATCTCTTGTAACATGTCTGCAGTCTCTGACCATCTCTTGTAACAGGTCTGCAGTCTCTGACCATCTCCTGTACTATGTCTGCAGTCTCTGACCGTCTCCTGTATTATGTCTGCAGTCTCTGACCATCTCCTGTATTATATGTTCAGTCTCTGACCATCTCCTGTATTATATCTCCAGTCTCTGACCATCTCCTGTACTATGATTGCAGTCTCTGACCATCTCCTGTACTATGTCTGGGGGCTCTTTCTAACAGATACTCTAACAGAAGCCCTCTCTGTGTGCATCAGAGAGACTCCCCTCCAGGTCTCATTAGTGTACCCTCTTCCTGTATTTTCTTTATTGTTAAAAGATCATAGGAGGATCCCAGGGTAATGAAGACTTCTTAGGGGAGCAGCTCTGTGTTTGAGTCGTTGCCATAGTAACATTTGTAAAAGGGAGGAGTTGGTAAGATGACCATGCCCACGTGGGGGCGCTAGAAATATTTCTGCACCCAGGCGTCTGTGACCCTAGGATCGGCCCTGGGTATTTGGAAATGGGGGGTGGGGGCGTGTATATTATCCCCTGGTGTAATCATTCTGAATCCTGATCTCCTCTGCACCCGTCTGCCCCACCTCATTCTTCCAAGTGTATTATCGCGGCTCGCTGCCACACAATAAAATACATGACATCACCACTGTCACCCTCCATCATAGCAATCACTCCACAAATGACCGTTATGAGGATGGGGGGGGGTTCTCTGCTTACCGCTGTATCTGGCCTTGAAGGATTCAATGTATGAGGCGGCGTCGTTTTCCTCGATCCCCATCTGCTCCCCCAGGGATTTCGCTCCCATTCCATAGATGATTCCATAACAAATCTACATGAAGAGAAAGGAAATATTGTCAGCAGACTATCACAACAAACTCTATTTAAGTTTTTAGGGCGATCAGCTTAAAAAATAAAGTAAACTTGAATTTTGTCCTTACAGGGGGCCCTTTAATGGCAGTCCCTCCAGCAACACCTATATACCCCTGCTGCTCATTGTGGCCAACTGGAGGGCAGAAAAAGAATGTGGGGAACATGTGACAGCGCTGGTGTTTATTACTTGGGGGGCAGGATGAGTTTTCAGCCCTGTATAAGCTCTGTCTAGGATCTACTATGAGTTTACAATACACTAACATTCCTTGCATAATGCAGCCAAACAGGGGAGATATGACCACTGATCCCTATACACAGGAACCCTTCCCCTCCCATGGTCCAGTCTTGGTCCCTGTCATGTACTGTAGTCTGTTTCACCTGTTTGGCTTGCTGTCTCATGTTGTCGGTGACAGTGTTGGGGTCAACCATCTTCCATTCAGCAGCAATGCTTCGAAAGACATCCGTTCCACCATTCAGCACCTGTACAAGCCGCCGATCTCGAGATAAGTGAGCCAGGATCCTCAGCTCCAGCTGGGAGTAATCTGCCCCCAGGATCAAACCACCTGCGGAGATCGGGGAGGGAATATCCGGAAATATAACAAGCACTGAGAGGAAAAGAGCGTATACTGATAAAGGGACATGAGGCTCTGCATTGATGGGAGCTTCCCTGGAGTGGCAAAGAGTTGACCATTTCTGGGGCCACCGGGGACAGGAAGAATAGCTCCCCGACACGCAATTACAGAAGTTCTAACGGTTTTTTTTTTACTTCAATCACAGAAACGTAGATCAGTAGCAGCAAAAAAAGACCAAGTGGTGCATTGAGTCTACACCTTTTATATTTTCAGACTTTTTGATTGAATATAGATCACTTATTGTTAAACTGACTAACTACCTCTCCTGAAAATCCAAGCATCAACTACTCTTTTGTTAAAGTAATACTATACTCTAAACCTTATTTACCCTCTTTATGTATTTAAAGGTTTCACTCTTGGCCCCTCTTTTTCTTCTTTCCACCTGACTGTACAAATAAGGTAAGATCTATACAGAGGAATCAGGACCTCCTTCCTCCTGCTGGTGACGCCTCTAGTGATATATAAAGATCTATATAGAGGAATCAGGACCTCCTTCCTCCTGCTGGTGACACCTCTAGTGATATATAAAGATCTATATAGAGGAATCAGGACCTCCTTCCTCCTGCTGGTGACACCTCTAGTGATATATAAAGATCTATATAGAGGAATCAGGACCTCCTTCCTCCTGCTGGTGACACTTCTAGTGATATATAAAGATCTATATAGAGGAATCAGGACCTCCTTCCTCCTGCTAGTGACACCTCGGGTGGTATATAAAGATCTATATAAAGGAATCAAGATCTCGTTCCTCCTGCTGGAGATATCCCCAATTACATAAAGATCTATATAGAGGAGTCAGGACCTCCTTCCTCCTGTTGGTGGTCCCTCTAGTCATATAAAGATCTATAGAGAGGAATCAGGACCTCCTTCCTCCTGCTGGTGACCCCTCTAGTGATATAAAGCTCTATATAGAGGAATCAGGACCTCCTTCCTCCTGCTGGTGACCCCTCTAGTGATATAAAGCTCTATATAGAGGAATCAGGACCTCCTTCCCCCTGCTGGTGACCCCTCTAGTGATATAAAGATCAATATGGAGGAATCAGGATCTCCTTCCTCCTGCTGGTGACCCCTCTAGTGATATAAAGATCAATATAGAGGAATCAGGATCTCCTTCCTCCTGCTGGTGACCCCTCTAGTCATATAAAGATCTATAGAGAGGAATCAGGACCTCCTTCCTTCTGCTGGTGACCCTTCCAGTGCTATAGGACCTCCTTCCTAAGATACAAAGATCTATATAGAGGAATCGGGACCTCCTTCCTCCTGCTGGAGATCTCTTCAGTTATATAAAGATTTATATAGAGGAATCAGGACCTCCTTCCTCCTGCTGGTTACCCCCCTAGTCAGTCATAGATAGATCTATATAGAGGAATCCGGACCTCCTTCCTCCTGCTGTAGATATCACCACTGATGTAAAGATCTATATAGAGGAATCAGGACCTCCTTCCTCCTGCTGGTGATCCCTCTAGTCATATAAAGATCTATATAGAGGAATCAGGACCTCCTTCCTCCCACTGGTGGTCCCTTTAGTGATATAAAGATCTATATAGGAGGAATCAGGACCGCCTTCCTCATGCTGGTGACCTCTCTAGTGATAAAAAGATCTATATATAGAGGGATCAGGACCTCCTTCCTCCTGCTAGAGGTCCCTCTAGTGATATAAAGATCTATATAGAGCAATCAGGACCTCCTTTCTCCTTCTGGTGTTCCTTCTAGAGATAACTAAAGTTCTATTTAACCCCAAAATTCTTTTCACATTCCCCACTGCCTGGCCATGCTGTTTGCTCATTATACAGTCATCCTATACAAGGACTCTTAAATCTTTTCCCTCTGTTGCTCTGGCCAACACTGTACCCCCAACATTGTACTCCATCAGAGGATTATTTTTCCATAAATGCATCATTTTGTATACAGAAACATTGAACTGCAGTTTCATTGCTTTGTCTAATCTTCCAGCAATGACAAATAACGTTCCATAGTATAAATACCTCCAGGAACATCAACCTCTATTGCACACCTTTGTTATCCCCAGCAAAAACAAACACATACCAAGCCCACCAAATCTTCAGTTAAATCCCTTACAAACAGATTCAATGAAACAGGACCTAGTGCAGAGCCTGGTGGTACACCACTAATGACTGGCCTTCAAATGAACCCGCATTTACAACCATGGTGGTTTTCATTGGATGGGATTCTCTGACGGTCGACCAATGGAATGGAATGTCTATAGAACAGGATGTGGTGGAAGAGGAGGGAGGGTCAGAAAAGAAAAAGGTTCCTCACCAAGAATTATCATCTGTTATATGGAGCTCTGATAGAAATGGAGTTACCTGAGAATGGGATGAAGGCATGTCGCATGCTGACGAAGAATGACACCCCCTTCTCCGCTGGGATCTGATCTGCCTGGAGTTTTGGCACTGCAAACTTTTTCTTCTTACCCCTGAAAAAAAAAAAAACTTTAAAGCATGCGGCTATGTCACAGACATGTGAGGGTAAACACAGCGAAAGATATGTCCCTGATAAATGATGGGAGGGCAGCGATCTCCCCCCCCCCCCCCCCCTCCATCCTCCGGTGTGTTGAGATCCCATGAGGTTCCCATCCTGAGGTGACGAAGATGCACTAACAAAATGCTTATTTCATCAGTGTATGTAGCCGGTCCTTTACAAAGTACAGTCATTTACCATTGGGACCGGGATGTTCTGACTTAGCTTATTACAGAGGATGCAAATTCACTGCTGATTATATGATTGAACCTCGGGGTCAGAAAAAACAAGAAGCCCCTATTGGTGGGACTTTTATGGCACTAGGATCACATACTAGATACTATACAGAAGATTTGATTCATGAACACATTTTATTTGTACATTGCTAAATAAAAGAAAACACCAAACAGTGTATACACATGGTATGAACAGCTACTGATACACCAACTGTAAGGATAATAAAGATACAGTAAGATTTCCTCCACCTCGGGGGTCAGCCAATCAGAAGACACTTACACAAGACACAACACAGCCCATGTACAATCCCATACTAATTATGTGCTTATAAATCTACTATTACCGATTCTTTGATAGATTGGAGGGCCCCGGGTCCTGGGATGGAGGACTCTCTTCAACCAATCGAGGCATTTCAATTTCAAAATCCTTGGGAACATTCTGGATATTTGGCTCAGTGAAACTCACACGACCTGAAAGGTGATAGTAAAAAAAAACAAAAACAAAAAAAAACAAGGAAATATAAAAATGGAAGATCTGCAAACAACAGGTCTTTTTTTTAGAAAAAGTGCAAAACAGCATGGCAAGTATTGTCCTCCCTGAGCTCCCAATGTGATTGGTGATTCACAAGCTGTGCTCATCATTTCACCATATATCTTGGATTTATCTTGGAACTTCAATTGTGTTGCTTGACAGATGTGTCATCTCTGGCTGGGTGCTATGAACTGTTACTTACATGCACAAGAACTTATCTGTGACCAGAAATTAATCCCACCCATCAATAGGATCACCAGGCCCTACCACAAACACACACATTATATATATATATATATATATATATATATTAGAGAATATACGGTAGCTATTTTGCATAATATAGGGGAATATTTTTTTACTATGAGAAAAAGGTGTATGTGTAATTTTAGGTGTTTGTTGTGATTGTGGTACCAATTTTAATATATGGATTTGTATATATACGATTTCTGATAAATCAATAAAGTGACAATTTAATATAGTCCAGTGAATTGCTATATATATATATGCTGTTTTTTCCTCTAGTGGTTGAATCAGATTTTTAAACTCAGTTTTTGAGATTTAGAAATATCTATATTTATCTATCTATACACTGTACACACACACACACACACACCATACAGATTTAGATTCAGAATGAAGTTGTTTTGTACATTTATATCCAGCTAGCAGATGGTGTTCTTGGATCCTCTCACATATTTTACAGCGAGTCCTTACTTCCCGTTGTATGCAGCACTCAGTAGCTCAAGCTAAAATTTACACAAGGGAATTAGTTGGAAGCTCACCTGTAGCGGTGTGTGTTTGGGAGACGGGGTAGATTCGCTCCATGTCCAGCGTCTGGCTATAGCTCTTCTCTCTCTGTAGTGGAAAGACGACTTTGGTTATGGCGTTGGTGATTCTCTTCCATTCCAGGATGAGGCCAGGAAGAGGGTGGAGAGGCTTCAACTTCTCTAGAACGTCCTGATGGAAGAGGACAGATGGATCATTAAAGTGGCACTGAGCTCTACAAGTTTTTGTGCGCTTCAGCAGGCTCCCTGTATCCGTGTGACCAGTCCAGCCACTCACAGCTGCAGTCACATGCTTGCTATCTCCACATACAATGCGGAGTTAGCAGGCCTGCATTGTATGTGATGGTGTCAAGGGGCCGACCAAAGGCTGGAACTTTGGGGGGGGAGGGGGGGGGACAGTGCTGGAACCTATTGAACGGTGAATAGAACAGAGCCTTTTCCTTGCAGTGGGGAGGGGGCACTGTAAAGGTATTTTTAGGGTTCCAGACTGGAGTTCAGCTTTAATATTAAGTCTTTGGACTATGTTCCTCTGCTCCTATAATTCACATAGAGATTGTTTTTGTTTATATAGTGTGAATGCACATTAAAAGTGGCGGTCCGCCCACCCCTGCAAAAATTTAAACCCAGCAGCTATACATACTGCAGCTGCTGACTTTTAATAATAGGACACTTACCTGTCCTGGAGTTCAGCGATGTCGGCACCGCAGCTAATGTTTCCATCAGCGGTCGGGTTCTGCCGCCGTCATTGCCGGTAAGGGAACCTGGCAGTGAAGCATTACGGCTTCACGCTGGGTCCCTACTGCGCATGTGCGAGGCACCGCTGCGCTCTCCTACTGGCCCGGCCGCAGGGGAAGGAGGAGGGAGGCGAGCTGCTGACGTAATTCGCCGTGGAGCGGTTATCTGGAAGTGGGGACAGGGTACCCTGTCAATGACAGGTATCTGCTCCCCCCCCCGAAAGGTGCCAAATGTGGCAACGGAGGGGGGGGGGGGGAGGAGACAAATGAGCGGAAGTTCAACTTTTGGGTGGGTGGAACTCCGCTTTAAATACCTGGTGATCCTGCCAGTCTCTTTGGCTTTCTTTTAGTTTCCTGACCATGCCAATCACAGAAGCAGATTTGTGCTAGCATGGTAATTTCTGTCCTTCATCTGCTAACTAGACTTACAGGACACCATGCCGACGCACAGGGGGGGCAAGTAGTCCTGAAATCAAGCCTGTGACCTCATACACTGACATAAGGAACAGGTAACACATTTCACAGCAACACTCTTGTCTTTTACCAGATCAATAAACTGATATTACATATTCATTGGCTACCTTTACAGTGCTGAATTGCTTGCTGAGTCGGATTCGGTTTCCATTGATGGCCGCCCTCCTGGTGTAGCCCAGAGTCTTCTTGTTCCCCTGACCTTTGACGTCCCCGTTGGGAGGGAGTTTAAGCTCGATGAACAGGACCTGAATACACAAACAGGATGTAGGAACTGAACAAAAATATCATAAAAAATGTTTTTTTTTAAAAAAACACACACCACATCCACAATAACAGACCCTGATGTCCATTTCTTGGAATGCCAAGGTTACAACCCATCCATGAACAGACCATATAAAGAATGGCTGAGCCAGGATGAGCCAGAAAATGGAGATCAGCAAGTGAATGAGAAACACCACAGAATTACAGGTAATGGGAGAAGCAAAGAGGACCGGTTTCAGATTTAAGCACAAGGAAGAGCTTGTTGAATCAGAAAATAGATTTTTATTGTGTGGGCTCTAAACACATGGTACACCTGAGGGCCAGACACAATGGACAAAATAGTCCATTGTACCTCCATTGGGCTTCAAAACATAGGTCACCCATCTAGGAAGGGTTTAAAAGGTAGGAGTCACCAGGATTCAAGATATACATACACTATACATAATGTATATACAGTATATAGTCTTTAAGTTCTTTCATACCCCAACTTCTAGTCAAGGCATATGCTAAGGGATAGGCCCCACTGAGACCACTGTTACAGCTCAATGCTCATTATGCCCCTGCTACCCGGTAATGCCATCACCTCATCACTTAATATGACCTCCCTGCTCCTCTTACCTCTCCCTTGAGTAGATATTCCCAGTTCATCCATTCGAAGATGCAATGTGAACAGCAGCATCCCTCATTGCAGTGAGTGGGGAGGTGATCTGTAGTCCACACAGAAACTGGGAACAATGTTAACTGATGTGTGTCTGTGTTGCTATGACTATTTTGGTGATTTTTATAGCACAGATATGTGAATTGTTACATTTTGAACCATATATTGTTTAGAAGCCAAGAATCCCCCATGTACACGCTAATGAACCTGTTGGACTGGTTCGTGGAGCTCAGGATAGGAAATGATGCTACAGGTAGTAGGTGGTGGAGAGAGGATTTGGACAACCATGTGCTCAAGACAAAGGATCTCTAGGAAGAGTTGTTTGCAGGACTCTGAGAGGGAAGGAGCCATAAGAAGACTCCATCAAATGCCCAAGTTAAGTAGATGTTAGTATACTTACTCCATACATTGTACATGCTTATTTGTTAGGAAGGATTGATAGCTTGTGCATGTTGTGGGCATATTTTATAATATCTGTCAGTCTTGTACTATTATTCCTATAATTGTAATAGTTTGTATGTACAGCATTTGTTTAGTAGAAGCACATTAAAAACACTACAGAGGTTTCTATGCTTCCTTGCTTTACTGCAAAGTGACCTTAACCACTTCACGCAAAATCATGTACTTGTACGTCATTTGGTTGAAGTGGTTTTACCGGGGTGATGCCTGCAGCTGCAGACATCACCCGGTACCGTTTTTTAGAGCTAGTGATCGGCTATCTCACAATAACAACCGATGAGGATAATGAGCTGCTCAGCCGTTATCATAAGGAGCCGGAGGGGACATCCCCCCACCCTCCCGCTGCTCTGCCCGGCTCCTGTCCCACCAGGAGACCAGAGTAACCATCCTCCACGTCCGCCTGCTGTGTGCAATTTAAAAGCGTGACATGTTAGGCATCTATTTACTCGGCGTAACATCATCTTTCACAATATGCAAAAATATTGGGCTAACATTACGTTTTTTTTTTTTAATTCAAAAAAGTGTATTTTTTCCCCCAAAAATCATGTTTAAAAGACATGCGCAAATATGTGCGACATAAAATATTGCAACGATGGCCACGTTATTCTCAAGGTCATTGCTAAAAAAATATATATATATATATATATATATAACGTTTGGGGGTTCTGAGTAATTTTCTAGCAAAAACGACTGATTTTAACTTGTAAGTAACAAATGTCAAAAATAGGCTTGGGGCTGAAGTGGTTCATAGAAGCAAAGCAAAGCAGTGCCACAGGCAGAGAGCGAATAGGTAATTGTTAGGGTTACAAGAGGGAAATTAAAATGATAATGTCAGCACAGGCTCTTTATGTTTCATATCCGCTGACATCACAGTGCTGAGATAATCCCACCCATAAGATGAATGGAGGATTGTCTGGTACCTGAGCGACATCGTCTGGACTGGTCAGGGAGAAGCTGTGCCCAGCCAGCTGGTAGGCCTGAGCCTCGATCTCGTTCAGCTTGGCCTGCATGACATGTTTCTGGGTCTCGCATTCCTCTGTACTGAATCCGATACCGTTCAGCTCCAGGAGGGCCAGGCAGTACTGAGTGGGCATCTCTACATTGCGGAATACATCTGAGGATGGACAAGACAGATACACATCAAAGATCATTTCTGGGAGAGTTACCGGTCCAGATGATTTTAAAGGCCAGCTCCATTCATAACTCATCAGGTAAGTGGTGTCATTGAGTGTTTATTTTGATGCGTGAAGCAACATCAACATTATCCACAATAAGTGAGTGGAGAAACCAGCAATGCAGAATGTGCAGGAAGGCCAGCCAGTGCTGAAGAAAAATGTGAAGTGGAAGCTTTCCCCACAGTGATTTGTGTCTCTGCCCCTCCCACAATGGTGAGGTTTCCTGCAGTAGTTTGTATCTCTGCCCCCCCACAATGGTGAGATTTCCTGCAGTAGTTCGTCTCTGCCCCTCCCACAATGGTGAGATTTCCTACAGTAGTTTGTGTCTCTGCCCCTCCCACAATGGTGAGATTTCCCTGCAGTAGTTTGTGTCTCTGCCCCTCCCACAATGGTGAGATTTCCTACAGTAGTTTGTCTCTGCCCCTCCTACAATGGTGAGATTTCCCTGCAGTAGTTTGTGTCTCTGCCCCTCCCACAATGGTGAGGTTTCCTGCAGTAGTTTGTGTCTCTGCCCCTCCTACAATGGTGAGATTTCCCTGCAGTAGTTTGTGTCTCTGCCCCTCCCACAATGGTGAGGTTTCCTGCAGTAGTTTGTGTCTCTGCCCCTCCCACTATGGTAAGATTTCCTGCAGTAGTTTGTGTCTCTGCCCCTCCCACAATGGTGAGATTTCCTACAGTAGTTTGTCTCTGCCCCTCCTACAATGGTGAGATTTCCCTGCAGTAGTTTGTGTCTCTGCCCCTCCCACAATGGTGAGGTTTCCTGCAGTAGTTTGTGTCTCTGCCTCTCCTACAATGGTGAGATTTCCCTGCAGTAGTTTGTGTCTCTGCCCCTCCCACAATGGGGAGATTCCCTGCAGTAGTTTGTGTCTCTGCCCCTCCCACAATGGGGAAATTTCCTGCAGTAGTTTGTGTCTCTGCCCCTCCCACAATGGCGAGGTTTCCTGCAGTAGTTTGTGTCTCTGCCCCTCCCACAATGGGGAGATTCCCTGCAGTAGTTTGTGTCTCTGCCCCTCCCACAATGGGGAAATTTCCTGCAGTAGTTTGTCTCTGCCCCTCCCACAATAGTGAGGTTTCATGCAGTAGTTTGTGTCTCTGCCTGCCTGTGACTGGGCCTTTAATTAATCTGCTTGCACATCCTGCAACCTGTAGTAAAGCTAATACACAAAGAAAAATATGGGGCGATGCTCCTTCTTAGGCATCTAAATCAAGTGAGCTGTCTGGCTCTATGACAATTATTTGAGTCACTGACGCAGGACAAGTATGCAGCCAGTGAAGTCACAAGTCAAGCTTATTCCAGGTCACAGATCCAGTGGAAATAAAGACTTCAGAGAGAAAATAGACAAAAAGAAATGGACTTGGAAAACATTCTAGAGAGCCCAATATACCAACTCAAGAGATCTGTTGGAGGACATCCCCTTCAAGATGAGAGGAGGAGTCCTCATTACCTTGTAGCTTCTCTCTTTCTATTAGCCCGTTCAGCTTGGCCATGATGCTGAAGACGAGAACGGATTCTATGGCTGCCCGGTAGCGCCCCGACTGGTCACCATCAGCGCAGAGTCCTAGGCTCTGAACTCCCTGGCCAGTTCCAACTCCATCCAGCAGGGGGAGCTCATGCGGCAGGAAGTTTGCCACCATGTTGTGAATGGTTCGTTCCTTGGAGCCGGGATCCAGCAACCAGCAGGCAACCTGCAGAATAAGAATTGTAGTTACAGGAAATTCTCCAGTTTCAGGTTTCATTGCACCAATGGCACTTTATTAAAGGGATAGGCCAGGGACAGTCAGGCCGGGGGGGGGGAGCTAGATGACGCCCTCCAGACAGGAAATGGGGCAGGTTCTTACTTGCTCCAGGTTCTAATGTACATTGTGGGAAGCTCACACTATGCAGTGAATTCAGAGTACAGTAAAACCTTGGTTTGAGAGTAACTTGGTTTGAGAGCGTTTTGCAAGACAAGCAAAATTTTTTAATCAATTATGAATTGATATACAAGCGATGTTTTGATATACAAGTAGCGTCATGTCACAAATGAGTACAAAAAAGAAAAGAGGCGCCTCCAAGTGTAGCAATATGGTTACATTTAATGAAGGTACAACATTTAGGAACATATTGCTACACTTAGAGGCTCCTCTCTTCTCTTTTATACCCTGGAGTTCCTCCTGGACTTTGCTTCCAATCCCCTTGTGGAGGCTTCCATTTGTGGATGGACATTTTATGGTTAAACAACCTGGTCACATTGCTATAATCTTTTTATATGGACTATAAACTGAAGGACCTATGAATAAATGGTTGTGGAACGAATCATTTGAGTTTCCATTATTTCTTATGGGGAAATTCGCTTTGATATACAAGTGCTTTGGATTACAAGCATGCTTCCAGGAAACAAATGATGCTCGCAATCCAAGGATTTACTGTAAGTAATTTTAGTACTGGAGAGAAGAGATTGGGAAAGGGGAGGGGTTATAGAGACAAGGAGAAGAAGGGATTTGGAATAGGAAGGGGTTATGGAGTTGAGGAGAGAGGGGGGGAGGAATGGCAAGTGGTTATAGAGAAGAGAAGAGGAGAGGGAGGGATTTGGAATGGGGAGGGGTTACGGAGATGGAGAGAGGGAGGGGTTTTGGGAATGGGGAGAGTTTATAGAGACAAGGAGAGGGAGGGGTTATGGAGATGAGGAGAGGGGGATTTTGGGATAGGTTATAGTTATATTAAAAGTTATATAAAAAATTATAACAGTTTTAGTCAAAGTGGAAATAGACTTCTGTGGAGGTGTTATGGAGATGAGGAGGGGGGAGAAATTTGAGGAATGGGGAGGGATTATAGAGACAAGGAGAAGAAAGGATTTGGAATGGGGAGGGGTTATGTAGATGAGAAGAGAGAGAGGGATTTGGGGAATGGGGAGGGGTTATAGCGACAAGGAGAAGAAGGGATTTGGAATAGGGAGGCGTTATGGAGTTGAAAGAGGAAGGGAGGGAGGAATGGCGAGGGGTTATAGAGACGAGGAGATGAGGAGAGAGAGAGGGATTTGGGGGAAGGGGAGATGGAGATGGAGAGAGGGAGAGATTTGGGGGAAGGGGAGATGGAGATGAGGCGAGAGGGAGGGATTTGGGGGAAGGGGAGAGGTTAGAGAGACAAGGGGAGAGAAAGGCATTATGGGATTGGGGAGGGGTTACAGAGACTAGGAGGGGGGAATCTGGAAAAAGGGTGGGGCTATAAAGAAAAGGTAAGGGAGGGATTTGGGGAATGGGGAGGGGTTATGAATATAAGGAGAGGGAGGAATTTGGGTAATGGGGAAAGGTTATAAAGACAAGGTAAGGGAGGGATTTTGGGAATGGGGTGGGGTTATGGAGATGAGGAGAGGGAGGGATTTGGGGAATGGGGAGTGGTTATGGAGATGAGAGGGGTTCTAGAGGCAAAACATAGGACGATGTGCTTGTACTCCAGAGTTGTACTGAATATGTTTTTTTTTATTATCCCCAGAAATACACATTAAATGTGCTGATTTATAGGGGAGAAGAGACAGGTAGCAGTTAATTAGATGCGGACAGATCTGTTCGGTCTTTGATGAGATAATCCAATAAACCTTCACTAGCGATAAGCTGATTGCAGGAGGAGACTGAGATTAATTCCGAAGTGAATCCATCTGGTGATCGCACTGATCCCCGTCCTCATCAGGCGTGAGAACCGTAGAGCGGAGCCATGGAAGGTCACACTACCTGATAAATCTTCTCTCATCAGCCGGGATCCTCATTACACATGTAAAACCCTCCGATGGTGGGAGAGCCGGAGCGACAAGAGAGATGAGCAAAAGCTGCTTTTATCAATCTTAAAAGGAAAACTCCACTTTTATAAAATAAAGATTATTTATGCGCAATATAATAATAAAAAAAAACATTCAGTACATCCCTGCAATGGTTTGTCCCTTTAACTTTTTTGCTGACCTATAAGCAGAGACCCTGGAAAATAAAATGATGGCCCTAAAAGGTTTATTCAGTAAAGAGAACTTCAGCTAAACAAGGAAAGAAAAGGAGGGCCCGAAGTGGGGGGTGGGGCAATCACTTATGGGAACTATCATGTAAAGGGGAACTCGGACTCTTATGTAAGGAAGTTTCTATGATTGGTTGTTAGGATGCTGGTGGCCCTAGCAACCAATGATGGTACAATGACAGGGCAGCCAAGAAAATTTGCTAATTTGTACTGGTGCCTGAAGTGAGTGGGGGCATTGTGGATGTTGGAGAGAGAAAGGAAACCATAGGCTGAGCTGATGTAATTCTGCTGGGGTCTCTCATGTAAGCAGGGACTTTGAATGGGACCCTGAAGTGAAGACTCTGATGGGGACACTAATGCAAAGGGGGGCTCTGATGTAAGGAGGTAGTCTGTTGGGGACTCCCATGCAAGAAGGAACTTAAAACAGGATACTGAAGTAAAGGGGGGGAGACACTGGTAGGACTCTGATGTAAGAAAGACTTCCACGGTTGGACGCTAGGATGCTGGTGGTCTTGGTTGCTAGCAAGCAATGATGGTACAATAAAAGCACAACCAGGGAAACCTGCACTTGATACCTGAGGGGAGAGAGCGTTGTGGAGGTTGGAAAGAAATGGAGACCGTACTGTGACCTGAATCCGGGACCCTACAAGGAACCTTGATGTAAGGGGGGGGACACTGAACAGGACCGTGAAGGAAGCAAGGACTCTCATGGAAGGGCAAATTCTGACTGGGGCTCTGATGTGAGGGGGGGGCTAGGGACACCAATGTAAGCAGAGACTCTAAATGGGACCACTGGAGATCACGAATGGGAACTCTCATGTCAGGTTCTGATGCAAGAAGGGCTCTAAAGTAAGGGAGGCGTTCATGATTGGTTGTTAGGATGGTGGCAGTTGTAACAACCAACAATGCTACAATAACAGCGTAGCCAGGGGAACCTGCAATGTAGACTGGAGAGGGGTGGTTGTGTACGTTGGGGAGAAACAGAGTGTTGGAAGGCAACATGGTTTAATATCATATTTCTGGCATTTCATTCCCTGGTTGATACAGGCAGATGGCCCCAAGTTGGAATGTAACCAGTTACATTCCAGAGCTTTGTAGCATATCAGAATCTGCATCTGAGAGCTTGGATCCGGGCCGACTGGTATGATAACACACTGCAAGCACTCTTCAAAGAGAGCCATGGCTGCCAGGATGATTGATGATGGTGGGTGACAAAGATCAAAGGATCAATAGGCACATAGAGATGATACATGGACAATGCTGCCCCTAGAGGCCAATACAGCAGGACGGACAGTAATATAGGATATTAAGAGGACTACCTCTTGGCAATATCTCATTGGACAGGAGACCAGTGGGGGTGGTTACGAATGGGTCTGAATTAATGTATAAAAGGGGCATACAGGAGGGAATTCGTCCCTTTTTCGCTGATGGATCTTACCTGATGGTTCTGAGCCTCATGGCCATCTCTTTTTGCCATCTGAGCTCAGCGGACGAAAGCATTGTGATAAATATCTGATGTTTTGTATTATATGTTCTGGTGTGATATGCTTTATAATATCTTTCTTTAGTATTTTCATGTTAGCGTTTTTTTATTTTCTTGGGAAATAAATAAGACTTTATTTTATTAAGCAGTGTGCTTGGTTTCATAGCTAATCTTGTATTATAGTGATATCAACAGTAACATGTGATCAGAGTTTTAATAGACTAGCTAACTAGGTGAATAGACAAGTTAATACATGGGTGCAATAAATAGAGGGGATTCCTAACCACCCTCAAATAATATTTATTGTACCAATTACTTCACAGACTCTAGGCCATGGGTGCTCAACCTTTGGCCCTTCAACTGTTACGAAACTACAAGTCCCATTAACCATTGCAAGGCTGACATTTACTAGCATGACTCCCAAAGGAAGAGGCATGATGGGACTTGTAGTTCCGTCACAGGTTGAGCACCTATGCCATAGGCCAACCTAAAGACCTGTGTGAGAAGCCACTGACATTAGCTGAGGGCCAGATAAAATCTTGCAGCGGCCGTAGTTTGGAGATCCCCAAAGCCCTAACAGAAAACCCGGATGACAGTAAAAATCCAAATGGAATCTTACCCTTCCCCACCCTATATAAAAAAAAAAAAAAAAGTTTGGCCCAACATGAAAACTCATTTCTGGGCAAATATTCACCCCCTCCCCCCCCCCCCGACTTGTGAAGCCCCATTTCCTTCTGCGGGGGGGGGCTGCTAATCCAGCACTGTAAATGTGGTCCCTGACGCGGTCCCCATGCATGGATTTAGGGAAGATAAAAGGGCATTTGAAGGTATGGGGGGGGGGGCATCCCATAGATCCTCTTTCAAAAAAGGAGCAAGCAGCTTTCAGGTAAATGTGATAATTGGAAATGTGTCATTTCCCCAACATGCGGTCATTTCCCTTTAACACTCAGCAGATCAGATTCACACCTATCTAATAAAACAACTTTAAATGTCTGCAGATCGCCTTCAACATGAAGCAGCCGCAGCAGGCGGTCTAGAAAACCAGCGGTGACCTTTCCTGATGAGCTCCAGGGGGGATCCCGCTGCAGATAAAGACTTTGCTAAACTTTGCCAGTAAAGCCGCTCAATTCCCAGAGCAACACGACGCCTCATCTGCTGCAATTAGTGAGATTTTTCTACAAAGTTCCAGCAACCTCACTTACCCAGAGAGACGCCAAAAGGAGGCGGAGACATCTTACAGGGAAAACTTTGCTGTGGTCCCCAACGGCTGGGGCTGTTTAGATCTGTAAATGCGATGCATTAACGGCCCCCTGAGGTGGGGAGGGGATGCAAAGAGGGAAAAACAGCAGGTCTGCTGACCGGATGCTCAGAATTTTTTGACTTCTGTGACAACCAATCATATTTCAGCTTAAGAAAAAAAACTTAAAGTGGTATTAAAGTTTTGGCTTAAAAGAAAAAAAAAAAAACATGTTATACTTACCTGCTCTGTGTAATGGCTTTCCTCCTCTTCTCTGGTCCCCTACGGATGCTGCTGGCTCCTCCCCCTTGACCAGCCTCCTGCTATTGGGGCACTGGCGCATGTTCGCTCCGGAGCCCCGCTCTATGCGTCCATAGGACATATAGAGCAGCGGCTCGGCCCCGACCCCCGCTTCCTCCTAATTGGCTCACTGGCTGTGGTCGACAGCAGTGGGAGCCAATGGTTCCCACTGCTGTCTCATCCAATGAGGAGAGTTAGTCGCGGGGACAGCCAAGGCTCTCTGGCAGATCGCTGGATCGGGAGGGGGCTCAGGTGAGTATTAGGGGCTGCTGCGGGTGGACTTTGAATGGATGTAGAGAGGAGAAGACTTCAGATAAATAGGTACAAATTTATGTAGGAGGATTTGTTTCATCCCTGTGTATCACCTAAGACCAGTCACTTCACTGGTTATATGGAAGGGTTTACAAGCACTTTAAAGCAGAACTAAACCTTCCTGTCTTTTACAACCAAGGAAGCTGCCATCTTAGCCTCTGTTTGATCTTCAGTTGCCATGGTGCTGCCCATGTGGATCAGTTATGATAGCAGCCGTTTGATGGCTTGACGGTTTGGTTGAGACCAAAAACAACTGTGATAGTTTTCATTCATGGAATGTCTTGAATGTAACAGTTAAATTGATTTAGTGTCGCTGTAACCCTTTGCACTGAATTGACTTTCTTTAAAATGATTGTAAAGTCTTGTTAAAAAAAAGTAACAAACATGTTATACTTACCTGCTCTGTGCAGTTGGATTTGCACAGAGCAGCTAAGATCCTCCTCTTCTCGGGTCCCTCTTCTGTGCTCCTGGCCCCTCCCTCCGGTTGAGTGCCCCCACAGTAAGCAGATTTCTATGGGGGCACCCGAGCCGAGTCACAGCTCCGCGTATCCATTCAGACACAGAGCTCCGACCCGGCCCCGCCTCCTCTTTCCCCTGATTGGCTGACTTTGATTGACAGCTGCAGGAGCCAATGGTGCTGCTGTGGTGTCTCAACCAATCAGGAGGAGGAGTGTCCCAGATGGCTTAGACATTCGTGGACATCGCTGGAGAGAAATGGGGCTCAGGTAAGTATTAGGGGGGGGGGGGTGCTACACACAGAAGGTTTTTAATCTTAATGCATAGAATGCACCTTCTGCCTTTACAACTCCTTTATCTAGGGGCCTATGTTATTAGATGCTGTTATGTGCAATAAGGTGACGGGAAACAGCTTTAATTATCAGTCGGTCGGCAAGGCTAACATGGTCCATGATTAGAGGACAGAGGACAGAATTAAAATTAGATTTGGGAAACTTAACATTAATAAATCACCGGGACCAGATGGCCTGCACCCGAGTTTACTTGGGGAACTCAATCAAGTAATTGCCAGACCATTGTTCCTAATTTTTACTCACAGTCTACTAACTGGAATGGTACCAGCTGATTGGAGAAAAGCCAATGTAGCACCAATATTTAAAAAGGGCACAAACATCCCTGGGAATTACAGACCAGTTAGCCTAACATCAATAGTATGTAAACTCTTGGAGGGGATGATAAGGGACTATATACAAGATTTTAGTAATGAGATCGGTATCATTAGCAGTAATCAGCATGGATTCATGAAGAATCTTTCTTGCCAAACCAATCTATTAACCTTCTATGAGGAGGTGAGTTGCCATCTAGATAAAGGAAGGCCCGTAGACGTGGTGTATCTGGATTTTGCAAAAGCATTTGACACAGTTCCCCATAAACGTTTATGGTACAAAATAAGGTCCGTTGGCATGGACCATAGGGTGAGTACATGGATTGAAAACTGGCTACAAGGGCGAGTTCAGAGGGTGGTGATAAATGGGGAGTACTCAGAATGGTCAGGGGTGGGTAGTGGGGTTCCCCAGGGTTCTGTGCTGGGACCAATCCTATTTAATTTGTTCATAAACGATCTGGAGGATGGGATAAACAGTTCAATCTCTGTATTTGCAGACGATACTAAGCTAAGCAGAGCAATAACTTCTCCGCAGGATGTGGAAACCTTGCACAAAGACCTGAACAAATTAATGGGGTGGCAACTACATGGTAAATGAGGTTTAAATGTAGAAAAATGTAAAATAATTGCATTTGGGTGGCAAAAATAAGAATCCAATCTATTGACTTGGGGGAGAACCTCTGGGGGGGAATCTAGGATGGAAAAGGACCTGGGGGTCCTAGTAGATGATAGGCTCAGCAATGGCATGCAATGCCAAGCTGCTGCTAACAAAGCAAACAGAATATTGGCATTAAAAAGGGGATCAACTCCAGAGATAAAATAATAGATAGACAATTCTCCCGCTCTACAAGACTCTGGTCCAGCCGCACCTGGAGTATGCTGTCCAGTTCTGGACACCAGTCCTCAGGAAGGATGTACTGGAAATGGAGCGAGTACAAAAAAAGGGCAACAAAGCTAATAAAGGGTCTGGAGGATCTTAGTTATGAGGAAAGGTTGCGAGCACTGAACTTATTCTCTCTGGAGAAGAGACGCTTGAGAGGGGATATGATTTCAATATATAAATACCGTACTGGAGACCCCACAATAGGGATAAAACTTTTTTGCGGAAGAGAGTTTAACAAGACACGTGGCCACTCATTAAAATTAGAAGAAATGAGGTTTAACCTTAAACTATGTAGAGGGTTCTTTACTGTAAGAGCGGCAAGGATGTGGAATTCCCTTCCACAGGCAGTGGTCTCATCGGGGAGCATTGATAGTTTCAAAAAAACTATTAGATAAGCACCAGAACGACCGCAACATACAGGGATATATAGTGTAATACTGACATATAATCACACACATAGGTTGGACTTGAAGGACTTGTGTCTTTTTTTAACCTCACCTACTATGTAACTATGTAAGGCAGTGGTGGTCGAAATGGAGGAGGTGAAATGGCCGACTTCCAGATTCAGAGTTTGTCGTTAGTTTAGAAGCAAGTAGCATAAAGTGGGGTTTATCTGTAAAGCTGATCCCCAGGTTTCCTCCTCCTGCTATCCAATTACCCCCCAAGCTGATCGCCACCCATGCAAAAAATAAACTTTGCATTCATCTAATGCTGCAATCATGTGGCACTTTAGTCCACAGTCTTCTGTCATCTTCTGTTACAGAAGACGGGGTCCTACTTCAGGAGTCCAGTACATGGTCTGCCAGACATGGACACTTTCTATTGCTTTACCAGTGGCCGGGTCCTCTCAGGATCCAGATGAGGGATCTACAGGAGGTGACAAGTGGAATGACTGGGACCATCTGCATCTGGATTGGCGGTCCCCTGCACCAGGAAGCAGCACTGACAAGGGAGTCAGGCTGCAGATTTAGGGGACAAGGTAAAAAAGTGCAGGATGGGGTATAAGAGGAGTGTCGGGGGGGGGGGGGTAATAATTGCCCAGAGATGAGCTTTATGTTTTATGTACAGAGAGAGGAGGCAGCTACCTTCGGGTCCTGGAAGTGTCCTGTGACGGAGGCACGGCAGCCCAGGACGAGGGCCTTGTATTGCTCGATGAAGTTATACACGATGACCGTTCTTTGAGCTTCTTTCTGCTCCAGTGTGGACTGAACGTGCCAGAGCCGGTCCTTCACAGAGAGGTTCTGATCCAGTGGAGGAGGAGCCAGGCTGGCGCTAATGTCTACAAAGAGAGAAAACCCAAACCAGAATATCACAAGAGTACAACATCTTCATCATGTAGATAGGTCTATGAAACACTAGAGGTCCTATTTCGGCAACTTGCCAAGAATGCGATCACTAGAGAGGATAAAAGGGACAACTCGCCTGTTTCTACAACATGTCCCCCTCGCTGGCTACAATGCTACCTCTCCCAGCATTGGGGGGGGGGTTGGCGACACTTTCCTGTCTTGGCCAATAAGGGAGCAATGCTGTATAAACGGGTGAGCTGTATCTTTGCCTTTGCTAGAGATTCTGATGTTGGCGAGTTGCTGCCAGGGACAAGGACCACTGGTGTCACCGGCTACAAGACTGAGATCCTAAAGGGAAGATATTTCTCTATACACAACCATCTTCCAGTCAGGGATCCTATTAAACAAATTCAATCTGAAGTGGAATGTATACATACAGTGGATATAGAAAAAAATCAAACCCCCCCTCCCTTTAAAAGGGGGGGGGGGGTCACATTTTATTGCTTTGCAGCCTGAAATAAAGACAGGCACCGTGTCTTATCCAGCTGTATTAAGTGAAATGTATAACATCCAAGTAAAAAATGTAACACCAACAAATCAGAAAAAAAAAAAATTTAAAAAACAGAATCACTGAGTTGGAAAAAGGATCACCCCTCTCCTACAAATGACTTGTAAACTCAATCAGGTGTAGATAAATCAACTTCTCAATGGCACACAAAGCCATTTAACTGTGATCAGCTGTAGTTATTTTGATTAACTCAGCATAAAAAGAGCTTTCCTGGAGCATTTCAGTCCCTGGTAGTGCAACTGAAGCAAACAATCGACTACAGGTGGCAAGGCACCGTCACCGAACTCTCCGGGATAAAGTTGTGGACAGGCACAAGTCAGGGGATGGATACAAAGGCTTTATCAATGCCTAGAAGCACAGTGAAGTCTATTATTAAGAAGTGTCTCCTATAGACGTCGCAGCACCCTGCCTTAAACATTATTTTAAAAGAACACATCTTCAGCATCCCGTTAGACGTGCATAACTGCTGGTTATAGAGAGTTGCAGACTTTAGCTGTACAATCTGCCGATCAGATACTTGATGACACTCTAATAGAGGGCAGTGTGGATGAAGGTCTATTTTTTAAAATGACTACATGTATCCTATTCTGAGACATAGCGCAAACATGAGATTTGGACTCCGGTTGGGGAAAAAAAAAAAAATGACTGACTGAACCTCCTTGAAATCTTACCTCTGGACTAGGATTACAGTGCGGCTGTCCGGATTTTCTCAATTGCATGTGATCGATTGATCAACTTGGGTACAACCAGCCTGTTGGATTTTACATGCGATTATTGCTATTATAGCCGCTAGCAATGATCACTCCACCAAGAGAACACAATGGCTCCATGGGAGAGATTCCCTTGTCAACACTGTCTGCGTTGATGGGGGAAATGGAGTACTGGGAGGACACAATGGCTCCGCGGGAGGGATCCCCCTGTCAACACGGTCAGTGATAATGGGCGAATCAAGCTAATTTCTTTCCTGCAACCCGTGGTTGCAGGAAAGAATTTTGCTCCGTTTATGGCTGGCCTAAAGAGTGATAGTCAACCTACAGTACTCTGCTAATACATCTTCAATAAACATGAATAGCGTATGATAAAACTGAACCAGTAAGGATGTAGGAATCCCGACAATTACCAAGACAACTCCAGTGGCTCACCTGACTGATCCTGCTCTCGCTGTAAGGACAGGTAATAAGCATCTTTCCCTCCCCAACACACAGCCACACCGACCAGCAGGACGTCACCCCAGCCCTGGATGGGTAGGCCGTCTTCCTTGGCTGGTAAATGCCTCGATGACTGAGCTGGGAAAACAAAAAACAGAAATAATGAGAGAGTGTGTATGAGTATTATAGTCACAGCAGGGAAAGCATTGCAGCCATTGTACAGCAGTCACCTTAAAGTAGGTCTAAAGGCTCCGGTATGAGAGTCTATACAAGCCCCAAACCTAGTAACTATGTGATGTACAAATAACATAAAAGTAATCAAAAACTTCCTTTACTTCCCCTTCATTTGTATCTCACAATTTCCCTCTCAGACACTGCAGCTCACAGTGGGGGAGGGTTTTCTGGTGTCAATCTGGAAAACAGTGGTCAGGACTAGGTGTGGACAGGTTCTGGTTCACAAGGTGACATTGCTATTAGAAACGCCCCCTGCTTCTTCTTTTTTTAACCCACTGCAGCACAAGCAGACACAGCCTATTGAAAGTGGCGACTCTGCTCTGAATTTAGGAGCGGTGCAGCATAGTTTGCACTAGAGCTGGGGAAAAAAATCGATTGAAACATTGAATCGAGTTGAGAGGTCAAATCGATTCAAAATTTAAGCAAATCGATTTTTTTAGATTTTTTTTTTTTCCTTCATCGCGCCAGTCCTGAGGAGCTGCGGGCATGAGTTTTTAGGCGAGGCCGCAGCTTCGGCCTAGTCCGCTGCTTTGGCCGGACGCCCGAAGACTAGGCCGAAGCCGCAACCTCGCCTAAAAACTCATGCCCGCAGCTCCTCAGGACCGGCGCAGTGTCCCAAAAAAAAAAAAAAAAAAAAACTCGATTCGAATCGTGAATAGAGTTTTTCTTAAGAAAATCGAAGATTTTTTTTTTTTAAGAAAATCGAAGATTTTTTTTTTTTAAGAAAATCTCCCAGCCCTAGTTTCCACACCGTCACAGGAAGCTGCATTGGGTGGACTTCACCATCAGGATCAACAGGTATTTGTGGGACCTTAGAGTGGACCTTCACTCATTTTTTCATCTTTCCATCTATTAAATCTCTTGCCCTCGTTGTTTTAATTTTGGATAGTAAAACATTTTTTTTTTTCTGCCAGTAAATCCTTATACAGCCCACTTCCTGTTTCTTGTCTGGTCATAAGTCTAGGCTTATGACATCATGCACAGCTCTCTCTCTCACTCTCCTGAGAGTTTGCCAGGAATGGAGGGGGGGTGAGTCATAAGAGGGCAAATGAGAGCTGCAGAGCTGGAGGGGTGTGTCTGTGTAAATCCAGGAAGTGAACAGGCAGCAGCTTCAGCTGCCCACAATTAAAATGGATGCAGCCAGACTCAGTGGAGGTAGATTTTTGCAGCATATTTGGCAAGTACAGAAACACAGTATATATAAAATAATATGCAAAGTGGTTGGAGGGAAGCTTCAGAATGGCAAAGATGTTTTTATTAAAAGTTATGTGAGCGGAGTGCAGTTCCTCTTTAAAAGCCAGGGGATGCATTCCCAAGATTCACCAGTAAAGGGGGTGCAGGCTACCGGTAAAGGGGGTGCAGGCTACCGGTAAAGGGGGTGCAGGCTACCGGTAAAGGGGGTGCAGGCTACCGGTAAAGGAGGTGCAGGCTACCGGTAAAGGAGGTGCAGGCTACCGGTAAAGGGGGTGCAGGCTACCGGTAAAGGGGGTGCAGGCTACCGGTAAAGGGGGTGCAGGCTGCCAAAATGCCCATCCAGAGCTATGCATACACCAAGTAAAAGAGAGGCCGCTCTCCCGACCAGCCATAATAGCATAGGAATCAAGATTGGCTTCAGCTTGCAAGTCGTCGCCAAAAGCCCACACCACCCTATGATTAAGCCCCGGGAGATGGGGCAAAAAGCGTCAGAGGGCGTGGCCTTTTGGCGGAGAAATGCAAGCTGAAGCCAATCTTGATTCCTATGCTATGATGGCTGGTTGAGAGAGTGGACTCTTTTAGTGAGATATTTGTGGGACTTTTCAGGAGGTCTAAGAGATGTACTTAAAATTATATTTTTTAAAGGGAGGTCATAGTTCTACTTCCAGGAGCCTACACCTACTTTGGCAACATCACCCATCTTTGGCTCTGTGATGCAGAAGCCCTCTAAAAATCTGGGTATGGGGTATACTTGCACACTGGGGCCCACCACAATGATGCAGTGCTTGGTGCCTGAGAGAATTATGAACAAGTGGAAGCTCTAACACAGCCATTCTCAACCAGGGTTCCTCCAGAGGTTGCTAGGGGGTTCCTTGAGCGTTGGCTGATGAACCCCCTATCTGATGATGCCAACAGAGTTCAAGGTTCAGCACCACTTAGCAAAGCCAGCAGCAGGACACCAAATATCTTTTTAGCTGTCTTTAAGGGTGGCATTCTGAACACCACATTAAGGGGGACATTTTTCCTATTGACCACCAATATCAGGAGCATTGTTCCGATTGAGCCCTGATTATTTGGTTTTAGTCAGGGTTCCTCGAGATCTGAAAATTATTTTTGGGGTTCCTCTAGTATTAAAAAGGTTGAGAAAGCCTGCTCTTAACACATTAGTAAATACTGACTTTTTTCGAATGTCAGCAACTGCATAGGATATTGGGGTTGGGCCACCAGTAGTACATTGAGGGGGCAAGCAGAGATCTGATTGTAAGAGCTGGAATACAGAAGCCGTGTTATTTTATCCCTACGCTAAGATCATGGCACAGATTCAATTTGAGCTCAAGAGAGCCTAAAAGCACATGGTGAACAAAAAATGTGAGAACAGCCAACACAATGACCCGGCTATACACTTTGTTAGCCACAAGATCTTCTTCCGTGCCCCTCTCTGATTTAGATTCACTATGTCACCGAGGCAGAAAGCTTGCCGTATACTACACAACCCGTACAATTTCTGTACAATCTGCTTTAGATTTGTCAAAGTTATGCAATATGAGGACCTACATCAAATTTCCATACACAAGTTTTTCCAATCAGGAAGGCCCTTGCACTACAGAATTGTTGATTGATCTAAAGGAGAGATTGTACATTCAGATTATATAGCGTGTGGTCAGCTGACTTGTCCCGGACTGGTTGCTTAGTGGAATGACAATTACCAAAAGGTTAGCACTGAAAGTGAAGAAAAATAGTACCTCAGTAACATTGAGAATCTTTATCAGAGAGGGGCACTAAAGAGGGCTTCGACTTTAAAGTGGTTGTAAACCCTTTTGTCTTACTTTTATCTATAGGTAAGCCTAGAATAAGGCTTATCTATAGGTAGTGGAAATATCTCCTAAACGTGCGCCGTTTAGGAGATAGTTCACTTGTAGTGCGCCGATGTCGTCATCAGCGCATGCGCTGTGAAGAAACGGACCACCGTGCCGTTTCTTCCCCCAGCGTGTGCTGTGACCGACGGCTCCCGCGGGCATGCGTGGGAGTGACGTCCCGCGGCTCCGGCCAGTCACAGAGCCGTATTCCGCGGCCCCAGGAAGGAAGAGGGGCGAAGATGGACACAGCCTGCACAGGGGACAGTGTGGGCTTAGTTTGCAGGTAAGTTTCATATAATGGGCTAGTATGGGATGCATACTAGCCCATTATGCTTTTAATTTGCAGGCCTTGCGGGGAGCAAAAGAGGAAGTAAAACCCATCGGGGTTTACTTCCTCTTTAAAGTGTAAGTTGACCTTTACAGAAAAATCTGTAAGGTGAACTTGCACAGGACCCCCTCCCTGGAGCGTGGCGATATCCCGCTATGAGCCCTGGTATAACCGCATCACCGGTCTGGGGCTTAGAAATCCCCTTGGCTTTCTCTCTTCTTCCCCCACCCCTCCGCTGACAGGATGGGCTACGCGGGTTCTGATTGCTTGGCGCCACCCATATGACGGCGCCAACCAATTAGAATGCTCCTAAACATACCTCCTTACGGGGTACGTTTTGGAGATTAAGCTGCGGGGGATTTCTAAGCCCCAGACCGGTGACGCGGCTATACCAGGGCGGGATAATCGCCGCGCTCCAGGTCAGCAGGACTGGGGGAGGAGGGGGTCCAATGTAAGTTCACCTTACAGATTTTTCTGTAAAGGTGAACTTATCCTTTAACATACATTAAAGCGCCTACTGCTTCAAAATGCTTTTTTTTTCATGTGTTTGTGATGCTTTTTTTTGCTTTAACCACTTAAGGACCGAGCCCCTTTTTGAGATTTGTTGTTTACAAGTTAAAATCATTTTTTTTGGTAGAAAATTAGTTAGAACCCCCAAATATATATTTTTTCTACACCTAAAGAATAAAATAGTGGTTGTTGCAATACTTTATGTCACACCGTATTTGTGAAGCGGTCTCACAAGCGCATTTTTTTTTGGAAAAATACATTTTTTTTTATTAAAAAATAAGACAACAGTAAAGTTAGCCGATTTTTTTTTTCGATATTGTGAAAGATGATGTTATGCCAAGTAAAATCGATACCCAACAAGTCATGCTTCGAAATTGCACCCACTCGTGGAATGACGACAAACTTTGGCACTAAAAAATCTCCATAGGCGACGTTTAAAAATGTATTCAGGTAACCAGTTTTGAGTTGCAGAGGAGGTCTAGTGCTAGAACTATTGCTCTCGCTCTAACAATCGCGGCGATACCTCATGTGTGGTTGAACACGTTTTCATATGCGTTCGCTCCTGCATGCAAGCTCGGTGGGGCGCTTTAAAAAAAGAAAATACATATATATATATATTTATTTTACTGTTTTACCGCCAGCCATTTTTAAAAATACTGGGGTTATGGCAATTAGCTGCTGCCATAACAACCTTATTTAGCGTCAAAGTACCGACGTATAACGACGGCGGCTGGTCCTTAAGTGGTTAATGAAGCTTGGCAAATGCCCTGTGTGTTGAGCCACTAGAACCCCAAGCTCAGTAGTACCCCAACTTATAAGTACCCTCATTCAACAGGTCCCCTGCGCAGTAGTACCAGCTCTGCTGATGATCCCAACACAGTAGTAATGCCTCAGATCTGCTAATCCCCCCCACTCAGTTGTAACCCCCGGCTCTGCCGATTCCCCACTTAGTAGTAAGCCCCGGCTCTGCCGATTCCCCACTTAGTAGTAACCCCCGGCTCTGCCGATTCCCCACTTAGTAGTAACCCCCAGCTCTGCCGATTCCCCACTTAGTAGTAACCCCCAGCTCTGCCGATTCCCACTTAGTAGTAACCCCCAGCTCTGCCGATTCCCCACTTAGTAGTAACCCCCAGCTCTGCCGATTCCCCACTTAGAAGTAAGCCCCAGCTCTGCCGATTCCCCACTTAGTAGTAACCCGCAGCTCTGCCGATTCCCCACTTAGTAGTAACCCCCAGTTCTGCCGATTCCCCACTTAGTAGTAACCCCCAGCTCTGCCGATTCCCCACTTAGTAGTAACCCCCAGCTCTGCCGATTCCCCACTTAGTAGTAACCCCCAGCTATGCCGATTCCCCACTTAGTAGTAACCCCCAGCTCTGCCGATTCCCCACTTAGTAGTAACCCCCAGCTCTGCCGATTCCCCACTTAGTAGTAACCCCCAGCTCTGCCGATTCCCCACTTAGTAGTAACCCCCAGCTCTGCCGATTCCCCACTTAGTAGTAACCCCCAGCTCTGCCGATTCCCCACTTAGTAGTAACCCCCAGCTCTTCCGATTCCCCACTTAGTAGTAACCCCCAGCTCTGCTGATTCCCCACTTAGTAGTAACCCCCAGCTCTGCTGATTCCCCACTTAGTAGTAACCCCCAGCTCTGCTGATTCCTCACTTAGTAGTAACCCCCAGCTCTATGATCCTCTGGTTTGCCAATCCTCCTCTCTCTCTGGTCCCCACTCACCTCCCGCTATATTGCTTCCACACTGCTCACCACATGTGACATCTGCTAGTTTCTCGTGCTTCGGTCCCCCAGCTCTGCTGATCCGTCTTTGCTCTCTGGTCGCTACTCACCTTCTGCTATGGCTTTCCCATGTTGCACACCACGTGTGCCATTTGCTAGGTTTGCTCCGCTCCAGTCCGGACCCCACTCACCTTCCTGCTGCTCCACACTGCCAACCAGATGTGACGTCTGCACCAGACACTCCCAGAACATGAACCGAAAGTGACTGCTGATTACGTCTTTCTGGTTCCTTTGTTGGCTGCCCAGTGCATCCGGGGATATCTCGCACCCGCAATATCTTAAAAACAAAGTGAAGCTAACGCTTAACAAAAGCCACTCAAAAACTTCACGTACTATTAGCAAACGTTGTCATAGACTTCTATGGAGGCATTGGGGAAGCTTTGAAGCACCAAGAAAGTTACATGGGGTATAATTTTTGAAGGAGAGCAAAACAATGTGTGAACAGGACTGTAAGGTCACCATTTTATTTAGTGACAGGGGTTTTGATTGGCATTCAGAGTGTTTTAAAAAAAAGCGTTTGTAATGCCACATTTTGAAGCAAGTATAAATGAGCCTGTGGAGATAAGAAGTGACTGTTTGAGTATTTATCAAATATAACAAAAATGCCAGGAAATAAAAGTGGAAACGCGGTAAAACCAATTATGCTTGGCCTCTGTATGGATTATTTTAAAAGTGGAAAATGGAAAAAAAAAAAAAACATTCACCTGGCTTAAACCTGCCTCCGATACAGCTCCGGGAAGATGCTGGTTGTGTCCTCTTCTCACAGGCCACAGCCAGAGAAAAGGTCTTCTGGTTGCGCCACTCCTTCAGAAAAACGTGAAAGAGATTCTGGTCACTGGCGACATCAATGATGCTAAATTCCTCTGAGCTGGATGGCGGGAGGGGAACAGAGTCCTGGGATAAATGCAGAGAGAAACCTTCATCCAAAACCGGTTCATCCTCAGCAACGTCCATGCATTCCTCAACCTCACTCCGTGACCCCAAGAATGTCTCCTCTTCTGCGTCCAGAGAAGGAAATATCATGCTTTGACCAAGCTCATCTCTAGTTCTAGATTTTACACAAGACATCCCTATCATCATTCCTGACGTGGACGCACTGGGCGGCGTTGGAGGAATAAGGTCATTTCGGCTTTCCGGCCTGGAGTCGAGTTTTTCTGCACTTTCTGATGCCACATTAGGGGTGGAGTTATCAGCAGCAAGTAAACAAGGGTCAACAGATGGTGTGTGAGGGGGGTCTATGGCTTCTAGACCTATTTTTGGTTCCTCCCATGTAGGGTAGATCTCTTTTACACAAGGATCAACAACGATCTGTTGTGGTTGAGTCATGTGTAGATTGTGGGACTTGTGATTGCTTGAAGGACTTGAGCACTGATCCAGAAGCTCTTGCATCCCTTGCGTCAAGTTAAACGAGAGATCAGACCACTCCTGATTTCTTATGGCAACCGTCCTCTCTCGAATTTTAAAACTCTTTTCCAGACTCTCACATGGTAATGGATCTGGGCAATTGGGAATTTTATTTTTACTTTGACTCTCCGAAGCTACAGGTAGTTCGGCATGATCCAGAACCTCCACCATCTGGAATGAGTCAAGCTGAGAGAATGAAATCGATGCTTCTTCACATCTTATGGGTTCGTCCTGCTCTTCTATCAAGTCATCGATGGGTAGACTAAGCTTAACAATAGTCTGCAGCGTTTCCTTATCACTTCCACTTGCTGGGTTCAGGGTGGGTTCCTCTAACTTAGGGACGATGCCCAGATCTTCATTAAAGCTGTCAAATAGAAAACTGTCGCTCATGTTCAGGCTGGTTTCTGCAACTTGATTACATGGTAAAGCATCCTCTTCTGGGGCAACACAGTTCTGTATTTCTGCAAGGTTTTGTGGTGAACGTCTCTCTTCTCTAGGTTGGGTATGCAAAGTCTGGAAAAGGCTCTGGAGCTGTGTGTCGGTGAGAGAAACATCATTCCCTCTCAACCATGAGTATTTCTCATAAGTCTTTAACTGTGCTTGCCTTTCTGGCCCTTCAGAGATCAATTTAGGCTCATCTGAGTGATTGGAAACATTCTGTACAGCATTCACGGTCACCTGACTTAAATGGGTTATTTGTTCTTCTCTTGGATCTCCAACGTCAACATGTGTTTCCTCTCTAACAAGCTCAATAGCTGCCAGGCTTTGTGTGTCGGAGTTCTGGTTTGACAGCTCAGCTGCCAGCTTTGAATCTCCGTCTCGCTGTTCCCTCTCCAATTCAGATGCCACCTGCTGCTGCATTATCTTCTCGGTCTGAGTGTCCAGCTGAAAGCTGTCCTCAAAGGTCCTCGATGCCGCACAGAAATCCGGAGAGCGGACGTCTCCGGGGAAACACGGGACGGGTTTTGTTTCTGCAACCGCAGGAGCTGGCTCGGTTTGTCTACAAGGGGCATTCATCTCATTTTGTTTGTGGTGAAATGATCCAAAAACAGATTGATGTTCCTGGAGCGTGTCTGTAGGCTGAATGGGAGCTGGGGGCGATGTGTTGGCAATTCTCGCTATTTCTATGTCAGGGCGTTCTCCTTGTAGATCTTTTATTTCAGAAAACTGCAATGTCTTCTTTTTCTCTCCAGCAGTCTCTTTCATTATTGTGTCACATTGTAGAACGTTGGAGATGGGGTTAATACTAACTGAAGATTCTCCTGACTGATCCCCTCTTGATATATTGGCCACTTCATCCCTAATTTTTTTGAAATTATCAGCAATTGGTGAAGCCATTGATGTTGTGTTTCTTGTCCTGGGTTTTGTTTTAATGGAAACATTTGACAAATGTTCTGGAATATTATCGGTTATCGGGGGTTCAGTGGTCAACTCATTGTCCTGGCTCACAAGACTCTCATTCTTGGTGGGTATGGTTGCCTTCTCCTTGGTCTTACTCTGGACAGAGTTTTGTACAAGGCCAGGCCCTGAAGTGTTTGACGATGTGGTTGCCTCCCGTCTCTCGGGAAGCACGGACTTCTCAGGATCTGCAGTGCGTTTACCTTCTCCCACAGGTGGAGAGGGATTTTTCTGTGACGTTTCCCTGGTCGATTTTGAGGCCTTTTCTGACCCATCTTCTCGTCTGGGAGAAGAATGGCTGTCTTTGTCCAGAGATGATCCAGAAGAGGTGAACGAGGTATCGCCGCTTCCGTTGGGATCCCACTGTATCCCCATCCCTGCCAGGTCTTCTCTCAGCAGTTTTCGGGCCTCCGCCACAATCAGCTCAGCCGCTTCCCTCTCAGTCAACCCCTTCTTCCCGGATATCCAGATACACCGAGCTGCCCGGCGCTCCTGAGCCGCATCTTCGTCTTCATCCACCGCTCTGCGGACACTGCACAGACAAAGAGAGATTGTATCACAGCTTTACACTGCGTCAAAGACTCATACAAGTCAACCTTAAAAATCAAAAAGGCAATTACTGGGCACGTTCCCAGGGTCAAGAGACCAAATTCAGCTGGTAAAAAGCTTAAAGTGGTTTTAAAGGCAGAAGGTTTTAAGATTTAAAAGGTAGAGTCCCGGACAGCAGAGTCTCTCGTGCAACATCGCTGGATCGGCAACCCCACCTAACACTTACCCGAGCCACATCCCGATCCAGCGATGTTGCACGAGAGACTCTGCTGTCCGGGACTCTACCTCCCGATCGGCTGAGACACAACAGCAGGCACCCTTGGCTCCTGTTGCTGTCAAAGTCAGTGAGCCAATGAGGAGAGAAAGGGGGCGGGGCTGAGCCTCGGCTCCGCATCTGAATGCACACACAGAGCAGCGGCTCGGGTGCCTACGTAGCAAGCTGCTTTCTGTGGGGGGCACTCGGCAGGAGGGAGGAGCCAGGAGCACCGGCGAGGGACCCGAGAAGAGGAGGAATCGGGGCCGCTCTGTGCAAAACCAACTGCACAAAGCTGGTAAATATGACATGTTTTTTTTTTAACAAAAAAAACACAAAACTTTAATATCACTTTAACCACTTCAATACCAGGCACTTAGACACCTTCCCGCCCAGGCCAATTTTCAGCCTTCAGCGCTGTCGCAATTTGAATGACAATTGTGCGGTCATGCTACACTGTACCCAAACAAATTTTTTATCATTTTGTTCCCACAAATAGAGCTTTCTTTTGGTGGTATTTGATCACCTCTGCGGTTTTTATTTTTTGCGTAACAAATAAAAAAAGACCGAAAATTAAAAAAAAAAAAAAGTTTTTCTTTGTTTGTTAAAAATTTTTGTAAATAAGTACGTTTTCTTCTTCAATGACGGGCACTGATATGGCTGCACCGACGGGCACTGATGGGCACCGATGAGGTGGCACCAATGGGCACTGATAGGTGGCACTGGTATGCGCCACTGATGGGCACTCATAGGCGGCACTGATGGGCACTCATAGGCGGCACTGATGGGCACTCATAGGCGGCACTGATGGGTAGTTATGGGTGGCACTGATAGTTGGCATAGGTGGGCACTGATGGGCATGGATGGGCACTGACAGGTGGCACCGATGGACACTGAATGTTTGCACTGATGCCCCTAAGGGTGGCATTGCTGGGCATCACTGCAACATAATGGTGCCAATCAGTGCCCATTTGTGGCCATTGATTGGCACAGATTGGGCACACAGGGCACATGTGGATGGCCATGGGGTACATACCTGGCCATCCACATGTAGCCCCTTCCCTGGTGGTCCTAGTGGCGATCCCTGGTGGTCCAGTGTGGTGATCTGAGGGGGGGCTGCGCTGATAAACAATCAGCGCAGACCCCCCCTGCCAGGAGAGCCGCCGATCGGCTCTCCTCTACTCGCGTCTGTCAGACACGAGTGAGGAAGAGCCGATCAACGGCTCTTCCTATTGACATCGTGATCAGCCGTGATTGGACACCGCTGATCACGTGGTAAAGAGCCTCCGCCGGAGGCTCTTTACCAAGATCGGTGTAGCGGTGTGTCAGACTGACACACCGATCCACCGATCGCCGCGATGCGATGTGCGGCGGCATGTTATCCTGCTGGACGTCATATGACGCCCAGTCAGGATAACTGAACCACCGCCCGGCCGTCATCTGCTATGGGCCGGACGGGAAGTGGTTAACCACTTCTGCTCCGGAAGATTTGGCTGCTCAATGACCAGGCCATTTTTTGCGATACGGCACTGCGTCGCTTTAACTGTCAATTGCGCGGTCGTGCGACGTTGTACCCAAACAAAATTTACATTCTGCTATAAAACATTTCCAAAAAAAAATTAAAAATGTTAAAAAAAACAAACACTACATTTATTCATCAGTTTAGGCCGATATGTACTCAGCTACATATTTTTGGTAAAAAAAAATAATAATCACAATAAGCTTATATCGATTGGATTTATTATTATTATTATTATTTTTTTACTAGTAATGGCGGCGATCAGTGATTTTTAGCGGGACTGCGACATTGCGGTAGACTGAACGGACATCTGCCATTTTTGGGAACCAGTGACATTATTACAGTAATCAGTGCTAAAAATATGCACTGTTATTGTACGAATGACACTGGCAGGGAAGGGGTTAACATCAGGGGCAATCAAAGGGTTAAATGCGTTCCCTGCAGGTGTTTTCTAACTGTATGGGGGGGACGGTGTGACTGGGGAAACACAGATCCGTCTTCCTGGTTAGCAGAAGGACAGGATCTGTGTGATCTCCCCTATCAGAACGGAGATTTGCCTTGTTTACACAGGCAGATCCCCATTCTGTCACTGCTGGGGAACGATTGCGTGTGGCCGGTGGACATATAGTCCCCTGGACCCGCTGATTGTCTCCCCGGCCGGCCCATGAGAGCATGTGCTCCAATAAAAGCGAGTTTCCAAGCTGACGTGCAGCTACCGCGATTCGCGGGATCGTGCCAACCTTGCCGCAGTATAATGACGGCAGCTGGTCGGCAAGTAGTTAAAGTAACGCAGCGCCGTATCGCAAAATACGGCCTGGTCAGGAAGGGGGTAAAACCTTTCCGGAGCTGAAGTGGTTAATAAGTGATCACGTTCCTTCTGTTCTCAGCTGCATAAGAGCTGGCGGGAGGAGAAACAGCAGCACACTGATCTTCCCAGTGAATGGCTGTGCAGAGGGTGTGTTAGGACAAGTCTGATCATTGGAGGAGAGCAGGCGGAGTTTTTTTTTTTTTTAAAGGAAAGCAAAGTGACTGGCAGGGACATCAGGAATTTCAAAGGAAGCAATACAAAGAACAGGAGACTCTCTCATACAATTACATGGTACAGCAGCCACATATCAGGAATATGAAATGTTGGGGTAACAAACGCTTTAAGCAAAATACATCTTGGCCACCAACCTGGAAGTGAAGGAGACATGGTACATTGATGAGGTCATTACTCTGCTCTCTCCTTCTGCAAGCATGTTCATGCTGTTCACTCACAGCACTGTGCAAGGCAGTAGAGCTCTGAGGGCTCCTCCGCTCCCAGTTTGAGTTCTGCAGAGCGGGAGATTATAGGGGGCCGATACCAGTACAGATTCAAATTCTTATATTATTCCTATTTATTAAAACCTCTGAATGATTTTGGCATTTTTTATGTTAGGTGTTGTTCTTTTCCTTTAGGTGGAGTGGAAATACAAGCAAATAAAGTGCCCCAGGCAGGGGCGGACTGACAACTCATGGGGCCCCCGGGCAATGGGAGAAGATTATGGGGCCCACGGGCAATAGGAGATTATGAGGCCCCCGGGCAATGGGAGAAGATTATGGGGCCCACGGGCAAAAGGAGATTATGAGGCCCCCGGGCAATGGGAGAAGATTATGGGGCCCACGGGCAATAGGAGATTATGAGGCCCCCGGGCAATGGGAGAAGATTATGGGGCCCCCAGGCAATAGGAGATTATGAGGCCCCCGGGCAATGGGAGAAGATTATGGGGCCCCCGGGCAATAGGAGATTATGGGGCCACACAGTATACACACACACACACACACATACACACAATATACACACACAGAATACACATACACACACAGAATAGGAACTGGAGAGGCAGCTATAATCTTGGGATTTTAAAAAAAAGAAAAAAAGATTTTTACATACTGTCCCCGTTTTTATTGAGGCTGGCAACCCTGATGAGGCCCCTTAGTGGCATGGGGCCCTCGGGCAGTGCCCGAATGGTCAGTCCGCCCCTGGCTCCAGAACAAGATCATCTTGTGACGAAACGCGTCGGTTGGAGCCAAGTGCTGACGTCACCACGTGCGGAAGTCCCGGGAAGGACGGGCTGATTGTACAAGCCGGTCGGCTTTTTATTATACAAGTGGGTGTCCTAGGATTTTGATGCAAGTGCTGGCTTAGAAATATATAATAAGCCTATAAAAGGATTTTCTGCCATGGCGAGCTTTTATCATTCCTACATGTGGAGCTTATAACATCGAGTATTTACAAAGAGGTGGCTTCCCGTCAGTTTCCGGAGGGATCGAGGCCCTGGCTGGGTTATAAGCCACAAGCGAGGTTCACCTTCCATAATAGGAGGTCAATGTGTTCCAGTAAGCAGGCACTTTATATGGTGGAGGATTGCACTCAGGCTCCTGATAATTTCAGTGATGGGAGGTGTACCCAATAGTGGATGGATTCGATTTCTTCACGGATCTCTTTTTATGCAATATATTTTTTAATTTTATACTTTTTACAAGTTCTATTTTTCCCATTTATTTCACAAGCGCAGCTTTATGGGCTAAGAAATAAAAGTAGCAGACTAACACCCTGGAAAGCCAAAACTTTACCGCAGATTTCTTCACCAATTGTTGAATTAGACTGCCATGGCATTGTGCTTGTTAACTTTCTTCGTAGTAAATCTGGGAACACGCTCAGCTTTTATAATGCAGACAACAGTTGCTGGCTCTATGAGAACCAATCAGTGTTAGGATCTGGCTCACTAAAACATTATGGCACATTTAAAGTAAAAGCAACCCCCCCCAATCACTATACCGTTATAGACGCTTTACCGTCTTCATCTCGCATGAAAAACGGTTTTCAATATTTTCAGATCTGCAGCTTTCCTTAACCGCTTCCATACCGGGGCCTTTTCTGGGACGTTTTGTTTACAAGTTTAAATTAGTATTTTTTGCTTGAAAATTACTAAGTACCCCTTATCACTTTATATTTTTTTTTTGTTTGTTTTTTTTTTTAGCAGAGACTCTAGGGAATAAAATGGCGGTCATTGCAACTTTTTACGTCACACGTTATCTGCGCAGAAATTATTCAAACGTGTTTTTTTCAGGGGGGGAGGGGGAACTTTAATGAATTAAAAAAAAAAAAAAAAAAAAACACAGTAAAGTTAGCCCAATTTTTTTTATATATGATGAAAGATGACGTTACGCCGAGTAGATACCCAACATGTCATGCTTTAAAATTTTGCACACTGGTGGAATGGCACCAAACTGCCCCTGAAGAAGGATTGAAATAGAATGTATTCCGAAACGCGTCGGGCCTGAAAAGAGTTCCATCATACAATGTGTTATCTTAACAGAAACAGATAAGAAATTGTTCAAAATTATGTTTACCACATAATGTGTCTTTGTGGTTTGTAATGTTTATAATGTTTTTTAATATATGAGAATTTTTGAATAAATAAAAATACTTTTGTTATTCTTCACATTAGTTTGTACTCCTCCACTTTATAAAAAACTGTATGCAAGTGCCGGAAAAATCCACTTAGGGGAACCCCATTTTCTTTGAATGGCACCAAACTTCGGTACTTAAAAATCTCCATAGGCGACACTTTGGAACTCTAAACTGGTAACCTGTAAAAAGTTGGAGGAGGTCTTGGGCTAGAATTGTTGCTCTTTCTCTAACGCACACAGCGATACCTCACATGTGGGATTTGAACTCTGTTTATATATGTGGGCGCGAATTATGTATGTGAGTAACAGCAGACGGGGGTCGCTTTACATTTATTTTGTTGTTTTTTGTTTTTTATTGTTTATTTTTGTATCACTTTTATTCCTATGACAACAGATGTAAACATCGCTTGTCATAGGAATAGTGCGTGACAGGTCCTCTTTATGGAGAGATGTGGGGTCTATAAGATTGATTTGAACTGAAGACCAGGGAAGAACCGGCCCAGGGTGAGGACAACGCTGGATCTCTGGAAAGGTAAATATCCTTTTTATTAAAAGTCAATGGTGATAAAAGAATCACAGCTGGCTTCCCAAAGTAAACATGGCGGCACCGGGGAACTGAAGACCGGCGAATAACCGGCCCGGGGGAGGACAGCTCTGGATCCCTGGAAAGGTAAGCATCCTTTTATTAAAAGTCAATGGTGATAAAAGAATCACAGCTGGCTTCCCAAAGTAAACATGGCGGTACCGGGGAACTGAAGACTGGCGAAGTACCGGCCCGGGTGAGGACAGCTCTGGATCCCTGGGCAGGCGAGTGTCCTTTTATTAAAAGTCAGCAGATACAGTATTTGTATCTGCTGACTTAATTTTTGTGCCAGGCCCACCCTCCTCCAGCCTCTGAATAAAAGTAGAGGCTCAGACGCGTCTGCAGACCCAGTCTATGAAAGTGATGGGTGAAAAGCAGAATGTTAACCCTGAATATCGATCGATTGGACTGACTGGCTCCTGAATTCTGCACACATTCACCCCCAAGAACTAGACTGTACTCTGTCTGGGGCACACGTCTTCCCTCTGAAAGTGACAAGAGAAGGGAGCAGCGGATGAGGACCAGAGACTCCGAATGTTCACAGGAGGGACACCAGAGAGAGAGACTGGTGAAGATACAATCCGGTCTGCGGGGACAAGACATGACAACTCATCCCTTCATTAAACTTTCCAGCAAATAATAGGAACTGAGATCCCGCTAATAACAAGGATTTAGGGATAATCCAGAAGAGATACGGCTGCATTTAGATGAATTAGACAATTCCTCGTGTTAATCACACTGAATGAGAAAAGGGACAAGCTGTGAATCGCAATAAAGTGGACCCAATTAAAGTGATTCATAATTAGGGTCAGAAAACATCTCCACATTAACTGGCAATTTACAAGCATTAGACGCCCAGCATACTAGAGAATGATAGAATGTCAGCAACCAGCCCAAAATTCCAGGACCTTCACCCTTCAGATCACCCCAATTCCTGCACCTTCACCCCTCATATCACCCCAATTCCTGCACCTTCACACCTCAGATTACCCCCAATTCCTGCACCTTCATTCTTGAGGTCACCCCAATTCCTGCACCTTCACCCCTCAGACCACCCCAATTCCTGCACCTTCATCCCTGAGGTCACCCCAATTCCTGGACCTTCAACCCTCAGATGACCCCCGATTCCCGCACCTTCACACCTCAGATCACCCCAATTCCTGCACCTTCACCCCTCGGATCACCCCAATTCCTGTGCCTTCACCCCTCGGATCACCCCAATTCCTGTGCCTTCGCCCCTCGGATCACCCCAAATCTTGCCCCTTCACCCCTCAGATCACCCCAATTCCTGCACCTTCACCCCTCAGATCACCCCAATTCCCGCACCTTCACCCCTCAGATCACAGCAATTCCTGCACCTTCACACCCCCAATTTCAATACCATAAGAACTGTAGGAGTTTTACATTTATAGCTGCAGCAACTGGCTGTCCCACTAGAGGGAATAAGAGGGTCAGCAGACGGGCTTCTTCCAGCACTGACTTCCACAGCTACAGACAGGCCTAGGCTGGTAATGGGGAGGAAGGTCACCCTTTGAATGTCAGTAACATTCAGCATGCCTCTCTGAAATGTCATGGAGGTGGATGGGCCACGAGCACAGAGTGGCAGGCTTAGTGACCTATCAATTACAGCCTGATGTTTGTGTGATGTCAGCCTGTCACATGGGCTTCCCATAGAAACCCCAAACTAGAAAACTCTCGTCATACAAATCCTATCAGCATTTATTCTACCTAGATCTTACCTCCCCTGGTCCCCCCCCTCCCTCATCAACATGCCAATGATATTTCTAAAGTGGTTGCACACCGCAGACATGAAATCTGAACAAAGCGTATCCTCCTATAGTATGTACTTGTCTCACTCCAGAGAACTAAGTGTCATTTCTGTCTGCTGCCTCCTTCCTCTGCTATCAGCATCAGTCACTTCTGACAAGTTTTCCTGACACCAAGAGAGAAATGGTGACAGGGGAGGAGCTCCAGCTGATTGACAGTCTCAGCTCTGTACCTGTGAGCTGTGTGGAGAAGGGGGGTGTGTCTCTCTTCCTTCCAATCAGCTCTCAGAGCTCTCTCCTCACTGAGCTCTGCAGAGTGTAAGAGAAGGCTGCAGATAAAACAGGTACAACTTATGTAGGAGGTTTTTTTTTTCATCCCTGTTTATCACCTGAGGCCAGTCACTTCACTGGGTATATGTGAGGCTTTGAATAAAACCTGTGTTTTTATTATGTAGATTGTTTTGCATACTGATATTTTTACATCACTGGGTTCTCTAGCCGATTGCCGACCGCCGCATGGACATTTACGTCAGCAGAATGACACGGCTGGGCAAATGGGTGTACCTGTCTGTCCCTTTGAATTGCTTGCCGTCCTGGCGCGCACGCCCCCCCGTTGCATGCTCCGTGATCGCGTCCGCGAACTTGATGTTCGCCGGTCTCCCGGTGATCGTGCCATGGAGAGGCAGAACGGGCAGATGCTTTTGTAAACGAAGCATACCCCGTTCTGCCTAGTGACAGGACAGAGATCTACTGCTCATCATGAGCAGTGATCGCTGTCAAATCAGTGGTAGCCCATCCCCCCCACTGTTAGAATCACTCCCTAGGACACACTTACACCCTTCACCGCCCCCTAGTGGTTAACCCCTCCTCTGCCAGTGTCATTTACACAGTAATCAGTGCATTTTTATAGCACCGATCACTGTATAAATGACAATGGTCCCAAAATAGTGTCAAAAATGTCCGATGTGTCCGCCATAATGTCGCAGTCACGATAAAAAAAAAAAAAAAAAAAAAAAATCGCAGATCGCCACCATTTCTAGTAAAAAATAATAAAAATGCCATAAAACTATCCCCTATTTTGTAGACGCTATAAATTGTGCTCAAACCAATCAATATACACTTACTGCGATTTTTTTTTTTACCAAAAATATGTAGAAGAATACATATCGGCCTAAACTGAGGAAAAAAATAGTTTTTTTAAATATTTTTGGGGGATATTTATTATAGCAAAAAGTAAAAAGTAAAAAATAATGCGTTTTTTTTTTTCAAAATTGTCACTTTTTTTTGTTTATAGAGCAAAAAAAAGAAAAGCTCTATTTGTGGGGAAAAAAGGATGCCAATTTTGTTTGGGTACAGCGTCACACGACCGCGCAATTGTCAGTTAAAGCCACGCAGCGCCGAATCGCAAAAAAATGGCCTGGTCGTTCTGCAGCCAAATCCTCTGGGGCTGAAGTGGGCAGATCATGGCTTGGTGGGAGGGGCCTGCCTCAGCGCTTCTCTCAAAAGCCTTCAAGTCCTAATGCAAGCAGTGGGCTGGCTCTTGGGAGGCGTTATGCAAATTCAAAATGCCTTGATGGTGTCAATCTGGAGGAGTGGGGGCGTTCCATGGCAGGACCTTAGGTAATTGCCCACATGTGGGGCTAATCCTCCATTATTAAAAAAGAACTGAAAATCCAGTGAATGATAGGGACAGGCAGGCTGGGGAGGAAAGGACTACCAGACTTGCTGCGGGGCTTCTAATGTACATTGTGAGAAGCTCACAGTGTGCAGTGAAATCAGTGTAAGCCGGGAGAGGATCCTGTACAACAGGGCAAGACTGAAAGGGCGAGGGGGAGGGGTGTCAAATTGTTCTGTTCTGCATGGGTAGTCCTCACTTTTTTTTTCTCACCTGCCTCCTGGGCCGGGGCCTTCTGGCTGGGATTGGAGGAAATTTTTGATTCCTGGCCTGGAGGAGCCGGTCATTATTTCACACAATGACCACTTTTCACTCTCCTCTCCACTTCCTTCTCCCCCCCACTTTCTTTTATTTAAGCCCTCGTTGTCACTTTTTGTATTTTCATGTTTGTACGCAGTTTTTGCACATGTGACTGGTAGGGTGAAGGTCCTCGGGCCTGCCCTGAAAGTCTTGGTAGGTAGGGGGTGGACATGGCCTTCTGGCTTGGTTCGCCCTCTCTCATGGGGTCTCCCTTTGGGGGGGGGCACCAAGTACTTGGGTGTGTCTGTTTCTGCAGGCCCTCCAGAGGAAGGGGTCCGTCTGTTTTTTCGGACAGATGGACCAAGTGTAAAAGTACCCCAGTCCCCGTCTGGAGCCTAACGCCCCCCCTGGGGGGATCAGGGCAAGGCCCTCTGATTTTAGAGGGGTTGTGTACACCCGCTGCACTTTTTGGTGTTTCACTCTTTAGGTGTGCGCACATTTTTTTTGGCACCAGGTGAAGTTTTTGATTGTCTCTCACGCCATGGGCTTTCCAAAAATAAAAATTGGGTAGTGCTCAGGTTCATTTTAGGCCACTTACCCTTATTTTACCTTAAGATTCAACTAAGAAACACAACTCTAATCAGACATATCCAAATCTCTCCGGCCATTTCCTCCTTTCTCATACGGGATCAATAAGTTCCGTCATTAGAAATGTATCTCCATTAAAGTGGTAGGATCGGAGGCCAGGCTTGTGCCGCATATTGAACGGCGAAGAGGCGACAGAAGTCAGCGGAGAACGTTGGGGGAGGAGAGCGAATATGAAAATCAATGGGGAATTAAAGGTCCAGATTTACAAAAAGGTGTGAACTGTTGGCGTGTAGATGAAATAATCAAAAATTACACTTTCCCTTCCCCCAACAGCTAGGATGATGGAGACACATCACTTAACCACTTCCGGAAAGCCGCACGCCGATATACGTTGGTACTTTGAAGAGGAGTATCGATGTTATGGCAGCAGCTAGCTACCATAACCCCGGTATACTCTTTTTCGGCCGGCGGTCCGGGTTTCTGATAATAGTGGTCTCTGGGGCGGATTCGCCGCAAGATCACTTTTAATCAGTGGCAGGAGAGGTGCCCCTGCCTCCCGCCGTGCTCCGGTGCCCTCTGCTGCTTACCGAAGCTGTCAGCAGCGGAGAAGGCGATCAGATCCTCTCATGTCAGTGGCATGGAGAAGAGTGAGGGGGAAGATGGCCCCCAACTGTCTCCATACCATTGCAGGGCGGAAGCGACGTCAAAACATCACTTCCGCCCATAACTCTTAGAGAGCCTTTCTTTTTTTTTAGTTTATTTTTTTATTGTATTTTAGTGTAGATATGAGATGTGAGGTCTTTTTGACCCCAGAACTCATATTTAAGAGGTCCTGTCATGCTTTATTTTTCTATTACAAGGGATGTTTACATTCCTTGTAATTGAAGTAAAGGTGACACAATTTTTTTTTTTTTAAAAAGAACAGTGTAAAAATAAAAAATGAAAGGTAAAATAAATAAGAAAAAAAAAAAAAAAAACGTTTTAAAACGCGCCCCGTCCTGACGAGCTCGCGTGCAGAAGCGAATGCATACGTGAGTAGCGCCCGCATATGAAAACGGTGTTCAAACCACACATGTGAGGTATCGCCGCGGTCAGTCGAGTGAGAGCAATAATTCTAGCCCTAGACCTCTAACTCAAAACATGCAACCTGTAGAATTTTTTTAAATGTCGCCTATGGAGATTTTTAAGGGTAAAGGTTTGTCGCCATTCCACGAGCGGGCGCAATTTTGAAGCGTGACATGTTGGGTATCAATTTACTCGGCGTAACAAAAAAATTCACTGTTGTCTTATTTTTTAATTCAAAAAAGTGTATTTTTTCCCCCAAAAAAGTGCGCTTGTAAGGCCGCTGCGCAAATGCGGTGTGACAAAGTATTGCAACGGCCGCCATTTTATTCTCTAGGGTGTTAGAAAAAAAAATGTATAATGTTTGGGGGTTCTAAGTAATTTTCTAGCAAAAAAACTGTTAACTTGTAAACAAATCTCAGAAAGAGGCTCGGTCCTTAAGTGGTTAAAGCTGAACTTTACCCATAACAGTTTGATAATTAATGTTATTTTGTAATTATTATTACAAAATAAGATGCATTGCACATTAAAGTGATTGTGAAGTCTCTCTTTTTTTTTTTATAACAAACATGTTATACTTACCTGCTCTGTTGTAGTGGACTTGCCCAGGGCAGCCCGGATCCTCCTCTTCTCGGGTTCCTTTTTTGCTGCTCCTGGCCCCTCCCTCCTATCGCATGCCCCCCCACAGTAAGCAGCGTGCTATGGGGGCACCCGAGCCGACCTGCAGCTCAATGTGTTCATTCAGACACAGACCTGCTGTAAGGCCCCGCCCCTCCCTCTCCTGATTGGCTAACTGACTTGACGGCTGCTGGAGCCAATGGCAATGCTGCTGTGTCTCAGCCAGTCAGGAGGGAGAATCCTGAATGGCCAAGGGACTCCTGGACATCGCTGAATAGAGAGGGGGCTCAAGTAAGCGTTAGGGGGGCTGCTACACACAGGAGGCTTTTTATCTTATTGCATAGAATGCATCGAGATAAAAAAAACCTTCTGCCTTTACAACTCATTTAATAATTATGCTACCAAAATGAGTGTGTGCTGTATATTGCCTCCGGCATAGTTCCGGTTTCTTCTTGCTGGAGGCTACCATTTTGTTGAAGCCCAGAGAAGTCACTTCCTTATTGTAAAACTCTCCCCCTTCTTCTTAGCCTCAGAAACCGCTGTATATGTCACATTTTGTAATTTAACCACTTCCTGCTGTATGACGTCATATCCAAAAACAGAGTTTGATCTCCTACGCTGTGTAGTGTGCCTCTATAGAGCTGTGAACTCTTTGCTTTGACTCTTAGTAATGGATAATGTACTTCCCTCCACAGACTGGGGAATCCCAAACTAATACACAAAAAAACACAGAAGTCGCATGGACCTAGCGCATTATCCTCAAACAACGATATTTATTTAAATACGAAGGTAAGTTTCACACACACAAAGACTTGCTAAAAGCATTAGACATGTGCACTGACAAAAAAAATTTGTTTTATTAGTTTTTTTTGCTTTTTGCAAATCCGTATTTTCAAATTTTCGATTTTTCAAATTTGCAATTAATTTTCATTTTTTTAATTTTTCAAATTTTCAATTTTTCAAATTTTCGATTTTTCAAATTTTCGATTTTTCAAATTTTCAAATTTGCAATTCATTTTCGATTTTTAAATTTTTAAATTTTTCAAATTTTCACATTTTCAATTTTTTGCACATTTTTGATTTTTCACATTTTCGATTGTTCACATTTTCAATTACGGATTTCCGAATTCTCGGAATTCGAGAATTTCAACATTCAAAAATCCGAAAAGATTCAAAAAAATGAAAAGAAAAAGAAAAATCAGTAAAATTTTAAATAATTACTAACTAATAATAACCAACTATTAAATTATAGGTATTGAAATTTCCTTTCAAATTTGGCTGTTTGTGAACGTAACAAATACAAATTTATCTGAAGCTACAAATTATCAGAAATAACGAATGCCGCATCTAAACAAATGGAATTGAACCAATTAGTAATAAATAATAATAATAAAAAGCTTTTATTATTATTATTGTTATTTAATATTATTAGATAGTTACTCTCCATTCGTTTAGATGCGGCATTTGTTATTTCAGAAAATTCGTAACTTCAGATAAACTCCTACTCTTTACGCTCACTAACAGCCAAATTTGAAAGGAAACTCCAATACCTATAAGTTAATATTTATTATTATTTCGTTATTATTTCAGATTTTCGAATTTTCAGATTTTCATTCTTTTGAATTTTCAGATTTTCATTCTTATTTTTGGATTTTCAAATTTCTAAATTTCCGAAATTCTGAATCAAAAAAAATTTAGAATTTTCAGAAATTCGAAAATTCAAAAATTCGGAAATTTGAAATTCGGAAATGTGAAAATTCAGAAATTCTAAATTTTGGAAATTGAAAAATTCGGGAATTACGGAATTAACGAATTTGTCAAAATTCGTTAAACTAATTTCGGAACTAAACAAAGTGCACATGTGTAAAAAGCATGTCTATTTGGTCCTCCACATGAGTCCGTAAAAACACTGTCCACATCGCATGGGACTATCCCTGTATAGGGATAGGCCAACGCGTTTCTAGAAAGCCCTCTTCCTCAGAGCCTCTGAGGAAGATGCATTTCTCGAAACGCGTTAACCTTTGCCTCCACAGGGATAGTCCCATGCGGCGTGTACAGTTTTTACGGACTCAAGTGGAGGACCAAATAGACATGCTTTTATCAAGTCTTTGTGTGTAGGATACCTACCTTCGTATTTAAATAAATATCGTTGTTTGAGGATAATGCGCTAGGTCCATGCGCCGTTTGTTTCTTTTCATGTATGACGTCATATTACGTCCTCGGGTTAAATTGGTTATAAATCGGGATGATCGGGCATTATACCAGTATGAAAATTTTCAGCCGGCGATTCCCTCTTTACCAAAAGTGATTGGAGTGGCTATTCAGGGAATTGCCGGCTCCCCCCCCCTCCCTCTGCTGTCCAATCACGGAGCCCGCAAGTGATGCAGCCGGCGGTGATGGCTGCACTACACAGAGAGAGAGAGGAACGGACGTTGTTCCTCCTTTTCTTTGACCCCGTAAGCGATGAGGATTTCGACATATCTGGTTTCGGCTCGTTGATTAAGGCTGATGGCCAGGAAAGCAGCTGAGCATACCGATCTTTATCCGATCGGCTGCATTGGAGGCCAGAGGAAAGACATGGGGTCCAACAGACCCCAGATCTCTCCGTACAGAGGACCTGTCATGACTGAATTCTTTCAAAAGGAATGTTGTTCATATAATAGGAGGTGTGAAGAGGATGATTCTGGGAGTCCAATCCGGTATAAGGACGCCAATAAGGGAGTACAGACCTTATTCCTATACTGTGCCTAGGCCCTATCGGGTCAGCACGGGGGTCCCATCTGATTAGAAGTGGGACCCTACTGTAGGTGGTTTACATATAACGTGTGTAATGAGAGATATTTACTCATCAAAGATTGTAACATGCAACCACTACAGGAAGTGCCCTCTACATTGTTACTCCTGCCACCTCGAGAGCCCCGTGGACCAGAAGTGGCGTCACACGGTGGGGTTGCCATCTGGTGAGTGATAGGGCACTGCAGGGTAATCTCCTCTAAGACCGTCCATGGTCTTTCTGAACAATTTTCTGGGATAATGGGAAAGAGATGGGGAAGGAGGATACACTGAAATGTTAAAGTGTCTAATTTTGAGGTATGGGGAGGGGTGGGGGGCCCCACGATGTTTGGTAGCTTAAACAGGGCCCTATGATTTCTGATGATAGCCCTGCCTGCATAACAAGACAGAGGTCTATGATAAGAATAGGTGTGAAGAGGAGGATTCTGGGAGTCCAGTCCTGTGTAGCCAGACAGAAGACAGAGGTCTATGATAAGAATAGGTGTGAAGAGGAGGATTCTGGGAGTCCAGTCCTGTGTAGCCAGACAGAAGACAGAGGTCTATGATAAGAATAGACAGCATGAAGAAGGGGATTCTGGGAGCTCAGTGTTGGATAATGAGTCACACAAGGAAGGAATAATGGATGGTGTGAGGGGACACCGGGGGGGGGGGGGATGTCTGTCTGTTTAGCAGACGGGGTCACTCACCTTTTAAAGGGCACTGCGTTCTTTAATGCTGCCTCCACGTCAGTAACGTTCCCCCTGGCCAACTCGCTGATGGTAATGAAACCGGCATTATAGAGAGCTCGGGCCCGCTGAGCATTCAATAGGTCCAACCGGACCAGATCGCAGAGCTCACGCTGTACGCCAAATGTCAGGCGGCTCTGAAACTGAGACAGCAGGAGCTCCATGTTGTGCCAACCCAGGCGACTGCAGAACACCGTCACTATACCTATGACACAGAGAACACGGATCACTACACCGGCATCACACAGCATACATCACCACACCGGCATCACACAGCGTACATCACCACACCGACTACACACAGTGTACATCACTACACCGGCATCACACAGCGTACATCACTACACCGGCATCACACAGCGTACATCACCACACCGACTACACACAGCGTACATCACCACACCGGCATCACACAGCGTACATCACCACACAGGCATCACACAGCGTACATCACCACACCGGCATCACACAGCGTACATCACCACACCGGCATCACACAGCGTACATCACCACACCGGCATCACACAGCGTACATCAATACACCAGCATCAATACAGCGTACATCACCACACAGCGTACATCACCACACCGGCATCACACAGCGTAAATTACTACACTGGCATTACACAGTGTACATCACCACACCGGAATCACACAGCGTACATCACCACACCGGCATCACACAGCACACATAACCACACTGGCACCACACCGGCATCATACAGTGTACATCATCACACAGCGTACATTACTACACCGACTACATACAGCGTACATCACCACACCGGCATCACACAGCGTACATCACCACACCGGCATCACACAGCGTACATCACCACACCGGCATCACACAGCGTACATCACCACACCGGCATCACACAGCGTACATTACTACACCGGCATCACACAACATACATTACTACACCGGCATCACACAACATACATTACTACACCGGCATCACACAGCGTACATAACCACACTGGCACCACACAGCGTACATAACCACACTGGCACCACACAGCGTACATTACTACACCGGCATAACACAACATACATTACTACACCGGCATCACACAGCGTACATCACCACACCGGCATCACACAGCGTACATCACCACACCGGCATCACACAGCGTACATCACCACACATCACCACACCGGCATCACACAGCGTACATCACCACACCGGCATCACACAGCGTACATAACCACACTGGCACCACACAGCGTACATAACCACACTGGCACCACACAGCGTACATTACTACACCGGCATAACACAACATACATTACTACACCGGCATCACACAGCGTACATCACCACACCGGCATCACACAGCGTACATCACCACACCGGCATCACACAGCGTACATCACCACACCGGCATCACACAGCGTACATCACCACACCGGCATCACACAGCGTACATTACTACACCGGCATCACACAACATACATTACTACACCGGCATCACACAGCGTACATCACTACACCGACTACACACAGCACACATAACCACACTGGCACCACACAGCGTCCATTACTACACCGGCATCATACAGTGTACATCATCACACAGCGTACATTACTACACCGACTACACACAGCGCACATCACCACACCGGCATCACACAGCGTACATCACCACACCGGCATCACACAGCGTACATCACCACACCGGCATCACACAGCGTACATCACCACACCGGCATCACACAGCGTACATCACCACACCGGCATCACACAGCGTACATCACCACACCGGCATCACACAGCGTACATCACCACACCGGCATCACACAGCGTACATCACCACACCGGCATCACACAGCGTACATCACCACACCGGCATCACACAGCGTACATCACCACACCGGCATCACACAGCGTACATTACTACACCGGCATCACACAACATACATTACTACACCGGCATCACACAGCGTACATCACCACACCGGCATCACACAGCGTACATCACCACACCGGCATCACACAGCGTACATCACCACAATGGCATCACACAGTGTACATCACCACACCGGCATCACACAGCGTACATCACCACACCGGCATCACACAGCGTACATTACTACACCGGCATCACACAACATACATTACTACACCGGCATCACACAGCGTACATCACCACACCGGCATCACACAGCGTACATCACCACACCGGCATCACACAGCGTACATCACCACACCGGCATCACACAGCGTACATCACCACACCGGCATCACACAGCGTACATCACCACACCGGCATCACACAGCGTACATCACCACACCGGCATCACACAGCGTACATTACTACACCGGCATCACACAACATACATTACTACACCGGCATCACACAGCGTACATCACCACACCGGCATCACATAGCGTACATCACCACACCGGCATCACACAGCGTACATCACCACACATCACCACACCGGCATCACACAGCGTACATCACCACACCGGCATCACACAGCGTAGATAACCACACCGGCATCACACAGCGTACATTACTACACCGGCATCACACAACATACATTACTACACCGGCATCACACAGCGTACATCACCACACCGGCATCACACAGCGTACATCACCACACCGGCATCACACAGCGTACATCACCACACCGGCATCACACAGCGTACATCACCACACCGGCATCACACAGCGTACATCACCACACCGGCATCACACAGCGTACATTACTACACCGGCATCACACAACATACATTACTACACCGGCATCACACAGCGTACATCACCACACCGGCATCACACAGCGTACATCACCACACCGGCATCACACAGCGTACATAACCACACCGGCATAACACAACATACATTACTACACCGGCATCACACAGCGTACATCACCACACCGGCATCACACAGCGTACATCACCACACCGGCATCACACAGCGTACATTACTACACCGGCATCACACAACATACATTACTACACCGGCATCACACAACATACATTACTACACCGGCATCACACAGCGTACATCACCACACCGGCATCACACAGCGTACATCACCACACCGGCATCACACAGCGTACATCACCACACCGGCATCACACAGCGTACATCACCACACCGGCATCACACAGCGTACATTACTACACCGGCATCACACAACATACATTACTACACCGGCATCACACAGCGTACATCACCACACCGGCATCACACAGCGTACATCACCACACCGGCATCACACAGCGTACATAACCACACTGGCACCACACAGCGTACATTACTACACCGGCATCACACAGCGTACATCACCACACCGGCATCACACAGCGTACATCACCACACCGGCATCACACAGCGTACATCACCACACCGGCATCACACAGCGTACATCACCACACCGGCATCACACAGCGTACATCACCACACCGGCATCACACAGCGTACATCACCACACCGGCATCACACAGCGTACATTACTACACCGGCATCACACAACATACATTACTACACCGGCATCACACAGCGTACATCACCACACCGGCATCACACAGCGTACATCACCACACCGGCATCACACAGCGTACATAACCACACTGGCACCACACAGCGTACATTACTACACCGGCATCACACAGCACACATCACTACACCGACTACACACAGCGCACATCATGACACAGACTACACACAGCGTACATCACCACACCGGCATCACACAGCGTACATCACCACACCGGCATCACACAGCGTACATTACTACACCAACTACACACAGCGTACATCATGACACCGACTACACACAGCGTACATCACCACACCGGCATCACACAGCGTACATCACCACACCGGCATCACACAGCGTACATAACCACACTGGCACCACACAGCGTACATCATTACACCGACTACACACAGCATACATCACTACACCGGCACCACACAGCGTACATTACTACACCGGCATCACAGTGTACATCACCACACCGGCATCACACAGCGTACATTACTACACCGGCACCACACAGCGTACATCACTACACCGGCACCACACAGCGTACATTACTACACCGGCATCACAGTGTACATCACCACACCGGCATCACACAGCGTACATTACTACACCGGCACCACACAGCGTACATTACTACACCGGCATCACACAGTGTACATCACCACACAGACTCCACACAGCGTACATCACTACACCAACTTCACACACAGCACACATTGCAATATCCACAACCGACAATGTAATTCACTATGCCTGCAGCACACAGCACACATCTCCTTTATTTCAGTTCCGACATTCACACACATTTTAGGACTTCGTGAAGAGAAAATGCATTACCGGTCAGTCTCCACCAGATGGTGCCAGCATACCACTGCAGATCTAGCCGCAGCCTCTTACCCGCATATGTGGCTGCAGACTGTTGCAGAGACTGAAGCTGCCCTCGGCTGCAGCCGTACTTCTTTGTCAGCTCTGACAGTGAGACCTCACTGATTAATTCCAGGAGGACCAGACTTGTGTAGAACCTGAGAGGTTAGGAGAAGGTACAAGAGAGGAAACCTAAAGTAATGGTGATAATACAGATGACTTATCATACAGTGATTGGTTTTTACATACAGTATATTCACAAAAGAATAGTAAGTACCGGTAAATATTTTAATCCAAGGAAATCTAAATTTTCTCTGTGGGATCAGAAAGGATTTTATTTATTTATTTTGCCAGGGAGAATTTATCATATCTCACATACATCGATCGTTCCAAGCTGGACCAACGTAACTATCCAAAAATATCCATAGCTGGAATTCAGCTGTTTTTGAGCCATTGGCTATTCTTAGTAAATACCTTTGATTTTCAACTACTCACTAATATAAGAGGATTTAATAGTGTTGCCACACTCACTACTCATACTTTGGTTTTCCCATGGGGGGGGGGGGGAGGTGGTGGAGCTGTGCTCTGCTATGAAAGAACACATCGCCGGCATCCCTTTAGATGTGCATGGTCCTCCCTGCTGGCCACTGGACGTTGCAGACAGTAGCTGTGCAATCTGCTCCACAAGCAGGTCTGATAGGGTGCAATCAAGCAACTGATTAGCAGATTGCTCAGCTAAGGTCTGCAGCACCTAGTGGCTTTTAAGGAGAAGCATACATATCTAAATGGATGCCAGGGATGTGATTTTTCATACAATGCTCAGGCTAGCCGATGCCCACTCCCCCCCCCTCCCCCCAGGTTCTCCCGTCCCACCGGGACACACGATCGACCAGCCGGCACGTCTGGCAGCCGGTCGGAAAACCCGAACAAAGGCGGGATTGGCTTTGATCGGCTCTCCGCTATGGTAACCTGGAAGTGATGACCTGACATCACTTCAGGATTACCCGGATGTTAACAGCGCCATTTTTAAAACATCAAAAGCATTAGAAAACACAGATCTTGGTGTGATCGAATGCTTTTCATGGCAGAGGAGGGATTCGGAGAGATCTCTCCATATAAAGAGTACCTGTCACTGCCCATTACTGTCACAAGGGAGGTTTACCTTGTGACTGCAATAAAAGTGATAAAAAAAAATATGAAAGCAACTGTAAAAATAAAAAAAAATTAAAAATTAAACCAATAAATTAAAAGGGAAAGAAAATAATTAAAAAACATGAAAGCAATTAGGTAAAAAATGAAAGAAAAAATAAAAAAAAAAGAAAAGAAAATATATAAAAAAAAAAAAAAAAAGTGTAAAAAAAAAAAATGAATTCAACTGTAAAAAAGTAAAAATAAATTTTAAAAAGGAAAAGAAAATAATTAACACATGAAAGCAATTATGTAAAAAATGAAATAAATGAAAAAAAAAAAAAAATTAAAGATAAAAAAAAAAAATAAATTACATTTTATATATAAATTAAAATTAAAGTGCCCCTGTCCCCCCTTGCTAGTGCGCAATGGCGAACATGCGTGTCATTTCCGCACACACGCAAACAGCGATCGTCTCACACATGTCAGGTATCACTGTAAACGTCAGATCATGGGCAGTACCGGTAATTCTAGCACTAAACCTCCTCTGTACATGTAAAGTGGTGATCTGTAAAAGCTTTTAAAGCGTCGCTTATGGATAGTAACAATTATGTCGTGCGCCACTGTTGCACGGGCGTGTGCCATTTTAAAGTGTGACATGTTTGGTATCTATTTACTCGCCATAACATCATCTTTTATATTTTAGAAAAAAGTGGGTTATGTATTTTTTTTTTTACATTAAATTTTTTAAAAGAAGTGTATTTTTTTCCCCAAAAGATTGCATTTGAAAAAAACGCTGCGCAAATACCGTGTGATTTTTAAAAAAATTGCAATTTATTCTTTAGGGCCTCTGCTTTAAAAAAAATTATAATGTTCGGGGGTTCCAATAAATTTTCTAGCAAAAAATACTGACTGCTAAACAAAAATTGCCAGAAAAGGCGTGGTCTGGAAGTGGTTAACCTCATGCTGACCATGTAACACACATGTATGGCAGCACAGAGGGTGGGCCTTAATGTACACATGAGTCTGTGGAGACCAAGGTTCCTTTGCTGAGGGCATGCTCCCTAGCATGGTGATTGAGCCGTCACAGAAAGCTCCTGGTCTCTCTTTATGATCAGGAGCCGACGGGAGGGACCCCCGATCCAGTGACCACTGTGTGTTCATGTTATTGGGAAGTCCATGACCCCCTTCTGGCAGCAAGACCCACTTAAAGAGCTGCTGGGGGGGACGGAAAGGGAAGGGGATAATGTTTATAAACAATAAGTAGCACTAAGGGGTTTACATGCATTGTAATGACATTGTCAGGACTGGGCTCAGCCCTTCCTTCACAGAGCTGGCCGCTCAGCTGACGGCTAATTGCCGGCTCCCATCTCTCCACAGTTACTCACCTGTTGATGATATCCTGCTCATCAGTCCTGCCTACTTAAGCCGTCCAGCCCAGAGGATCTCTGCCTTCGCCTTGGTCAATATCACAGAGACGCTCTCCTGCGTTCCTGTTAAAGACTTGCTTGGCTGACATCCCTTCTGGCTTCAGATCCTGCTTGCTGTTCCACTACATTGATCCCTGACTTTCTGGCTTGGCTGACTATCCATTCCTGTTACAGAACTTTGGCTATGTTTTGACTACGTTTGTTCCATTTACTTTTATTATTAAACAAGTGTGATTTAACTGTACTCCTGTCTGGGCCGGATTTCATGGTTTCTGACAGACATCTACCCAATAAAATGAGTTATAATAGTTTGATCGTCGCGGTTATGCCTTGTGGAGGTCTGCTGGACAAGACTCATACCACGATCGTCCAATGCACGAGCTCAATCAGGCACAATGTCAGGTGACACACAATATTTAAAATGAGTGGATTTACCTTTTATGAATTGCGATCTGTCGTTGCTGGCGGTCATTTTTGGCGACGATTTTTCCCTTCACGGAGCGAGCTAAGAAGCCTTCCTCGATGCCCACCAGCTCCGCTACCCGCTTCATGGACACAGGAAGCTTCTCCCACAGGCAGAAGAACTGGTACCAGTCAATGGTGGCCCATTCTTCATATACTGGAGTGACCTGGATTATCGGAGGAGACACACAGACGGTCTTAGCGGGTCTTAGAGCAGAAAATATGATGAATTGGAGTCCTGCAGGGGGGGGGTCAGGTACTCCTACTGGGGTCTTAGATAAATGAGGACAGGGGGATCTTATCTACAGGTTCTGGGAGGTGCCCAAAGCTGGTTCACTACCGGTACTATGTATATTAATATTATGCTTTGCAGGGAGAAGAAACAAAAAGAAAAAAAAAAAAAAAAAGATTGGTCCCTCTGTACAGAGCCCTGTATTGTTTGTCAACGCGCGGCTCTGGGCGGGACCTGCTGACAAAATCCCACTTTATCCAATCGGTGTCTTAGCCAGTCTCCTGCAACTTGCAAGGAGTCTTAGCAAGTCTCCGGCGAGGAGACTCTTAGCAAGTCTCCGGCGAGGAGACTCTTAGCAAGTCTCCGGCGAGGAGACTCTTAGCAAGTCTCCGGCGAGGAGACTCTCAGCAAGTCTCCGGCGAGGAGACTCTCAGCAAGTCTCCGGCGAGGAGACTCTCAGCAAGTCTCCGGCGAGGAGACTCTCAGCAAGTCTCCGGCGAGGAGACTCTCAGCAAGTCTCCGGCGAGGAGACTCTCAGCAAGTCTCCGGCGAGGAGACTCTCAGCAAGTCTCCGGCGAGGAGACTCTCAGCAAGTCTCCGGCGAGGAGACTCTCAGCAAGTCTCCGGCCAGGAGACTCTCAGCAAGTCTCCGGCAAGGACTCTCAGCAAGTCTCCGGCAAGGACTCTCAGCAAGTCTCCGGCAAGGACTCTCAGCAAGTCTCCGGCAAGGACTCTCAGCAAGTCTCCGGCAAGGACTCTCAGCAAGTCTCCGGCAAGGACTCTCAGCAAGTCTCCGGCAAGGACTCTCAGCAAGTCTCCGGCAAGGACTCTCAGCAAGTCTCCGGCAAGGACTCTCAGCAAATCTCTCGCAAGGAGTCTTAGCAAGTCTCTTGTAACTTGGAAAGAATCCTCTGTAATTTGTAAGTGCAGTCTAGAAGTCTCCTGCAACTTGAAGAGTCGTTGCAGTCTCTTGTAACTACAAACTGGTCTCTAACAGTCTCCTGTAGCTTGGAATTCGTCTCTAATAGTCTCCTAGGACTTGTAAAGAGGATTTAGCAGTCTCCTGCAACTTGGAAGAAGTCTCTACTAGTCTCCTGCAAGCAGCTTGCTATGGGGGCACCCGAGCCGAGTCACAGCTCCCTGTGTCCATTCAGACACAGAGCTGTGGCTCGGCAATGCCCCCCGTCTCCTTATTGGCTGACTGACTTTGATTGACAGCAGCGGGAGCCAATGGTGCGGCTGCTGTGTCTCAGCCGAATTAGAAGGGAGATTCTCGGACGGCCGAGACACTCGTGGACATCGCTGGATAGAGATGGGGCTCAGGTAGTTATTAGGGGGTTCTGGGGGGGCTGCTACACACAGAAGGCTTTGTACCTTCATGCATAGAATGCATTAAAATTAAAAACCTTCTGCTTTTACAACTCCTTTAAAAGTGTTCTCTAGTAGTTTTCTGCAATAGGGGTAACATTGTGACCCCCCCCCCTCCCCCCTACACTGATTGCAGTTGCATTGCTTTGCAGTTTTTTAACAACATCAACAAAAAATAAATGCACATTTTTTTTTTCTGGTGGCTTTCTTGTAACACAGCAAATTGTACTTTGTAGCAGGATTGCAGGTATAAGTAAATGGCAGGTAGCAGGTCAAGTGTACAGAAAGAAACCCACACAAGGCTCCACATTGAAAACACTGACCAATGAATGCAATTCTACCATACCAGATAGAGGATATGCAGATCATTCTCCAGTACGAATCCCTTCATTGCTCTCTGGAGATCAGCGAAAATCCCCAGAGCCTCCGAGGGCGAGAGAGAGGAGGAGAAGGTGGCGGAGCCCAGCTTTGTTGGACGATAAATTTCCACTGTAAGAAGGAGAGAAGACATTAAATATACTGGACTTTGACGTTGTCTATACATAATGTCTCTATACTCATATAGACACATAGAAATAATATATAAAGATTTCTAAAAGGTGTCAAAAAACAGGAAAACTACCATGTAAAATAACCAAGAGTGTATTTTATTTTTATACATTACAAAAGTCCAAATAGAATATTTTGAATCAATTACGGTGGATATATTATATATATATATATATATATATATATATATATATATATATATATATATATATATATATATATATATATATATATATATATATATATATATATATATATATAGGATCGGCGATCATGTGACCACTGCGATTGGCTGTCAGTGGTCACATGAGCAGAAGCTGGTCCCGCTGGCTACCGATGTTCAGTCTCTGTGCTGGTTGCGCGCAGGGAGCATGCTCCAAGCAAACCCAGCTTTTTGCTGCCGTACATATGGGTTACTTTGAAGTAAAAGGTGTTGCACATATATATTTATTTTAGGGTTGCACCGATACTAGTAGGGGTACTAATACAGAGTACTTGTACTCGTGCAAATTCTCCGATGTGTGACCTGATACTTGGACAGTCGGAAGCGATCGCTGTGGCGGTGAGGGGAGTTACAATCACTGATCTACCTGTGTGGCTTTTAATAAAAGCATCTGACAGCTGCTTCCCCTCCTTTCCCTCCTGCGGCTTATTGAAAGCCTGTACAGGGAGATTGGTGATCACAACTCCCACCACCAATGCACAGATCGATCCTGACTGTCCCCTGTGTACACCTCCGCGTCCTCCTCCGGTCCCCCTCCGTGCTCCTCCGCCCCCCAACCCCCCCGTCCTAGATCTTTCAGGATGGAGAGCGGAGGAAGGAGCTGGTATATCAGTCATTTACCGGCTCCTTCCATTCCTGAACGCACAGAGAGTCAGAGATCACTGACTGTCCATTCATAACTGAGCAGAGTAAACTGTGTTTACGATGCTTCAATTTACGAATGGAGAGGTGCCTCTGTCTCCTCTCCATTCATCTTCAGTGCAGCTGAGGCTGCAGAGAAAAGGAACTGGGGAATCTGTGTCCTTATTCCCTTTCCCTGACTCACAGGGGCGATACCAGGGATCTGTTTAGACCCTTGATATCTCACCAAAGCCCACCCAACAAAAAGAAACATTGTAATAAATAAATCTTTAAAAGTAAAAAAAAAAAAAAAACCTGACACTGTCCACTTCCCCCCACAAAAAAAAAAAAAAAATTTAAAAAATAA